>CM050517.1:15822875-16428812 GCA_027563665.1 Antrozous pallidus | reverse complement strand
TCCCACTCTGATGAACCTGTTTGTAGAGTGTTGGTTCCGAAACTTAGCAGTTTCCTTGGTAGAATCTGGAATTAACCCTGTGCCTGGAAGGCAAGAAGAGATGGAAGGAAGAAGCAGACCACTCCAGACTGATAGGTGGCAGTCTTAATAAGAAGGGGATTTACCATATGAGGCTTGTCTTGGGTAGATCTCCACACCCATCTACATAAGAGTTATGTAGAGACTTTACCTGGGTTCAGTCACATATTCAGTCTGGATGAGCTCAACAATGCTTTGCTTTCAAGGCTGTGCCTTGGAAACAGCTGGTAGCATGGGAATGGTGGGCAGAAAGTGCATTGGAAGGACAAGAAGTGGGTGAGGAGCTCTTGAGTCAACTGGAGGTTATGCCCTGTTTTTTGTTTGTTTGTTTTGTTTTTTGTTTGTTTGTTTTTTGAGGCTATGCCCTCTTGAGGACCTCTTCCAGCACAGGAAAATGTAACAGTTCCAAAATCCTGAACCTAATCAAACCTTTTACTGTACAGTCCTTTGGGCAGTAGCAGCAGAAATCCTCTTCCAGAAGGTTCTCCAGTCTTGAAAAAAGGGCAAGTGATGAAATACAAATAGTAGCCAATTCCCTTTACCTTCAACAAACGAAGAGTACTTAAATACAGTTTATTTGGGCAGCAATTTTTAAAAAGGATAGGAAAGGAATTAATCCCTTTCAGAAGGAATTACGGCACTGGGAAGGCATCCGAGCATTCTATATTGGCCTCTCTTGCCCTTTTTGCCAAGAGGGACCCTCTTCTTACTATCCAAATACACACAGCTGTTGCCTGAGCTTTCAGTTCAAGCTCTGGCTGAAGCCTCTGGGCGACTGGCACCATGGATCTGCCTCTCGACCAATGGTGTGAGCTGGGCCCTCTCTGGAGAAGAAACCTGGGTCCCCTGAGATATGTGATCAGTACCGGGACCCCGCCAGCAGGCGAGGGGACCCCAAGGCAGGTGCTGGACATGGAGGCCACGGGGGCATAGACTACAAAGGAGACAGAACTGAACCTCACATCACCCTGTTTGGCCTCGGAGGATGGCTGGTTAGCCAGAGACAGGTAAGATTCCTCAGGGAAGGAACAACCTAAGACAGGCACAATCGCAGATGGGCCAATAGGAGAGAACTAAAAGGTCAACAGAGGTGGGGCACAGACCCTCACCCACAAACCTTGCAGGGGCTTGAATTCTCACCCCTCCTGAGGGAGGTCTCCTGCCCCTATGGCTGCTTCGCCTCCGATGCACAACTCAGACCAGGACCCAGGTGGCAGACAGAGACTCGGCCAGCAATAGCTGCCCTATATCTAAATTTAGTTTATTACCAGGAATGCTGAGGACCTACTCAAAAATGCAAATATTTCTTTCCACTAATATTTACAGGTAAACTAAGATTCCTGCTTGAGTATTAAAATTGACAGTAAAATAGTAATCAAGTTTTCAGATTAATTTAAATTGCCCAAGTGAAATAAGTGAATACTCAAGAAAATTTAAGTGTACTGGACAAAAAGCTTTTCCTAAAACATTAATTAAAATATCTATTAGTAGTTCATCTCACTGTAAAATTGTCTAACATCCAAAGAACCTAAAGCAATCATATTTGTGTGCAAAAATTAAAATTTAAAATTACCAAGACTGCAATATAAAATTTCCAAAAGCCCCCATTAATCAAAAAAGGGGGGAGGGGGACAGTGGGGTAATATCATGTAAGGAAAAATATCCTGTACGTGAAATACATCTAGAAAATTCTTACTCCAGTAAAGTAAATTCCATTTGTAAAACCAACAGCAGGACACCCATGAAAAAACACACATAGTGTCAAAATAAGCCAAAGGAAAAATCATTTAAGCAAAAATAAAAAGAATCCCAAGTCTATTTTGCAGAGAGGATCCCTTTGTTAACTTTTGGTCGAGAATGTGTTTGTGTGTTTCCAAAGAACAACTCCAAGACCATGTGGGTTCCTGTGACAGTGAGGGACTGATGGGTCTGTTCCAGTCACGAGGACGGTCCAGAGATGGGGGACACTGACGACACCTTGCCATGCTAGCAGTCAGAAGCTGTGCATGGCTGCAGGCGGCCCAGGACCAAACCAGAGAGGATGGATCTTGCATTGCCACGATGTGTCCACCATCTGGATACCATTGCTGACATGTTCACATAAAGAACTATTTGACATTGAAAATGGGACTCAGAACAGTTGGGCATTGAAACTGAAACTCAAACATTTTTTGTTCTTATACATTTATTTCTAGTACGCAGAGGCAAGATATTTTTGAAGAAAAGAAACAGGGGAGAGTGATTGATATAGAGGCAGGGAGGCATTGAACAGGCTGTCAAGCTACAGGGGGAAGGCTGGGGTGGATGGGAGGGGGATGCTGGGGGAGATCAACCAAAGGACTTGTATGCATGCATATGAGCATAACCAATGAATGAAAGACACTGGGGCAGGGAGGGGGCAAGTGGGGACATGTGCTGGGGAGTAAGGGAGGTTGGGGAGCGGATAATGGGGGGGAAGGAAAACATATGTACTACTATTAAATATAAGTTATACTGCAAAAAAATCAATAAAAAATATATTAAAAAATAAAATAAATAAATTGAAATATAAAAAAATAAAATAAATACAGTTCATCCGACTTCAATTACTTTTTGCTATAACTTAGTAGAAGGATGACCTATATTATTATAATTAACTAAATTTTGCATTAGCTTTACAAAATTGAGGAGATTGGAGTTCAAAATGAAGAAAATACACAAATAAAAATGTTAATTTCACAGATGCTTATAAATTAAAGGAGTGTCTTGTCGTCAACATACAATCGCACTGGTTTATGCAAAGGATCTTGCCTCTCCCCAGTTCAGACCCAACAACAATGTCACACACTTGAGGTTTTCCAAAATGAGTACTTGATGGTGAACTTCTGAGTTAATGAATGAATGAACTTTGCTTTGAGCTAAACTATCTCTATTTCTTGATATGACCAAACCCTCTCCCCATCCTAGGTTTCCTCAGACTAGGAAGGTGTGGTCCCTTTGCTAAATTATGATTGTAAGAGCCTGTCAAGTAGTTGCTCAATTTTTCTGAGCTTCAGTGACCTTATCTATATGTTGGTACTAATGTTGTCTTTATCATACCCAGCATACTATTTGGCACCCATATTGCTTTTACCATTCAGGTTGTTTTTTAACCCTTTCCCTCTTCCAGTGAGTGGCATCTGGATTTCCTTGGGGAGCCACCCCCCCCTACTGTAAGTCAGTTGGGATCTTACAGCACAAGGTTCCAGTACCTTCTCAGGTCTGGCCAATGCCCCAGTCACAGTGAGTGCTTCAGGAATAGTCACATGATCCAAGGTAAGTGAATCAGAACCAATACCAGGATTTTTTGCTGGTACTAATGGAAAGGAGAATATTTTTCTATTTAAATTATTAAATTGAACAATTTAAACTTGAAAGGCTGAGAGTTTTCATGTGGTTATTTTGTCCATAAGAATGAAGGCAATCCAGAGACAAGGAGACTGAAAGATGAAGAGAAAAAAATGTGGGGGTTGGGAGGAAATATGAATGTCATAGGGTGAGCACCTGGATCAAACTATGCCTTAAGCTAAAATCATCTCAGATTTTTCAGATGCAAGCAACTTGCCTTTTGCTTAACCCAGTATAAGTGTGGTTTCCCCACACTCAATGAGAGTGACCAGCTAAATTGTAAAGACAATGTAACAGGCATAACTGTAAAGTCCAAGGTTTAACTGTTTTTAAAAAATACAGAAGTATAAGGAAGATGAGATCAACTTTAAGAAAGTATAATAAACCTTTGAGGGTCTTAGCTGAACAGAAGCTCAGTGTGTATCAATGTGAGAAGGGATAAAATCTTATATTTATGAGTCTTTTTGTTTAAAATATTTGATGAAACACATACGTTTACTGCCCAACTGATACTCCAAAATCTCTTGGAAATGACAGAAAAAGTCATCAAAATATACATAATAGCTCTGAGACCCAAGAAAATGGTGTTGTCCACACAATCTGAGTCACTTCTGGAATGTGGGAAGCATAGTGACAGAGAAAATAGACCTGCTAAAGCCATAGCAGAACACCTGTACAGGTGCAGCTACCATGGGGGCCTTTCTTGCCACTGGAGCCTAAAGAAGCTCTGAGCTCAGAGATAGCAAATACACAGAGGCGTGGACAAGAAATAAAAGCACTGCTTTTGGAAGATCCGAGGCCAATTGAGCCCCTCTTTACCACTAGCTATAGCTGTAGAAATGCCCCTGTCTGAATCCCCAAAACTTGTTTTCTAACAAAGCCAAAGTGCTCCGAATGGGGACTTGGGGCCCAGGAGAGCCTTCTAACCACTCTTCAACTCCACTGCAGACTTGCATGAGAAAAACCTGTGCACTCCAGGTTTGACATAGGGTACTTTCAGTAGCTCCCCTGGGAAGCATGAAAGGTAAATGTTACAAGACCTTGCGTGTCTGAGATTGTCGTTATTGTACCTTCACAATCGAATGATAGTTTGGTTTGCTGGAATTCCTTCAGAATTTTGAAGGATCTCTCGTTGTGTTCTAGCTTCTAGAAGTCCATGTCCTTCTCATTTCTGATTCTTTTTTTTTGGGGGGGGGGGGCTTTATTTCCTTCCTGGAAGCTTTTAGACTGCTTTGCCCCAACTGCTGTGAAATGTCATGTGCTAGTACCTCATAGGTCCTTTTAATCTAGAAACTCATATCCTTCAATTATGGAGACTTTTCTCGATTAAGCATTTGAAATGTTCCTTCTCTGTATCTTTCCTACTCTCTTTAGAAATATCTTCTTAGCCGAGACCGGTTTGGCTCAGTGGATAGAGCGTCGGACTGCGGACTGAAGGGTCCCGGGTTCGATTCTGGCAAGGGCATGTACCTTGGCTGCGGGCACATCCCCAGTAGGGGGCGTGCAAGAGGCAGCTGATCGATGTCTCTCTCTCATTGATGTTTCTGACTTTCTATCCCTCTCCCTTCCGCTCTGTAAAAAAATCAATAAAAAATATATTTAAAAAAAAAAGAAATATCTTCTTAGATCTTAGATCATTTGAATTATCCTCTAATTCTTTTTAATTCTCTCTCTCTTTCTACAACATCTATCTCTTTGCCTTTCTGTTCTATTTTCTGGGAAATTTCTTCAACCTTTTCTTCCAAGTCTTCTACTTAATCTTTCCTTTCTGTTGACATGTATTTAATTGCTGAGGATATTTTTCATTCCTGGAATGTTTCTTCTCTATTGCCCTCTATTCTTGTTCTTGTTTTATATAATATTTTCTTTTCTTATCTTTTGCATGTTCTTTTTGGTCATTGCTGGGGACTTGCACTTCTGGCATATGATGGATAGAGATCAGGGATGCTGATAATCACCCTACAATGCACAACACAGCCCCACAACAAACAATTACCTGACCCCCAACAGAAATAGGGCTGAAGTTAAGGAACCCTGTGTTAGACATTTCATCCAGTGTCTTGGGATGGGATTCTGGAAGCTTTGCTCATATGTGAAACATTAAAAATGAGATGGAATAGATTGTGTAGAAGATTGAACTTCACAGTAGGTTGCTCAAGATGTCATTTTCATCGTACAACTCTCTCAGTATATGTATAGTTTAAGAATAATTTGATTACAGAATTATGAATTTAAGTTCATTATAGCCATTTTTCCTAATAGACTTTACTTTTTTTAGAACAGCTTTAGATTGACAGAAATGTGCAGCTAGAACTGAGAGTTTGTATATATCCAATACCTACCTCCCCCGGCTACTAATTGCTTGCATTAGCAGGGGACATCTGTTATAATGAATGGACCAATATTAACACATTATCATTAAGTAATGTTCATAGTGAATCAGTTTATCCAAGGGAGAGCTGTGTGGTCTCCTGCCCGGAGGGTTGAAGTCTGACTATCGTATTATAATGCTAACAGGCAGCCATCCACTCTGCAGTCTGTCTCCAGTACAGAGGCTCATACCCGCTGCCACCCACCCCAGCTATACCCAGTATTCCTGACACTTACCCAAGTCTTTCTAGTGTAATCTCCTCAGAGAGTCTGTAATTTAGAGAATCTGGAAAAGGAGCAGTGAAAACAGAAAACATCAATTGATATCACCACGGGAACAAAGAATCTTTATAGCAGAGAATGACCACAGTCCATGTAATGAAACTGTGCCTGGCTGGACACGGAGGCTGAGCGAGGATTCTATCTGCCTCTTATTCGTGTTTGAAATAATCTTCCTATTTTTAACTCCACCTGCAGCCCCACTTTCAGAGGCACCTGAAATATTACTGAGGTTCTTCCCAGGCCCTGGCCTCCTGCCTGCTTCCAGCACCGGCAGGGACCTGCTTCTCTAGCCTCTGAAGTAACCACGCTTTCTTCAGCTTGCTAACTGCCAAAATGCTGCTGCTGTTCTTCTTTCCCATGCTTCTGTCCCTTGGGTCTCATGACTTTCTTTCACTTTCCACTAAAATTTTGAAAACAATAAAACATAAACTCATGGATTTAATTCACCATGTGTAACCAGAAGTTGGATTTTTGATGAAAATAAGTTGTTGATCTTTCTTAGCTGCCCAGGGGCTCAGAGGCATGGAGTCCTCCTGAAAAGAACATGCTCCTTGATAGTCATTCGTACCCTCTGACCGCTGCAGAAAATTACAGAATTGCTGAAAATGGGACCTGTCTCCTCTCTATTGGATGTACTGTAGTAAGAAACGTGTCACCAAGCCTGTCTGGCATGGCTCAGGGGTTGAACATCGACCTATGAACCAGGAGGTCAGAGTTCAACTTCTGGTTATGGGCTTGACCCCGGGTAGGGGGCGTGCTAATCAATAATTGTCTCTGATATTTCTCTCTCTCTTCCTCTCTGAAATTAATAAAAATACATTTTTTAAAAGAAATGTGTCATCCAGTTACCTGGGTGAAGCTGGAAAAGAGACAAGCAAATGCCAATTTTCAAACCTCTAAAAATCAACATTTATCAGTTTCCCACCAACGAGAACAGTGCTGGACAAAGTTTTCTAACAGCCTGTGCTTTTCTCAAGGCCTTACTTACCACTCTATCCATTAGGGCAGGAGATGGCAAACTGCGGCTCGTGAGCCACATGTGGCTCTTTGGCCCCTTGAGTGTGGCTCTTCCACAAAATACCATGGCCGGGGTGAGTCTATTTTGAAGAAGTGGCGTTAGAAGAAGTTTAAGTTTAAAAAAATTTGGATCTCAAAAGAAATTTCAATCCTTGTACTGTTGATATTTAGCTCTGTTGACTAATGAGTTTGCTGGCCACTGAGACCATTGCCCTCCTAGGTGATAGTTGAAAACACTGCATAAATGAAAAGAGACTAAAGAATAGTCAGCATCCAGCTCTGTACACAAGAGGAACGATACTAATATTTAATGAATACTTTGTTCCCGACACTGTTTTTTTCCATGAACTTTTCTCATTTAATCCTCATGACAATCTATGAAGTTAATTCTTATTTTGCAGATGAAGAAACCTAGATGAACAAGAGTTAAGCCCAAAATGCTGGGCTTCTTGCTCAGGGAGTCTGAGTCCAGAGCTTACAGTTTTAAGCACAGCACTGCACTCCACCCCATAGGGAAAGCAGAGATGATGGCAGAGTGACAGCCGGGCAGGTCATCCATTCATTAGCATCAGGTTTAGAAGGTGCTGTCATGCCTGCTTTATTATTTGCATTCATTTATTGTCATCCCGATCCCAAGGGTGGAAGACCCTGCACCAAATAACTTGTCAGAGATTATACAAAGTGTGAAAAATCTAGAGAAGGATGCTTAGGCATTAGCATTTGCACCTGTCCTGGATTGGCCCAGCCCCACTCTGGGTCTCTTGCCAGCTCAGGGATTTCCAGCAGAGCTTCCCATCTTGGTGTATGTCTAACATTGTTTCTCATCCTAAAGAGTGGGCAGACCTTTCCAGGAATGACATGCACGTGGAATTGGACAATGGAATTTGGCCTTGGGTCCCTTGATTAATAGATCTACGGTCTGAAAGAAACATGAGGAAGACTGCGGTCCAGGCTCCTATGCTCAGGAGAAGACAGGACTGTCTCTGAGCTGTTCAGAGCCCAAGTCATAAATACTAGGGGGAAATTGTAACAAAACAGGAGGGATCCAGAAATGCAAATGTGTAAAGTGTGAGTTACATCATTTTGAGATTAATGAGTGACTGGGAAAGTCTGGCATCTGGCCAGCCTTGGGCCTTAGGGTCTGGCTGTGACTTGGTGCCATCTGGCAGTGGTTATCTTTTCCTGTGTAAATGTCAACGTGGACAACTCTGGGTCCTATTGCTGCCTGGGATACCCAGGACAGCAGCAAAGATTCAAGGGAAATCCTTGTCACACCACCCCCCTTGCCTGCCTCTAGAGACAGGTAGCCTGCCATTCTCCACATGCCCCTTTCCTTCCTTCCTTCCTTCTTTCCTTCCTTGTCCTCCTTTTTTCCCTTTCTGCACCTTTGGAGATAAACATTTGAGCCTGCTCCTAATTGTGTATGGAAGTGTGGCAGAAGATGGAAGACAATCATGCAAATTTCATATTATTTCTGGTGCCTACCAGTATAGTGGAATTTTACACTAATGAGTTTTAAGTGCTTCTTAAATTCACCTGATTTACTTCTACCAGTTCTTAAATAGCTCTGTCATAAATAGTTCTCTACCTCTTAGCTAGCAGGTATCCTTCTCTTTAATTTAGGGCTCTATTCTCTTATTAGTCCTCTGGGAAGTGAAGTGTGATATTTTTAATGTTCTTTTATGTGTATTATAATTATGTGGTTACATAACTGCTTTCTGTGCTGACCACATCCCTCAATAAGCACACAGCAAATGTTTTGTCTTATTCTTAGCTTGACCCACAGCACCTGATCCTGTGCTGAGCATTTATTAGTTGCTCAATAAACCTTTAATGAACGAAGTGGGTAAAAAAATTAGATGATTTGGAATCCCAATAACATATATAGATCACTTAATAAAATTGAAAGGGACTTTTCAAGACTACATTTAAACTGTCCTCCTCTAATGAAAAAAAAAATAAATGTCTTCTTGACCTATTCTCACAGATTTCCTCAACTAAAATCTCAATGTGATAGAGGCAAAATAGGCCATCATATATTCATTCAACAAATATTTATTGAGGGCTGAGTATATTGCACGCACTGTAACAGGCCTTTGACAAATAAGACATTTAGTGAAAAATGCAATCCAAGTTTCTGTCCTAACTGAGCTTACTTTTATAGATATTTAATGGTTAAAAAGCATTAAATTATGTCCCCCAGAAATTCATATGTTGTATTTGTGACTGCATTTGGAGAGGGGGATTTTAGGGAGATAATAAATGAGGTCAGAAGAGTTAGGCTTACAAGAAGAGGAAGCTACACCAGAGATCTCCGTTTCTTCCACAGAGGAAAGGTCACATGAGGACACAGAGAGAAGGCGGTTATTTAAAAGCCAGAATGACAGTTCTCACTAGAATTCAACCCTGATGGCACCTGGATCTTGGATATCCTCTTTTTACAACAATGATGAAATTAATGCATGTTGTTTAAGCCACACAATCTGTGGTATTTTATATGGCAACCTGAGAAGATTAATGCATCAGAGGCTACTGTAAGAAGATAAGAGAGGAAAAAGAAAAAAGGAAGTTGTTCACAGAATGAGAATACTGAATAGTTTTGATTATCCATTGGGATTCTCATTATTTATGAAGCAAATTACTACCACACACCAATTTTTTATGGATGCCAGTAAAGGAGAATCTATAACTTCCCTTGATACTCCCCTTGAGCATTAGTTGGCTTTCTCAACACTGTCTGAAGCCGTTCGTTGTATGGTTATGTTTAAAGTTTATCTACCTCCTGAGGCTCATAGTCTACTTCCACAGCAAGTCTCAGCTTCATTCATACGCCAGATGCTGCTGCTCAGTGTCTGGTCTAAATATAGCTGCATTCCTCTTGGGGTTTTCTCATTTCTCCTGTGAACCAAATGCTTTGATTCCTGTTCTGGTTTTAATGGGCCAACCCTTTAATTTATTTCCATAAATAAGCAATCTCTCTGCAGTGTTTCAGAACCCCCAAGACAGTCTGCTCTCCCTCAGCTCTTGGGATTGTGTAAATACACACACACACACACACACCAGCTAACAACTACATGGGCCTGGTCCCTGCTCCCACAGCTAAACTTCCAATGTTTGTATGTTACCTATTGCCATTTAATAATTTACCACAAAGTTAGTGGTTTAAACAAAACACTTATTCTCTTTATTTCTGTGGATCAGGAATCCAGCTTAGCTGGGTCTTCTACTTCAGGGTCTCGTCAAGTTCAAGTTCAACATCTCATCTATTTCAAGGCTGCATCAAGTTGTTAATGGGGCTATGTTCTCATCTGAAAGTTTGACTGGGGATGGATTTACTCTCAAGCTCACATGGATTATTGGCAGAATTCTATTTCTAAAGATCTGCTGGACTGAGAGTCATGGTACCTTACTAGCTGCTGACAAGCAAGTTGTAAAATGGTACAATTACTTTGGAAAATAGTTATTTGAAGTTGAAAGCGCTCCCAAAAGATGCATGCTTCAGTAGCCTGGAACTCAAATATCTGAAATTTTGGGCCAGTAATTTTGGCCAAAGTGATAATCTTTATGAATCCAAGATTTAAAATGGTCTTTTTTAACAATGGATAAGTCCTTATAGATGGTGTAAATGCAGGAAAATTGTGTAGACTTTATAATATGCTCCATTTGTTCTTCTTATCATTATTAATTTATTAAATTTACTTAAAAATTATACTCTGATAGTGAGAACTCTTTATATTGAAGTCTCTAACATTAGGTCAAAATAGCAGCAAGAAGAAAGGAATGAGCAGAAAAAAGGAGAACCTCTGAAAGAGAAAATGAGCAAAAGATGAAGGACAGCCGAGACCGGTTTGGCTCAGTGGATAGAGCGTTGGACTGCGGACTGAAGGGTCCCGGGTTCGATTCTGGTCAAGGGCATGTACCTTGGCTGTGGGCACATCCCCAGTAGGGGGTGTGCAGGAGGCAGCTGATCGATGTCTCTCTCATCGATGTTTCTGACTTTCTATCCCTCTCCCTGCCTCTCTGTGAAAAATCAATAAAATATCTTTAAAAAAAAAAGATGAAGGACAAAATTTTGTATATGATCATATACAAAATCAGCCCTTAATTTCTTAAGCTTTAACAGTATTGACTTTAGACTTCACCTACAGAAGTAAAATTTATTATGAGACTTTTTTCCTTTCATTCTGTTCCTTCCTGAAAATTCTCTATGAGTGCTCTTTTAGGATTATAAAAGACATGCATAAAAGCCATATGGGCAATATACAAAGCAGGCATGTGCCTAACCAGTGTAAGTTAAGAGCCCAGTAAGTAAGGACTTACCTACTACCTTATACAGAAGACCTGGTCTATAGTTCTACCTGGAAATAACAATATCTGGCCCGAAAATGCTATCTTGAGAATTACCAAAGTACAGATGATTTGGCAAAAGGACTGGCTCTAGAACCACAATGGTCACTAGCTACCTGTGACTTCGGAGCACTTGAAATGTGGCCAGTGTCATATTTTAAAATGAAAATATTTTGTATATATTGAGCTCAAACAAAATACATTTCTAAAATTAATTTTACCTATTACATAACACTAGAGGCCTTGTGCATGAAATTCATGCATGGGAAGTGGGGATATCCCTCTCCAATCTGGGACCCCTCGAGGGATGTCCAACTACTGGGATTGGGCCTAAATGGGCAGTTGGACATCCTTGTCACAATCCAGGACTGCTAGCTTCCAACTGCTCACCTGCTTGCTTCCCTGATTGCCCCTAACAACTTCTGCCTGCCAACCTGATCACCCCCTAAATACTGCCCTGCCAGCCTAATTGATGTCTAACTGCTCCTGTTTGCCCCCCAACTTCCCTCCTCTGTCAGCCTAGTCACCCCTAACTGCCCTCCCCTGCAGTCTTGATTGTCCCCAACTGCCCTCCATTGCAGGCCTGGTCCCTCCCAACTGCCCTCCCCTCCTGGCCTGATCGTCCACAACTGCCCTCCCTTGCAGGTCTGGAACCTCCCAATGGCCCTCCTCTGCTGGACATCTTGTGGCAGCCATCTTGTGTCCACATGGGGGCAGGATCTTTGACCACATAGGGGCAGCCCTCTTATGTGTTGGAATGATGGTCAATCTGCAAATTACTCCTTTACCGGTATTAGATAGGATAGAGGCCTGGTAAGTGGGTGGGGGCCCTCTGGTTTGCCCTGAAGGGTGTCCTGAATCAGGGTGGGGGCTCCCTTGGGTCTTGGGGTGGCCTGGGCAAGGGGCCTATGGTGGTTTGCAGGCTGGCCATGCCCCCCAGCGACCCAAGTGGAGGCCCTGGGATCTGGGACTAATTTATGTTCTACAATTGAAACTTTGTAGCCTGGAGCAGAGCCAAGCCTTCTGCTCGCTCAGGGGAGGTTTGGGTTTATTTAAATTCTATAATTGAAACTTTGTAGCATTGAGTGGAGGCCTAGCCTGGCAATGGCAGGCAGAAAGCTTGGCTTCCTCCATTGCCGGGGAAACCCAAGCCTCCCTCCTGTTCTCAGTGGCCACAGCCATCTTGGTTGGTGTTTATTTGCTCCTGATTGGCTTGTGGGCATGGCTTGTGGGTGTGGCTTGATCAGGGGTATGGTCAATTTGCATATTACTCTTTTATTAGATAGGATTTGTTTTAATAAGGTCACTAGAAAAATTTTAATTATGCATGTGGCTCATATTTTTATTAGAGAATACTGCTCAAGAGCATAATAGCTCTCTTGAACACAGAGGCCCAATTTCATTGAACAGAGTGAAAGAACTGAGCTTTATACAGACTAACCACAGGATGAGGACATTTCCATATCGAACACAGGTTGAAAAGGAGAGGTTTAAGCAGAAAGTGGGTATGATTCTGACAAATTGCTTAGTTTTATGTAGAAGGAAAGGGAAAATCCTTAAATAAGACAGTTGGCTCCAAAATCATGTTCTAATTATGGTACCATCCCACCTGGGACCCATCCCATCCATCTTGTTGTGTTGTTCTCTGCTTCCTGAACTATTTGTCCCACCTCAGTCACCTTCTCCAGGACTTGAGCTATTTTACTTGACTGCTTCTTCCAGTCCTTTCCAGGACTGCAGGTATGAAGGATTTTAATACCCTGAAGTTACTGCTATGGAACTCCAATTGCAAGGTAAGGAAATGGAACCAAAGTGACAAATGTTCTTTTCTATACAGCAGAGACCTCAGCAGTTAACTCAGACACTGCTGAACTATTCTTGAAATGAGCTGAAGGCAGAGAATTTCATTCATCTTCTGCCTAAAGCCTTCAAGGCCTCCATCCCTTGTGATATATTGTCAGTTTCCATTAAGAACCACGAGTTCTATAGCACTTTCTCTCTGAAGAGCATTGGCTGTGCTGGGGAAACCCATTACATGAACAGTCAGCAGAACTTTAATAAACAATCATATTAACGTCCCAGCAGGAGAGTTACAAGCCAATAAATAATATATTTAAAACCCCACTAGGCCCCAGTTGTGGGTCAGTAGAATCATTTGCCTCCAAATGGTTTTTGGGCAAAGAGCCACTGCATTACCTGGTGGTCTCTGTGTGGGCGTCTTTTAAATTTAGTCCTAATTGAGAGTATCCCAAAAAGGCGTTTTCCAGATGACGAGACTTTGTATTTTATAATGCTCTATGAACCAAACCCAAAACCTTCTACATTTTTAAATTAATGAAGCAAAAATAAAATGCATTTACTTGGGAGTAGAGCTACTAATCAGATTTGGGGGATGTTTAACTCCAACAAATGCCCTAAGTGTGGGGGCAGGGGGGCTTATGGCGAAGGCCTCTTCCTATCTTTGTGGTAGAAGCTGAGCTATTCCAGAGTTATCAGGTCTTCAGCCACCCGTTAGTATAAAAGATGGGCACTAAACCAGAATACCAGAGAAATATTCTTCCCCATCCCAATCAAATATCAGCTGGTGAGCCTTGGCCAGTACGGCTCAGTTGGTTGAACATCATCTTATGTACCAAAAGGTCACCAGTTTGAATCCTGGTCAGGGCACATACTCAAGGTAGCTGTTTGATCACTGGTTGAGGTGCTTATTTCTTTCCTACATCTCTCTCTCTCCCTCTCTCTCTCTCTCTCTCTCTCTCTCTCTCTCTCTCCCTCTCTCCTTATCCTTTCTCTCTCTCTCTAAAATCAATAAAAGTGTGTTTTTAAAAATCATTTGATGAACAGCCACCAGGAAGGTCATGTAGATGACTATTGTGTATGAATAAGAAGTTTGGAATTGCAGGGAAGCCATCTATAGAAGACTATAAAACTAACAGTGGAGGATCTTTGCCTGTGGAGGATTTTTGTTACAGAAACTCACCCACCTCAAGTTGTTGTGTGCTAACTGTAAGGTCCCCTCAGCCTTGACTGAATAAGAACTCATTCCTGGGGAAAATAGCAGTGTCTTCACAGAAGAATGTCAGAATCCATTGACTTGCTCAGTTAAGAAAAGCAGTGTGATGTCCTGATGCTCGTGAAAGTGTTGACTGAAGAGGGCAGTCAGCTCCTGAATTCTTCAGGTACCAATGCTTGACTCCAGGATTTGGCCAGTACTATGTTCAAGCCCATGAAGTGTTCACTTTACTGCTACAGTTAAAAGTCATATAACTTTTAAATGCTATTAGTTGCTTTTTCCCAAACTATTATACTACATTAAGTTTTCCTTGCTAGCAGAGGTTTATAGAGGCTGAGAATGCCAGATACTTTATTCCAGCATCCTTGCAGGTGAGAGTCACAAATGTTGTTTGCCTCGTGCTCAAGTAGAGCTCTTCCCGCTGTGGAGAAGCAGGTAATGGGAAATCAGAGAAGTGTTCCACCCAGTGTCTGTCCTGGAGGTCTTGTTTATTTTGTACTCTTCTTGCTTGGCATAGGACCTATTTCCAGTTGTCTCAAAAATGCATCTACGGTCTCAACTCTGAGAGTAACGAAAGTAATCCTACATTCGAAAGCAAGGCCCTGGGCACATTCCTCTTGGGATTTTAGTTACAAAATGGTCAAACTTGGCCTGTAACCTCACCGCATCACCCACTCCTGTCTATAAAAAAGACTACATTTTTGGAGAACATGGTTTCATCAATGATGGACCACATATCCGATGGTGGAACCATAGATTAAAGTAAAATGGAATATATGGTGAGAAGTAGAAGGAGATGTGGTTCAGGAGGAGTATCTTCTTCTCTGGGGCTTGGCAGTGAATTCCTCTCACTACAGCACCTCAGTTTTGAGTGCACAGGTTTCATCTCAATCAGTCAGCTGGAACCTGCTTCAGCACAGAGAAGCCTGTCCCCCGACACCACATATTGAACGGGGAGCGGGGTGAACAGCCCTCCCAGAGAGCTGATGGTCTTCAGAGTGCACCACTGCAAATTCTTTGTCAAGATGGGAACTACTTTACCAACTATTAAGTAGCACTGCTCCATGAGTAAAAGCTTTCTAAGGTTTGTGGAGCCATGCCGCCCTCTTACTTTGGAAATATTTTCAGGTTGTAATGATGTAAAGCATAGATGTTTTATTTCTCCAATCATTTCAATACCACAGAGAGCTTTTTGTGCTACCTACGGTCAGTGGAACCACAAACGAATTTCCAAAGCAAATTATTGAGCCCTCAGTTCTATATCCTCTCCATATTAAACACTCTTTCTCTCTTTTTAATGAATTCCACAGAGTTCCTTAATCTGACCACTGCTTCAACTCACAATAGCCAAAACCACAATCTCTCATGTTCCTTCAACTCTCCATTTGGATTTCTTATTCCTGCTAATTCTCAGACCATTTTTCACAGCCTCCTGATGGCCCCTGTTATGGTGACCTACTCCTTACCCTGCAAGTTTTTCTTCGATATTTCCAGTCAGTCCAGCCCGCATGCCTGTTCATGGAGCAGCACCGACAACTTTGACCTTTGGTGTGCTATCTCTGGCACTGCTGGAAGGAAGCAGGGGAGGAACTTGTGGGACAGTGTATACAAAGCCTACCGTAGTGGCCAGTTGTGTCCTAGGCCTTCATGTTCACTCACCACTTGGTCAGTGACTTATCCAGAGCAACTTCCAGTCCTGCAAGCTCCATACATGGTAAGTGCCCTATACAGGTACACATTTTTAATATTTTATACTGCATTTTTACTGACCTTTTCTAGGTTTAGATACACAAATTGTGGTTAGTGGAAGCACATTTCTCAGAACGTATCCCCGTCATTAAGTGAAGCATGACTGCATATTTGAAGGTGGGTTTTGTAGAAGGTTGCTGGCCTCCTAAGGACAGCTATTGCATTTTCTTCCCTGTCCCACCAGGTTTTTTAAATATTTACATTGAGACTCGTGATTGAAAACACATTTTACATTGTATTCTTTGTCATTATTTTAAAAGTGTAGTTATCAACCATTAAATGAATTTGACAATCAATGAGTCACAAACTCAGAGATACACCTGTAGAAATTGGGGCACCTAACAAAATGGCAGCAGTGGCTATGTGCTCTGAATCTCAGCTTTGACTTTGGAATGTCAGCCCAGAGAAGCCAGGGGATGGGGATGAGAGTAGTGGACAAAGTGTCAGGCTGAATTAATTTCAGGGTGTGCTACTGGGTCACAACCCGAAGTATAAAAAAAATAACAAAATACAGCTTCATTCCTAGACTTTGTTTGGATTGCCAAATCCCAGATAGGGTTGGGAGAAACAAGAGCCAATAAGCCTCTCCTTGGCAGAGCCAGTGAACCTTCGGGACACAATTTTTCACAATGTTCTCTTCTTCTTTCCTTTCTCCCCTGGGTGGTGATTCTAAATTCCAGGATGTTCAAATAAAAAGAAAATGTGTTCAAAGTCTCCTGGTAACTGGAGAAGAAATGGCTCTCCCAATTCCCAGTTGAGGATAATAACAATGAATATTTGATTGGGAAGAAAGATGGTTTGCTTGGGGAGAAATGACTCCACTCCAGGCCTGGCTGGATACTCCATCAGAAACTTTGCCTGGGTGTGTGTATTTATGTGAAGGCAAATACTTAAAAAAAAATTTAAAAAAGGAGGAAGGAGAGAGATAGAAACATCAATGACTGGCTGCCTCCTATACACCCCCTTTTGGGAATTGAACCCATGGGCATGCATCCTGACTGGGAACTGAACTGTGACCTCCTGGTTCATGGGTTGACACTCAACCACTGAGCCACACTGGCCGGGCAAGGTGAATGCTTTTTATCCTTACCTTCCAGAAATTTCTTCATATTTCCTGAAAAACTACAACGTAGAGAACTTTTTAAAAGTCCTAATAATGAGAATGGAGCAATCGTTTAAGTGCACCCTTTAACCTCTTTCGATAAAAATAGCAGTACATGTAAAATCAGAACAATAATTTCCATATTTCCAGCTGTGTACAAAGCTCTAACTCTCCAGAAACAAAGACTCCAGTGACCCATTTCCCAGCAGTTCTTACTCCACCTACTCAAACAGAAGTTCACATTTACAGTCACATTAATAGAAGTTGTGGAATCTCATTTTTTAAAAGTTCAATAGATTCTTAGTCCATGCTGAGTGATTTAAGCTGTAAAATATGGGGGGACTAGATGAGAGAAATAATATATGCAACTGTTCCACGTGTGGCAAAACCAACCGTGAATCATGTTAATGATGAAGAAAGAAGTTACCCAGAGAGCAGGGGCTAAGAAGCACCCGAAGGCACATGTGGCTACAGTTGGCTCAGAAACCACCACTGGGTCCAAACCATCACAACAATCATTGTGGGGTGAACCCTCCCTGCTTCTCCGCAAACCCTCAGGTCACACACTGCATGGTTCCTTCACTCCATGGAGACCATCACCAACATATCCTTAGCCTGACAATTGGTGGGTGCCGGGGACAGAAAGGAACACAGTGTAACTTTCCCTGGGTTAATGCCCCCAAGAGGGGTTCTGTGCCTTCCTCGGTAATGCTGATAGTGTCGTGGAGGGGAAGTGGCAAACAAAAATAGAACTGCACAGAAAGAAACAGAGCCACATGGAGGCCCTCACATAGCTGCCTGGAAAACACTTATGCAGCAGCCACTTCCAATACCTCCAAGGGAGTTAAACTCTACTAAATTAGGTAAACCAACCGGGAGAAGTAGGGATTTGCTTAATATCACTCATCTACTAAGTGGCAGAGCCACGACTCAAGCCAGTTGCAAGTCCAAGGTTCACGTTCTTTCCTTGGGCTTGTCAGGTGAAGGAGGAGCAGACTTTTGAAGAGGAGCAATGAGGTGCCCTATGTGGCAAAGCTCTGGGCGACAGACAGGCTTGTCCTTCAGTGCTGAGGCTCTGATGGTCTAGAAAATGTATTGTTTCTGGGAGAGAGGAAATAGTATTAGCTCCATGTTGCATTTCACTAAACAATATTTGCCTATAAAATTTTATTTAGATGCATTTATTAAACAGCTTTGGGATGTCATGACTTGATCCTGAACGCCTATACAATATGTTTGTTGTTTGTTTTGAGAAAGGATGTGCAGCCTGTTTCATGTGCCCTTTCTCTCGGGTCATTGGAATTTCACTTTATGAAAGAAAGCAGAATATTCTGACATCAGAGTCCACTAAGCTCCTGGGCACTGTTTTGTGCGGACAGAATGTGTGTGTTTTACACAATCTTTCCCTTTGGAGGTAGGAAGATTTTAATCTACTGTTTTTTATTTACTTGCTTAAAAACATTGAGCCATGTGCTGTGTGGTGGGTGTTAGGGACACGCTGGTCTCCATTCTCCAGCCTCAAAGACAAGTGGAGAAGCGTGTGACGCACAGATATAAACAGGGCCTGAGAACTAAGAGCAGGTGGTTCAGAGCACACACGGCCCCTGTGTGGATCCCAGCCTCAGGGCTCCTTGCTGAGTCCATTTTCTCATTGATAGAAGGAACAACAATAAGACCTGCCACTTTGATTTCTCGTGAGGATTATATAACAAAATTCTTGTAAAAAGCTGGTATCTCTCCCCCCCCTCCCCCCCCAGAATATGGTAGGAACTCAACATATATCAGTAATCATTAGCAGGAAGGGTGACAGAATCACAGAACCCTTCACCGAGCCTTGACAGGAGAGTCTGGAGACTCTTCCCAGAAGACGGGACCCAGAGCAAGGAAGGCAGGTAATGAGCAGTGGTCTCAGCCAGGTGCCGACTTTGGCCCCGCCCCCCCACCTAGGGAACATTTAATAATGTCTGGAGACATGTTGGGTTATCATAACTTGCTCCTGGCACCTAGTGGGGAGAGGCCAGGAATACTGATAACATCGTGCAGAGCACAGGAAATGTGTTCTTTCACAAGGAAATGCCCAGTGCTGGGGCTGAGAAGCCCTGGTTATGAGCATGGTTTCCGTAGCCTGAGTGCCAGCATTTTGTGGGGGAGGAAAAATGTGTTCTTCTGCTCCCTCTGGAGACTGCCAATTAGACGGACAAAAGACAGATTAACAGGAGAAAGGGGTGTGTGCACTCCCACACTCAGGCCTACAAAAGAAGTCACTGGCTTGCCTGGCTCTTACTGCTCAGTGATTGAGCCTCAAACTATGAACCAGGAGATCATGATTCAATTCCCAGTCAGGACACATGCCTGGGTAGAGGGCTTAGTCCCCAGTAGGGGGGCATGCAGGAGGCAGCCAATCAATAATTCTCTCAAATCATTGACCTCTCTCTCTCTCTCTCTCTCTCTCTCTCTCTCTCTCTCTCTCTCTCTCTCTCTCTCTCTCTCCTCTTTCTCTTTCTCTCTCCTTTCCTCTCTGAAATCAATAAAAGAACATTTTTTTAAAAAGAAAGTCACTGTCTCAACAAATAGATGAATATTATATATACACCGTATTTAGTAGAACAAAGGGAGAAGGAGAAAGGCTTCTGTGAGAAGAACATACAGGTTTCCTCAAGAAAGACAAATGGGTTTCAGAAGAACAAATAGAAGGCAAAGTTTGTGATAGTATTTGTCTATGACAGTCTGGGTGGTCTTTCCTCTTCTTCAGAACCACAGAACTGCCCCAGAGAGGGGACTTGGTGTAGGGTTACTCTTGGGAGGGAATTTGCAGCAACCTTCCTTTCTCAGACTCGCTACTTTGGGTAGTCAGATAGGGAGGCTCTGAGAAGGCTTCTTTCTGCATCTGTTGAATCTCAAATGCCTTCACCTCAAAATAAACTTTATACCAACTCAGACATTCCAAATGGGTCCTCTCAGTTTTAATTCTGGCTCTGTCACTTACTAGCTGTGTGACCTTGGGCAAGTTACTAAACTTTTCTGTGTCTCACTCACCTCATTTGTAAATGAAGACCTCAGAAAACTTATTGAATGAGTTAACATTGATAAATACCTTGAGCATAGTTTTAAAAGAGAAAATGAGGAATATTTAAAAGTTCAAGTTTATTTCAGCAAAAATCAGTTCTAACTGGGCAGCCCCAACCTGGAAGTGGTAAGGAACGCTCCCCTGACATTCAGGGACAGACTCTAATAGAGAAAAGGCAGAAACAAATCAAGAAAATTATTGATTGGCAGTGGTTTAAAGCCTATTTGTGACTGGTTGTCCTTAGACTTTAATTTCATAACCCTGAGGCATTGATAGGCTTAGATTTTGGTTTGCCTTCTTAGGCTACCATGGTATTAAAGCCACCTTGGCCTAATGGTCTTCCTGTTTAACAGTAGCAAGTACTACATTTACACTTAAGTAAGTAAATTCCAATGTCTAGTTAGTCTTAAAGGATATTCCCCCCTAAAATCAGGAGCAATGGCCTGTTGAAGCTCCACTCTTTTTATATCCTGCATCACTTCAGGAAGATTGCTCTCTTCTACATGGCATTCTGGAAGTTATTCCCTTTGGACTTTATGTCTGTAGCCAAGTTAGGTGTTCTTGCCTCAGTCTGGTGTGACTTAAAAGTCCCGCATAGATGTGCAACATGGAAACATGGTGCATCCTGGGATGCAGCTGGAGCAAGAGCTGCCGGGGCAGGGAGAAGGCAAACTGAGGGAGGACCAGGGACTCCCATTCTGTTTGGCAGCTTCTGCTTTCATTATTTTATGCTACCTTTTCCTTTTTCCTTTCTACTCAAGACATTTATTTCCAATACCCCCAAAAACATTTCTCTACTGTTTTTCTTAAAGGCTATGATAATAAAGCTTTATACCTTTGTCCTGCTTAAGGGGATTTTAGAATACTAATAGCCTAGGTGATTTGAATAGTTGAAGAAGAGATGAAAAGTCAGATTCTTGAGTTTCTTTGTGATTTAGCTCCTAACTGAGCCTGAAACTGGCTGAATCATTGGTGTATTTGTACAAACACATGCACGTGTGCCACTCATTAGAAGAAAAGGGTCAGAATCATCCACCTCTGACAAGTGAGTTTAGGTGGAGCATGATCTAAACAGGGTGATTCTTCTCTCCTTCTCCCCCTCCCCAACTATTTCTCCACCTTTCTTTTTTTCTACATTCTTTATGATTATCCATGTCTGTCCTGCAGGCTATGTGCTTTCAGAAATTTTATGTGCACTCCTCTCAAAACTTTTTGGACCTAGACAGGAATCCACTGAGGGCCTTGAAACTTCAATTCACGTAAGGGTGCTGTCACTCCATCCCTCAAAGGTAGTTTTCTGCCTCCTGGGCCCTTTCAATTCTCTGTCCCTCATTGTTTCCGTCCTTAGCCAGACAATCTCCAAAGCATCCAAACCACCTAAAGAGTCAACCACATCCAGAAATTGTTTTTAGGATATTTCAAAACATGATGAAGAAAAGGGAGCAGCTGCGCAATGCATTTGAGACATAGCACATCATGCTGTTGATCGATTTTCTTTAAACAGCTAATCCAAGAGGGGGCTTCAAGCTCACTAACAAATATACTTTCCTCCTTGCCCACAGCATCTTCCAAAAAGCTAAGGCCAGTGAACCCACCTTTTTACAAAGAGGCAATAACTGGGAATAGGTTGCTTTTTTTCTATCTACTATTCCTGTGAACTAAATTGTGGAATTGAAATTGGTTCTTGGGGAAGATTTATAGTCTTTTGTGGTTTGCTTTCCATCAGAGCTGATTTTGCACAGTAGAATTTAAAATATCCCATTATAAAACAGCTTTCTGTACAAATATGTTCTCCAGTTCTAAGAACTAGGACTGTTCTGGCAGTATGAGAAGAACAAAAATATGTAATTCCAGGTCAGACTCAACCTGAGTAAATAGTTCCCTGTTTCCTTTTTAAAATAAATGCTCAGGAGCTCTCAGTAAGAAGTCCTGGGTTAATTTTGTTGTTATTGTTTCTACTGCTGCTTTTTTCCTCCTGCCTTCTGTGTCTCCTTCCCATTTTCCCCCCCCAAGATCTTAAAAAGACTGACATTGCTCTGGTTTCTTTGTTTTCTGCTTGAGAGTCTGTCCCTGAAGTTAACTAATTTACTTATTTTTTTCCCAGTAAGTTACTAATCATGGGTCTTTGAAATTAAAAAGTTAACATCAAAATTTGAATTTACTGTGACCTATTTAAAAAAAAAAAAGAACATTGAAAGAAAAGGATCATGAATAAGTTTATTAATGGCCCAGATTCCCAGAACAGAGGCCCTGGGTCAAATCGAACTGCAGCCTATTTTTATGTAGTCATCAGGCTAAGAATGTTTTTACATTGCAAATGATTATAAAACAAAACAAACAACCCAAACAAAATGATACCATGTGTGGTCTGCAAAGCTTAATATATATAGTAGTATACCACTTGGGTCTTAACAAAAACCATTGGCAGACCTTCCTGTACAATGTCCTTTCTTTCCTGGCTGGCTAGATAGCTAATCTATTCATTTTTAAAATGTTAAATTGAGCTTATATGTGATATATATTTTTTGGCTTAAAAACACTTGTAACATTATTTCTTGAATTTACATTTTGCAATGACTTACATTCTGCACTCACCCATCCATTCATGTTTATTCAGTTTCTACAACATGCCAGGCACTGAGATGTTACTTCGGGCAAACTAACCAATGAAGCAAAATTCAGTGGCTTAAAGATACATTGCAAACAAATAATCGTCACACTTTTTAAAAATCTCTCTTCTAGAAAATATCTATTCTTGTCACTTTATAACTCAAAAGCCTTCTATGTTTCCATTTGTCTATAGGTCAGAGTGCAAACTGCTAACCCTGGATAGCTATTAGTTTTCCATAATTGTCTTTTTTTTACAGGGTGGCTCCTTTATTTTATCTTTTTTAAATTTTTTAAATTTTAAAATCACAGTTGATGTACAATATTATATAAATTTCAGGTGTACAGCATAGTGATTAGATATTTATATAACTTACAGAGCAATCACCCTGGTAAGTCTAGTACCCACCTGATACCATACATAGTTATTATAATGTTTTTTAATATAGCCAAGAACACATCCATAATTGTCTTTTTAATCTCCGCTCCCACTACTTCCTCACATGAACTCAGCAGGAGCAGCTGGGCTGTTCATTATTATCCCACCATAAGTTGTCCCTTGCTATATTCATTCTGTGGAACATGCCAATCTCTCATCCTGGAAAACTCCAGAAAGATCCACTAAAAGTAAAATGAGGTGGTGGAAAAGCTTTTGGGAATATGCAGCTACCAGATGTGGCAAACCACTCGTAGAAAAGCCTCATTTAACATGATGAACAGTTTCATACTCAAATATTAAGGAACGAGTTCAGAACGACACTGAACAAGACTAATGAATCAGGCCTGGTGCTATGAATGATGCAGAGTCCTTATTCTCAAAAGACACCAAAATGTAGAACCCAACAAGGTAATTTAAAAAATCTCTCAACACTTTTCTCCTCTTCCTCATTCATTCATTCATCCATCTATTCATTCAGTAAAATTTTTCTTGAACTGTTGTTATTAGGGACACATGATTCATCAGGCCCAGTTTCAGCCACCTGGCACATTAACCAACAATTATAAATGTAACTAGAGGCCTGGTGCACAAAATTCATGCAAGGGAGGGGGGATTCCTCAGCCCAGTCTGACCCCTCTCACAAACTGGGAGCCCTCAGGGGATGTCCTACTGATAGCAGTCTGACCTCCTTCTGTGGGAGGTGACCGGGTTGATCAGGGGAAGGCGCCAGACACATCACCCTGATGCTGCTGCCATTGCTGGTCACTGCAGCTGCCAAGTTGTTTTCATCAACACGGACTCCAGTCCCTTTATCACGAAAAAAATCACAACTTTCTTTAGGCATTTTCAAGATGTGTCTTTCATATATTACAATTCTTTCTTTCTTTCTTTCTTTCTTTCTTTCTTTCTTTCTTTCTTTCTTCCTTTTTTTTATCCTCACCTGAGATATGTTTCCATTGATTTTCAGAGAGTTTGGAAAAGAGAGGGAAAGACAGAAATATCAATGTGAAAAGGACATTTCCTGGGCCCCGGCCAGGAAGGATCCTGCAACCTAGGTACATACCCTTGATCAGAATTGAACCCGGACCCTGTGTTGGCAGGCTGAGGCTCTATCCGCTGAACCAAATAGGCTAGAACAGGATATGACATTTCTTAGCCGCTCTAGCAGTGGACCTTTATTTTTTCCTCTAGGAGTAAGGTGGAAAAACCCTATATCACCTTCTAGGATTCGTATTACCCAAGTTACCAAGAATACTGCAAGTGGCAACATACAGGGAGCTTAGCCAAGGAGCGGTCAGAAAACGTGTTTCCTCTGCAGCTCAAACACAGAGGCCCTCCTGTGTTGTGTCTGCTGGGGTGGGGGTATGCTCCGAACCCTGTGGCAGCTGCCAGGAGCACGCCCCCAGCTCTGCATTGTGTCTACTGGGTGGGGGTGTGTGCTTCAAGCTGCACAGCAGTCTCCTGGAGCATGCCCCCAGCCCTGTATTGTGAGCATGAGCACGCCCCCCTTTCCCCCCGGCCTGTGTTGTCTGCTGGGCTGGGGGTGTGCTGCCTGCCCAGATGCTCTCCCTCCCTCAGTGGCCGGGGTATGGGACGCTATGGGTGCCACCATCTTTGTGACAGAGTGACAGTTAATTTGCATATTATCCTTTTATTAGATTAGATGGTGAGGTACGCAGCACATTCTGGGTATAGGGAGGAGAGGCATATAACCAGGCAGGGCTGAGGGACAAGGAGGTTTCCTAAATGAGGTTACTTCTGAGTTGGTCTTTAAAAATATGAAGGAGCTAGCCAGGAAAATAGTAGACAGAAGTAACCAGATTAGATTTCTCCCCTCAGCTATTTTATCTATTCTGTGCATATTATTGCTTTCTGAAGTACCATGCTTGCCCAGAATTGAGAAGAATGTTATAGAAGGAGATGGGGTACTTTTTCTCTGATTCATTTTCACTGGATTGTGCGGTTTGATAACAGAAAATGTATCTTGTTCTTTTATATGGTAGTCTTTTACCATAAGTGCTAAGTCCAAATTACACACATACCAGTGGGACGATACGATTTCTAAATTCATCTCCATGCTATTTCTAAACTGAGAACTAATCATTCCAAGAATGAAATCAAAAAAGATAAAGAGACTTAAAGGAAATGCCAAAGTGGAGGCCAAGCTAATGAGTTGCTTTAAAAATTATCTTTGTGCTCTCAGCATCAGAGGATATATTTGAGACATGATACCCTTGAAAGTGTATGCTTTAGAGCCAACTCCCTAGGTTCAAATCCCAGCTCTGACCAATCCCAGCTGTCTGAATTAGACAAGTAATTTAACATCTCTGGATCAGTTTCCTGATATATACCATGGAGAATAATAATAGTATCTACTTCTCTGGGCCATCATGAGAACTAAAATTTAATAGGCAATAGACTGTGTTTGATACAGACTTTCTATCATTATTAAACCAATGAACAGCTTCCTCCAGCAGAATTTTGTCAAGTGCTGGAGCAAGTTATATTTGTGAGGTCCTCAAGTGCTCTCAGTGGGGAGTAGACGTGAAAAGCAGAAACCAGTCACTCTGGGAATTCCCCATGGCCCCACAGAGAGTTTGTGCTACACCTGTACTTTTCTTTAGAAAAGGCATGTTCATACCTTGTTCAAGAGCTAAAGCAGTAGGGACAGTAGAATATATAGAATATAGGTTGTATATTATAATATACATATAGCATACATACAGTATATTATAGTAGCAATTCACTTTTCCATACATCATGCTCAATTCTAACACCCACAATCATCTTTGACGGTCTCTCTAGTTACTCCTTGTCACTTAGTGGGGTTTTCTGTATTTTATTGAGCCAGTAACTGCACTGTATCAGGCAACATTTTATGTCTGAGTATTGCTTACTTCCTGATTTCATTTCTTCCTTCCTCCAGGCACAGAATCCTTCCCTTTCTAACTGCAATACGATTAACATTACACAGTGAATCAAATACACAGGACCTCGAAATTTCTCAAAAAAATTATGAACAAACAAGTAGAAGATAGGAGAATCCTGAGATAAGCTGGGTTCTGCTTATTTTGTTTTTCTGACCATTTTTATACAGAGGAAGGTGACTGATCATTTGAGTATAAACAGTGCCCCTAGCCTGGCTAGTGTGGCTCAGTGATTGAGCATCAATCTCTGAACCAGAACTCAGGGTTCAATTCCTCATCAGGGGTCAGGGCACATGCCCTGGTTGCTTGATCTCGGATAGGGGTCATGCAGGAGACAGCCAATCAATGGTTCTCTCTTATTATTGATGTTTCTATCTCTCTCTCACTCTCCCTTTCTCTCTGAAATCAATAAAAATATTTTTTAAAATTTACAAACATAAACAGTGCCCCTAATAGTCACATAGCCATTATCTATAATGTGAGAAGATTCATGTACCATCATTAAAAAAGAGAGAGAGAAATGTCTATGGCCGGCTCCAGGTTACAAAGCATATCACTGGATATTCCACCTGATAATGCTGAGATCACACGGAGGAAATTAAATGTCATGAAATGGCCTTAATTGTGGAAGTGGTCAAAACTGTGCTTCACAGGGTACACGACAACATAGGGCTTCACACTGGGGAGAAAGAAAAGCACATACTTTCAACAATAACGATACATATTTTAAAATATTCAAATTCTTGAGAGAGAATTTTATGTTTTTAAAAAATGTACATTATGATATCAGAGCTCTGGTCTGACACATTTAAGTGTCTAGTACTGAATTGTTCTTAAAGGAGAGGCAAAGGGAGTGGAAAGAGAGAATTTTATTTTGTCTGTTTCTCTACTAGAAAGGAGGTTATATATCCAAATCAATAAATTCTTAAAAGGAGATTCTTTGCATCATATTTTGGCTAATGAAATCTTAAAAAAGAAGAAGAATGTAGGAGGACTCACATTACCTAACCTCAAGACTTATTATAAATTCTGGTAATAAAGTCGGAGTACTATTGGCATAAGGATAGACAGATAGATCAATGGACCAATATATAGAGTCCAGAAATAGACCCATGCTTAGGAGGTGTATTGTTTCAACAAAGGAACCAAAGAAATTCAAAAGCAAAAAAATACTTTTCAACAAACGATGCCGGAATACCTGGTTATTCACATGAAGAAAAGAACACACAAAAAAACCCTTGGATCTCTATTTCACACCATACAAAACATTAACTCTACATGGTAGAAAGACCTTTGAACAGGTGTTAGAGAACCTAAAGTTTATAAGAGAAAGCATCTACCGACTGGCTTAGATCATCTCCAATCCCTAAATACAGCAAGATTCACTTAGTCTAGGCTAGGGCCTGTCCTTTAGTCTTTCCTCAGACTTTATTACTATACATACAGAGAAACGTAAATTCGAAGTCTAAAATTATCATGTATCTAAGGAGTACAATAACTTCAAACTCAAAAGAGTACAAAAATTTTTCAGATGTTCCATCCAAAGTAAAAGTACTGAGGTGAATCAAGTATTTTATGTAAACATAATAAGTATTCTTAATGAGATAAAGCAAGGTATTAGCAATATGAAGAATTATAAATCATTAAAATTGGAAATATGTAAAGCATAATAGCTGAATAAATTACACAAAAGATTGGTCTAAAGAACAGGACAAAAAAAGATAACGAATGAATTAGTGAACTGGAAAAATCAGACATGAAGGAAATCTCTCAGCCCTCAAAAGGAATAAAAAGATAGAAAATTGAAAACTAAGCATACTCCTTCCTGATCCTTTAAATAATGTTCACCCTATCCCTTCAAGAGACTTAGGATCAATTATCCCCCCCATTACTATAACTCCCGTCTGATCCACTGGCATGAGAAACCCCAGGTGGCAAACACAGTTTCAAATCAGTAAATCTCTTACTTGGTCACTGGTTTAGACATATCCCTTCCTGGAAACTAGGGCCTCTCACCTAACAGAGCCTGAAGTTATGGGGATAGAAAGAACACATTCCACACATGGGAATTTGGAAGCAATGGTATAGGTGTCCACTCCTACTTTTACACCTTGGTTCTCAGACATGTGCATTCTAACTACTGGGGACATAGCACTATATATTGCCCTTGTAGTGCATAAACTCCAAAATGGAGGGCTAAACTTTAATCTCAAGGTGTATTCTTTGAGAGGCCACTGCATCATTCATGTAGACCAGCTTTATCTGGGATCATTGCTACCCCTCCTTGCAGGAAAAGTAGTCTCTTGTTTGAAGAAATGCTTTTGTAGGACATCATGATAGATTAGGTGTTCTGATGCCTATTTTAAAATATTTATATTTTATTGATTTCAGAGAGGGAGGAGAAGAGGGGGAGAGAGAGAGAGAGAGAGAGAGAGAGAGAGAGAGAGAGAGAGAGAGGAGAGAGAGAGAGAAACATCAATGATAAGAGAGAATCATTGATTGGCCACCTTCCACAGGACCCTCCCCCAACTAGGGATCCAGCTCAAAACTGACCAGGAGTCAAATTGTGACCTGACCCTAAACTATTGAGACATGCTGGCTGGGCATTCTGATGCCTTTTGATGGAAATAACACTGGAGTAGGTATAAAATTCAGTAAGGACAATGCGTTTCTATTTTCCTCAAGTAAAGCTTAGCATCTGTCTTTATGCTGTCATTCAACAGGTGACTAGACAAGCCTTGGTGAGCTGAATCCCATTCAACCAGTTGCCAGATACCTCCATTCTTGCCACCATTACTGCTCATGGGCCTATTGCACTAGTACCAAATGACCAAGAAGAGGGTTGGCTGACAGTCGCACACTTCGTCATCCATCCACCCCTTGTTTGAGATCCCTTTTTGCAGAAGAAGATTTGTGGGCATTAACATGAGACAAAGATCTGCATGCTTGGTGCCCACACCAATAAGTACCACCTACCTCTTCCCCCTCCCTCCTCATCCTCACACTTCAAATCTGGGTCCTGCCAGGGCCTGGATAAATTAGATAACTCATTAACCATCACTCTATTTTTGTCAATAAGAGCACTTCCCCTTCCACACAAAATAGATAATCAAGTGTGCTGCTCAAAGCTGTACCATGTTATCTAGAGATCTGACAGTGATGAAGAAGGTTATGTTAGACTTGAGAAGTTCCTTAAAAGAAAAGAACCCCTGGAAGTTTTAGGGAAAGTGAGGATGGCGTGAGCTGGGAAGGCAACATGTGAGCATTCGGGTATTGTGAGAATAACAACTCTTCCAATAAAAATGGACTATAGCCTTGAGAAGTTGAAAAGGTAGCAATATAGGGTTTGACTAAATACACCTTTGTATTGTGATGATTTCATGTGCTTTTGTGTCATCTCTGTCAAATCAGCATTTTCATTCCTTTGGAGGCAGGAGTGTGTGTATTTTATGCTTCCTTGTATCCAACTCCCCCAACACATACCACAGGGATAGGATCACAGCAGCTACTCAAATTGGTAGTTTTAAATTGGCTGATCAATTTCCACTTCTGCCATCTTAGGGCTCTTTCATTTCTGCCATGATTACTCTGCCCTGGTTATCACTGATTGGCCACCTCCTGCATGAACCCTCAACTGGCAATGGAGCCTGAAATTGACTGGCTATTGATGCCCATGCTTCCTCTTATACACTATCCATCAAAGTTTTCAAACCCCTACTCAACAATCTTGCTACCTTTTATTTCAATATAGAGTGGCTATTCTTAACCCAATGTCATTTCAATTCTAAGGTGGCCCTTCTCTGGAATATCGGGCCAGCCCTTTAACCCCCCTCTGTCTCACATAGTGTGTGTGCTGGCTGTTGAAGGAAGAGATAGTGAGAGCTTCTTGCATCTGCATCACCTGATAAAGGAACTCAGATATTTGATTGGCTGACCAAATACCAGATCCTCCTTTCATGAATGCAGGTCTGGGCTCAGGCACTCCTCCACTATACTCTCCTCAGACTCACACCATTGAGGAACTCCAGCCGAATAGGACATCCAGAAACTTCAACTCTAAGTCCAATGATCTCTTGTCAGCAAACACATCAGCTTGGTTCCTACCAAACTGAGCTCTTGTCTGTGTGAAGATCAAGTACTAGTAAGTCTGTCCCAGAATGTCTCTCAAACCCACCCTTTGGAGTCTTTATGAGCTGAATTAACAGTGTAGTTCTGCCACTTAGTGGTTGTATGAACTTAAATGAGTTACTTATTCTCTTCAAGTTCCTCTTCCCTGAGCTGGTGTAGGAAAAGACCAATTTTCATCAGGCTGTAGGCCGCTTGGCATTGTGCCTGGTATCCGATTGTCACTAGATAATAAGCATTGTTATCATAAATCTAATAATATTTTTATTTACTTTATTTTATGCCCATACAGGTAACTTTTATTCTATAATTAGAATTGTCCCTCTGTACCCATCTTGTCTATGCTCCACCTACTCCATACAGCTGCCTAGTGGAGTTTGTTAATTTTTCAATAAGGTTTTAGTACTCATTCTGAAAAGTTCTAAAATGTCTCTCCTACTTTTTCCATTGCCTTGCACCCCACTCCCTTTTCTATTGACTTTGTGATTAATGAAAATGTGCAAACAAACTTATAACATATGAAACTGAGGTCACCTCCATAAAAGATTGGAAAGCATACATGCATTCATACTGTCATGCCTATTTCTTTTGATTCACAGGCTGTGGTTTGATGACAGTTTCATATTGCAAAACTGGGTGACACTGAAAACACAGGACATGACAACATGTACCACATAATGCACTAAGAATAGGCCAATGGATGTCACCAAGGAAAAAGAAAAGAAAAGAAAAGAATACTGAGTCTTAATGTGCACTAGTCAAAATAACAAAATACTTCATATTTTTCAGTAGAAGGGTCAAAAGAATGGGTGAGTCTGGGCTATGGCTTGACAACTGACAATTCCTGATAAATAAGTTAGTTTTTAAAAGTAATGTTTATTTTTCGAAGTTAATTAAACATTGACATTAATTGTCAATGTGCTAGACCACATGGCACCTGGCATTACTTCTGATTCAAAATGATCTCCACTGCTCTAGTCACAATAGATCCTTCCTCAAAGACCTTCACCTGCCACCAACTGCCCACATGGATTACTCCAAATTTCCAGCCCAGTTTTCAATGCCCTCTTGTACAGTGTGAGGTCTATTCACTATTCCTAACTATACCTTAGACTTTTCACCCTATGATTCTGCTTACTGTCTTCTCTGTTTTTTACCTACTCTGTTGAAATCCCACCCATCTCTCAATGCTTCAATATCAGCCTCTTCATGATCCACTCGCATGCCAAATAGTATGTCCGTATCACCTCTGTTTGCTTCTCTCTTGTACAAATTATTACATTTTGCCCCAAGTTTAAATGTTTAGATATATAGATTTGATTAAGTTACCCATTCTCACTGAATATTGTGAGCAGCCATGAGAAACTCAGTAATGTTGATGAAGATCTTCAAAATATAATTCAAAAACTATTGAGCACTATACCACACACATGCGTGCGCACATACACACACACACACACACACACACACTCACACACACGTAAAATGGTCTCATTACTCTATTTAGATCCAGTGAATGGACACTGGGTTGATTCCATAGAATGGTCATCCTCAGTTACATCACTTGATTAAAGCAGGCCAGTAAGGCCCAAAATGGCAGGTTAACATTGCATACTTTAAATGAGTGAATGCTATGCTATGCGAATTATCTATATATGTAAAAACCTAAGCAACCTTTACACCCAAACAACCAGAATGACCGGAACAACTGGTTGACCAGTTGCTAGGATGTGCACTTACCTCCACAGGAAAGATGCTCAATGCAGGAGCTACCCCCTGGTGGTCAGTGTGCTCCCACAGCTGACCAACCCATCCCAGCGGCCCACCAGCCAGGCCACCCATCAGCCCAGTGGCAGTCACTCACTCCCTAAATAGTCCTGCAGGTCCAACCTTCGGAGAACTGGCCAGGCACCAATGGACCAGCATCTCCAGCACAATCCCAGAAGCACCTTCGGCCTCCTGGAAGTCAACCTTGGGAACTACAGATGCTTCCCCTCCCTAGACGCTCTGCTAGAATATAAAAGCAGCCACCAGGTGGCTCCTGATAACCAGTATGAATGTCAGCAGGACAAATCCAGATCCCAAGCCAGCATCCATCCAGAGGGCTGATTGTGCCCCAGCTCCCCGGCCCCCTGGGGACTCCACCAGTGCAGATTCATGCACTGGACCTCTAGTCCTATATAATAAAAGCCTGATATGCAAATTTTCTCCTCAGACCGTCATTCGACCACTCGCTATGACATGCACTGACCACACATGGTAGGTGTAAGCAATGCATTGCTGGCAGCGGACGGCAGTGGAGGCACTACCAACCCCAATGAGCTTCAATGAGAGCAGGACCATGGCAGGATGGTGGTGTAGGTGAGCAGTCAGCACCAAGCCAAGGAGAATGCAAGCAGGGGCCCAACTGCCCCACTGATCGCTCTGCAGATGACCCCAGCAGCAGCAGCAGCAGTGGGGGGGGCAAGGCTGCCATCTGGCTCTCAGGCACTGAAGGAGCTGGGTCAGGGGCCTGGCATGGACCAATTGCCCTGCAAGTGGGATGGTGGAGCAGGTGAGGGGGTGGCACCAGGCCAAGGTGAGGAGCCAGGCGGGGCTGCAAGGCTGCAAGGCTGCAAGGCTGAGGACATGAGCTGGGGCCCAATCTTCATGGGCCACCCAGAGGGACCCAATCCATGCACGAATTCATGCACCAGGCCTCTAGTATCTCAATAAAACTTTTATTTAGAAAATAACGAGTTAAATCTCTATGCAGATGGATGAATAGAGTTACTCTGGTCCATTACCATGAATAGCACTACTAAGGGCAATGAGTCCAGACATGCATTCATCTTTGCTTCTAAGCAAGAATAGATAAGTAAATCAGCAAAACTCCATTCACATTTGACAGATTGTCTGATGAAATAGGCTTCCTGCTACAGAGCAGATACCTGGGCAGCAGATGCAAGGTGTAGGGAACAGAGTCCTTTGTGAAATCAGACAAGTGACAACAGGTGTGGATGCATAAAGGTGAAAGTGACTTCAAGAATTGCAATGCTCTCAAGGATTTTATATGAGAAAATTCACCAGATGTTGAATTTTCTGATGAATTTCAATATTTTGTATAAAAACTTTGACCAATGGCTATTCAAAGAAATGAAGGAAAATTTTGGAGTGCCTCCATAAGTCAAGTGTCCGGTTTATTACCTATGCCTTTATAGCTCCCTTAGGTGACCGCTGCTTATGACTGTCAATGAGCAGAGCTAAAGTTTAAGCAAGTTATTAAAGATGGCAGCTTTCCTTTCCTTTCCTGTTCTCACTGTCATCTAGGGTTCTTAGTCTATGTGGTCACCTTGTGATAGCCAGACTCAGAGGTGGGGAGGAGGATGGAAGAGAAGGACATGGTTCGTCATGCTTAGACCAGACACAACCACCGAAACCCCTTTAGCTGTTTGTGACATTTACTCAGCCCTCCCTTGCCTGAGGACATCCTGCTGCCAGAACACCGCACAGCCAGACACCGGGTCAACAGGAGTCACCAGCCTGGGAACAAAATTTAAATTTTCCTGCTTCCCTGTACTGTAACTGACCTTATGCTACCGTTCTTTGTGTGAAACCGGCCAATCACAAATTGCCAAATCTCCCTGCGTTGGAGATAAAAAGTGCTCGCTACCGAGGTTCGGGGCTCTCGTTGCTCACTGCTGTGACAGTGGAGAGTTGGGCCCGGGCTCGAGTTCGTTATTAAAGGCTTCTTAAAATTTTGATCTGGCTCCTTGGTGGTTGTCACTCGCGGGTGTTCCATAACAACCTCTCAAAAGAAAATGCTCACCGGACTGACCCACTCCTCTCAGGACCTTACTCCCCAACAAATTGAGCTACTTAGGGTGAATAAGACAGACTTAGTCACACACAAGCCTGAGTAAAAGGCTAACAGAGATGGATCTGGCATCACTCCTGGGAGAAAAGCCTGAGGGCAGGGAGATGAATTGCTAATTATGACATTGCAGCCATGCAGGAATGAGGCAGGGAATGCCTCCGGTGGTTTTCCCAGCCTCCATGCCAAGAAAGCCATAGACATAAAGCAATTGCTACCTGCTTTGCATATTCATAGATACTTACTAAAGAACCCTGGGCACCCTCAAGCTACATAATAGTTGCTAAGGATCTTTACATTTACATTTTAAATGTAAGTAGAGCAGAAAAGACATCCTTTTGATCTGGGAGTAGGTCCTCCCACAATCATAGTAAATTTGCAGAATTACAACACCTATGACAAACCAATGCTTTCCAAACAAATGGTGAGGTTATATCAAATAGTGAGGTGATTGAGACTTCAAAGGGATATGTTTTTTACAAAGAACTGAAAACATGGTTTGGGCCTAATGTTTTTAACTCCACACATCACAAAGGCGTGTACAATTTATACTTGGCTTCTTCTGAGGATATGTCTATCGAAACAAGCCTGAAACCAGATACCAAAAGACAACTGTCCCTTCCTCCTGCAAGTGCACATCCTAAGCTGAGTCAGTTATTCAACAAATAATATTCGGTTCTAGCCTAGGAAGTAATTGTTTATTTGCTGTGTAATTTCCAGTCTTTACTTCTTTAGGTGGAAGAACATGAAAACCAGCAGATCTGGGGCCCCAAGGAGTTCCTGCATTGGCAGGTTCTTGTACCCTGAATGAACATGCTCTACTACACACAGAAAAGTGACCAAGAAAAGTCAAACACCCCTGGTGGACCTAATACATGACCTTTGGGGGAATGATCACAGGGTAGGGGTATTTTTTTGTTGCTAATTGAGATATTATTTAAGCAAAGTGAATTTAAATATTTTCAGGTGTATAGTTCCTGAATTTTGACACTTATGTAGTCATGTAACCACTATCACAATCATAATTCCCTCATCAGAAAGTTCCCTGGTAGCCTTTTGTAGCTATCTCCTCCCTTCACTCCCATCCTTGGCAACCATCAATCTGCTTTCTCTCCCATAATTTTGACTTTCCTAGAATGTCATATACTAGTAAATGGAATCATACAGCATCTAGCCATTTTTTATTTTTTTATTTTATTTTTTTAATGTCTTTTTTAAAAATATATTTTATTGATTTTTTACAGAGCAGAAGGGAGAGGGATAGAAAGTCAGAAACATCGATGAGAGAGAGACATTGATCAGCTGCCTCTTGCACGCCGCCTATCGGGATGTGCCCGTAGCCAAGGTACATGCCCTTGCCTGAATCAAACCTGGGACCCTTTAGTCCGCAGTCCGACGCTCTATCCACTGAGCCAAACCGGTCTCGGCATCTAGCCATTTTTTATCTGGCTTCTTTCATGTAGTAAAATGCTTTTGAGACTCATCTATGTTTTTCATTTCTTCTTATTCCATTTATGGATATAGCACAATTTATCTCTTCACAGCTGCAGGACATGTGAGGTGTTTCTAGTTTTCAATAATAATGAATAAAGCTGCTTTAAAATTTGCTTATAGTCCTGGCTTAGTTGGTTAAGTGTTGTCCTATGCACCAAAAGTTCACCAGTTCAATTCCTGTCAGGGCCTGGGCCTGGGTGGCAGGCTCAATCCCCAGTAGGAGGAGTGCAGGAGGCAGACGATCAATGATTCTCTCTCATCATTGATGTTTCTATCTCTCTCCATTTCTCTCTGAAATCAATAAAGAAATATACTTAAAAAATAAAAAGAAATTGTAAAATCATTTGTTCATTTTCCCCACCATGGGGTATAGACCAGTTTTGAAAACCAAACTTCTGTGGCAGAGCCATTCTTGGCTAGTTCATAAAGAACAGATCATATGCCAGTTTTAGCATAAACCTCTTCCCGCTCCTACGGGAGAATTCAGCCCTCAAATCCCTATTAGACTGCCTTAGGCAGGCAGAGAGAACTCCATCCCTATCCCAAAACTCATTAAAGAAATTGATTCTTCTCTCACTCCATTATTCAGAAAAATATTACCAGCTCAGTGATGATTACATTATTTCAATAATATAAAGGAAGAGCTATAGTCAATATTAATTTATGCTACCATGATTTGCTGAGTAGTTATTCCAATTGGACAGAAAATGGGCTAATATTGGGCAGGAGGGCTGGTACAGAGTAAGCAGGATTCCATGTTTTTACAATCATTTCTTTAGCTATACTTCTTTAAGCAAGATTTTTTTCTCCATTAGGGACATGAGTTATATAACAAGCTTACCAGTCGAACACTAAATATCATTTTATGGAGATCTGGAAAGTGTGTCTGGCACTCACTGAGCCCCTGGGGAGTCATTTTCCTAGTTCGGTACTGTGGTTAACAGCTGCGCCACCCTATTTCACAGGGGTGGCTGGAGAATACAATCGTGCCCTCCATCAAAGGTTTGCAAAGCAGGGCAGAGTGTCATCTGAACAGAGGCCAACAATGTTCAGCAAGGCCTGTGTAAAAGGCCTGTTTCCCCTACTTCTGTTCTCTAATCAGCATACGCTGTTCTTTGAGAGTTTGGGAGAACCTAGGGTTGAGCTATTTTGGGGGGTGAAGGACTTACAATACTGGACCACCCATTCCAAGTTTGGGCTATTTCAAAGGACAGGGCTTGGACTTGGAACAACCTGCACCAACTTCATCATCACCTTGTCCAGATAAACACAGAAATCAGCCTCCCTTTTAATCCTCATCCCACGTGTGTTAAACTATAAACTCAAATAGTCACAAATAAAAGGCCCCCACAGAGTTCCCCAATGCCCTGTGGGATGGTATGTCACAATCAGAAGTGAGTTGATGGGGTAGGAACTCTCCCCTCCATAAGAAATGGAAAGGGGAAAAACTATGACCAAAACTCAATATCAATAGGAATGTCTTAAGCATTTTACAGCTCCAGTTTACCAGGCAGGGAGCATGAACAGCAGACAGAGCAGCCAAAGCCACTGGTTTTGCTCTCTGTTTTATGGGCTAATTAGATGTTGAAATTTAAGTTGTGACATTCTTTAAGGTCTTATTGCCCGTTGCAGGGTGGTCAGAATCAGGCCCAGAAGTTGTACAGGTTTACAAATCCTCTCAGGGGAGCTCAAAAGCATTGCTACAATCTATGGTAATTATAGTTTGGGATCAAATTGGCAAACTGTGCATCTGCCCACCGCACTCCTGCTGGCCTGAAAATACCATGGGTTACCAACAAACGTGAAAAATTAATTCACTGCAGTAAAGGAACAGAAGAAACAGTGCCAAGTAAGGCTTCCTGAACGTGAAATAGGACCTGGAGTTCAGAGCGTTCTCAGTCATTTAGAAACAAAGCTAAAAACAGCCGGGAGCCCAGGTGCAACTATTAGAGTAGCTGTTGCCTCCTCTTCCTGTGCGAAGTAGCCTAATCCTGAACCTGGCGATGCAATCCCTTCATTCTCAGGTGCCTCGCTACTGCAGATCCGTGAGACCTCATATTGCAAAAACCTGGACAACAAACATTGAACTGGCTGAAGTAAATCCTAGATTTTAAATTAAATGTATGTGAAGTAAAGCAGCTACCAACACCAAGTAGTAAAAAGAATTTTAAAAAATTTAAACGTCCTAATGACATCCTGCGGTGTTCCTTCAGAACAAAGCACAGGGTATGACGTCACCGACCAATTTGTGATTAGAAAAACAACAACAACCACTTAAGAGAACAGGTAAGAAAATATAAAAGTCGCTTTTAACAAAAATGGTGAGTGTCAGCGCACACAAACCACTGGGGTCGCGCATTATAATCTCTGCATCACTGACTACAGAAAAGGCACGCTAGGCACAGCGGGGGTCCTCTCCCGGGCGCCTCTGGCCTCCCAGCTGGGCCAGCGCCGCCTTTCTGCTCCGGTCGGCTCCTGCCCCCTCCGCCCTCCAAACCCCGGCAGCACCGCCCGCTCCCGCTGATTGACAGGGGCTTCAGCGACTCCCAGGAACCCGTCAACAGGGTATCTGTACCGGAGCCAATGAAAGCCAAGGGGCGGAGCCGGCGGCGTGGACGCGGTACGGGTCAGGTGCTCCGAGCTGAGGTTGTGTGCGGGTGAGTGGCTGCGGGTTCAAAGGGTCCCCCAGGCTCCCGCCACCCACCCCGCTATTGCCCCGGGTCTGAAGAGGGGAGTCCCCTCCAGATTCTGCCTCCCGTTTCCCCAAACCGATGCGGACGGACCGGATCGTTGTGGAAGGTAAAAGTGCAGGGAAGTGGGCGACTCGCCTTCTGGTGACCCTGTGAGCTCTCGGGGGATCCTCAAACGCGCACCCAATGCACACAGCCCATCGGGGCCTCCGCAGGTCTCGGCGGGGGGGGCATGCCCTACGCCGCGACCCTTCCCCAGGACCGACACATCACCCTCGTCTTGATGTCGATTCACCTGCTCCTCCTCCACTGTCACTCCTCTTCGCGTTTCTTGGCGCCCCTACCCTCCAGGTTTCCAAGGCTGTGTGGGGGGGGAGGGTTGGAGAGGAGAGCGGCCCGCTGAAATTTGGACCTAGAGGTAGGGATTCCGCCGCCCTGAGCAGCATTTCATGCATGAAAAAAAAAAATCTGAAATGTCGTTCATCCCACTCCCATCTCTGTGTTTGCTCTGTGTCTTGGAGGTGAGACTGTCGGTTCTGCTTTTCAGACATTCCTGTGCTTTAGACAGCACTTCGCCTTTGTTTGTTTTCCTTTGTCCAGAGAAAGCAGTTTTTTCCTGCTTACCATGGTTACGGAATGAATTTACTTAGAGGAATTTACTTAGATGTTTCGCGTAGTTGATTTTTTTTAGGTTTAAATTTTATTTGGTTTATATTAGCCTTCCTTGTGTTAGAACGCTGATGGAAAAGGGAGAAAGAGGAAGGAACCACTATCCTCATCTACATATGTTAGCAGATAATATTTGCAGTTTCTTACTGGAACTGAACTGATTTTTACTGTCCCTTCCAGAAGAGGAAACACTGGTGCCATTTGAAAAATAATTTTTAAATTTAATTTTGAATCGTTGTCCGGAGCCCTATGCCTCGGACAATTTCAGTTTAACTAATTTAGTTCTCTGTGTGGTAAAATCATGTTTAAAAAGCAAACAACATGGAATTATTGCATCTAAAAATAAAGCAAGTATGCCAAGAAGTGTTTATGTACCTATAGCTCTAATATAGCAAGGCAAGACAGGTTCGTTTTTTGAGGTTTAAACGTGCCTTCAGTAATTCAAATTAGGAAGATGTCAAAGCTGAATTCAAGAGATTTGGCACAAAGTATGGTTAGATCCAACTTTTGATGGGCTTACAAAACCTTCATGCAAGAATGTACAGGAAAGGAGGAGAACAAAAATCCTTGCTTGATTTGCAAGGCCAGTGAAAACCAAAAAAATTTACGTATGTATTATTTATCTACATTGCCTCTTATTAGTTTTCTGGAATGAAAGCTTTTTAGCTGGCGAGGATGTGGAGTAAAGGGAACCGTATTACACGTCTGATGGGAATGCAGACTGATGCGGCAATTATGGAAAACAGGATGAAGTTTCCTCAGAAAATTAAATATGGGACTGCTATTTGACCCGGCGATCCCACTTTGAGGAATATGTCCGAAGAAACCTTAAACACCAATCAGAAAGAATGAATGTACCCCTATGTTCATAGCAGCACAATTTACAATAGCCAAGATCTGCAAACAGCCCTAATGCCCATCAGCAGATGAGAGGATAAAAAAAAAGCCATGGTACATTTATACCATGAAATACTGTGCAGCAGTAAAAAAGAAGAATCTCTTACCCTTTGAGACATCATGGAGGGACCTGGAGAGTATCATGCTAAGTAAAATAAGTGAGTCAGAGAAAGACAAGTATCACATGATCTCACTCATATGTGGAATCTAAGTAACAAACTGATGAACAGAGTGGATCCAGAGACATGGAAAGCATGGAACAGAGTGCTTAATCTTGGAGGGAAGTGGGGGAGAAGGGGTGAGTGGGAAGTAATCAAGAATGTATATGTATATTTGCATGGCCCTTGGACACAAAAAATGGGGTGGTGGGGGCGGAACAGGCTGGAAAGGGGAAAAGGAAGCTTTTAGAAATAATATGGAGTTTAAAAAGCAACAGACCAACAAAGAGATTATTTAATCTTATCAGTTATAAGATTAAATGTTAACAAATTTTGACATTGGGAAGGTCAGCATCTGAATAGACACTTCTTCAATAGACATGTGAATAGAAGCTCAACATCACTAATCATCAGAGAAATGCAAATTAAAACCACAATGAGATATCATGTCACACCTGTCAGTATGGCTTCATCAATAAATCAAACAAGTGTTGGCATGTATGTGGAGAAAGGGAACCCTTGTGCACTGTTGGTGGGAATGCAGATTGGTGTATCTACTGTAGAAAGTAGCATGGAGTTACCTCAAAAAATGAAAAAAGACCCCACTGGTGTGGCTCAGTGGTTGAGTGTCTACCTATGAACCAGGAACTCACTGTGTGACTCCAGGTCAGGGCACAAGCCTGTGTTTTGAGATTCCTGGTTGGAGAGAGGGGATGGGAGGAGAAGGGTGTGCAGTAGGCAGCTAATCAATGATTCTCTCTCATCACTGATGTTTCTATCTCTCTCTGTCCCTCTTCCTTTCTCTCTTAAATCAATAAAAATATATTGTTTAAAAAATGAAAAATAGAACTGCCTATGACCCAGTAATTCCCCTTTTGGGAATTTATCCAAAGAAACCTGAAACACTAATATGAAAGAACTAGAGTCCTGGTGCACGAAATTAGTGCAAGGAGGGCGGGGATGGGCGGGGTGGTGGTGGTGGTGTCCCTCAGCCCAGCCTGTACCCTCTCCAATCTGGGATCCCCCTGAGGGATGTCCCACTGCCCGTTTAGGCCCGATCAAGATTGGGCCAAAATGGGCAGTTGAACATCCTTCTCACAATCTAGGACTGCTGGCTCCAAACTGCTCACCTCCTGCCTCCCTGATTGCCTCTAACCACTTCTGCCTGCCAGCCCAATCACCTCCTAACCACTACCCTGCCAGCCTAATTGATGTCTAACTGCTCCCCTGCCAGCCTGTTTGCCCCCAACTTCCCTTCTTTGCCGACCTGGTCACCCCTAACTGTCCTCCTCTGCAGACTTGATTGCCCCCAACTGCCCTCCCTTGCAGGCCTGGTCCCTCCCAACTGCCCTCCCTTGCAAGCCTGGAACCTCCCAATGGCCCTCCCCTGCTGGCCATCTTGTGGTGGCCATCTTGTGTCCACATGGGGGCAGGATCTTTGACCACATGGGGGCAGCCCTCTTATGTGTTGGAGTGATGGTTAATCTGTGTATTACTCTTTTATTAGATAGAATAGAGGCCTGGTGCATGGGTGGGGGCCAGCTAATTTGCCCTGAAGGGTGTCCCAGATCAGAGTGGGGGTTGCCATGGGGCGTGGGGTGGCCTGGACAAGGGGCCTATGGTGGTTTGCAGGCCAGCCACACCCTCCAGCAACCCAAGTGGAGGCCCTGGGATCTGGGATTAATTTATGTTCTACAATTGAAACTTTGTAGCCTAGAGCGGAGCCAAGCCTTCTGCTTGCTCCGTGGTGACAGCATTTCCTGTTTGGGTTTATTTTTAAAGTTCCCTATAATTGAAACTTTGTAGCCTAGAGTGGAGGCCTAGGTGCTAGGGCTACAGAAGCTTGGCTTCCTCCATTGCCCTGGCAACTGTAGCCTCTGCTCTCTTCAGCTCCGAAAAAACAAAACTCATGCCGCCATTTCTGTTGGGCTATATCTTCTGTAATTGAAAACTTTGTAGCATTGAGTGAGGCCTAGGCTGGTGACGGCAGGCGGAAAGCTTGGCTTCCTCCATTGCCGGCGAAACCCAAGCCTCCCTCCTGCTCTCAGTGGCTGCAGCCATCTTGGTTTGGGTTTATTTACATAATTTGCTCCTGATTGGCTGATGGGCATGGCTATGGACATGGCTTGATCAGAGGTATGGTCAATTTGCATTTTACTCTTTTATTAGATAGGATATATGCACTCTTATGTTCACTGCAGTGTTATATATGATAACCAAGATTTTGAAGCAGTCCAAGTTTCCATCAGTAGATGAGTGGATAAAATAGCTGTAGCACACCTAGGCAATTGAATGCTATTATGCAATAAAAAGGGGAAAAAAATTTACCCTTTGTGAGAGCATGGATAGACCTGGAGAACATTATGCTAAGTGAAATAAGCCAGTCAGAGAATAACAAGTACCTTATAATTTCACTCATAGGTGGGATTTAATGAACAAACTGGACTAACAAGCAAAATAAAGACATAGATAAAGTGCATGCAGATAGCTCTGGTATGTGTGTGTGAGGGGGTGGGGTGTAAGTGGGGAGGGATTCGGGGTGGTAGTGGAGAGATTGAGATGAAAAAACAAAACTCATGCACAATTTGGTGATTGTGGGGAGGAAAGGGGCAGGTGAAGGTGGAAGAAGGTATAGGGATAAATGGTGATTGGGGAAAAAATAAATAAATATGAAAATATCTACTAAAATATGTTTCTGTTTATATTTAGTTTAGAATCTAATTGTTTAAATAAGGCTGTGATTTGATTATTAATAAATGAATACAGATTACATTTCACAAATATATTTGAATATCACAAATTTTATGTCTATCTTCAAGAAACCAAGTTAATGTGTTTTCTTCCATCTCTAGTAACATCTCTAACCATGATGAACCAAACATAAGGCTTTGGCTTTATAAAAATTTTTATATACTTACTGATTTTAGGGAGGAAGAGAGAAAGAAAGAAACATTGATTTATTGTTCTACATATTTATGCATTCATTGGTTGATTCTTGTCTGTACCCTGACCAGGGATCAAACTTGTAACCTTGGCATATTGACATGACATGCTGACCAACTGAACTACCCTTCCAGGGCAGGCTTTGGCTTTGGAAAAATACACACACACACACATACTGAGTGGAGTGGCCAGATCATTATAATCTCTGAACCATAATAATCTGGCCACTCAGTGTATATCCTAAATAATAATAAAAGGCTAATGTGCAAATTGTTCCCTCAACCAGGAGTTTGACCAGCAGGCAGGCTGGCCAACTGCCCATGTCCCCTTCCCCCTGGCCAGGCTGGCCGGACCCCTCCCATGCACAAATTTATGCACTGGGCCTCTAATGTGTGTGTGTATATACACATATACATACATATATGTGTATATATATACACACACACACATACTGAGTGGCCAGATTATTATGCTTTCAGAGATCGTAATAATCTGGCCACTCAGTATATATTCTAAAGCATTATTATTGGGTTTGCCAACAGTATTTTTTTGTTTCTTGGTTCCTATAGTAGGAATGATAATGATAAACATGTTCATAGGTATTTGTGAGAAGTTTGAGTCAACCTGAAAATGTATCTGAAAAGTTGTATATAAAGTATACCATATTTTTAATGTTTGGGAACCTATTTAAATAATTCCTTTAAGGAATGTTTTGATTCTTGATAAATTCTTGGAAAGTAAAACAGTTTCTAATGCAGCTAAACTTCTTAACTTTATTACTCAGGGTCTCTTGTTTAAGATGGAGTTCTGTAATATACTCCCTGCAGGCTGCTATTTATAACTGGGATTACTCAGCACCATCACTCTCAGTTTTGAGTAAAGAATATAAAACTAAATTAACTTCTATATGTTTTTTTCTTATACAGATTATCTTATGCTGAACTGATCCAGTACTTTGAAAATGACTTCAAAACTCCTCTGCGCAGCCTTCATACTTGCTGCATTAACACTTTCAATTACATTTTCTCTCCAACCAGATCAGCAAAAGGTCCTACTAGTTTCATTTGATGGATTCCGTTGGGATTACTTATATAGAGTTCCAACGCCTCATTTTCATTATGTTATGAAATATGGTGTTCATGTGAAGCAAGTTACGAATATTTTTATTACAAAGACCTACCCTAACCATTATACCTTGGTAACTGGCCTCTTTGCAGAGAATCATGGGATTGTTGCAAATGACATGTTTGATCCTATTCTGAACAAATCTTTCTCCTTGGATAACATGAATATTTATGATTCTGAATTTTGGGAAGAAGCAACACCAATATGGATCACAAATCAGAGGGCTGGACATGCCAGTGGTGCAGCCATGTGGCCCGGCACAGATGTGAAAATCCATGAGAGCTTTCCTACTCACTACATGCTTTACAATGAGTCCGTTTCATTTGAAGAAAGAGTTGCCAAAATTATTGAATGGTTTACATCAAAAGAGCCCATCAATCTTGGTCTTCTCTATTGGGAAGACCCCGACGACATGGGCCACCATTTGGGACCTGACAGTCCACTCATGGGGCCTGTCATTTCAGATATTGACAACAAGTTAGGATTCCTTATACAAATGCTGAAAAAGGCAAACTTGTGGAACACTGTGAACCTAATTATCACAAGTGATCACGGAATGACTCAGTGTTCTGAGGAGAGGGTGATAGAACTCGATCAGTATCTGGATAAAGACCTCTACCTGCTGATTGACAAGTCTCCAGTAGCAGCCATCCTGCCCAAAGAAGGTGAGTCTGACTGTTGGTTTGAGACCCAATCAGAATAACCCCAGGACTACTGAGTGTGGAATTTTTGCTTCTGTGCCTTTAAAGTATTCTTCCTGTGTCATGGTAATATTCTGGAATTCACTCCTTAGATTCTGAAAGAAAAAAAAATCTTTTGTTGTTGTTACTGAACTAAATTTGCCATACAAAGCACAGTTTATTTGCCCCCAAATAAGGAGCCCATGGGAAATAATTTCCAAAGCCATGGCTCCCCAAACTGGGGAGCCTCGGCTTTTATCTTGTCACTTCAGTGCATATTCATGATAGAAATTTTTGTCATAGTCTGTAAGGGTTGGTGTAGGTTGGGTGTGGGATCAGTAGTAGGCTATGCCTCTTCATGCACCCCATGTTCAGAAAATGGTATTCAGGGCCCTCTCAGAAGTGGGAATTTCATGGTTATGATGAGCTCTTGGTTCCCTTAAGTTCATAATAGATGCCTTAACCTATTTGAGCTGGTTCTTTCCTGGTGTCCTTCAGCAGTGTCTGCAGGTGCTTACCTGGAGGCCTAGCTACTTCCTGGGAAATATGCTAACAGAATCTTTAAAATTTTTATTGAATTTATTGGGGTGACATTGGTTAATAAAATGATATAGGTTTCAGGTGTTCAGGTCTATGATACATTATCTGTATATTGTGTGGTCACCACCCAAATCAGGTCTCCTTCCATCACCATTTAGCTCCCCTTTACCCTCTTCTATTGTTCCTCTCACCCCCACTCCCTCATAATCATATGGTTTTCTGTATTTATGAGTTACTGTTTTTTAGTTTGCTTCACCATTCTCACCCAGCCTCTCAGCCCCCCAGCCCCCCTCTCCTCCAACAGCTGTAGATTACTAACAGAATATTTATCTCCCTAAACCAACTTGCTGGTATCCCTTGAAGTCTGATTTTTCACTTTTTCCTAGAATATTATAATTGATGCTGTCTTTAACCATTTTGGAATCATTTAATTTGATGAAAGTTTCAGCCCCCTTCTCAGAGAAGTTGTAATGGTAAAATAGAAAAGAACTGATTTCATAGAAGCCCTAAAAGCCTCCCTCTCCCTCTTTGCCCGCCTCCCTTTCTCTCTCCCCCTTTCTCTCTCTCTCTCCCTCCTTCATTCCCTCACTCTCTCCCTCTTTATCTGTCTATCCTATATAATAAAGAGGTAATATGCAAATTGACCATCACTCCCACACACAAGATGGCTGCCACAAGATGGCCAGCAGGGGAAGGCAGTTGGGAGGGACCAGGCCTGCAAGGGAGGGCAGTTGGGGGCAACAAGGCCTCCAGGAGAGGACAGTTGGGGGGAACCAGGCCTGTAGGGGAGGGCAGTTGGGGGCAACCAGGTCTGCAGGGGAGGGCAGTTGGGGGCAACCAGGCCTGTAGGGGAGGGCAGTTGGGGGTGATCAGGCCTGCAGGGGAGGGCAGTTAGGGGTGACCAGGCTGGTAGAGGGGAACAGTTGTGGGGGTGGGGGGGAACCAGACCTACAGAAGAGGGCAGTTGGGAGGGACAAGGCCTACAGGGAAGGGCAGTTGTAGGGCATCAAGCCTGCAGGAGAGGGCAGTTGAGGGGCACCAGGACTGCAGGGGAGGGCAGTTGGGAGCAACCAGGCCAGCAGGAGAAGGCAGTTAGGGGTGACCAGGCCAACAGGTAACCAGGCCAATTAGGGGCAATCAGACTGGCAGGGGAGCAGTCAGGTGTCATCAGGCTGGCAGGGGAGTGGTTAGGGGGTAATCAGGCAGGCAGGCAGGCAGGAAAGTGGTTGGGAACCAGCAGTCCTGGATTGTGAAAGGGATCCCAAATTGGAGAGGGTACAGGCTGGGCTGAAGGACACCTCCCCCCATCCCCCGTGCATGAATTTCGTGCACCAGACCTCTAGTATATATATATATACACTAGGGGCCCGGTGCACGAAATTTGTGCACTGGCAGTAGGTGATCCCTCAGCCCAACCTGCCCCCTCACACTGGGAGCCCTCAGGGGATGTCCTACTCACCACTTACCCCCAGCCTGCCCAAGGCCTAAAGCCTCTGGCCGAGGCTTTAGCCCTTGGGCACCCAGCCATTGCCTTGCAATGGAGTCGATGGCTGACTCCACCCCAGTCCCACCCCCCTTGCTCAGGCCTTCTCCCTGGCCATTGCTGCACACTGGCCACCCTGGCCCTGGCCTTCACCCAAGCCAGCGTGTGGCCCTGGCTATCTCAGCCCCGCCCCTTTGGGCCCAGTCACCTCAGCCCCAGCCATTCAGCCCCACCTCCCCATGGCCCTGGCCACCTCGGCCCTGCCCCCCATGCCCCTGGCCTGGGCTGCATGCTCGCTGGCTGGCTCTGCCCCAGCTCCTGATTGGCTGATGGGCATGGCTGTTGGGTGTAGCAAATGTACGGTTAATTTGCATATTGCTCTTTTATTAGATAGGTTATATGTGACTCCTTAGGACCTGCTTAATAGGGAAGCAGTGGAATGTAGGAAGGAGGAAGCTTTAGTCAACCTGAGATTTCATTTTCTTAACTATAAGTAAGGCAGGCAATAACAAGACTTTGAAAATTAGAAAAATCTCTCCTCCATGCCTCATATCAGCCCTGTCACCAAGTATTTCTTCCCCAAATCACAATGTAAGACAGCAAGACTCAGACCAACTCCTCTGGCTTCTTCCTTATCAGGTCCTAGGGTTGTCTAGGTCTCAAATGAGAGAACAGATTTGGAAAAGTTGTATACCTCCCAAATGAGAGTTCTGTCCCTCATAGGGGAATTCAAGACACTGGTGAATGTTAAAATAGACCTACGTGCCTGCAACAAACTTTTCAACAAATTCAATATGGAATAGCAAGTTTATTTTTGTTTCAGAAAATCACATCAGTCCTTCAGTATTCCTTATGAAATTGGTGCGTGGAAGGCAGAGAGGAACCCCTACTGAATAGATTTGAATAAGAAGTGCAGACAGTGCCCAAGTTTACTGCATGTGAAGTACTTTTGCAAGACCTCCGGGGTTTTGAAGCATTTGTCTACTTTGCAGTCTGCTTCCCACCTTCACCTTGTCCTGTCCCAGTCCTCACCCTCCATTCCCCATATTTTCTCTTCTAGAGAATCTGTACTTCTGCACTCATAACTAGAAGAATGCAACCCTTTGTTTTAGTTTGGGTGTTGCAGTATTATTTGCATTGTGTGTATCTTTCAGTTATTAAGAAATCTCAAATTAGAGATTTCAGGTTCTATACAAATCTCTTAATTGTATAAGGATAATTTACTTAGAACAGAAGATTATTTATTAGTCCCTGTTTCCCCCACCCCCCTTTCCTACTCAAGATTCCTCAAAAGGGATGAGAATTCTAAAGTGTCTAGCTAGCTTGCTGGCTTGTGACCTCAGTCGGTGTGTGCATTGAATGACCTCTATTGCCATGATAGTTTCTTTGTAGCAGTGAGTGTTTTGTTCTGAGTGTCTCGCCTTCTCCCTTCTCTTAAAGGTAAATTTGATGAAGTCTATGAGGCACTGGCTCATGCGCATCCTAATCTGACGGTTTACAAAAAGGAAGAGATTCCAGAAAGATGGCATTACAAATACAACAGTCGGGTTCAACCAATTATAGCAGTGGCTGACGAAGGGTGGTACATTTTACAGAATAAGTCGGACGGCCTTATGTGTGAGTATGTTACAGTTATTTCTTCTGATTCTGCATCGCTGTGTGCCAAAGTGGACGCAATGGATAATACAGCCCTTTATTTGCTGGTTGAATAACTAGCTGGTGTTATATATTAATAGCAAAGTAAAGACTCAGACCAATTCTTGGGGCCTTAAAAAGAGGTAACCTCTTAAAAAGGAAACATTTACTTATCTTGAAGCCAGACCAAAAATATGCACAGTGACCTATACTGCTAATTATAAACACGATGTTCCTGAGAAAAACATAACAAATGTAATTTAATTATTTTCTCTTTTATATACTGGTTTGATTAGAATTTTTAAATTGATTTTAGAGAGAAAGGGGAAGAGAGAGAGAGAGAAAGAGAGAGAGAGAGGTTTATTGTTCCACTTATTTATGCATTCGTGGGTTGATTCTTGTATGTGTCCTGACTGGGGATTGTACATGCAACCTTGGCATATTGGGGTTACGCTCTAACCATCTGAGCTACCAGGCCAAGGCCTGATTTCATTAAAATTTAAACTCTATTTTTTTATTTGCAATTTTCAGCTTTCTAGTATGTTCTTCCCTTCTGATTCTATCAAATGTAGGCTAATTTTGCTTTATACCTTGGAAACATTTCTAAAAATGTGTCATGTAAAATAATATGTCAAGATGTGTTTTCCTAATACCCCATTATACAATTTTGGAGCTATTGCCACTGTATAAATTCAGAACATAATGGAAGTTCCATTTAAAATTCAAACATGCAAAATAAGGCACTTTCTGCCATCCTTAATGTGTAATTTTCTCTTCTTATATTGTTTTAGCAAGCTAGCCAAATGGAAAAACCATCCGCAGAATTTTACTCATCTCCGTTGTGTCTGTCATTTGCAGTTTGCTCTCAAGCTCCCTGCTCTTTTCTGTCTGATATACAAAAATGGCCCTTTAGGGAGAACTAGGTTCCTGTCATCTTTATTGATGAAAAGAAAAGCAGTTGCCTATCAATGGCACTGACAGATTCTATGCCTTCTGTAATTTGAACATATATACATGGTTCCTGGTTCTTAAAACTGGTTTTACATACAGATAATGATCTGTAAACCAATATTTAATGACTGGGGGGGATCATTTTAAGAAGGCCTTTAAAGGTAATTTATTTGGTCTTTATATGTTTAGATATTCTGTAGTGTGCAGTTAGCACTTATGTTAGAAGGGTTGCTCAAAACTTTGCATTTAACATGAATTTAAGGGAGTCTGGAAATTTGGTTTGGTGAACTACAATTACACAATAGATTGGTCCCACCTATTTTTTACAGGAAACCTTAATAATGTTCCTATTTATAATAAATTGTATCCATTTACTCAACAAAATAATTAAATATTGACTACTACAGTTCTCAGCTGGAGTTCCACAAGAGATTAAGCCCTTATGTTCAAAAGCAGAGGTCCTTAAAGTGCATTCCCTGGACTAGCAGCATCCAAATTACCTGCAAATTTGTTAGAAATGCAGATTCTCAGACCCAACCCAGACCTACTGAATTAGAAACTATAAGGGCATAGCCCAGCAATCTGTGTTTTCACATTTCACCCCTGGGAGTCTCAGTTTATATTGAAGTTGGAGAACCACTGCCCTTAGGCATCCATTATTAAATATTGCCTACTGGACCAAGCATTTATGGTAGGGCTTCCACTACAGAACAAAGTCCCTATTCATGGGAAAGATTTTTGTAAGTCGTAATAATTTCATTTCAAATCCGATTTTCTAATAAGTGGGATATGAGAAAATGACCTTTGTCTTCATGACTGAGAGTCTAGATCCCAACTTCTTTCAGAAATGAACAGAACAATCCAATCAATTACAAATTCTATGATGGCATACTTCCCAATGTTGATGTTATCAATTCAGTAGAATAGCATAGTTTACTCTGTCAAATGATCACAGATGATTACTTAAAGCCAGCATTATTTTTACTTGAGTGAACACAAAAGAACAATGGCATTTAAAAAGATTTCTTTTTGGTAGATTTGAAATTGCTCTAAGGAGATAACTAAGGATCAATCAGTTTGTGACTTTCCGAAAAATTGATTTAAGATTTTTTTTTTTAATGTTACATTCCTGTTTACATATTTCCTGTTAGCAATATAGGTACTAGAGACTGATTTGCTAGTCATTGTCCTCACCACCTTTAAAATAACCTTGGTCAGTTTTCTTAGATTGCCATCTTATCAACATTAGCTCCTTCTCCTTTCACCCTGATATCATGCTAATAAGCAGAAGTGCCTTTAAAATGCAGATTTTAGCCCTGGCTGGTGTGGCTCAGTGATTAGAGCGTCAGCCCACACACCAAAGGGTCATGAGTTCTGTTCCTGATCAAGGGCATGTACCTGGACTGCAGGTTCAATCACCAGTCCCAGCTGGGGCACATAAGGGAGGCAAACGATGTATCTTTCTCACATCGATATTTCTCTCTCTCTCTTCCCTCTCCCTCCCACTCGCAAAAAAAAGAAAAAAAAATCAATGGGAAAACTATCCTCAGAGGAGGATTGATAAAATGCAGCTTTATATAATGGGGAATATAGTCAACAAGATTGTAATAATTACCTGTGGTGCCAGGTGGGCACTGGAATTATTGGAGGGAACACTTTGTAACCTAAATGAAAGTCTAGCCACTATGGTGCACACCTGACATTTTACAAAAAAAGGTGTGTTGAATGCAAGCTATAATTGCAAAATAAAATAAAAAAATCACAATGCCATTCACAAAAATAAAATAAATCATAAAGTGCAGCTTTTATTATGCAGAAGTTTTCATCCTTGAGTTTTGTATCATTTGGTAAGTCAGAAGACTCAAGTTTTTGTGTTGCTTGTATCCATACTTAGGCACACAGTACTAAGTTAGATCCTGATCTGAACCTTGAAAGTCAAAATATTAGCCTCAAGTCCTGACTAATTTTTCCATGAAACTGTAATTAGAGTTTGATTTTGGGGGCATCTTTTTCTCTATCTCTTGCTTTTCCTGTTTTGTTAGTAATTGTGAATGTATTGTCTTCATATTTAAGAGCATCTTTATCTTTTACCTTTACAACAATCATTAGAACATAGTAGGTACCTAACAAGTAGTTTACCTGCCACCAAAAAAATAAATAAAAATCAGTTTTATTTTCCCTTGACTTGGCTCAGTTTTGCTCTTTACTCTTCATCCTCTCCTGCTCAAGGTCATACTCTGTTGCTCAAGGTCATCCTTTGCTGCTCAAGGTTGTACTGAGCTGAGAAAGCTGCCTTTTCATTTCCCAAAGTGAATTGTGATGTGGACAATAGCAAAAGCTGTTTGTAAAAGACTATTTTAAAAGTCAAATTGGATAAAGTTTGCATTTACTTGTTCAGACTTTGACAGTACAACAATTATTTCCATTTGAATGCCTGCTGGTTGGCTAACATTTTCATGCATTTTTTTCTTTACAGTAGGCAACCACGGTTATGACAATGCGCTAGCAGAAATGCATCCAATATTTTTAGCCCACGGTCCTGCCTTCAGAAAGAATTTCACAAAAGAAGCTATGAACTCCACAGATCTGTACCCACTGCTCTGCCACCTCCTCGGTATCCCCGCCATGCCACACAACGGGTCACTCAGGAGCGTCCAAGATCTGCTCAGTTCAACAGCTCCGAGGACAATGACTCACACACAGAGCCCTCCAGCCCACCATGGGAGTGGCAAGCCAGGAGAGCACGAGCAAGAGTCAAATGCTTATTTCATAGGGGTCTCTCTCGGTAGCATTATAGTTATTGTATTTTTTATAATTTTCTTCAAACACTTAATTCGCAGTCAAATACCTGCCTTACCAGATATGCAAGCTGAAATAGCTCAACCATTATTACAAGCCTGATGCTACTTAGAAGTGGAGATTGAGCAATTATGTCAGTGTTTAAAGGTTTCAAATTCTAGGAAACCACCTTGAGACATTTGCACAGACCCGAAAGCAGTTACATACATATTCAGGCACAGTCTTCACACACACACAGAGATGGACCAAAATACACATACCTGCAAAGGATTCCAAATGTGGAAGTATGTTTCCATTGTCCTGTCTGGAAAAGGCAGAGAGAAGATCCTGCTTTATTTGGACTTGGCACATATAATGTATATATTTAGCAAATTTGCACTATTTAAAGTACCTTATATGTTGCACTTTAAGTTTCAGTCCTAATGGGTACTTTTATGTGAAATGCACTTTCTTGACAAATATGTCTTATAACTTGGTTGCAAAAAGACAACTTTTTACCCCTTGGCACAGAATACTTGTCATTCAAACTGAATGAAGTTTCAGATCATTCCCCCAAAATGTGGAAATGTACTTAATTTAGTTTGCTGGAGAGCAAGAAGAAATTGAAAACTTTTGAAAATTAAATGGGACCACCTTTATGTATTGAATTTAGATTGTGTTTCTACCAGCAGGATGTATCTGGGCATTCATTGTCCTATTTCTTTCCAAACGACTTGGGTTTTCATTTTATCCCCCCCCCCCCAAAAAAAAAAATCAATTACTGGCAGATTCATACTAAACATACTATTTGTCATAAAATTCATTGTTGCTATTTCCTGATTGGTCATTTTACTCTGGTGTTTTAGAACACTGAATAGCCTTTCCTTTCCCTTTGATCTGGCATTGGCCCAAGTATTAGAGATGGGCATCAGCTCAGCAATATTTTCTCTTGTTCTATAATTATTTGCTTGTTTGAAAACTAATCATTAATTACATTAAAATCAAATTAGATAAAATAATGTTTGTTTTATCCCTGGTAATCCGTAGTAACAGAGTACAAGCATCTTTTAGATGTGAATATTTGAAGATGCAGAATTAGCCTAAACTCTATTAAGTAAAATGTATGGGCCCTAGAAAATGTTGTGATTCTATATGTAAATATACACCAGTTGGCTAAGTAGGAAAAATGGGAAATGTATTTCATTTAGATGTAGAGAACAAAAGTGGCAGAGTTAAAAATACAATTGAATTTTAGTACTTCCTAAAATGAGGTAGTAGAATTATTTCTTAATGCCAAAAAAAAAAAATGTTAGCACCTAATTCTCATTTCATTATAGAACCTCTTAATAAGATAGAATGGAATCACTGGAAATGTACCATAGATTTAAAAGCTAAGAAGTTAAATGGTAAATAACAAACTCAAGAAGTCTAAACTCCAGATTAAAGATCATAGAAATTGAGACAGGTCACGATGGCTCACATTGCATTGTAGCTATGAATTTACCTACATTACTGAGATGCCAATACAGCAACTGAAAGAAATTGGTCTGTTTAAAAGCATTACTACTCAAGTGCTATCTGTACATTGAATCAATACCATGAAAATTCACTTTAGAAAGTGCTATTAACCTTAGTAGTAAGAAGAAAGTAAATTCTGTAACTTTGATGAAATTATTAAAATTCTGATGGAAGATTTGATTATTGTTTCTTTTATTTACAGATATTTATTGTCCTGTAAAATATCAGCAGGAGTTTACTTGAAGAAAAATAAAATTGTAGTTTACTGTAAAAAATCTAGTCGTCATCATCCTTTGATAGCTTTTTTGTTTTTGGTTTTACCTGTCTTAGAGGCAGTTAACAAAAATTAGTAGAAATGAAATTTAGACTGGTTAACTAACTGTAAATAAGGTTCTTTAACAGATCAGAGGAATGAAATGCCTTCACCCCACCATTTTTGCTCAACATCCTTCATCAGCTGTTTTTTAAAAATACATATATATATATATATATTTCTATTGATTTCAGAGAGGGAGGGAGAGAGAAATGGAAACATCAATGATGAGAGAGAATCGTTGATTGCATGCCTCCTTCTGGGGATCAAGTCCACAACCCTGGCATGTGCCCTCCACTGGAATCAAACAGTGACCTAGTTCATAGGTCAATGCTCAACCACTGAGCCGCACAGGCTGGGCACCAACTCTTTGTTATACCATTTGAGATACTTCATCTACTAACCCTTAGCCTTTTTACTTAGTATTTTTGCACATTGAAAGTTTTTATTTGTCTGAGGTTCATGCTCTTTTTCTTTGTAATATATATTTCTATTTAACTTTTTATTGAAGTAAAACACAATGTATAAGTAAATAATAAATGTTGCCAATTATTAGTAAGTGAACAATTCATGTAACTTCATTATAGAAAAGAAATGGAAGTTGGAACATGACGAACTCCAGAGAGACCCTCTTAGGACCCAATCTACCTTCTCCCTCTGCCTGAGGTAAACACTATCCTGAGTCGGAACACAATAGAATACTTTCCACTATTTTTAAAATTTAAGTGGAATCATACAATATATACTCATTTTTGTTTGGCTTTTTTCTACTCAAGATTTTACGAGAATCATTCATGTGTTTTTTTTTATCTTTATTGTTCAGTGTATTAATTACATTATCCCCCCCCTTTTTTCCCCCTATAGCTCCCCTCCACCAGGTACCCATCCCACCCTCTGCCCTCACCTCTTTCCTACTGTCCTCTCCCATAGGTGCATGATTTTTTTTTTTTTTGTACTGAATTCCTTTATTTGAAGGAAGGGTACAAATGAGAGAGAGACATGAGGGGTGATTTGGTACAAGTTGTAGAAAAGGTAAAGGTAGCTCCAACATGCACAATGTGGGGTGACCAGCAAGTCACCCCTGAGGCTCCAGGAAGCAGCCCTGGCTTAGCTCTTGTCACAGCTGCCCAGGGTGTGCTTGTCAAAGAGGTACTCGGCCATGCCAGTTTTGGGGGGCCCCCAACCTGCGCAGGTTGGTTACGTGGTCACCCAGCTCTTTGATGGATTTCACCTGCTCGTTCAGGTAGTGCATCTCCAGGAAGTCGCACAGATGAGAGTCGTTCTCGCCCGTGGCCAGTTTGTGCAAGTCCAGCAGCGACTGATTCACACTTTTCTCCAAGGGCAGGGCACACTCCATGCTGTTCAGCCCGTTCTTCCAGTCATCACCGTCTGGTTTCTTGAGGTACAGAAGGAAGATCCCGCCGCCTCGCTGGTTCTGCACCTTCATCAGTTTCTCCGTGCTCCCTCTCCTCGTGAGACTGGTGAAGGAGATATTTGGCAAAGTTCTTCAGAGCCACGTCATCGCGGTCAAGGTAGTAAGACATGGACAGGTAGACGTAGGAGGCGTACAGCTCCAGGTTGATCTGGCGGTTGATGGCGGCCTCCCAGTCCCGGTGGTAGTTCTGGCACACCTGCGAGGTCCGGGGTCCAGGGCCGGTGAGGAAGGCGTTGGCTGAGAGGAGGCGGAGGGCGGCTGGCGCCGGTTCTGTGCAAGCACTGTTGAAGCAGGAACCCTGGGCGCTCTCCGCGGAGACTGTCAGGTGCATGATTTTTGTCCAGTCTCTCGCTGCACCTCCCACACCCCTTTTCTCCCCAAGAATTGTCAGTCCATTCCCTCTCTATGTCCGTGATTCTGTTACATTCACCAGTTTATCCTATTCGTCAGATTTTTAATTCATTTGATTTTTAGATCCATTTGTTGATAGATGTGTATTTGTTGTTCATACTTTTTATTTTTACCTTTTTCTTCTCCCTCTTCTTAACGAATATCTTTCAGCATTTCATATAATATTGGTTTGGTGGTGATGAACTCCTTTAGCTTTTTCTTATCTGTGAAGCACTTTATCTGACCTTCAATTCTGAATGATAGCTTTGCTGGATAGAGTAATCTTGGTTGTAGATTCTTACTGTTCATCACTTTGAATATTTCTTGCCACTCGCGTCTGGCCTGCATCGTTTCTGTTGAGAAATCCGCTGACAATCGTATGGGTGCTCCCTTATAGGTAACTGTTTTTCTCTTGCTGCTTTTAATATTCTCTCTTTGTCTTTTGCTCTTGACATTTTAATTATGCTGTGTCTTGGTGTGGTCCTCTTTGGATTCCTATAGTTTGGGGTTCTGTGTGCTTCTTGAACTTTTAAGTCAATTTCTTTCACCAGTTGTGGGAAGTTTTCGGTCACTATTTTTTCAAATAGGTTTTCATTATCTTGCTCTTTCTATTTTTCTGGCACCCCTAAAATTCAGATGTTGGTATGCTTGAGGTTGTCCCAGAGGCCTCTTACACTATCTTCAATTTTTTGGATTCTTTTAGCTTCTTGCTGTTCCAGCCGAGTGGATTTTGCCTCTTTGTATTTCAAATCTTTGACTTGGTTCTTTCGGTCCTCTAGACTGCTTTTAGGTCTTTGTATAATATTTTTTATTTCAGTCAGTGTATGCTTAATTTCTAGTTGGTCCTTTTTCATATCCTTGAAGGTCTCATTAAGTTCATCAGCCTTTTCTAGGAGCCTTTTGAAAAACCTTATAACCGTGGTTTTGAACTCTATGTCTAGTCGTTTTTTTTCCTCCATTTCATTCACATCTGATTTCTTTCCATGTCTCTGGATTGTGGCTGCTACCCTGAGTTGGTCAATTAGCTTTGTGTGGTAGATGTCTTCTAGGGGACAGTGGCTCAGCCTTCCCAGTTACCTGAGGTGGATATTCTTGGTGCAGAGCTTTATGGGTTGCGCAGTCTTGTTGAAGTTAAGCCTAGATTATTGTTGTTAGCACTAGGAGGGTTTGACCTCCAGGCCAATTGGCTGTGAGGGTCAGCTGTGCTCAGGTTGGATGGGCGGAGTCTCCAGGCTGAGCAGGAGACTCCGCCCTATGCAGCACCTGGGTCTCTGTGCCTGGGGCAATGGCTGCACGCACCTCTGAGAGAAAGCTGCCGCCAAGCTCCATCCACTGCCAGACAATTCAGTCTCGCCCCCAATGAGTCTGCACACCCAAAGTCTCACCCAGGGTTGCAAAACAATGCAGTCCAGTGGTTTCCCAAACGAGAGAGCAAGTCATGAGTCTTCTTGGCCCGGTTGCGCACTTCTGCTGTTCCTACGTTTATGCGCCCTCTCCACCTCTCCACAAGCTCGCAGACCTCTGCAGCGCCCGAGTTTCAGTGTGCTTCCTTACTGTCCAGTTTCACCCATATGAGTGTGGGTTCCCCAGACCTCACCCAAAACTGGGGAATCAGTGCAGTGGGATGCCTTTGTCTCCCTCCTGTTTGAGAAAACCAGCCAGGTTTGCTGACGCCCACCCTATCCACTGGCATGTGCACACACGCCTCCAAACCTCTGACTCCACACGTATCTTTAATGCTGCCCTCCGCTGCTCCTCTAAGTCACAATGTCCTATCTTTACTTTTATTTGTGGGATTTCCATTCAGCCAGCTTTCCAGTGATTCTGGATGATGTTCATTCTGTTGTTAAGTTGTAGTTTTGAAATTGTGTGGGGCAGCAAGATAGGTGTTTACCTATGCCACCATCTTGATTCCCCCTCTCGAGAATCATTCATGTTTTGTGTGTAGCATTAGTTTATTTTCATTGCTTCATGAAATTACATGAATATACAACACAATTTATGTATTGGTTTTGGATATTTTGACCATTTCCAATTTGATATTACTCTGAGTACTGCTGCTATGAGCATTCTTTTCCATTTTTTGGTGAATATTTGTATACATTTTTTTGTTGGCTATATTATATGAATCCACTGTTTAACGTGAGTTTTTCCATTAGTAGAGTCTGAGACAAAGGCTTATTATGTCGGCAATTTATTTGTGACATGATCCCAAGGAACGAGAGAGGGACAGGAAGTGAAGGAGAAATGAAGAGAGCCTATAGAAACATAAGTTAGAGAACTGGCCACTGGTGTGAGTGCCCAATCCCACAGGGGCTTCAGAGGAACCTTAAGGAATGTGCCTCAGAATTGACTGCATGGGGAATGGGAGAGGAAAGCAAAGCATTCACCCATTGGCCTCCAACCCCACTGGCTGAGTGATTCATGGGTATAATTCCAGTATATCTGAGTAGTTCACGCACAAGTGCCAAATTCAATCCTGTAGGCACCTGATGCCATAGTGTCTGGGCCCAGAAGAAAGAGGCTAAGCATTGTTAGGTTGCATCTGTGGGAAGTTGGTCTAAATCAAGATGAAACTGGAGTAAAAGGTGGGTTGAGTAGATTTAGGTAGTATACAAGAGATGTCTAATACATTCACATATATATGGATTCTTCATTTTAACAAAGGTCATCATTCTGTTCATCTATTTGTCTATCCTTGTTTCAACACCAGTTTTAATTGTTGAAACTTTATGATAGTTCTTGACATCACATAGAATTAGTCCTATCATTTTACTTTTACTCAAGATTGTCTTGACCCTTTGCTTCTACAAAATTTTGAGTCAGCTTATACAATTCCATTAGAAATACAACCTTGCTCGAAATGCTTAGATGTAATAATTTGAGAATTGCCATCTTTACAATATTGAATCTTTCAAACTACAAATCTGATATGTCTTTCTGTTTTTTTTTCTTTCTTAATTCTTTTCATTGTTATAATTTCCTGTGCAAAAAGTCTGCAGGAGTTTTGTTTCACTTCTTCCTAGAGATTTCATGCTTGATGATACCAATATAACTGATACCAGATTTAAGTTTTCATTTTCTGCTGATATACAAATACACTTGATTTTTACACATTGACTGACCTTATATGCACAATTTTGTCAATCTTGTTAAGTTCACTTGTAGTTTATCTGATTCCATTGGAATTTCTACATATGCAATCATATCTGTAATTATGACAGTTTTATTATTTTTCAGTTATGTTATTTATTTTTCTTATCTTACTGCATTTGCTGGGACCTCCAGTGCAATATTAAATAGGGGTGTTTGGAATGGACAGCCTTGGCTTGTTCATGATTTTGGAGAAAAAAACATTTACTATTACATCCTTCAGTCCATTAGGTGTGGGTTTATGCTATTTAAATATTATAATTCAGTATGATATTGCTATAGATTTGTGGCAAATAGATGTAACATTACATATGTGGCAATATATATATATATATATATATATATATATATATATATAATATAATATAATATAAATGTATGTATGTGTTAATTATCAGCTTTAAGTTCCCTTCTATTCCAAATTTTTTTAGTTTTTTTGTTTTGAATAATGGACAGCTGACACATGTTGCCAAATGCTTTTTCCACATTTATTAACACACCATGTTTTCCTTTTCCCAATTAATATAAATAACATTGATTGATTTTCAAATACCAAAGTACACTCCTGGGATACATTCATTTGTTCATGTGTATTTACCTTTTGAAATACTGCTGAATTTAATTAGATAATATTTCATTAAGGATTTTTTGTTCATAGGGGTTGCCTATGTTTTTTTAAAATATATTTTTGTCAGATTTGGGTAATGGTGTTACACCAGCCTCGTTATACCAGTGAGGATGTGTGTTTTTCTGTTTTCTGTAAAAGTTTATGAAAAACATTTCTTCCTTAAATGTGGTAGAACTAATCAGTAAAACACCCTGGAGTTGGAGTTTTCTTTATGGGGATGTTATAACAAATTAACTTTTGTGATAGATATGACTATTAATGTTAGCCACTTGATTTTGTATCATTTTGATAAATTGTATTTTTTTTGAAAAATTTGCCATTTTATCCAAATTGTCATATTTATGGCATAATATTCCCTTAAATCTTTTTTATATATACAGGTCAATAGTGATGGCCCCTCTTGTATTACTGATATTGCTCATTTGTGCTAGCTCCTTTTTTTTAATCTTTATTATTCAGTTTATTAATTACATTGTTCCCTTTTTTTCCCCCCTATAGTTCCCCTCCACCTGGTACCCATCCCACCCTCTGCCCTCACACCCCTCCACTGTCCTCTCCCATAGTTGCATGATTTTTGTCTAGTCTCTTGCTGCACTTCACACACCCCCTTTCTCCCCAAGAGTTGTCAGTCCATTCCCTCTCTATGTCCGTGATTTTGTTACATTCACCAGTTTATCCTGTTCATCAGCTTATTAATTCACTTGATTTTTAGATTCATTTGTTGATAGATGTGTATTTGTTGTTCCTAGTTTGCACTTTTATCTTTTTCTTCTTCCTCTTCTTAAAGAATATCTTTCAGCATTTCATATAATATTGGTTTGGTGGTGATGAACTCCTTTAGCTTTTTCTTATCTGCGAAGCACTTTATCTGGCCTTCAATTCTGAATGATAGCTTTGCTGGATAGAGTAATCTTGGTTGTAGATTCTTGCTGTTCATCACTTTGAATATTTCTTGCCACTCGCGTCTGGCCTGCATCGTTTCTGTTGAGAAATCCGCTGACAATCGTATGGGTGCTCCCTTATAGGTAACCAACTGTTTCTCTCTTGCTGCTTTTAATATTCTCTCTTTGTCTTTTGCTCGTGGCATTTTAATTATGATGTGCCTTGGTGTGGTCCTCTTAGGGTTCCTATATATTGGGGTTCGGTGCGCTTCTTGGACTCCTAAATCCATTTCTTTCACCAGTTGTGGGAAGTTTTCGGTCACTATTTCTTCAAATAGGTTTTCATTGTCTTGCTCTCTCTCTTTTTCTGGCACCCCTATAATTCGGATGTTGGTATGCTTGAGGTTGTCCCAGAGGCCCCTTACACTATCTTCAATTTTTTGGATTCTTTTGGTTACTTGCTTTTTCAGCTGAGTGGATTTTGCTTCTTTGTATTTCAAATCTTTAACTTGGTTCTTGGGGTGCTCCAGAGCACTTTTAGGTCTTTGTATAATATTTTTTATTTCAGTCAGTGTATGCTTAATTTCTGGTTGGTCCTTTTTCATATCCTTGAGAGTCTCCTTCATTTCCACGTTGGTCTTGATCATTTCCTTGCAGGTCTCGTTCATATCTTTGAGTGTCTTGTTCATTTCCTTGTATGACTCATTGATTTCCATGTTGGTCTTGATCATTTCCTTTGTGGTCTCGCTTATTTCCTTATAGGCCTCGACCTTTTATTGGAGCCTCTTGAAAAACCCTATAACCGTGGTTTTGAATTCCATGTCCAGTTGTTTTTTTTCCTCCATTTCTTTCACATCTGATTTCTTTCCATGTCTCTGCATGGTGGCTGCTTCCCTGGGTTGGTCAATTAGCTTTGTGTGGTAGATGTCCTACTAGGGACAGTGGCTCAGCCTCCCGTTACCTGAAGTAGATATGGGTTGCACAGTCTTGTTGAAGTTAAGCTCAGGTTAATCGTTGTTAGCACTGGAGCGGTTGATCTCCAGGCCAATTGTCTGTGAAGTTCAGCTGTGCTCAGTTGGATGGGCGGAGTCTCTGGGCCAAGCAGACAGCGTTAGCTCTGCCCTGTGCGGCCCCAGGGACTCTTGTGCTGGGGGCAATGGCTGCCAGCACCTCTGAGAGAGAGCTGCTGCCGAGTTCCACCGGCTGCTGGGGAATTCAGACTCTCCCCAAATGAATCTACACTCCCAATGTCACACCCAGGGTCATAAAATAAAGCAGACTGACGGTTTTCCGAACGAGAAAGCAAGTCGCAAAGCGCTCTCTGCGCCGTCAAGCAGCCGAGCTGTTCACGCGAGCTGCCTTCTCCACAAGCCGGGAGACCCTGGCAGCGCCTGAGCTTCGGCGTGCCCTCCCTCTGTCCAGTTTTCACCCCGTGTGATAGTGGGTTCCCTGGACTTTGCCAGATCTGGAGATTCAGTCCAGTGGGACGTCTTTGTCTCCCCTTTCGAGAAAACTGGCCGGTTTTCAGCCACCCGCCCTCTCCGCGGCGCGCACTCCAAACCTCTCTCCGAGCGAATCTTTCAACGCTGTCCACAGCTGCTTCTCCGAGTCACAGTGTCTTATCTTCACTTTTATTTGTGGAATTTTCACTCAGCGAGCTTTTTGGTGATTCTGGAAGGTGTTTGTTCTTTCGTTAAGTTGTAGTATTAAAATTGTTGAGTATGACGGCAAGATAGGTGTTTTACCTAAGCCGCCATCTTGATTCTCCTGTGCTAGCTCCTTTTTTGTTCTTACTTTTTTTAGGGGCTTATCAATTAATATTTTTAAAAACAAAACTTGGCTTTATTAATTTTATTTTGCTTTTCTATTTCATTGATTCTTTTTTTCTTCTTCTACTCACTTTGGACTTTCTACATCTTTTCACTAGCTTCCTAAAGAGGAAGCTTATGTCATTTATTTTTAACCTTCCTTCCTCTCAAAAACAGACAATCAAGGCTATAAATTTCCCCTAAGTACTGCTTTAGCTATGGACTACAGACTTTGGTATGTTATCATTTTAATTCAGTTCAATATATTCTCTCATTTGATTTCTATTTAAAAGTTTATTAACTTCTATTTTTTTCTTAATCTTATGGAATATAATTCCATTGTCAGAAAACATACTTTGTAAGATTGTAGTTTTTCGAGCTTACTTACTGAAACTTGTTTTATGGTTCTTCATATAATCTATTTTGCTGATAATTCCATCTGCACTTGAAAAGAATAAGTCTTCTGCAGTTTGGGGCTATAATCTTCTCTAAGTGTCATTTAAGTCAATGTGGTTTATACCATCATCCAGGTCTTCTATATCCTTGCTGGTTTGTTTTTTTTTCTTGGTCTGGTTATCACTTACTTATGAGAGGAGTATTAAAATCTTCAGCTATGTTTACAAATTACCTTTCTTTCCTTAATTCTATCACTTTTTGATTCCTGAACTTTTAAGCTTTTTTTAAGTGTGAACATTTACAATTATTATCTTTTCTAATATATTAGTACATTAGAAATGTTCCTCTCTGTCTCTGAAAATTGTCTTATAGACTACTTTGATAATATTAATATAGGTACTTCAGCTTTCTGATAGTTTGCATGGTATATAACTTTATCCTTTTGCTTTCAATTTGCAATTTTGTAGTTAAAGTATATCTTGTAGACTACATGTAACGAGATCGTGCTTTTTTATCCCATTGGACAATCTCTGCTATTTAATTGGAATGTTGGGTATTTAAATTTAGCTATTGATGTAGTTGAATTTAATTTTCCATTTTGCTTCCCGCCCCCCACTCCCCACCCCCACACATACACCTGCCTTTGAGATTGGTCTGTAATTTTCTCTTTGGTGCTATTAGCAGGTTTATCAATGTTATATTCACCTCAAAATGTGTTTCTTTTTCTAGAACACCAGTTTTATTAGGCAATTATAATGATAATCAAACTTAAAAGGCACTGAAAAATATTTTTATAATCTTATGGGCCTGATCTTTTTCTCAATGTTTAATACAAAAATTGGTTTTAGTTTTCTCTCTCTACTGGAATCATTTCTGTTAAATATTTCTCCTAGGAAATTATCCATTTCATCTGTATTTTCAAGTTATTTGTGCCAAATAGTATAAAGTGAGCTCTTATGATTTGTATGTGTTCTACTTACCTTGGTCTCTTCCAGATTGTTTTTTCTCTCTACTCCTCCTAAACCCCCCTTTTTTGACTAGCTTTGCAGCAACACAGCTGCCTCTTCCAGAATTCAGATTCTATTAAGGGACTCACTTTTACCGATTTTTTCCTTTTTCTAAATCTTGGCCTCTTGATTCTTCACTTTTTTGGTAATTCCTCACTGTCATAGCACAATCTTTTACATTTTTTCTAGAGTTCTGATCTCCAGCAAGAGAATTGGGTTTGAATTACATACTCAACCATTTCACTGAAAACAACACTCCTGCATGACTTTAGTTAAAAAATAAAATTTTAAAAAGCCTTCACAGATATATTGTGTAAAAAAATTCCCTCTCCTCAGTGGACAATTCAAACACCATATAAATAACTACCACTGGGTCTGGGTCTGACCTATAGGAACCCTTTTATTAAAATGTGTATTTGTACTGTGGAGTTGTCTTGATTTTTACATTAATTTCTATTGATCCTTTCCACCAACTCTATGAAAGTGAAGTCAATCATGGTAGATATGAAAAGAATGCTGATTGGATCAACGGCAGTTCACATCTTTAACACAGGAGGGAGGTCTGAACTGGAGACATACAGTATATCTGTTAACCATCTTTATAGCATTGTCAGTGGATGAGCCACTAAATTTAGCTTATTGATGCTGGAGATCAGCTTTTAGAGGTCAAGGAGGTAGATGATGTGTGAAAAGGGAAGGTTTGTTCTTTGTGTAAGATTCTGCCCTTGCCAGGTAATTTTGACCATGAGATATGAGTCACAGGACCTAGCAGTTTCAACACTAACAACTATCTACACACACATTATATATTCAGTGTTTGCATATGTGACAGGACTCCCGGAACCAACAGGCTCACCTGGATTCTCACATATTCTCGGAAGCAAATTGTGTGTGTTGGGGACCAAACTGATACCCAAGCACAGGCACTAAGAAGGCTAGGGATGGGGAAAAAGGTGTGAATATGACATCTAAAGTTCAGGAAGTACATGACCTGGAAAATAGTTCTGGATCCATGACCTCTGCAAGAGTGAAACCATGAGTAGACCTAAGTAATTTATTTTTACCACTTCTGAAATGTTACTGAACTCTTCCAGAGTAAAGGAAGTGCATTTCTCCCCAGTTCCTAGCTAGCAGTGTCTACAGAATATCAAAGTAGAAAATGAATCACTACTAGAGAAAATTTTATTGAATCTATACTCATTTAGGCATTAACTACTTATGGCTATGTGCAAAATAAAGTTTAAATACTATAATTTCCCCTTACTCCTAGTGTTTTTTAATCAGCTTTTTCAAACTTCCTTCTTTTCTATTGGAATCCAATAAATTATAGTCCAAAAGCTCTGCAAAGTTTATATTAGCTTTCTTTCCAATAACGTCCTTATACAGGATTGTATATTTATACACTGTTTTAAATGTTATACACTTAATCTTGGGCTTAAAAGAATCTGTAATGAATGCTTATGTGGACTTATGCAGTATTATATTACTAAATCATATCAAAATCTGTTACAGTATGTATATTAGGCATGGTGACAAATTAAGAAAACCATCAATGAGGTTGCATTCTATACTTAGTAATACAGTAAAAATGTTTTGGTAGATTTTATTCAGATACATTTTAAAATCGGATTAACTATGAATTCAAACAATAAATCAAAATACGTTTTATTTCAATTTAAGGCACTATATTACAAAATTTTTAAAGACACTATGTCATTTTATTTACACACTATTTTAAGAATTGACAATAAATAGACACTTTCCATCTCATCTTTGTCCTTCATTTGTAGCTTTACATATTCACAATGAAGTAAAACCCTCCAAATAAAATAAATTAAATGTATTCACCCTTAAAGCTTATCAAGATATAGGCTAGAAAGACAGGAACCCAAGAATAATGCAAAGGCATTTTTAATCCTTAATGTTCCAAACATTTATCTTTAACTTCTTAGACCAAGCTTAATGGAACAACACAAAGCCTATAGTACACAGCATGGACTAGCATGTTAATGACAGAACTGTCCCTGTTAGAAGTTTATGTACTTATTCTGAATTCACTCGCTGAATAAAAAAATACCTAATAAAAATTATCCTATTACCTTTGAGTATTATCATAAACAGTTATATGTCATAAACAGCCAAATACTTTCTATCACCCAGAAAACAGCAAGGTATATTTGTCAATTATATAACAAAATATACCAAAACCTTACTGTAAAAGCCTAGCTATACTGAAAGATTTTTTCAGTGTATTGGAGGATCATTAGCTTTAACGGCAATAGTTTTATAAATACAAATGAATTAACACAGAGTTCAATATAGTAATACATCAACACCTCTTTGATTAAATAAATTCAATTCATGAACATATATATAAAATTTACAATTTCAATTAAAGTTAATATTTTGAGACTGAGAGACAAGACAAATAGGTAAACGTCTTTTGTTAAGGGGTTAATACATGGACAACAACCCTTCCTATTCCATCCTATATAAAATCTACTCACAGGTTAGATGCCACGTGTGTAGTTCACTGAAACTCATACTACCAAACTAACGCAGTCACTAAACCTCACACCATTTCAAGGGGCAAAGACTACTCAATTAGTATAAAATACCCTCCTACTATTTTTAAAATGTCCACGCCTTTAAATGTGACTGTTCTATTCTTTGTTATTTTTTAATGGAAATAGAAAAGAAAATTTTCTACTCATTCAAATCAACTATTACCTTAAAGATAACTTTTATGTGAGGAAAAACTTCAGAAATAAAATGTGTCAAAAAGCAAAATTTGCCCTATTGGCTTTATTTCATTTATGTATTATGTTGTTAATACAGTCAACTTATGATTACTATCAGTGTCACCTATTTATGCAGGATGTGGAAATGCTTCTCAAGAATCCCAGAGACAATAGGCACTAAATACCAAGATTAGGAAACCAGCAGAGACCAGACAGGGTGAATTAAACACTTGATTAGCACCACTGCTCTTAATCATCACAGATAATCAACACTTAACTGGGCTGCATATTTACTGTAAATCATTTCTGTATCTGCAACTGGGTGCCTACTTTATTTTGTATTGTCAAAGATCACTTTAAAGATCACACTATTAATACAATTACTTGCCTCAACTTCCAATGGATAGTTTCTGAACCCAAGTTTTCCTCTAATAGATACAATCTAGTCTGTCACAACTCAGTTTCTTCATATTAATTTTGATTATTAGAAGGTTCCACATAGCACTCAAGTTAGGAAAGGTTAGACATTGTTGAGAGCTTAGAATGTCATTTAACATAAGAATAATGTAAAACAGCAACAGATACTAAATTATATAACTACTAGTTAAATTATAAATTTAACTACAGAGTAGTTAAATATAACTACTCCGTTGCCTAAAGAGTAAGGCATAAAAGTCACAAAGGTTAACATAAAAATATATTTTTCTTATTCTGACTCATCAAAACCAGATTTGTAATCAGGTCATAAATTTTTCTATAGCTCTTTGATACTTCTAATTATAATCAACAGCATGAGAAGCTTAAAAATGGTAACAAAAATGAATGCACTTTAAAATTATGATTTGAACTTGAGTTAGAAGGTAAACAGATATGAATGCAAATATATCCTTTCCTAAAAGCTGGGTTCTACGGGATGTGGAAGCCTACCTATGGTCAAGTCCATCTCTGATCTCCTACCATAAGTTGCATACAGTCTGCACACCCATATATACTAACACACTTGTGCACACACACAATAACTTCCACAAAGCCATTAAGCACAGAGAAATCCACTTTTCTCTATTTTCTTAATTTCTTATTAGCAATAATCTTCAAAAGAAAACTTCTGAGATTTCAACAGCTTAAGGGTCTTAACAAAGACACAATGGTGAAGACAGAGGCTTTGTACCACATTGTCTTTGATAGTTTTTAATAACTTTTCTTAAAATAATATCTTCATATGCTTGATCTTTTCTGCCTGGTTTATTTTATATAACTATCACAGAGAATTTCCTAACTCAAGAGTTTACTTGGGATACAAACTCCATTAAAGGTCAATATAAAAATATAGGAAACTTTTCCTCCCTGATGCACAAATTCCACTAATTACATAAAGATTTTGTCGTTTCATTTACAAATATAAAAATTTATTAGAAAAGTATGCCTATTAAATTTGTCATATTTTCATCTAAATATGTGTCAAATTTTCATCACACAAAGAAAGACATAGGCAGTATTTTTCTTTAAAAATGTTTCTAGTTAGAGAAATAGTGTTAACTAATAATCTACCAGCAATTTTTACTATGTTCAGGGTGTTCTTGTTTTTTGGTATTAGCTAATGCACCAAAACACAAAGAAAAGTAAAACACAATTTTAGCATGCTTGATGTAAATTCTTTGTCTTTCAAAGTATACTTTTTCATAGTTATAACACATTTGGGTGTATCCTTGGTTTTGTGACTAAGCAAAGACACTTGATATAAACTCCAGCACATATTATTAGTCAATTAAAGGATCATCATCATCTTGTAACTGAAGTCGGGAAAATGGCTGTGGTGCAGACAGTCTATTCTGCATGATAATGAATAGGCACGTTAGAATGGTTAAGATCAAAAGTACACCAAAAACAATTCCAATGGCTTCTGGGAGTCTAATGCACCACTGGTCAACTAACAAACACTGAATATGACCAAAGGTTCCATTATTGGGATGTGGTTTTAATCCCAGGATGTGGCACATCATTGGATAAATATCCACACTGTCAATTGTGCATTGTTTGTAGCCTTTGTGAAATGCAGGACCGTGGGCAGCCAGAAATGGATGCATACTAGATAAGGAATTATCATAACCATGGTCACCTACTGAAAAAGAACAAAAATAATGTTAGTAAATAATCTTATTAGAAAATAACTTGCTTTGCATGTAATTATACTAGAGTCTTGTCAGTATAATTCCCATCTACTAGAATTCTGATCTGTTGAACCAGACAGGGGCCAGAAATAAAATTTTCTTTCTTCTTCAAATCAGCCATGTTCTTTTTCATACACGCATCCCTTTTTTAATCAATCATGGTGGCTTTAAAACTATTTCTCAATCTTATGTACTTATTTTTCGGTCCTAGCTCCACCTTTTTTACCTGTTACTTTCTAGCACTGTTTGTGAAAGGCCACTGTAAACAGCACCAGTGAGAAAAAGTGGGTTGGCTGAAAGTCCTGAGTAGCTGGGGAGGAATAAGCTGAACCACTGAATGGTGAAGAAGTGAATGTGCAGACTTACCTACGTCAATTGTTCCTATGATAAGAAATAGGGTTATATAATACTAGAGGCCCTGTGAATGGATTCGTTCACTGGTGAAGTTCCTTGGCCTGGCCTGCAGGGATCAGGCGGAAACTGGCTCTCCGACATCCCCTGAGGGGTCTCGGATTGTGAGAAGGCACAAGGCAGGCTGAAGGACTCCACCAGTACACGATCAGGGCAGGGAGGGATCGCGGGAGGGCTCTAGGGCATGCCTGGCCCACCTAGCCCAGTCCTGATTGGGGCCAGCCAGCTGAGGGGGGACGGAGGGAAGTAAGCTGGCCAGGGAGGGACCATAGGAGGGCTCCATGAGTTTCTGGCCCCATCTTGCCCAGTCCTAATTGGCTAGACCCCAGCAGCCAGCTAATCTACTGGTCAAAGCATCTACCCCTTGGTGGTCAGTGCACATCATAGTGACTGGTTGAATGGTCTAACGAAAGACCAGACACTTAGCATATTAAGCTTTTATTATGTAGGATACTATTCATTCATTGACAGTTAATGAACACCTCAACCTGAAGGGCCAGGTAACTGCAAATGTCACAGATGGGATTCTTGTACTGAATGTGAAGTCTACCCAAGGATTCCAACTTATAATGACAGTGAAAGTTTAACTCAAAGAAAAACGTGATGGTCTCTAACCAAAGTCCCATACCAGATTCTCAAATTTTAGCTTTAACAAACATTGCCTTTTACTTTTATATATTTTTAATTACATTTTTATTGATTTCAGAGAAGAAGTGAGAGGGAAAGATAGAAACATCAATGATGAGAGAGAATCATTTATTGGCTGCCTCCAGCACACCCCCTTACTGGGAGATCAAGCCTGCAACCTGGGCATGTGCCCTTGACCACAATCAAACGTGGGACCCTTTAGTCTACAGGTCAATGCTCTATCCATTGAGCCAAACCAGCTACGACAACAAATATTTTTACTGTACATCAATTGCATTTAATAAGCTTCCACTTTCACATGATGTGCAGGGTTAAAGTGATGAGTATACTAGTGTTTTACTATTCTTTAATTGTATGTTTAAAATATTTCAAAATAAAAATGCATATGACCAATATAATAAAAAGTGGAATACAACACTATACATGAAAAGATATTATTTCATTAATGTAAAAGTATGCAAGTATGTGTAATAGGAAAAATATTAGACAAAAACTCCCATAATTAACATTTGTCTATACCTCCATATTGAGGGATTATAGATACTTTTTGTTCTCTTTTCTAAACATTTCTGTATTTCCCAAGTTTTTAACAGTGTGTATATGACAAATATCTAATAATAAAAACATAATATGCTAATTAGACTGGACATCCTTCTGGACAATCTTCTTGATGAAGCCCGGGCTGCAACGGAAGCCCAAGTTTCCGGAGCCTGCCAGCGGCTGGAGGGAAGCCAGGATTCCAGGTTCCTGCCTGGTGCCAGAGGGAAGCTGGTGCCAGCAGCTGGAGGAAGGCCTACTTTTGCACGAATTTCGTGCATCGGGCCTCTAGTAAATAGCATTTGATTCCATTGACTCTGGTTTTATTCTTGCCTGATGTTTCTGAATTGTTTTAGATCAGGGACTGCAAACAACAGCTCCTTGCCAAATTCAGCTCTCCACTTGCTTTTGCAAACAAAATTTCAGTGGAACACCCCAGGTCAATTTACAGATATTGTCTATGGCTGCTTTCCCACTATAAAGGCAGAGTTGAAAAGTTTAGACCAGCTGGCCCACAAAGCCTAAAATACATATTTACTATCTGGCATTTACAGAAAGTTTCCTGATCCTTGCTATTGACTACAAAATCATGTATTTTTTTTTTTTTTAGTCAAATTGAATTTAGTGTATGGTTAAAGCAGCTTGTTTCCAGGAAGACCTGTAACTCTCCCTTATACATTATCTGTTTTTTAAGAGAGATTTTGATACATCTATTTTGTTTACCCAGTGCATTTTTGTTCGTTTACTTCCTGGCCCATGTCCAATGTTTTAAACAGTTATAGCACTCAGGTAAATGATTTCATCATTGGGAAAAGGCATAGCGTTACTTGGACCAAAAAAAATTTAATATGTTTTACTGATTATCTATCAGAAAGGGAGAGGAAGTGAGAGATGGGAACATCAATGATGAGAGAGAATCACTGATTGGCTGCCTCCTGCATATCCCCTGTTGGGGATCAAGCACAAAACCCAGGCATGTGCCCTTGACTGAAATCAAACCCAGGATTTTTGAGTCCACAGACCAATGCTCTCTCCACTGAGCCAAACCAGCCAGGGGTGGACAAATTTTTTTAACATAAAAAATGAGAAATTTGAACTAGCTAATCTCTTCCTCTTTACAGTATTTTGCTTTTATTTCCTTGTTTCCTTACTTCTTTCACTTTCTACAAATGAGAACCTAACTTGAAAGTTATTGGCGGGGGTGAGGGCATGAATGATGGGAGAGGGTTGGAGAGCTAATGTAGGGATGAGGACATACACGTAATACCTTAATCAATAAAAAATTGTTTTAAAAACTTACTGAGAATAACTGCAGTTTTGGTAAGGAAGTAAAACTATACCTTCACCCTTACGGTCACCCAACCTTCTAATGCAAGGGTGAAATTGTGGTTACTGTGACATGCTATCAAATAAAAACCTGAGAATTACATAAAGAACTCACAATGATGTAGTTGAAATTGAACGAATTATACTGTATCAACATCTCTAAATGAAAGTATTCCTTTAAAAGAACCATGTCAATTTATGATTTACCCCTAGGACACAAGAGAAATATCCTAAATACTTACATTTTAGCGATGAATTATTTAGCACAATTGTCCAGCCTTCATCAGCAACCAAAATAATAGGCTGAATTCGATCATTATGTTGGTAATGAAACCTGGCAGGAATGTCTTCTTTGAGATAAACATTCATGTGAGAGCTACAGTTTTTTAGTTTGTTATAAACCTCTGTTTTATCTGAAGAAAAAGGAAATGGTAAAGGAAAAAGTCATGGTTGATCAATAAGGAAAAAATACTTCTAACTAGAATAACTGAAAAAAAATCCCGAATGATATCATCTTTTGAATCACTTTTAATTCTCAAAAAGAAAAAGAGAATAATCATGTGACAGTGTTGGGACGGACAAACACACACACAGACACACACACACACACACACACACACACTTTTTTCAAAGCATTCACATAGCTCTTTTTTCATTTTATTATTCCTGGTGGACTTTTTATACAAATTTTCACATCTAGCTTCCTCAGTAAATATTAACTAACTAAAGGCCCAGTGCATGAAAATCCATGCACTAGAGGGGAAGGTTCCTTTTTCCATTTGTATGAATTACAAAATAGGCCCCAAGAGCAAAGAAATGATAATTCTGAACATAAATCTTAAGCTGTTTTATTTTAAAATTTGTAAAGTAGGGGGGAAACATATAATCCAACTCTGAAGAAGTGTAAGAATAGATGATTCTTAACTACAAAAGCCAGACCTTTATTCTCTTATAAAACCCTCAATCCATTGCCCCATTCAAATATTCCTTGGCTAAAATTTACTTACTTTTTTGGGGAAGTATTGCAGCAACTGGGGTCAAATCTATAAGAGTGTAGTCTGAACGATTGAGGCAGAGATCCAAGTTTATCAGTCTTTCCTTAGAACACTGGGTCATCCCATGATCGCTTGTAATGATCACATTAAGATTTTCCCACAATCCTAATATCTTGAGTTTGTGGACTAAGTCACCAACAAGGTCATCTATTTTCTTCAATACTCTGCGCATATTTTCTTTATCTTCGGGTCCATATTTATGTCCACTTGCATCTGGTTCTTCCCAATATAGCGCTGCAAAAGTAACTGGTGGGTCTGAATTGCTCAGCCACATCGTAATATTATTTAGTCTCTCCTCAAATGACACTGAGAAGCTATAATTCATAAAGTAGGAAGGTGTGGTATTGTGAATGGGTATGTCAGTGCCAGGCCACATCGCAGCAGCACTTGATCTGTTATCCTGAAGCTCATTGGTCACCCAAATAGGTACTGCCTCATTCCACCAAAAAGGATCCCTGTCATTCAAGTCAGAAAAAGATTTCTTGGTAATTACATCATACATGGAATTAGCTACAATGCCATGGCTTTCTTCATACAAGCCTGTCACAATACTATAGTGGTTTGGAAATGTCTTTGTGATGAAAACATTTTTAACATGCTCCACTAAGACGCCTTCTTTGATAAAATTCTGGAGATGAGGAAATTCATAGTTCTGTAGATAGTCAGCTCTAAAGCCATCAAAGGACACCAGTAGTAACTTCGGTGGCAAACTATAGGAAGAGTTACCTCTGCAAGCAGTTATAAGTCCAGAAAATAAAAGTATTATTAGTAACTTCATATTGATTGTGTTGAAGGAGAGCAATCAGGGGTCCTAAAATACAAAAACACAATGCATAAGCAGTGATGCTATTTGGTTGAATGGTCTAACGAAAGACCATTATAAAGACCGTTAAAAGAACCATGTCAATTTATGATTTACCCCTTGGACACAGTTTAACCATCAAGAGAAGAGAACCAACATTTAAACCTTTTATATACCAGATTTACCTCTGTCAACTTAAAAATTAAATAATGCCATTTACAGAAAGGTAACTGAGTAAAGTTAAAATTGAAAAAACTAAAAATTGCCTTTACTTGTCCAGTTTCCTTTTATATATGTCCTGCCCCCAGCATGCATGCTCTGAAAGGGAAGTGGGCTATTTTTATACTCTGTATAATACTCGTGTTTGGCTACCTTGCTTGTCTGCAATTAGAAATATAGAAATTTTTCTAAAAGCTTAGTAACAACAGATGAAGAAACAATAAGTATCCCTTTTCACAAAGCAGAAATAATGCCCAGCTTTCTGAGGCTCCAGAAAGGGAGATTACCGTTCCATTTAATAACTAGTCCTACAGAAACAGGTGGTAGAAATTCCACCATATTGGCTCACCACCAGTTCTTATTGAAAAAATACTGGCAAACAATAGAAAAGTAAGAAATAAATACCATTTGAGAGAAAGACCCCACCTCAATCTGAGCCTTTACTATATGTATATAAGGCTGACAGGGAGACAAGGCCTACAGGGACTTGTAGGCGACAGTAACTTCTGAAGAAATTCAACAGCTGTTAAAATGAATTTCATCACCACATTCCTCTTAGTCTTCCCTTTTACTGTCAAAGGCATAACTATTCAATCTAAAACCTCAGGTTCAGAGCTCTCTCTGATTTTTCACTCATTTTTTAATAATCCAAGAATGACAAAAAGAGCTTTCCACTAATAAATCTTCCTGCCTTTAGACTCTATCTCCATTGGGCCCTCAAATAAAAGGATCTGTGACTTAGGTAGAGTGCTTCACTATAGATGGTCAGGGTACCCCTTCCATGGTAAGAGAGAAGGAACAAAAGAGTGAGCTTACAGGTTGGAGGGCTAGAGGTGAAGGGAGCTGCATTCTCTGAGTTATATGAGGTAGGGTCATTTATTGAGAGGGAGTAGGGTGGGGAAAGAGTCAGAGGTTTAAGGAACACAGAGAAATGACAGATGTGGAGGATGGGTGAGAATACAAGGAAACAGCAGGATTTGTGGTCAATGTTGACAACAGATTCCATAAAGTTTTAGAATGACATTGTTGATTGGCTTTCTCTAGCAATTTCCTGGCTCAGGCATGAACAAAACTTACAGCTGAATATATCTGGGCTTGAAACTAAAGTATGAAGATGGAAGCTGAAGTTGGTATCATCTAAAGAATGGCTGATATTTGAGCTGCAGCATCTAAACTAAAACTAATGTACTGTATTTTCTGGCATATAAGACGACTGGAACTGATAATGATAGGAGGAAGATAACAAACAATAGTGAGCAAGTGCCGGGCAAGTCCCCGCGAGTTAGCAACGCCCATCATAACTGCAAGCTACGGGATTTTTACACCTGGCATATAAGACAACTCCCGACTTTTGAGAAGATTTTCCTGGGTTAAAAAGTCGTCTTATATGCCTGAAAATACGGTAGATACAAACAGAGGTTTTTAGACTTGAGGTTCTAATGAAGTCAAAGAACTGGTGTTTTAAAAGTAACTTTCAGTGAGAATTGTAAGAAGGTGGGGTTGTGGTCAGAGTGAGGTGAATGAATTCATTGTGTCGGAATAAGAAGACTTGTGGTATGGCCAGGGGAACATGGACCTAGAAGTCCAGGCGTGCACAGCAGCCAGTTAACTGACATCATGATTAAGTTCACAAGTCATTTATTGTGTTGTTCTCTCTCCCAACTAGACTGCAATTACTTGAGGTCAGAGACTACTCTTTCAAACATATTTCATACTAGATGGTCTGTGCACGTATGCCGGGTTCTTGTTCCAGCATTAGGAAGGGTTCAGCAATCTGGAGAAAGGCTGTGTGTAACTGAAGAGTCCAGAGACAAAAGACAATTTTCAAAGGTACTGGGGGTCAGAGGAGCCTGGCTGAAGAAACCAGGTTCTTCTGTCTCAGGATCCCTTGCTTTTTATTAACACAAATTGTCCTAAGGCAAGGTGGAGATAAATACTTCAAAGGGTAGGGTTTCTGTATAGAAGCATTGTCAGATTGGAGAACAGCCTGCAGCTGTTCAGGTGTTTGGTCAGTAGGAGGCAATAACACGTAGATTAAGATACCCTGAGCCAGTGGTCGGCAAACTCATTAGTCAACAGAGCCAAATATCAACAGTACAACGTTTGAAATTTATTTTGAGAGCCAAAAACTGACTTCTGCGCATGGGCCGTGAAGTTTCAATCACACTGTACTATGTGCGTGCCTGCCCATGGCATTTTACGGAAGAGCCACACTTAAGGGGCCAAAGAGCTGCATGTGGCTTGAGAGCCACAGTTGCCAACCAGTGCCCTGCACTGTGTGGCAACAAACAATCATCCTATTCAGGTTTGGGGGATTGCCTTTAGCCATTCCAACAGGCGATAACATGTGACTCAGCCCTTGTTGAGTTCCCAGGTTCCATCAACCTTTTGATGAAACTCTTGCAATTATGACATGCTGGACTGGCTACTGGCATATGTAGTCATTCAAATACTTACTAATTGAAGCTGTGACCCTCCAAAAACTAGGGACTTAAGATTCTGAAGATCAAAGGCACATAATCTTTTTTATGAGGATCTTTGCATCTGGAAAATCTCCAGCATTTTAACCTGAGATCGGCTGCCTCCTCAGTGTGGTGCATGGGTCCTCTGCTGCTGCTGGTCCATCCAAGAAACCAAAACCAGTAAACAATAACAAAAACCACCTTTCCGAAGAAATGTGTAACAATTCTAAGTATAAGACACATACTTTGCACAGATGTAGTTCCAGTCACATGTCGTCAATTTCAGCAGTCAAGACTCTAGATAGCAGTACTCTTCTTTTCATTCAGTATTTGGTCTCCCCACCTAGTGTAACACATTTGTTCCCTCAGTCAGTCATATCATGCAGGCTGCTGCCTAGGTTCCGGAGACCTCAGAACTTGTGTGGAGGGCATATAGGTCTCCATGAAGGCTTGGACTGAGCAGATTCCCTGGTTTCTCTGAGTACAGCTACTTCCCTACACCAAAATATCTATTTCCATTAACAGTAGACTAAAACAGCAAGTAAGTGGCCTAGAGTTGTAAAGATACTCACAAATCTATTTATTTTATTTTATTGAATTCAGAGAGGAAGGGAGAGGAAGAGAGATAGAAACATCAATGATAAGAGAGAATCACTGGCTATCTCTTGCACACACGGCCCACACTGGGGATCAAGCCTACACCCTGGGCATGTGCCCTCACTGAGAATCAAACTTTGACCTCCTGGTTCATAGGTTGACACTTAACCATTAAGCAACAGTGGCCAGGCACAATGTATTTTTAAAGGTTGTTTATCTACTTCCCTGGCTTTTGCCAAGCAATCCCACTGTACAAAATATTCTGCTGCCAAGTTAAATAGTATGTCAAACTGAACACATTCTCTGTACCTCCAAATCTTCCCCCTTTCCTAGGTTCTCTAATATCTTAAAAGAGCTTCACCATTATCTCAGTCATATAGAGATGTCCTGAGTATACCATCAGTTGCCAACCTACTCAACTCTATTTTCTTATTTTCTATTACAGTAGCAATTTTCAACATTTTTCATATCATGGGACTCATAAACTAATTACTGAAATCCTACAGCATACCAAAAAAATATATTTTTGGCCAATCTAATTTTTTAAAAGATATAATTTTGATTCATTGACACCAGATGGTTATTGCTGTGTTGGCTGTTGTCACATTTTTATTTGAAAATCTAAGGGAAAAGAGGTCATGCCCTTATTTTAAAATTCTTGCGACAGGCTAGCTGAAAATCCCTACAGTATAGTAGACATATGAATCACTGAGTGGACCTTGTTAAAAGCTCAGCTATCCAGCCCTGTGTGCCTCAGTTGGTTTAAGTGTCACCCAGGAGCAAATATGGGAGGCAATCACATCAATGTTTCTCCTTCTTCCTTCTTCTCTTGCTAAAATCAATAAAAACATATCCTTGGGTGAAGATTTTTTTTTAAAAGTTCAATTGTCTACTTTCCATATCTAGAAAATTCTCATTCAGTTGGTCTACAGTAGAGGCCAGGAGTCTTCATTTTTACCAGCTAACCATTCTTTTCCATCTCCACTGCTTGCCCTACTTCTTAAAGTCCTCGGTATTTCCTGACAAAAACACTGTCTCTTAACTGACCTTCCTACCTCAATCACCTTCCCACCTCAATCACCTTCCCCTTTCTCATCCAACATCTGCCCCCAACTTAATTTTTCTGTGCATAGCTCTGTTCATGACAATCCTCTAATTAAAATAAAAATGTTCAAAGTATCCACTGCTTTACAAAAAGTCCCAAACAACTCAGCCTGGCATTTAAGCCCCACCGTTATCCAAGTCCAACCTACATGCAAATCACTAGAAAAATAGTTAAAGAAAGAATTGCTAACCTTAATTTCTATTTACCATATTTCACTGTCACAATCTGTCTGAAATGTATTACAAAGACATGAAAAGACAATAATCATTTATCTAGGTGCCCTGCAGGTGACTTATAACAGCTCTTCAGTAATAGTCTATGCTTCCAAAAACATCCTAAAGTTATTCCCTATATATGTAGTTCTGCCCAAACTCTCTTATAGGTCATTACAAAAAAAAAAACAAAAAATCATTCAGTAAATATACAATATAACTAAGTCTAAACACAAAAATGTACATGCTGTTTATCAAGAGACAAAAATGTTATACTTTTTAAATATATAATACTGAAAACAGGGGCATAAATAATCAGGACAATGAATCAGCATGTCTCCTAAAAAGAACAAAGACAAGCTTGAATGAACATTGCAGACAATACCAAAACTTTTTGTACTTCTATGCTTGAGATCCACGCACCACAAAAGTTCTGTTTATAAAACCAAGCTCTTCAAGGAATTACTACAAGTGGAATATGCATAAAACTTTTCCAACAGAGCTACTTGTATGAGCAGAGGGGTTCCAAGAAAATTCAACTAATGGTGCTGGGACAACTAGATATCCAAATGTAAAAGAATGAATTTAGACCCCTCATCTCATCTCATACACAAAAAGTAACTCAAAATGAATCATAAATCATGAGGATTAGAATGAAGAAATAAAATGGATTCACTATGGTAAAGCTGCTAAATTACTAAAATCAAGTAGGTTGATTATCTGAGGAAAAGATTCTATTTCTATTTTAACTAGCCTGGAAATTTAAACTTTTAAATATTCCAGTTCTGCATCAATAGACATCACACCTCCGCTAATCCTCTGATTACCCTTGATGAAAGAAAGAATGTTCACCTGTCCAGACCACCTGACATCCGTTATCCAGATCATCGGTTATCTAGAGTAGTAGTCGGCAAACTCATTAGTCAACAGAGCCTAATGTCAACAGCACAACGATTGAAATTTCTTTTGAGAGCCAAATTTTTTAAACAAACTTCTTCTAACGCCACTTCTTCAAAATAGACTTGCCCAGGCTATGGGCAAGAGCCACACTCAAGGGGCCAAAGAGCCACAGTTTACCGACCACTGATCTAGAGGATTACAACGTGGATCAATCCAAAGACTCAGAATGCAAAGACTGATTCTTCGCAAGAAGGTACTTTTTACTCTAAAAATCTCAGCTTCTCTTCCTTTTTTCAGAACACTCTGGATATTTACCTAGCTGTGTAATACCTTTTAATAAATCTTTATCATTTATTTCTAGCCAAAGCCTCCTGATTCATGTATGCTTAGTCAGTAACCAATATTATAAGCTAAAACTATATATATATATATATATATATATATATATATATATATATATATATATATATAATTTTAGAAGAAAATACAAGAATAAATCTTTATGACCTTGGGTTAAGTGATGTCTTCTTAGATATAGCACCAAAAGCATGAGTTACAAAAACAGAATTTGACTTCCTTGAAACTGTAATTAAATACTTTAATGTTTCAAAGGATACCATAAAGAATGGGAATCCACAGAATAATAGAAAATATTTGCAAATCATATGTCTGATAATTTAGACTTGCCCACGGCCTGGGCAAGTCTATTTTGAAGTGGTGTTAGAAGAAGTTTAAGTTTAAAAAATTTGGCTCTCAAAAAAATTTTCAATCGTTGTACTGTTGATATTAGGAAAATATAAAATATATGTATTATATATAATGAGTGGCCAGATTATTATGATCTCTGAATGTATAATAAATCTGGCCACTCAGTATATATACGTGTGTGTGTGTGTGTGTGTGTGTGTGTGTGTGTATACTAGAGACCCATTGCAGGAAGATTCCTGCAAGAATAGAGCTTCCTGCAGCCTGAGCAAAGCTCCCTCCCTTCTCTGCTGCCTCCCTCCCTTCTCCACTACCTCACTCCCGCCTCTGCTGCCTTGCTCACTCCAGTCTCCACTGCCTCACTCCCATCTCCTCTGCCTTGCTCCCTTCCCTCTCCCCCACCCCACTTGCTTACTTTTCGGCAGCTTTGCTCCCTTCTACAGTGCTCGGCTTCCTTCTACGTGTAGATATGCAAATTAAACAGTATCTTGATTGGGCTAATTTGCATACTCTCTCTGATTGGTGTGTGAGCGTGGCTTGTGGATGTGGCTTGCTGGTATAGTGAGGATACGGTCAATTTACATATTGCTCTTTTATTAAGTAGGATCTTAGAGGCCCAGTGCATGAATTTGTGCATGGACAGGGTCCAGCCAGCCTGGCCAGGGGGAAGGGACATGGGCAGTTGGTGGTCAAACTCCTGGTTGAGGGGGAAATTTGCATATTAGCCTTTTATTATATAGCATATACACTGAGTGACCAGATTATTATGCATTCAGACATCATAATAATCTGGCCATTCAGTGTATATATAGAATATGTAAAAAAGTATATCAACTCAACAATAAAAGTCAAATAATTCCATTGAAAATGAGGAAATAACCCTAAAAAACAATTCTCCATAGATATACAGATGGCAAACAAGCACATGAAAAGATGCCCAACATCATTAGTCATCAGTGAAATGGAAATCAAAACCACAATGAGATACCTCTTCACACCCATTATGATGAATACAGTAATCAAAAAGACAGGTAATAACAAATGTTGGAAAGAATACAGAAAAATTAGAACCTTTCTATACACTGCTAGTAAGAATATAAAATGGTAACCACTTAGAAAATATTTTACTTATTTTAAAATTAATTTCAGGGAGGAAGGAAGATGGAGAGAGAGAAACATCAATGATGAGAGAGAACTACTGATTGGCTGCCTCCTGCACGCTCCCCACTGGGGATTTAGCCCACAACCTGGGCATGTGCCTCTGACCAGAATCAAACCCGGGACCCCTGAGTCTGCAGGTCAACGCTCTATCCACCTCGTCAAACCGGCAAGGCAACATTTTATATTTTGGCAGTTCTTCAAATAAAGTTACCACAAGATCCAGTAATTCTACTACTATGCACATGCACAAGATAAATTAAAACATTATGTCCACAGTAAAACTTGTACACAAATACTCACTACAGCATTATTATTCCTAAGAGCAAAGAGGCAGAAACAATTCAAATGTCCATCAAGTGATAAATGGATCAATAAAATGCGGTATATTGCACAAGAATATTATTTGGCAATAAAAAGGAATGAAGTACTAACATATGCTACAACTTGGAAAAACCTTGAAACATGCTAAGTGGAAGTACACAGTCACAAAGATCACTTATTGTATCATTCCTTTTATTTAACATGCCTAGACTAGGCAAAACTACAGAAAAAGAAAGTATATTAGTTTTCCTTGAACAAAGGGTTGGGGAGAAATGATAATGGATATAAGGTTTCTTTTTTGGGGTAATAAAAATGTTCTCAAATTAACTGTGGTACTGTTGGGCAACTCTAATATTTTACACTATAAATGAATGAACTGGATAGTATGTGATACACACACACACACACACACACAGAGAGAGAGAGAGAGAGAAGGGGAAAATGGAATTGTAATCTTAAAAGCATCTGAAAATGCCCTGCTACAAAACAGGAAGCATTTTTGAAGTCTCATTTTACCTCAAAAGTTATGTGAAATGTGTATTTCATAATACAGACTTGGGTGTTTCAATGGGAAAGTATTTTACACTTCTTATACGGAAAAAAAAAACCCCACAAAAACAAACCAATATAAGCAGAAACCGGTGTCTACCTCTCTCTCACACAAAATACATAAGAATCAAACTCCCTTCCCCAAATCTTGAGTAGAAAGGATGCTCAAGATGCATGGGCTGTTTATCCTGAGGTCAGTAATGCCTTAATACATTGCTAGGATCCAAGTGTTCTTATCCCCAGGATTAGAAGTCCAGACAGCATGGAATCCCAGAATTTGAGCTCATTCTTAGTAGATGGGCAATCTTGGACAGATGTAACTTCTCCTAGCTTCAATTTCCTTGCGTGTAAAATGAGGATGAATAAAGTACTACCGAACACACCTTCAAATTTAGTATCCTTTTATCCATTCTAGTTACAAAGATGTTACGTTGCAAAAAAAAAAAAAAAAAAGTGCACTATGACAGGCAGATGGTATTACTGTGAAACTATAAAATAACTAAAAATAATTTAGCCTAAATTACATGTGATGAGGTTGAAGGTCAGTGGTGGTCAAAGCTCAGAAAGAGTTAGTGTGCTCTTAAGAATTTCATGTCCTCAATGAAGTTATGAGTCCAGTAACAGCAAGTTAACAAGTCTAGTAATCCCCAAACGACTAACAGAACTTTTCCTGCCAGATCATCTTTCATTAGCAGCACCTGTATCTATGCCTTCCAAATATTGGTTCATTATAACAGGAGCGTTCAATTATAAAACATCGATGAAATCTCAAGTAGTTTTCAATGTATGAAAATCACTGTTGTTAGTAGAAAACATTGGGACACATTCTGTATTTTTTCAAAGCAATAATAATGATGCAAGGAAAAGAAGCAGAGTCATCTAGAGTACGTCCAAATGTCCCCCGCAGCAACCAGAAGTAGCGGTTTTCTTCAATTGATGGGACAAAACACATTCTGCTTCACCCGGGATGACTTCCTTACCTAGATGGGCAATTCTCAGGGACACTCTTAGCCCAGGTGAAGCTGGGAGAGTGTAACAGTTACAGGATATGGTGAAAGATATCTGTCACCATTAACATGCTACCCACTTCATAATACGAAAGCTTTATTCTAAACACTTCACAAGTATTATTTATAATGAAACTCTTATACAGCTTTAAAATAGAATTATTGTCTATGTACACAGAAAACATAGGTGCTTTCCTTTAGATTATCATCATCATCTTCATATCCTACGGGGGGGGGGAAAACGTTAAATACTCAGTAAAAGACTTTGTCAGTCTTTTCGTAGGATTCTAAATTCTCCAATTTTCCCACGCACACAAAATGTCTAGCAAGTATCTTCAAAAACAGCGACAGTTCTATTACTTTGTACAGAATAACATACCCCTCCATGGACTCCATGTGTTTGCAATCAAAACTTCTCCCAAACATTTTGTAGCTAATTTAAAGGGTGGGGATAGTTTATTTATATTAAATGTGTTTCCTTAAATTGTCTGGAAAAGGGAAGAAAATCATAATATTAAATAAAAAGAGCAGGTGACTTCCTATAGTACTTGGTTAAGACTTCAGGCTTAGGTCCACCAGATCGCCGGTGGTTCGGCAAAACCCTCCCGGGGTCAGCCCTGGTTCGGACACGAACCCGCGGGATTGGGTCGCCGGCGGCCCCCGGCCGGGCACATCCCTGGCCGGGCCGGCCTCCGCCCTGCACAATGGGATGAACGCCAGCACCTCGCAGGTCTGCGGTGCCCGGGAAGGAAGTGTTTGTCAAGTGCTGCACAAACAGTGCCCGGCCTACGCAAAGCACTTCGTGTTGCCTTCCTTGGCTGCTTTTGCAGGAAATTCGTTTTCAAACTGGATCATATCCTCACCGTAAACTCGAATCAGCTAACATTCGGGCAGATGCCTGTCGATGCGTTTCTTCACAAATGCCCACCCCGCCGACCCGTCTCCCTTCGGTTTCACCTTCGCCCACCTTGGCCCCTCCACTGGCCTTCTGCCAACTTCCCTCTCTCACCCGTCACCCCGCAGCCCCGTCCCCCCCAAACCCACCCGAGACGCACCCGCTAATCGGCCGGCCCAGCCCGCCCTCCGCCTCCGCCAGTTAGGTCGGTGCCGCCCGTCCCCTCGCGGACGTCCCCGCCAGCGTCCCAGGATGTTGGGGGCGGGGGTGGTGAGAGAGGGCGTTTCGCACCACCTCCACTTTCAAATCCCCTGGTGGACTGACACGGGGGACACTGCCCCCCTTCCCCGCCCCCCAAACCCACACGCGCGCGAGGCCTCATCACCTGCCGCCGCGGCCGCTCCTTTCCAGCGCGCCGAACCTGCACTCGCGAATCGGCGCACGAGGGTCCGGGGGACGAAGGAGACGCGCAGGGGCCGGGGGTGGGGGGGGAGACGCAGCTCTTCCCGAGGCGCCTGCGCAGCTGCGACCCCACGACCACCACCACCGCCGCCGCCGCCGCCGCGGGGAGCGGCCCCCACCTCAGGGAGTCCGCCGCTGAGGGTGCTGCGTAGTGCGGGCCGCTGTCCGTCCGGGGCGCGACAGCGGAACAGGCTTTGAGCAGTTGGCGCAGCGGGCGATGGAGTCTGAGTCCCGTCCTCCGATTGGACGCCGGAGCTGCCGTCCGTGTAACGCCCTTTCCGATTGGTTAGACTCGGGTACCACCTGCGGCGGCCGCTTCGGTGGGGTGGGACTGGACCTAGGAGCGGAGGGGCGTTGGCCACCGCGGCCCTTTGATACCATCTTAGGGCTGCGTGCCCTTCAGAGGACCTGAAACGAAGGGAGCTCTGGCTATGGCCAAGTCCACGCCTAATGCCACTCCCACTTTGCCCCTAGGAAACCCTGGGGCTTAGGTGTTCCCAGGGGGAAAAAAAAAACTACTTTGGCTGCACCAGGGCCTAGGTCAAATCTAAAGCAGCATCAGCCGGTCCTGGCGAGTGGAGATAAATACAATGTAAGCGCTACCATAGCAATATCTGTCTTAATGTACAGGTCAGCACCTTGACACGAAGTTGAATAGTAGGAGTCTACCTGTCAAGTTGCAGGAAACACAGAAACATAGTCCCTGCAGTAGGGAATTAGTCATCGGTACCTGCAAAGAAATGGGCACTTCTTTAGACAGCAGCAAGGGAATTGTGCTCATCCCTGCAATTGGAAGCTTGGTCAAACAGTCAATGTAACTTGAAGCTTACTAGTAGAAACAGAAATCACCAAACAGAAGTACAGTAGATTTACTGTAGGTTACCCCCGCACGGTTGGCAAAGAGCAGATATAATCTTTTGTATCTGCAGTGCCAAACACAGAAACTGGCATAGAAAAAGTACTTATACATGACTGTTGAATTTAATGGAGCGGTTTAAGGGGCTCTGTCTTCTAGTATTGGAAATAACACATCCCATGTGATCAGACCTGGCCCTAATTGGATCTGCCTAGGGCTAGGGTAGAGTATGGGGTCTTGACTTTGTGCAGAAAAGATTTCACAACGTTAGTCCAGATGACTGTGCGGGTGCCTTTATTAAAGCTGGGACAGTGAATCAAAGAAGGGCTCAGTAGAGAAGCAGCAACAGGATAGCCGAGGCTGGGCTGCTTTGGCTCCCTGGGAAGTCAGAGAAAAGGGGGCCTTGCAGACAGGTTTAGGGGGTTAGCCTGGAACAGGCCGCTGCTACCCATTGCTCCCCTGGTTGCAAGTCTTGTGGGGTTCCTGAGAGTTTAGGAGATGCATACCTATGGGGAAAGAAGCGTGGGAAGAAGAGAGGGAAGGGGAAGGTGCAGGCATGCTCTCCAGAGGAAGAGGGCATGCTGGGTCCTTTGTCTTCAGGGTTTTTATCTCTCTCTTATAGGTAGGAATCTTAGGGGGAGATTTCACCAGAGTGTTTCAGCAGAATATTCATCAGTTTTTCAAGGGTGCTCTTTCACGGTCCTGGTCTCTGCTGATTGGTTAGCACCAGGGCAGGATATCCTTACTCAAAGCAGCTAGTCCTGCAGCTGCCATGGCATCACTTACCTGGTTTTGCTGCTTTTCTGGACCTGGAGTTGAAATACAATGGAGGTCCAGATATATCTTTAGGGAGGAAAGGTCAGGGGGGTCCAAACCACATGATCAGTGGTATGCTAGGGAGGAGGGGCAAGGTCCTTGTTCTCCCACGTTTGCCTGTTGCCAAGGCTTTCCACTTTGGTGACCTTCTATACCTGGCCCACTGTCTTTGCTGTGCTCATCTCTGTCTAACTGCCTACCATTCCTGGATTATTAACCTGCAATAGTGGACCTTAGAAATTGTAGGGGTCCAGACATACCAAATATGTCTCTGTGGTATGCAGATTATTTTTTGAGCTATTGAGCTAAAGGCAACTTTAGCTGCTAGACTCCCCCCCCCCCCACCCTTAACTGCCTAAAGGGCCTTGCCCAGTAAGGCATTATCAACAATAACCTTTTCAACCCACCTTTATAGCCACATAAACTTTGATTTATTAAACATCTGCTCTTCTAATCATACTGCAATGACTATTTGGAATCCTCAAGGTACATTACCTCATCCCTAGCTCAGAATGTCATATATAACTCAGTCCTCCTTTCTGTCTCTGAACTTCTAGTGTATGTGCGGGTCTCTGAACCAATCATGTATGCGGGGTTACCGTATATATGCATGTGTTAAATTTTGGTTATATTCTCTTGCTAATTTATATCATGACTGATTGTTAGACCAGCCAGAAGATCCTTCAGGTTCTGAGGTTGGCCCCATGGGTCTTTAGAGTATAACCATCACCAAGACCCAAGTGTCTGGAGGCAGCTTCAGGGACAATGTGGGGTTAGATATATTCTCTTAATTATTAGTTTGTACTTTCATAAGTTAGTTAATGTCAAACCTCAAGGCTGGCCTGGGCATTGCTGATTTGGGGCACCTTAATTCCTAGGCACATGGTTCGGTCCCTAGCATCTGCCACACCTGAGTTTGAGTACTCACTCTGCCACTCAGTAGCTGAGCAATCTTGGGTCAGTGTCTCAACCTATTTGAGCCTCTATTTCTCACCTGAAAAATGGACCCTCTTATAGCATCAACCTCTTAGGGTTCTTATGAAGTAAATGAAATGGGATAAAGCAAGTCAAGTACTCAGCCCTGTGTCTGACTGGGTAAATATCAGTGATAATTATCACTATGAAATGTTCCCCAAATGTTTCACAAGTGAGAACAGGCATACCTTTTGTTAACGGATGGAAACAAAAACCATCGAAATCCTACAGGAGAAGCAGCCGAGCAATGTGGGCCCAGAGCAAGAGTGGGGAGGGGTGGAGGTGAACCAAGAGGGGTGAGGGAATGGCAAACCAAAAAATACTGACAGTGAACCGGGTGAGATGCTTCCTCTCTCTGAAGGCCTTCAGGGTAATAGCATCCTGCGATAGATATGCCAATTAACTAGCAGAAATTTGCTTGAGACCTAGCCTGAGCAGCCCCTTTGTCAGCAAAGGAGGAGTAGAGGTGGGGTTGGGGGCGAGGGGGAGAAATACACACAAGTAATCAAGTAATGACTCCAGAACCAGACTCAAAATGGGATGGGTGGGGGAACCTGGAAGAAAGGATTTTAGAAATTTTGCACTTTTCCTTGTGAAAGGAATTTTAGGGATAAAATAGGCAGTTTTAGGGAGTTTTAGGAATAAAGAGGGTCCATGGGGGAGGAACATATAGGTGAGGGTTTAGAGCCATCAGCAGGCATACATTCACAGAGAATAAAAAAGGTGCCACAGGATAAGGGGAGAGGAAGACATGCATTCACAGAAGATAAGGAAAAGCCACAGAGTATATGGGGGGAAAAGGAAACAAACTTTCACAGATGATAGAGAAATGTCTACAAATGGCAGAAAGAGGATAACAGATTTTTACAGGAGATAGAGAAATGTTACATGATAAAGGGGGAGGGGTGAAAGCGAGGGGGGGCATCACTAGGTTTGGGTTTTAAAGCTGCTATTCTGCAAACACAGTGACCAATTAGAAGAGCAAAGGATCATAAAGTGGGGAAGGCATCCAATTAGAAGGAAGCATGAAGAGACAAAGAACTGCAGCATTTATAAACCTTAGCTAAAAAGAGCTTAGTGGGTTACCCCCTGGGGACAAACTCCCTACGTGGGAGTTTGTATTTGCTTCCAATAAATTTCTACCCTTTTGACCTATCACCTTTTGTTCATGACTTCATTCTTCGAATCCAACTGGACAAGGAAGAAATCACCCTTGCATCCTGCTCAGGAAAACAACCCGAATCACTTGGACCCCTTTTTGAAGGCTGACTGTTTACAGTCCCCACCCACCTTTTCACCTCCTCCATCTTCCCTTCCCTTGATCTATAAGACTGAATTTTGAGCTCTCACAATAACATGGATTTGAGAATTAATTCTCTCATATTCTTGATCTAGTCTGACACATGAACCTTGCACCTGTAATAGGCTGACTTCTAGGGGAAATTACATATTGTCCAGTTTAGTGAAGAAAATATTCAGGCGTTTGGGGCATGCACCTGTTTCACTGAATGCATGATGGCTTAAAGAGTAGACAGAATTAACTGCCATATTGATCAGATGTGTAGTGGAGACAGCAGCTGAATGGACTTCAGGAGAGATAAGTTCCCTTTAGCCACTGCCGCTGCCTGAGTTACTGGGTCAGATCAGGGAGTCGCAGTCTGGTGTCCTTACAGACAATGTGGTTGGAAACAGAGGGACAAAATGATTCATAAGGATCTTTCAGCACCGAGCTTCAACCACAAATGAAAACCTGTTTCAGATGGGCTTCAATAATAAGGATTTTAGACTCTTGTTAAATAAAACATCCAGAAGTAGGGCAGGCTTCAGGACTAGTTAAATTAGCAACTCAACAATGTCACCACCAAGTACTGGTTCTAAGTCTCTACCCAGCTATTAACTGTGTTGGCTTCTGGTTCTTTTGTGTTAGAGATTGAAATGGATTAGGAGCAATAGTCTAAACCCATCCTTTATAAATGAATGTTGTGTCCCAGAACTAATTGACTTGGCTAAATGTATAAAAACAAAATACAACTAGAATTTTTGCCTCCATAACCAATGTCAGGTTTGGAAGCAACATGTTAGAAGCAATCTCCCCTCCCTCTTCCCCTCTACCCCCCAATGATCTAGACTCAAGATTTAGCATTTATTCATTAGCATAAACTTTTTAAAAATTTTCATCCTGTTTTCAAAATCAAAGACAGCTCTTTATGAAATTATTTCTCTTTAAACTCCCAATTGTACTGACAGGAGTGGGTCAGAAGTTAGAAGTTATGGGAATACTTAACTTTCAGAGCAAGCACCACACCCTGCCCAATTCCTGTCTACTGCTCAGCTCTGCCTAAACAATGAAACTGAAACTAGCAAATTGAATTTCTAATCACTGGGAGAGTATTTTAAGTTTCATTTTTAATATATGTTAGATGTTAATTTAAAAAAACATAATACAGCTTTTAATTTAAATATAAAAAGAAGAGGACTTAGGAATCATAGTACTTTAGTGATTTTGAAAGTGTATTTAACTAAAACTTTTACCCACTACATTTTCAGCAAGATTACATTTAAATAATCTCAATCAAATATGATCATAAACTATTTCTAAGTCCTCCTTTTCAAAATGATTCTGTTAATGTCCATGGCAAACTATTTAATGTTAGACATTCTTCACTCTAAAGAAATTTTTCAAGTATTTAATTAAGTTGTGTGAAAAACAGTATAAATTCTTTTGAGGCTTTCCTATCTGGAAGGCAAATGTGCTCAGTTATTCAAAAGGTACAAAAATAAGTAAGATTCACTCCCTGCCCTCAAAGTGCCTCTGGGACTGACCCCATACACACTCTATAGGAAGAATACGGCACAGAATCGCTGAACATTGGCCTATTTCTGAGCCCGATGAAGGCAAGCTTATACTTTCTCCACAGTGATAGGACATTGGGAACTTAAGAGCACTCCTTTGGAATTGTATCTAACACTACAAATAAATCTCACCACACCACAGCTTCCTGTATCTGGGTCCCTGGAATTCTTTCCTTGAGATCCCATGAAAACACTATTTCCACCCGCAAGAGAATCTTGTGGTTACATTGGGCCCACCCAGATTATCCAGGATAATATGTCCCTCTCTCAAGATCCTCGCCTTAATCATACCTGCATGGATCCTTTTACTATGCAAAGTAGCATAGTCACACATTCTGGGCATTAGGATATAGACATCTTTGGGAGGCCATTAATGTTTGGCTGAAGGATAACATTGGCACAGGCACCAGGATAAGAAAGTTTGTTAGTCCTTAAAAATAATTCTATGTGTCTGGAAAATAATGATGTATATTAGAGGAGTCGATAGTATTGAGGCTAGATAGGTTTCTTAAAACCATATTGTTTTGTAGACAAGGAAGTAGTTATACTGAATGTATTAGGTAATGAAGTAACAAGCATTGTGCTATTTGCTTTGTGGAAATATAGTATTTCCCCTGCTATAAAAAAGTCTGCACTCTAGCCCTGGCTGGTGTGGTTCAATTGGCCTAGGATCATCCCATACACTGAAAGGTCACCAGATTTCCGGTCAGGGTACATGCCTGGGTTTGAGGCTCAATCCCTGGTAGGAGGCATGCAGAAAGCAACACATCAATGTTTCATGCTCACATCGATGTTTCTCCCTCTCCCTTCCTCTCTCTCTCTAAAAAAAAAATCGTTTTTAAAAAAAGTTTAAAATCTGGTAGAGAGAAAGACATATATGTAGAGTAACCACATTTGCCCAGGATAGTCCCATTTTGTCCCCATTTCTTCACATAAATATTCATTTTACAAAATGTCTTGGTTTGGATGATAAAGCATTGAGTAACCCCACTTAAGTGCCAACATCCTCAATATTTGTTAAATATTGCAAGGTAGGAGCTCTATGTTAAGCCCTGGGGGGAAAAAAACAACAACAGACAGAGTAAAATTTTCTGTGCCCAGGTGTATACCATCTAGTTGTAGGGTCTGAAGATCTAAAGTATAAATGTACTGCAAAAATTAATTGTCAACGAGGCAGCAACAGAAATGCTAAGGAAGAGAAACAGAAGGTAGTTGCCTCAGACAATAAGAGCTAAAAGAAGACAGAGATTCCTGCAGGCTGGGTGAGCAGGACATGCTTCCTGCCAGTGGAATGGAGAGATTGGCGGCTGGAGCTCCACGTGTGATCAGGCTTGTGGCGATGAGAGAGGCAAGAGGCTACACCTAGATCACTCGTTAAGTGTCAGTAGAGTTGGAGGAAAATGTCATGGTCTGTGCTTCATTTCACTATTTTTTAAAAAATATATTTTATTGATTTTTTACAGAGCGGAAGGGAGAGGGATAGAAAGTCAGAAACATGGATGAGAGAGAAACATTGATCAGCTGCCTCCTACTGGGGATGTGCCCGCAGCCAAGGTACATGCCCTTGACCGAAATCGAACCCTGGACCTTTCAGTCCGCAGTCCGATGCTCTATCCACTGAGCCAAACCGGTTTCGGCCATTTCAGTATTTTTTTTAAAGTATATTTTTATTGATTTACAGAGGAAGGAATGGGGGGGGGGTGGAGATAGAAACATCAGTGATGAGAAGAGATCATAGATTGGCTACCTCTTGCACAACCCAAAACCTGGGTAGAGTAACCTGACCAGGAATCGAACTGCGACTTCCTGGTTCATAGGTTGATGCTCAACCTCTGAGTCACTCCAGCTGGGCTCATTTCAGTATTTCATTGAATCCAAGCACTATGTTAAGAAGCTCTATTGTTTTGTGTACCATGAAAATAGTAGCCAATTGGTTTAAGATCCATTCTGCTTTAAGAGATGTTAAATGGGGGGGGGAAAAAAGTATACTTTAAAATTTCTGAAGCAAATTTCTCAAATATGAAGACTCTTGCTAAAGTGGCTCATCTCTGAACTTAAATGAGTTTAATTACTTTACATTATATTTTTTATTATTTGGTATTTCTAATTGTTTGATCATTCTATAGATTTCCTTACAAAGAGAGTTATATCTCTTTCAGACTTATGGCACTACCAAAAATGTATGTGGAATTCAATAAACGTTCTTGTTAACAGTATGATTCTCTTTACCCATAAATCTCCCCTATGCTTCTACTTAAAATCCTCAGAATAAGTATAACTCCTTTAGAACAGCAATTTTCAACCTTTTTCATCCCATGGCACATAAACTAGTTACAAAATTCCGAGGCACACCAACAAATATATTTTTTTCTGATCTGACAGGAAATAGGTAAATTTTGTTTTGTTCACACAGGACGGCTATTGTTGTGTTGGCTGTTGCCATTCTTTTATTTGACAATTTGAGGGAAAAGAGGTCAGAGCCTTTGAATAAATAGGAAGGTACTGCGTGTTTTAAAAATTCTTATAGTACACCAATTTAGGATATTTAAGAAGCTGAATATTTTAATTGGATTGAGTCCAAATACAATAACATATTAATTAACTAACCCATTTGCATACATTAACTCCCTATCTCTCAAACTTGCAAAATCAGAGAATCATATGTGGTTTTTGTTAGAAGTGTCCCAAGTCCCTCTTCTAAGGATCTGAATCTAGTAAATCTCGAGTGGCATCTGAGAACAGATCATGGGACACTGATATAGGAAGAAGTTATTGCATGAAACATGGGGGGCCTTTGCACTACCTAGAAAGGAACCTCATATAAGCATGGGGCAATTTAAGTGGGACTAGGATGATGACTAAACTTTGAATTTATTTGGTGTGTTAAGCCTACAGTGTGCTTTTACATAAGGGTCTTGTTTGTCTTTGACAGCTGGCCTGAAAATAGGTGTGCCATTTATATCTGTGTTATCTGTGTTAAATCACAGAGGTGAAGGTAGTCGCCTAAGGCTCTGTGGGAATGTCAGAATTGAGCCCAGCCCTTGACTTGCCCCAACAACATGGGCAGTGTTGGGGAGCCCTTTATCCTAACACCATCCAGCTGCTGTCTCCATTACATACCTGATCTATAGGGCAGTCAATTTTGTCTACTCCTTAATCCATCAAGGCACCTAACGGGTAAACAAATAGGATATGCATAAACATATGCTCCAAATGCCAGAATATTTAAGTTTTGCTAAATCAGACATGGCATAAATTTCCCCAGAATGCAGCCTTCTCCTGACCATTGTTCAGGCTGGGGAACATTTCATAGTGATAATAATCAATAATACCATGTCAGACATTGGGCTGAGTACTTTACTTTATCTCATTTATTTGACAATAACCCTAAGAGGTTGATACTGTAAGAGGATCCATTTTTCAGATGAGAAATAGACGTTCAAATAGGTTGAGACACTGACCCAAGATTGCTCAGCTACTGAGTGGCAGAGTGAGTACTCAAACTCACATCTGGCAGATGCTAGGGACCGAACCACATGGCCTCTACCAGGCCTCCCAGCTCTGACAGCCTGGGAATCCAAGGTGCCCCAAATCAGCAATGCCCAGGCCAGTGTTGAGGTTCGATACTAAATTAACTTATGAAGGTACAAACTAATAATCAACAAAATAATACAACCTCAAACTGTCTTCTTAGCTGCTTCCAAGACTCTGAGGTCTTGATGGCTGCACTCTTGGAGTGTAAAGCTGAGTTCCATGGGTTCAGTGCCTAACTCTCTTACTTGCTGAAGCACATATGCTAACAAAACAGCACAGATATATTATAGAGGTGGATGAAAAATATATATATATACTAGAGGCCCAGTGCATGAATTTGTGCATAGGTGGGGTGCCTCGGGATGGCTGCGGAGATTGGGCCCCAGTTTACACCCCCAGCCTCACAGCCCTTCCTGGCATCCCACCTTGGCCTGGTGCCACCCCCTCACCTACTCCACCATCCTGCCTGCAAGGCAATTGATCAGGGCTGAGCTCCCCACTGCCACTGGTCACCATCTGTGGGGCAATCAGGACCCCCACTTGCATCCTCCTTGACCTGGCACTGCTCACCCGCTCGCCCGCTCTGATCCTGCTCTTGTCAGGGCTCATTGGGGCTGGCAGCGCCTCCACTGCCACCTGCTGCCAGCACCACATCGCTGACACCCGCCATGTTCTGAGCTGGCCCCTGGTGGTCAGCGGACATCATAGCAAGAGGTCAAACTCCCAGTCAAACGACTGCCCATGGGGACAATTTGCATAGTAGGCTTTTATTATATAGGATATTTTTCAATAATTTCAGAGAGGAAGGGAGAGGGAGAGAGAGAGAGAAACATCAATGATGAGAGAGAATCATTGATCGTTTGCCTCCTGCACAGCCCACACAGGGGACCGAGCCCACAACCTGGACATGTGCCCTGATTGGAAATCAAACCGTGACCTCCTGGTTCATAGGTCAATGCTCAACCACTGAGCCATGCTGTGTGGGCACAGCATGGGATTTTATAATCATAACCAGGACTTCCTTATACCTTCATATTTGCTTTGAGCTGCCTTAGATTATTCTAGGCTGATTTCATTCCTAAAGATACCCGTCTCTTCTTCTTTCCATGAACAAATCTGGCTGAGCCTTTTTCTATTTCTACCCGTCACAAATGCAGTCTGCCTTATTTAACTAAGTCATCTGGGTCATTTATGTAATCGGTTTTGTTAGACATACTCATATATTATTGCTCCAGGTATAGGAGCCCTCATTATTGTGATGTTTTCTGCCATCCATTAAACATAAAAGATATACTTATTAAATTGGCATAATTTTTCAGAGGTAAACAGGAGACTGCTTCTATTTCCTAGAGTCGTTTTCCTAGAAGGAATACAAAATTAGCTGGCAGTAATTTTATTGTGTTAATGCTCCCTGGAGTTAAAATCATACAAACAAAATGGGAGATTTTAAAGAAGGTAACTTTTTATAGTGAAACTCGACTGTTAAAAAAAAGAGAGAAAAAAAAAATGATCATTACAAAAGTATATGTCTAGACGAGAGCACAGAGTTTGGAGCAGCTGCCTGTCCAGACCTGTTTTGGGTCCTAACAGATTCTGCAAATCCAGAAACAGGTTAGGTAGCAAGAAATATGGTAAAAGCAAAATATTTGGTAGGAAGAGAATGTTGGATCCACACTCATCTCCAAGGTACCACCTCAATGGGAAAGATGGTCAATTCTGGCCCTTTCTTGGAAGTCAGTGGAGTCCTGACTTCTTACCACTGCAGCTTTAGATGACAGTAGTATCATTACTGACTCCACCCAGCCCACTTAGGCTCAGCTCCCCACATGCCACCACCATGGTTTCCAACCCCTTTACAAGCTTCTCAAACCTGCTATGGTCCATCATCCAGGGACTCAATGGAGTCACCAAACTACTCCCCTAAATTCCATATTTCTCATTCTCTTCTCCATGTAATTAATTGCTCATATTCTGTGACAATGAGCTGTTTTTCTACCCCCTTGGATTTTTGACAGGGTCATCTAATAATTTGCAGAACCCCCCCCCCCCAGGAACTCATGAACTTCATATCGCTCTGCCATGTCTTCTATATATGTAGCACTGCTTACATGTAGCACTCATACAGGACCTCCCAGAGATTCAAGGAACTTACCCAACTGTATTCATTTGTTAGGGGTGTCATAATAAAGTACCACCAACTGGGTGCCTTAAACCACAGAGATGTATTTTCTCAGAATTCTGAAAGCCAGAAGTCCAAGATGAAGGTGTCAGCTGAGCGAGTTTCTGCTGAGGCTCTCTCCTTTGACTTGTAGGTGGTCATCTTTTCTCTGTGCTTCTTCCCCCTGTGCCTATCTGTGTCTTAACCTCCTTTGGTAAAGACACCAGTCATAATATATTAGGGCATACCCATTACACCTCATTTTACCTTACCTCTTTAAAGGCCCTATCTCCAAATACATTCACATCTTGAGTTGCTAGGAGTTAGGACTTCAACATATGAATTTGAGAGGAACATAATTCAGCCCATAACACAACCTACTTAAGAGAGGTAGGTGGTTCACATGCCACTATTTACCAGCTTGAAGGTGTGCCCCACCTGTTGAGCTGTATCTTATACTTTCTAGCCAATGTCACATGACTGCTTGATAATATTATCCATCTGCCTGAGTGACCAACAGTTGTGATTAAAAACCCTGGCTTCATAACACCACAACCTGACTCCCAACATCACCTACTTGCAAATCAGCCCACAATTTGTTTCTTATCATCTCCAGCTATTAACAAGCCACCTGTTCTTCTTCCCTGGACCCTGCTATACCCATCTCCTGAGCTCCTTGCTTTCCTTCCTGGTCCTTAATGTCTAGTCTTACTCAGCAGCCAGAGAGAGCTTTTCAGTTAGAAACTCATTTCCTGTAGCTCACCTACTCAGACCTCACTCATGGTTTCTCATCATACTCAGAATTAATCCAGGCTCCCTTCAGTTATTGCAGTGACCATATCACCTGACCCTTGAGTTTCTTGGACCTCAGTTCCTTCCAACTTACTGCCATGCTCACAAGATTCTGAACAAGCCAGCCACTACTTCCCAGAGACATGAAGCTCATTCCTGCCTCAGAAATTCTGCTCGATTCCTGTGGCCCGAACCACCCTTCACACAAGTGTTCCTTATCTCACTCCCTGTACTAATTAAATCTCTGCTTAAGCAGAAATCCTCTTAGTTATTGTGGTCCATACAATCCTATATAATAAAGAGGTAATATGCAAATTGACCATCATGCCCTCACACAAGATGGCCACCCCATGTGGCCACAATATGGCTGGCAGGAGAGGGCAGTTAGGGGCAATCAGGCCTGCAGGGGAGGGCAGTTGGTGGGGGGGGGGAGGGGAACCAGGCCTTCAGGGGAGGGCAGTTGGGAGGAACCAGGCCTGCAGGGGAGGACAATTAGGGATGACCAGGCTGACAAGGGAGGGCAGTTGGGGATGACCAGGCTGGCAAGGACGGGCAGTTGGGGGCAACCAACCCTGCAGGGGAAGGCAGTTGTGAGAGACCCAGGCCTGCAGGGGAGGGCAGTTGGGGAAAAGCAGGCCAGCAAGGGAGAGTAGTTAAGGGCAACCAGGCTGGCAGGGGAGGGCAGTTGGGGGTGACCAGGCTATCAAGGGAAGGCAGTTAGGGGCAATCAGGCTGACAGGGGAGCAGTTAGGTGTTGATAAAGCTGACAGGGGAGAGGTTGGAGGGTGATCAGGCTAGAAGGCAGTTACAGGCAATCATGCAGACAGGCAGGCTAGCGGTTGGGAGCCAGCAGTCCTGGATTGTGAGAGGGATGTTCGACTGCCTGTTTAGGCCCGATCCCCTAAACAGGCAGTCGGACATCCCTCGAGGGGTCCCAAATTGGAGAGAGTGCAGGCTGGGCTGAAGGACACCTCCCTCCCAACCCTGTGCATAAATTTTGTGCACTGGGCCTGTAGTTGTTAATAATTTTCAATGTTTTGAAAATGGCCATTTTGTACAAACAACATTATAGGGGTAAAATTTGTAGTAATTAATGTTCTTTTCAGCAAGAACAACATTTAAGGCACCCTAGGTAGATGGTTATCTTATTTCTCAAAGGCCTAAGGGAAAGGAGAGTATATATAATTTTTCAGATGCCCATTTTTTGTTTGAATATCTTAATTACCACTTTGCCAAAACTGATTATGTGACTACAAGCAAATTAATCTCTTCAAGTCCTTTGTAAAATGGGCAAATTTATGTTTGCCATCCTTAAATGATGTTCACATAGAGCCTGCTTAAATGAAAGAAAACTTTGAGAAACTATTGAGCAAGTCAAAATGAGATACATTTTTTTAAAGAAGGAACTCTTACATTTTAATATATTTTATTGATTTTTTACTGAGCAGAAGGGAGAGTGATAGAAAGTCAGAAACATTGAACAGCCGCCTCTTGCACGCCCCCTACTGGGGATGTGCCCACAGCCAAGGTACATGCCCTTGACCAGAATCGAACCCTTGGACCCTTCAGTCTGCAGTCCGACGCTCGATCCACTGAGCCAAACCGGTCTTGGCAAAATGAGATACATTTTTAAACTCGTGAGTATTTCATGCTGTATTAGAATAAGTGCCTTCCTAAAGGGAAAGATGGAGAACATTATTATTCACCCTTTACATGACATTCTTTATTGGAGTTTGTACCAACCTTGATTCTTTCTCTGATTTTTACTTTCAGATTATATTATGCCCCTTAAGTGCTTTCTGGAATAAGGTGAAGTTACATATAAATATATTTAAAAATAGCACTTGAGCCCTGACCGGGTAGCTCAGTTGGGTAGAGCATCATCCTTATACACCAAGGTTGTAGGTTCAGTCCCAGGTTAGGTCACATATAAAAATCAACCAATAAATGCATAAATAAGTGGAACAACAAATCATTGCTTCTCTCCCTTCCTCTCTCTAAAATTACTTTGAAAATTTTTAAAGAAAAAAATTCAACTACACTTTGAGCTCTGTGGTGTGTCTTTTATTAACCTTTTTTTTTTCAGCCCATAATTGGAAAATGGATGAAGTCATTTGCAAATAAAGAAGCAGAAAACATTAAAATAATCTAGGGTGTGAGTTTATCCTTCTATTAACTCACCTGTCACCCTCTGCCCCTCCCCACATTTTTTTTTTGATTTCTCAATATGTCTAGAATGCACCTGGAATGAACCTAAAAATATTTCTTAAGAGTTGTTTTTAGTGTATGAAATGAATATATCTAAGGCTATTTAAGTTTATGAATGACTAAAGAAAGTTAGAAACAAAAAAGGTACTTTTTATTGAGCTCCACCCTGCCTTTTATATGTAAGAAGCTTTAATTGCCTGCTTAATTCTAAATAGCAAATGTGGAACAGCCATTCCTTTCTGGAGGACATTGGAAAGCTGTCAGTCTGCAGTGTGCTCCTTCCTTTGGCTTTCTGAGGCACATCTGCATATGTTCCTTCAGAAACTTTCTAAGCAGAGGAACAGGCTTGTAACTCGTAACCCAAGTTCCCTCCATCTGAACAGATCCAAGTGTTTAGAGCTCTTCACTTAGCCGGTTGGCATGGGTGGGTGTGGACCCCGGGCAATTTAGTGAGCACAGACTTTCTCTTCTACAAAACATGTGTCACACCCCCAAAGCTTCCCACACGGCTTTTCATGGTGGATAAGGTGGGAAAGATACAATATTGAGGGCCTATTGTGTGTATAACTGTGTGCTAACCAGGGAGAAAGAATAGTCAAGAGTATGCTTCTGCAACGACCTTGTAAGTTAGTTATCTGTCAACCCAACTAGGAGAATATCACCAAGCAAATGTCTTGGAGGTGGTGGTCAGGTGCACCATCTTGATTAAACTTATAAATCATCCACTCTCTGGTTTTAATATCATCGTGGAATGGCTTGGGTGAGAATGAACCTCAGCGGTTTGTTTCTCTTGTTTGTAGCAATGGAGGAAAACTTAGACTCATCAAACGTGAACGCTGGAAAGTACCTTGGAAAGTATGCGAACCCATCCCACCTGTTGGCCAGGTAAGGAGGCAGAAGCCCAAGATCACAGCTCCTTACTGTCAGACCTGGAACCTCCCCCTGAGCTCCCATTGCAAGTCCCGAACTCTTTCTCCTCTCTTCCTGTCCTCATGAGTACTTCTGCCTTTAAGCAATAGGTCAGTGCTCTGGGACAATTGCATCTAACATTGTGGTCCAGAAAGCAGACGTTTGGGGGATCCTCATCAGTGTTTAGGCATCCCAGGACAGAAAAAAGCAGAATGTATTCTGTACCTTAAGGCAAAGTTTAGGATGGAAGCACTCTGAAAATTGCTCTCCAGCTGATATTTCACAGTAGTCCTAGCATAGCATGTCCCACTGTCCTGCAATGGACCACAGGAGTCAGGTGGATGGAGAAGAAAAAAAAAATCAACATTGCTGGTCAGCTGTCACTACCTCTGTGGCTAGAGCTACATGGCCATAGAGCATATGCAGAGATAGCTGAGAAGTTACCAGTAACCTAAGCTCCTTCCCCAGCTCTCAAGTGCTCTGAAGCATGCTTCCCTGCCACTCCTGCTTCAGATGTCAATTAACATAGCCCAGGTACCTGACAGCCTTCTAATAGGATTTTGCCTTCTATTTCTCTCCCGCTTGTGTGACCTGCCATATCTTAGGGTTAATGGGGCCCATTTGCCATGGCGAGGGATGGGCCAAGGTGTGTATGATAGGAGGAAGTACATTCTGGCATATAGAGTCCTATGTTGGGGAAACCCAATATGGACCACCAGGCTTCACTCTTGGGCTGAGGTTAAAGAGCAGAAGACAGCCCACCAAATTAAGGGGATCTGATGTGATGGGCATGTTTCCAAGAAAGTGACATATCATGGACCCACTGATTAGATCTAGGGTAGAAAATCAGGATTGGAGACACTGTAAAAACCAGCAACAAGGTCAGACAAAGAAGCAAGGTTGGCTTAATGCTGAGTTATAGAGTGATGGGAAAGAACTTATTTGGTCCCCCACCCCCTCTTAGGGCCAGCTTTGGTCCCAGAGAATGAGAAAGGAGGTATTCAAGGGCCCGTCTATGGTAAAAGATGGGAAGAGGGGTGGGAGACCAGACAAGCCACGCTGTGGTTTTAGACATACCATACTTGAATAAGGTCTATTCATACCTGAGCCCCAAGGGTTATTTTTACTGCCCAGCTATTAGTCAAACCCACATTGCTACCTCCCCCTACCTTGAATTGTCATCCTTATGAGCAGTCCTAAGCTAGGCCCTCATGTTGATAGAACATTAAACTCAAAATATATAGAAGAACTGAGGCATATAGCAATCACAGGTCCATAGCAATTGTTTTGACAGCTATTTTGCCAGATAGTATGTACCAATGATCTTGGTGGTAAGATTACCTTGGGCTGGATAAGTGAGACCAGAGAATGTTTCTTGAGGCATCTTGGTAGATGAGGTGGTTAAGAAGAGTTTTCACTTTTTCTTATATACTAGAGGCCAGGTGCACGAATTCGTGTATGGTAGGGGGGCAGGTGTGATCAGGGCCTGCCGCCAGTGGGGAGGGACTGCAGGAGGTTGGCCAGCAGGCCTTGATATAGTTGTGTAGATGTGCTGAGGCAGCAGCAAGCAAAGACCACAGACAGAGTGCCCCAAAACGGCCTGAAATCAGCTCTGAGGTAGAAATACAGTTCTACTTCACTGCCCAAGCTGGGCCACCTCACTCTCCCTGGGGTAGAGTTGCTGACAGACAGACAGGTGATCTCTCCTCCCTCAGTTGCACATTTTCTCAGGGCTCCACCCCCAAGCATGATAGTAGCTTACTTTGGCCAATGGTGCCACATTGCCATAGGAGCAGTAGCCAATCAGTGCTTGGGAGCCTGGAAAGGGGCAGGCCAAGTTAGAAGTGGCTGGCAGGGGTAGAAGGGCCAGCGGTGCATGCGCTGCAGTGGCAGAGGTAAGGTGGTGGTGTGCGTGCTTTACATCTTTGCAGTTAGGCTGCTTCCTTGCCCCTTCTGCCCTTTCCGAGCTGCTGCTCTGTCTTGATCAGTGTCAGTGTCGCTCTCCTCCCCCAGGCTTCCCGGACCCAGATTCTTGGGTGCCCAGAGCCTTATGGGGGTGGGGGTATTGGCCAGGGGGAGGGACTGTGGGAGGTTGACCAGGGAGGGAGGTTGGCTGTGGGAGAGCACTGACCATCAGGGGCAGACCAGTCATGGTGACTGGTTGACCGATTGCTTGTGGTTGTTGCAGTTGTTCAGTCATAGTGGTCGCCTGGGCTTTTATATATTCAGGTTTGTACATAGTGTGGACGAAAGGAGCCCTGCGTGGCAGTCTTGCAAACTCAGAGACGTAAAATAACCACAAAAGATGGATTGAAAAGTAAACATTTAACTTCAAACAGGTTATAGTGGGTAGTCATGTCCGAGGCCAATATTTTCCCTGACAAAGATCAGCTTCTTTGTTGAGCCATTTGCCTTTTCTTTGCCTTTCTCCTTTTAAGATAACATATCTTCAAGAAGTCTGGTAAACTGTAATTTCCTTTTTTTACCCAGGACCCCCGAGGGCACAACAAATGGCACCTGGACATTCCCTCTTGTTATTGTTATCAAGTTAATTGTCAACTGTTAATTAAGGCATCCTGTATCCATCTCTGTAAGAAAAAAAACGAAGCACATGACCATCATTTAACTTTTTACCCTATCCCAGAAGTTTCCTCACCTTGCTTTATTTCACCTCCTTAATCTATCACCAATGAATTTCATGTAACTCACCTATGTCCCTTTCCTTAGATTGCAAATGCATAAATATAGATGTAACCCTCCATTTTCTGGAGCATTATCTCAATTCATTGAGGTTCTGCTCCCCGGCATATGTGTCAAGTTTTGGCTCAAATAAACTCACAAAATTCTTTACAGGTTTCAATGGTGTTTTTTTTTGTTGTTGTTGTTAACAATAGTTTGAATTTATTTCTTATATAATTAAAAATAAAAAGTATAGCTGAGCTGGTGTGGCTCAGCAGTTGAGCATCAACTTGTGAACCAGGAGGTTGTGGGCTTGATGCCTAGAGGGGGGCATGTAGGAGGCAGCCAATAGATGGTTCTTTCTTATCATTGACTAGAGATCTGGTGCACAAAATTTGTGTACGGGGAGGGGGGATGTCCCTTAGCCCAGCCTGCACCCTCTCCAATCTGGGACCCCTTGAAGGATGTCCGACTGCCCGTTTAGGCCCGATCCCCCCTAAACGGGCAGTCGGACATCCTTCTCACAATCCAGGACTGCTGGCTCCAAACTGCTCACTTGCCTACCTCCCTGATTGCCCCGAACCGCTCTGCCTGCCAGCCTGATCACCCACCAACCACTACCCTGCAAGCCTAATTGATGTCTAACTGCTCCCCTGCCAGCCTGTTTGCCCCCAACTTTCCTCCTTTGCCAGCTTGATCACCCCTAACTGCCCTCCCCTGCAGGCTTGATTGTCCCCACCTGCCCTCCCTTGCAGGGCCTGCAACCTCCCAACGGCCCTCCCCTGCTGGCCGTCTTGTGGTAGCCATCTTGTGGTAGCCATCTTGTGTCCACATGGGGCAGGATCTTTGACCACATGGGGGCAGCCCTCTTGTGTGTTGGAGTGATGGTCAATCTGCAAATTACTCTTTCATTAGATAGGATAGAGGGTGGGGGCCAGCTGGTTTGCACTGAAGAGTGTCCCAGATCAGGGTGGGGGTTCCCTTGGGGTGAGGGGCAGCCTAGGTGAGATTTGCAGGCCAGCCATGCCCCTTAGCGACCCAAGTGGAGACCCTGGGATCTGGGATTAATCTATATCTACAATTTAATCTTTGTAGCCTAGAGCAGAGCCAAGCCTTCTGCTCACTCCGTGGAGGCAGCTATTTCTGTTTGAAACTTTGTAGCCTAGAGTGGAGGCCTAGGCTGGCAATGGCAGGGGGAAAGCTTGGCTTCCTTTGTTGCCAGGGAAACCCAAGCCTCAGTTCTCTCCAGCTCAGTGGCTACCACCATTTCTGTATCTTTTATAATTGAAACTTTGTAACATTGAGTGGAGGCTTAGGCAGGCAATGGCAGGCAGAAAGCTTGGCTTCCTCTGTTGCTGGGGAAACCCAAGCCTCCCTCCTGCTCTCAGTGGCAGCAGCCATCTTGGTTGGGATTTATTTGCATAATCTGCTCCTGATTGGCTGGTGGGTGTGATGAAGGTACAGTCAAATTTGCATATTATTCTTTTATTAGGATGTTTCTAACTCTCTCTCCATCTCCCTCCTCTATCTGAAATCAATAAAAGCTTATTTAAAAAATTAAATAAATAGAGTTTAGTCCACTTGAGCCCCCCATACATCACTATCACTTAGTGGTGTGGAGTTAGAAGACTGAGGAGGGGCAGGTCTGCTGGGAGAGTGGCTATGAGTCGGTAGCATGGGCAGAGCAGCTCCTATGCATATGTGAAGGCAGGTGGCATCACAGGCCAGCCTCTGCCTCTCCACATGTAGCAGCACTAGAGCCAAGCTGGGAGCTAACTCAGGACAAATCCCAGAATCTCCCACGTCTTAGTTCTCTCCTCTTAACAACAGAATAGGGGCTATAATATCAGTCCCAGCAAATTCACAGGGTTGGGTTCTGGTTTGTATTTTCCCCTTTGGCTTTTCCCTGGCTACTCGATAGAGCCATCCATTGTAGCTGTGACCTAGGGATTGAAGAATGAAACAGAGTGAAGGGTCAAAGGAAGACAAACTGACCACAGCCAAACTGGAACAAGTTCACGGACTGATACCGTCATAATGACCCCCTCTGCCTGGCAACTCTGTAGAGATTCTGCCCAGAAAAGAAAACCAGGGGCATTTGGCCAGAGTGGCAGGAGACAGGCCTCACCCTGCTTTTGATGGCCTTATGGATTTTAAATAACCAAACAGAAGCATTGGACACTTTTCTTGAGATGTAAGTCTCTCCCATTTAAAAGCTCCACAGAGAAAATACTATCCAAATGATCACAGTCTTTCAGTCATGGTAATGAGAAAATGTGCATTGAAAAAAATTTCCCTTCCCTCCCTAGAATGCCCACCCAAAGGCCAGTGTATCCAGTCGTCCTGTCATAATTCAACACGTGGCCATCAGCGTGCATGTGAATTTCAGGCTGGTTTCCTATAAAACTAGCTTCATGGTTTTCCTGAGTTTTAGACAGACATATAAACACATACATATATACATGCATAGGAATAAGTAAGATGGTCCAGAAGTGTAGGAAAATAGTAAATTCTTACTGTCCAGAGATAACTGCCATGGCAATTTAGCATGTGTGTAATTTTGAAAGGTATGTTTTCTTTTGCATATATTTACAGTCTTTCTGTATTGATACATCGGGGAGACCAGTTTTTTTTTTTTTTACCTGTGTTCTCCTATACAGAAAGCCCTGCTGTTGAGGGAGGCTCTCTCTTATTCACAACCTGGGGGCTGCCCTGCAGTGGAAAGGATTATTCTAGTGTTGCTGAAAACTCAGTTTCTGCCCTCCTCCCTCTTGCTTCACCTCCCTGCTTAGAGCAGGTCAAACATCCTGAAGGCCAAGAAGAGTCCTGACAGGACTACTGGTGTGGGGAGTGTCTGTGTATTCAGAGTCAGTGGGATAAACTCCTTGCTTTCTTCTTGTGGAGTGTTTTAGTTTGATCGTCACCACCCTGACTCTTTAGCTATTTTCTGTCTTTTGCTCTAACTAGAGAAACTCTGAACCTATAAATTAAGCAAAGTTTCTAATCCATCTATTATGCATCTGCTGTGTGCCCACCACCACCACCACCACCACCTCCCTGGCAGGCAGCAGGGTAGCCAGGGCTGGATCCCAACACCTGCTCACTGGCTCTGGAGGATTCTCAGAGCCAGCTCCATGCAGGCACCAGGCCCTGGTCAGCAAACAAAGAACAATTAACACATTGTTCTCCATCTAGTTCAGGGATAAGCCCTCTGGGCCAAGCGCAGGCTCCCTCCTAGGGTACTTTGACTTTCTAATAGACTGGTGTTGACGCCTGGGTGGGGACAGGGGTGGGGAGTTATGGGTATATCCCAACCAGTCTCGGAGCACCTCCCACCTCTCAGAGAGAGGATAAGTGTAAGGGAGGCCAATGCAATTCTAATTTTTATTTTTATTTTTATTTTTGCCACAACAGCTCCTTCAATACCACTTTTCAAATATCAAGCATAAAATTTTTTCCAACCAAATACTGTGGTGTTGCCCTAAACACAGTCTGCCTAATCCAGGGATGCTGATGGACATGCACATCTCAGAATTTGGGAAACTAGCAGCATTCTCTTAGATATCAGCTCCAATAGGATTAAAATGCTACTAGTTTCTGCCAATGAGATCTTATTATTTCTGGGAATCTAAAGCTGAAGTTTGCTGTCTTTTAACCTGAACTCATCAACCTATCTCACTTGGATACATATGTCTAAGAGCTGGAAGGAAAAGACGTTCTCAAACCTTAAGACTCCTTAAACAGCATTCATTTAAGTAAAATTATTTTTGCAGTCCCATTTGAAGATTTTTTTTAACTTTAAAATTTTAAGGTCTAATTATGTGATGACTATTAAAAATCACTAGGAGAGCATTTAAAAAGTACAGATGCCCAGTCGGCTTCAATAGTCTTTTCAATAAATGGTGTTGGGAAAACTGGACAGGCACGCACAAAGGAATAAAAGTAGACCGCTAAGAAAGAGTAGCATGGAGTCGGCACAGGCCACAGCAGGTGGATCACGGGCAGATAGAAGTCCGTGGCCCTGTGACAAGGACACTCCAGCAGCGCTACGGAGAGGACAGCCGCTGAGTGAGTCACGCTGGCAGCAGGTTCTGCAGCCCCAGCCGGCCTTCCTGCAGCTCCAACCTGCACTTCTGCGTGACTGCAGCCTCGCGGGAGAGCCTGAGCCAGAGGCGTTCCACTAGAATCTGCATTTCAACAAGACCCCAGCTGGTTCTTATGCACATTCAAAAGGAAGAAGTACTGGATTAGGGGGTGTAAAGATAAGTAAGATATGGTTGCTCTGGCCTGTGGGTGTGGCTTAGTTAGTTAAGGTTGCCGGGGCAGTTCCAGTCAGAGCACATGCCTGGGTTGTGGGCTTGTTGCAGGAGGCAGCTGATCAATGTTTGACTCTCACATTGATGTTTCTCTCTCTCTCTCTCTCTCTCTCTCTCTCTCTCTCTCTCTCTCTCTCATCCTCCCCCCCCTCTTTAAAAATCAATAAAAATATTTTTTTAAAAGATAGGATTATTGTTCTCAAGAATTGGGGCAGGATAGAAAAGGTGTTTGAGAGCTACCAGATGGAACTAAGGCGGGGCTATTATAATAGAACTAGAGGCCCAGAGAGCGAAATTGCACAGCCCTGCCCACCTGAGCACTCCCTGCTGTGCTCCTAGCCCGCCCATGCACCTGGCGTGCTCACAGCTGCGCCTGCCTCGCCATGCCCACCTGCCCTCTGCCCCGCTAGACATGGGAGCTTGTGGGCCACGGGGGAGGGCCCAAGAGGGGCTCCATGCACCTTATGGTGACCAGTTGGTCGTTTCGGTCGTGACGCCTCTTGGCCTTTTATTATTATGATATGAAGCCTTTGCCAACAGTCTGAAATCAAAGTCTAGAAAGATCAGAAAGGGCTTCACAGAAAAGGCCTCACTTATTTGGATCATGAGCAATAGCTAGGAAGGGAGGAGGAAAGATTTATGTATTCCTAGCTGCACTGTAGGTGCTTAATATGATAAAAAGCAAGAATTGCATTGAAAGGGAAGAGAGAGAGAGAGAGAGAGAGAGAGAGAGAGAGAGAGAGAGAGAGAATATGAATGCAGTATTGGATTAGAGTGACAGTCCAAATAAGAAAGAAAGATGTAACTACAGTGACCTCATGATTCCCAATCGTGTACACTGTAAGCATACACGATTACATGTATATGGTTATAATATATATATATATATATATATATATATATATATATATATATTCATTCATTCAAGGAGACTTAGCTTTAGTTTTAATCTTCAGGACACAGAACTAACAAGAACAAACCTATGTGCCATGATTATTAGCAGTGAGAGAAATTTTTCTTTAAGCTGTAGTAAAGAAACAGCAAATATCAGAAACATTGAGATGCAGGACACCAAATAACACAGAATATTGGTGTGGAAACTGAGGACAAAGACGGTTTTATGTGGACACACACACAAATGTGTGGGCACATACACAAAAGGAACCATTCTGATTTTTGTGTGGACAATGCGGAACTGAGGTAGATGCCACTACATTTTTTTTTCTGAGTCAGGGCAGTAATAAAACACAGGTAAAGTTAATTTATAGAAAGACTCTAGAAAAAAAATAAAGAGATAAAAAATTTTCAAATGATCACAAAGATTTTTGTAATTGGCATTCCTAAAAATGCTATCCTATTTGGTTGTTTGTTCTACAAGTCTAAGAAGACATCATTTGATTTTAGTTTCCCCAAGAAAATGAAATTACTGTATAGTAGAGAGTAATGAAAAGCATGGGGACTTGGGATTCAAACAGACTTGAGGTGTGGTCTGGCTTCTCTGCTCACCGTCTGCCTGACCCTGGAGATAGAAATTACTCTGAAACTTAGTTTCCTCACGTGTAAAGTAGAAAAACAATTGCTCTATAGGCTCATTGTGAAGATTGAATGTTCTTCCCAACCTTCTTCTCCTCTTTATTTTAAGATTTAAAACTTATTAAATGAACTGTATTTTTAAAAAGGAAAGGCATTGAGCTTTAAAATGACAGGTGAGCCCTAGCTGGTTTGGCTCAGTGGAAAGAGCATCGGCCTGTGGATCAAGGGTCCCAGGTTCGATTCCAGCCAAGGGCACATGCCTGGTTGTGGGCTTGATCCCAGTAAGGGGCGTGCAGCAGGCAGCCAATCAATGATTCCCTCTCATCAATTGATGTTTCTATCACTTTCTCCCTCTTCCTTCTTCTCTAAAATCAACAAAATATATAAAAAAATAAAATGACAGGTGAAATATTTTAAATATATGTTTTGAATCTGAGGTACCTTACTTCCAAAGCAAAATAATTAGGAAAGGAAAAAGGTTTCAGACTTGGAATATTGTGAACTGCATCTGTTGCCATTATGCAGTGTGGGATTCGTGCTGCCTACAGATAACAGTGCCACCTGGTGGAATATTAATGCAAAAACACTCTGAGTTTTCAAATCAGGAGGGTGATTTCTGTCTGCATTTATCTTGTCTTGCATATTACATGTGTTTGCCTTTTTAAAATCATGTGTGTGTTTTTTTGCATTATATGTAATTGTGGTTCAATTATAGACATCTGATATTTTCTGTGACTCTATAGGCCTACTGTAGCAGAGCATAATTTGTAACCTTTTTCTTTCCATAATCCCAGAGATCTTTCGCTGTGGAAGTTCAGTGTCAGCTGTTAGGGTACTTAGGACCTAATGTTAGTGTTATAAAGACTCACCAAGTAATGCTTGCCTTACTGGATTTTTTGAAACATCATACAAAATATTGTTTATGTATGTCTTTTGAAGCTTGCAGTTACTGCAAAATTCAAAATGTAGTTATCATGAATAGTTATTAGAATAGGTATCAAGGTTATTGAAAAAAGAATTCCTAAAATGCTTACTAACAAATGCAATGCACAGTAGAACTAAGTTCCATTAACAAACATGTCATGATTATTAATGTACTTATATATTTTTCCCTTTCATAATCTGTTCATGGTGAGCTCTCAAAAGAGTGCAACTTTGTGGCTGGAGAAGTATTAGAAACTAACACTCCACACACCTATCTCATCTGCCAGCCTCCGAGGTTTCACACTTTTTTAAAAATTGAAACTTCCCACCAACGCTATGAGGAAGGTGCTATTTACAGTTTTTTACAAATAAGGAAACGAAGGCTAAGAAAAAGTAAGTGGCAGAGTGAGCATTGGAAGGAAGCCAGGTCAAAGTTTCCCTACCCCGTGTCGCATGTTGCTAACACAGCTTGCACTTCTTTTCCCCCTCATCTTCATAATTTTTGTAAACACCCCAGTAAGCCTCAAGTTGTTTATTTTCTTCCCACAATTCCATAGTTTCTCTTCTTTGCTCCCTATTCTTTGCCCAAATTCATGCCATGATCAAAACAGAATTTAAATATGTGTCGATAAGTTGGGTGCCCTATCCTCCGACAGAAAAATTTAAAGGAAACTATCGGTAGTCTTAAGATTCCTTGTAGGACTTGTAGTGCGCCCTTCTCTGCTGTGACATTGTCCCCTGCACCGGGAGCCGGTCACAAGCCGGGAAGTGCACACAGCCGAGAAGAGTGAGTTTCCCGTTTTATTATCTGGTTGGTGGGGCAGATCGGCTATTTAAACAAAATCCTTTGCCTTTTAAAAAATCATTTGGTTCTACAATAAAAAGATACCTTTGAAGCTTCTAAGTCAACAAATTATATTAGCTAATATTTGAGTTTACTATTTGAAAAACACTCTGCTGGGCTTCTACAAATATGCTTGCATTTTATGTATATTCCATATACAATGTCAACAATTTTTTGAAGTAAACACATGCTCACAATTTTATTGTCACATGATAAAACAAAATAGGGAACTTTGGACTGGATTGCTTGGCCCCTTCTCTTATCTCCTCCCAGTTTACAATGCTTGCATCTCTTAATAGCCAGCGTTCTCTCAGGTCTGCAGCTGGGCTCACGGCATTGAAGCCTCAGAATGATCTTTGTAGTTTTAGCCTTTATGCTAAAAGCTCGTTAGTCTGCCGACCATAGCCACCCTGCTTCCTGTCATAACGCCCTTTTCCTGTGCATTCAGAGGAACCTTGCCCTTCTTGTGCTGTGTTACTTGGGGGGGTTTGTATATTCTATATTTCTCTATGTAACACGTATAACACAAATTGTTAATGTGAACCATGGAAGACAGAAAGGAAAAGACTATGGACTTTGAAAATGCATCTTCACTCTGAGAATTGTACAGAGTTGTACGTTTCTTACAGAAAGCCCAGCAGGTTTTAGGAACATTCTCCATGTTTGTGAGAGTGCTATTGGCACGAGAATCATAATGTCGAAATTTTAAAAAGCAGATACAAAGTTGAATGTGATTACAATGAAAATATATACATATGGATAGAAAAGGAGTATGAGGATGCTAACATAATCATCTTTGGTAAAATTACAGTTGATTTTAAATCTATTTTCTATAATCTGCATGAACTACATCTATAATCAGAAAGAAATCTTCTTTAAAAAATATATATATTTTATTGATTTTTTTACAAAGAGGAAGGGAGAGGGATAGAAAGTCAGAAACATCGACGAGAGAGAGACATCAATCAGCTGCCTCTTGCACGCCCCCTACTGGGGATGTGCCCGCAGCCAAGGTACATGCCCTTGACCGGAATCAAACCCGGGACCCTTCAGTCCACAGTCCAACGCTCTATCCACTGAGCCAAACCGGTTTGGGCCAGAAAGAAATCTTAATATAAAAATATATCTTTGATGCAACAGCAAGAACCCAAGAAGCTCAAAGTGACAACTGTGTACATATTTCAGGGTAAGAGTGTGTTTCTTGTGAACTAGCTCAAGGGCGTTGGCCTTGAGCAATGCTGGTTAGAAAACTTAGAACCGAAGTGTGAAAGGACAGCTTTTGCACTTGTGTCTCCAACTCTGTACAATTCTCACAGTGAAGATGCATTTTCAAAGTCCATAGTCTTTTCCTATCTGTCCTCCGTGGTTCACATTAACAATTTGTGTTATACGTGTTACATAGAGAAGTATAGAATATACAGGATGATTACCCAGATTACTGAGGTAGATTATTTTGGGTTCTATAATATAGAATCAAACTTCCCAGATGTGATTCCTCAAATAGCAAAACTCTGAAACCCTTCAAATCACAAAATAAATATCTCCAAAAATGGAGAGATCCCCAAAGATGGAGAGAGCATGATGGAGTCAAATTGCCCATGACAGAAAGAAAGCACATTCCCTTTAGGCAGAATGATAGAGATGCAAGTGCTCAGCCATGTCCAGGAGTATTTCTGCAGGAGCCTTCTCACACAGTGGACCTTCATTGAGTGCCTGTATAGGAGGAAGCCCAGCCACCTCTTCCTTCTCCTGGAAGTCGGCTGTCTGGACACCTCAGGCTTCAGGCATCTGCAAGTTGATCTACTTTCAGTTGTTTTTTTCTTTATACTGGACATTCTAGAGCAGTGACAGAGAGCTTCTAAGCCGGTCAGATAAGGAGGCTTTATTCATTTGGAGACACACAGGAAGGAAGGGGAGGAACAGTTGGAGAGCATCTCTGAGTGTGGTGGGGCTCTGGGGTGTGGTGTGTTATCCCAGCCTGGGTTAAGAAGACAGGGCCAGGGCAGAGCACCAGGGGCAGGCAGAGGAGGAAGCAAGGATTGCCCTGCCTAATAGCTTGAGGGCATGTACTTCATTCTGTTTTGAAAATTCAATGGCACATGCCACTGGACATACATACAAGAGGAAAGAGATGGTCATATGAAGATAAGTAGAGATTGGAGGGATGCAGCCACAAGCCAAGGAGCGCTGGAGTACCAAAAGCTGGAAGAGGCCAGGATGGAGTCTCCCCTGGCACCTTCGTAGTGAGTGCGACCTGCTAACACATGGATTTTAACTTCTGGCCTCCAGAACTCTGAGGAAATACATTTCTGTGGTGTTTTTGTAGCTGTTTTTTATTTTTAAAAATGTGGTGTTGTTTTTTTTGTGCTCAATTTCTTTACTAAGTTTATTTAAATAATCTAATTGTCTCTTTCCATTCATGTTAGGTTGTGTCAGTGAAAAGGTTCCCATCTGTAATTCCCCCCAAATTTAATGTTCTCCCCTTCCCTGTTGTCTTTATTTATCTCCTCTGAGCAGTAAAACACCAACAATGACTTTTACCCAGGCTCCTCCAGGACTCTAAAACCTGTCCTAGATTGCATAATATTAAATAGACAGCTCTGATGTGGGCCAATGGATGTAATGACAAGTCAAGCTGTGGATGACTATTTACAATTTGGAAAGTAAGAAAGTGCAGTGAATGTTTGGGATTATATGCAAGTAAGCCTTAAGGAAGAGATACCCTGGTGGGGTATAATGGCAGAATCAGAATCATGAGGAATGAAATTCAGAAAATTGAAACAACTATGAAGTTTACGAAAACCAAGTCTATACAGTGACCGGTAGGAATGGTATCTGATGGAGCCCCGTGGGGAGAGTACCAGGAGGGGTCTATGGGAGGGGGCCACCTTCATGGAGACTGAAATGACCAGCTGAACCATCAGAGGTTAGGTGGCTTATAACAGTTTCCTACCCGTGCTCATATTGAAATGTGGATGTCACATGATGATGTGCCAATAGATCAGTAAGCAAAACCAGCAACTGGAAATGGTTTTCTCTGAGCACCTCTCCCTGTATTGAATCCTGCTGGGGTTTAAATGGTTGTGGAATTTAACTTCTTTCTGTAATATGTGTCTGCTCACTCTCAATATCATCTAATAATCATAAAAGTCAGACTTCTGATCATGGCATTTAAGGCCATCCACAGTCTAGCCCAGAATTCTCATCTTCTCTATTTTTTTTTTCCAGAATGGGCGTACTCCATTCAATTAGATTTACTCTCTTTCATTATGAATTCTCAACGCTGCATCATATTTTATGCCTTAACCTCCCTTCTCCACTCAACTTGTCCAGATCACATCTACCACTTAAGATACTTTCTCTGCCCCTCCTCCAGCCCAGTGTGACCTCTCCCTTTTCTGAAACTCTATAGCCCAAAGATCAATCCCCATTTATTTATTACTGAAGATAATACTTCATATTGTCAATTAACTTTTCTTGTCGGAACATTATATCTTATACTTAAACAGATTTTAAACTTTTAACGTCATTGGCTATGTCTTATGGACCTTTTATAACCTTTATATTTTCAGATTTTATAGTTTTAGATGCATTCGAAATGTTTGCTTGTTTCTCAAATAAGACAACATAAGATTTAATATTGTTATCTTAGGGATAAAATTTAATAATAATAATAATAATAATAATAATTGCAGTAGTAGTACTACAGTAGTCCCTCCTGATCCATGGGAGATAATGTTTCAAGACCCCAGCGGATGCCTGCAATAGTAGATATCACCAAACCTTATATATACCATGTTTTTTTTTTTTTACTATAAATACATACCTTTCACTGAAATGATGAAACACTTTATGTCTTCTCTTTGTCATGTCCAAATTGCCAGCATCACTACTCTTGCATTTGGGGACCATTAATAAGTAAAATAAGGGTTACTTAGTTCAAGCACTGCAATGCAACCACCATTGATCTGATAACCAAGACAGCTACTGAGTAATGGATGGGCAGTAGCATATACAGTAGTGGATACAGTAACAAAAGTATGATTAATTTTCTGGTGGGACAGAGTGGGACAGTGTGAGATTTCATCATGCTATTCAGAGAGACACAAATTTAAAACTTATGAATTATACTTATTTTTGGAATTTTCTATTTACTATTTTCAGACTGTGGTTGACTTTGAGTAACTGAACCATGGAAAGTAAAACTGTGGAAAGCAAAACCATGGATGAGAGGGGATTACTATAGTACCAATGGAGAGCCTGCCAGAGACTGCGACAAATAAGCCTCTCACCTACTTTGTTCAAGTGAATCCTTCAGTAACAGAAACTGTTATTCTCATTTGACATAGAAGCCAGAAGAACTATCAAGAAGATAGAAAGTAAGAAATTGATCTTTTCTGAAAAGTGAAAAATGAGTTTTTACCGTTAGCCATTCATTCCTTTATGTCAGCCGTTGCATTTTTGAAATGCAAATACTACTGAATGGGTAAGTTATTAGCTTGTTGAGAGTAAGTAGCTCCTGAGAGGAGAAAAGCAGTGATGAGGGGAGGGGTGAGGTGAAGAGGGCAGAAAAGCAAGTGGAGGTACTGGCACTGGAGATGAACTTGCCCTTTAAAATAACTCACTAGTCTTTCCCCTATCTGTAACTGTTTTCTTCCCCTTCAGAGGCCAAACATTAGTGATGGTTTTCCTGAAGCCCAGGCTAGCGGGTTATGTTTGAAGTGCAGCAGGTTTACCAAGGTTTACCAAGTGCAGCAGGCTGCAGTCAATCATTCCAGGACCTGGTGTAGGGTAGGGCCTCACGACCCCTTTCTGTCCTAGGAGTCCATGTCATGAGGATGTTCAGATTGGCTGGAATGAACTGATACTGAACTCAAGTGGCCACTTCTATCTGCAGTCAAGTATTTGAGCTCAGTAGGAAATTTAGACCTATAATTTTCCTCACCCCCTCACCTTGAAATGAACAAATTCCATGCCCTTTTCAAACAGACATTTTTGACCTATCCTCTTTCCCCCTTCTTCATCATCAGCAAACCACTGATAAGAACAACTATGAGGAGGGAGATCCACATAGAACAAGGCTCACGGCTTGCTCCTAGTCTGAGGGGCTCTTGCTGGGCTCATCTTCCTGGGCGCCAAGCCATTCCCGTGCTTTAAAGATCAAGCCATTCAAAGATACAGCTTCTGTTTGGAAATCATGACCACTGGGTCTTCCGTGTCCCAAAGGTCACCAGAGGTCACCAAATCTGAACATAAATGCAGTAAGATGGAGAACATCCTGTCCATTAAAATTCTCTCAGGGAGAACACTGGGTTTGTTCTGAAGAAGTTCTTCTTGGAAAGCCTATTTGGGAAGGAAGGTGAGAAGACCCCTCCCCAAGCCCGTCTGAGCGAAGCTTGTCTGAAAAAGGCTCTGTGGGAGAAACTGAAAGCACCAATGGTTCCTCTCAAAGTGGGGGAAAGGAAGGGAGAGAGGAGGTGAGAGGAATTTGGGGTGGGGCCATTGAAATGTTGCTACTTGATATTACTGCTCCTTCTGATCCCAAAATCTCCATTAAAGCTATGAAATTATTTTGGGAGTGAGTAGATTTTTTTTGCATAGAAACATGAAAAAAATGGCATTTTGCACCTGAATGTTACATTGATGGACTCAGATTCAGAGACAATAATGAGGAAGAATTTCGTGAAACTGTGGATTGTAAAGCCTATTTCCTCAAGTGTATAAGGATTTGGGAGACCCTGCTTGAAGCCTGTGTTATAGAAAGTGATTTAAGATACCTAAAACATTTAAAAAATATATATTTTATTGATTTTTTTTTTACAGAGAGGAAGGAAGAGGGATAGAGTTAGAAACATCAATGAGAGAGAATCATCAATTCAACTGCCTTCTGCACACTCCCTACTGGGGATGTGCCCACAGCCAAGCTACATGCCCTTGACCAGAATCGAACCTGGGACCCTTCAGTCCGCAGGCCAGTGCTCTATCCACTGAGCCAAACCGGTCAGGGCTCTAAAACTTTTTAAATGATACGGTTGATGGTTATAAACAAGTGGCCAAGATGTTGCTGGGCTTAATGCAAATTCCTTGGGCTGGCTTGTTTAGCCTGATGATTGTATTCCAGGTACTAGTGAGGTGGGTTTAACTATCACTTAATAACAGTAACCCAAGATATTTTGCTCCCAGAGGAGGAAGTCTAAGACAGCTGTTAACATGGAACATTCCTTGCCCATGGACTGTAGATGTGATCCTTAAAATCTTTTGCTCTAGGGAAAACCAAGATTATGGCATAGGTAAACACCTGAATTTGCTACCTCGCACAATCACTTCAAAACTAGAGATATCATCCAGAACCATGGGAAGTCTGGCTTAGTGGAAATTCTATGACTAGAAGGAAAGAGAAAAGCATACGAAGAATCAGAAGGGGGGTGGAGGTGCAGAAGTGAACTGAGGAGATATGGAGGCACACGTGTGGGGAAGAGGGCTGGCAACTGAGTATGCTGTTGTCTATTTCAATTGGGAAGGAGACACAAGCTCTGGATTGTTCTGTACTCCAGTTCCAGGAGAGACTCTGGGGACCCAGACTTATATGGGGAGAAACTGGATTGTCTGGCATCAGGCCAGAACATGAGGGTGGCTTTCTCTCACTGATGATTGCAGCAATCATTGTTCTTGCATAGTGCCGCAGGGACACAGAGACCTGGGGGCCTCTTTGGGGAAGGGCTGATGGTCAGCCATTGCTGTCTGCTCCGCCTTGATGATTCCCTGAGATCCTGCCCCACCCAATTTAAAATCCCACCCAAGCTGTGTGCAGAAGCTTTTGCAATCTAAAATTACCTAACAAACTGCAGCTGGGTCAGAGAGCCCCAGAACTTCCAAAAGAAGGCCCAAGGCTCCACAGCAGCTTGCATTGCTTCACAGCTGGGCCTCATCTGGGCACCTCCAAACCCCAAACAAAGAAGAGTAAACTGCAGATCTCTTTGTAGCTCCTGCTGGGTGGCCTCAGGAGTGGCTGACTTTGCACCTCCTTAGAGATCCAAGAGCCAGTGTTCAGAGTGAGACCATCCAGATTACAACTCTTCAGATCCATAATAGACACTCTCAGGGGACAGACTCAGTGAGCACCAAAGCCCCACTGAAGCAAGTCCTGCCCTATAAGGGTGTCTCCAGCACAGAACTTCTACCATTGTAGACACAATTGATTCTCACAGCCAATTGGTCTGGAGGTTAATTCCTCCCAGTGATAGCAACAACAATCATGGTTTAACTACAAGAAGACTGCGCACACAGCCCATAAAGGGGTGCACCAAGAATGTCCACCTCAGGTGACTAGGGAGGCTGAGCCACTAGACCCTATAGGACACCTAGCACATAAAGCCACTCAATCACCATAGGGAAGCAGTCAAAATGTGGAGACAAAGAAACAGGTCACAAATGACAAAAATGGAGGAAAGCAAACTACTGGATATAGAGTTAAAAATCACAGTTATAAGGTTACTTAAGAATCTTCTAGAAATTTTCAAGAAATTTAGTGAGACCCTCAAGGATATGAAAAAGGACCAACTAGAAATTAAGCATACACTGACTGAAATAAAGAATAATATACAGAGATCCAACAGCAGATTAGAGGATCACAAGAATCAAGTCAAAGATTTGAAATACAAAGAAAAAAAAAAAAAAACCACACAAAACACCCAACCTGAAAAGCAAAAAGCAAAAAGAATCCAAAAATAGGAAGATAGTGTAAGGAGCCTCTGGGACAACTTAAAGCATACCAACATCTGAATTATGGGGGTACCAGAAGAAGAGAGAGAGCAAGATATTGAAAACCTATCTGAAGAAATAATGACAGAAGACTTCCCCTCCCTGGTGAAAGAAATAGACTTAGGAGTCCAGGAAGTGCAGAGAACCCCAAACAAAAGGAATCCAAAGAGGACCACACTAGACAAATCATAACTAAAATGCAAAGACCAAATGGCAAAGAGAGAACCTTAAAGGCAGCAAGAGAAACACAGTTAGTTACCTACAAGGGAGTACCCATATGACTGTCAACTTATTTCTCAACAGAAACTGTGCAGGCCAGACGGGAGTGGCAAGAAATATTCAAAGTGATGAATAGCAAGAACCTACAAGAAAGATTACTTTACACAGCAAAACTATCATTCAGAATTGAAGATCAGATAAAGAGCTTCGCAAACAAGAAAAAGCTAAAGGATTTCATCACAACCAAACCAGTATTATATGAAATGCTGAAGGGTGTTCTTTAAGAAGAGGAAGAAGAAGAAAAAGGTAAAGATAAAAACTATGAATAAAAAAGTGACAACAAATATATATCTATCAACAAGTGAATCTAAATATCAAGTGAATAAAAAATCTGATGAACAAAATAAACTGGTGAATATAATAGAATTAGGGGCATAGAAAGGGAGTAGACTGACAATACTCAGGGGAAAGGCGTGTGGGGGGTGCAGGCAGAGACTGGGCAAAAATCATATACCTATGGATGAGGACAGTATGGTGGGGAGAATAAGGGCAGAGGGTAGGGTGGGAACCAGGTGGAGGGGAGCTTTGGGGGGAAAAAGAGGAACAACTGTAATAATCTGAACAATAAAGATTTATTAAAAATATAAAAGCTGAAAAAATATTTTGCTCAAGTACTCATTAAAAGAATTATTAGGAAGCATGTAACCTTTTGTATGTTAAGTTGACATAATTATATGAAATCATTTAATTTATACTCTTTCATGTCTGGCATCTTTCACTCAGCATATTGTCTATGAGATTTATTTTGTTGTCTGTACCAGTAGCACATCTCAAAATAAATTTCATTAAATTAAGATCATAAAGATTATGTTCTCTTACCTCAGTAAAATTAAGCTAAAAATTAATAACAAAGGGTAACTAGATAATCTTCAACTGTTGAAAATTAACCATTACATTGAAATAATTCACAAACAAGGGGAAGAACTGGATGAGAAAATAAAACATATCAAAACTTGTGGGATGGAGATGAAGCTATACATAGAGTAAATTAATCGTCTTGAAATACATATATTGGAAAATAAGAAAATCTGAATACCAATGATTATCTTGGGAAAGAAAAACAGCAAAGTAAAATCAAAAAGAAAAAAAAAGGAAATAACAAAGATTAGAGCAGAAGTCAATGATATTGCAATGAAATATGTAATAGAGATTATTAATAAAGTCAAAGATTCTCTAAAATAATAAATATAAGTGGTAAATTCCTAATAGGACTCATTAAAATAAAAAGATGTACAAATCACTGATATTGGGTTTGAAAAAAGGAGGATTGCCTTATATCCTACAAGCATCACATGAACATATTATGAGGATGTTATCTTAAATGGCTTTCTATCTAGGCCTTGGACTGTGAAGAGTTTATACTTATTAACCCAAGCAAGTATTCAAGTTAATTTGCCAGTTATTTGGGGGGCGGGCAGGAATATATCAATAAACTGACATTTAAATTGCTAAACTGCTGTTTTATTTTTAGTTTACTTAGAGTGAACTAAAAATAAAATGGTGTATGAAAAACCTTGTGCAAATTAACCAAATTGAGTCTTTATACATGCAAAGCAGAAGACCAGACATCGGCCCCAAAACTGTCCTAGACAATGGGCAGGTCTGCTCTAAATCCCATTTGCATCCTTTCTGTTGAATTACTAATTTGTAAATTTCTAGAGTTGTATGTGTACATACGATCCCCTCTTATGCATCTTTATATCCTGCATATAGTAGAATGAGTAGAATTTTGCCCAGTAGAGGCAACATAAATACAAAATCATAGACGCAAGACATTGCATAGTGTATTTAGGGATGAGCATCTCTCCTGATTACAGAGCAGGTATTTGGGGGAGAGTTGAGGAGAGAACTGGTTGGACAAAGAGGCTGGGTCCGAACTGTGAACGGTGTTGGAACAGACATCTTCCTGTATAAGCTTGGGCCCACTGGAGGTTTCCAAACGTGGGCAGGCTTATAATCCCAAAAGCACACAAGCAGTCTCAGAACTTCTCAGACGAATGAATACATGTCTTATCTCCTTCCCTGGGTTATAAGCAACAGACATATGGAGCCCTCAAAATACTTTTGATTGATAAATTGGTTGGTGAACTCTTCCTTCTATAAATAAACAAGCCAAATTGTTTTATACAAAATTCTGTGGAAGATCCACTTCTCGGTTCTCTTCCTGAAGGAGTTGAAAATAGAGTGGGGACATTATGATTATACATATAATGTGGAAAGACACTAGACCAGGAATAAGAGGACATGAATTCTAGATATAGCTCCTCCATTTTACTTGTTTATAAAACAAATATTGAATAGGCACCTATTTTATGTCATGTCTGCTAGACTTTAGGTAAACAGTGATGGGCAAATGAACATGGGGTTTGCTCTCATGAAACTTTCATGTCCAGTGGAGGGCAAAGATCAAATCATTATAAAAAGTCATTGAACAAATATGTATTGAGTATCTAATATGGGTCAGGTGCTTCAGATCATGATGAAAAAGCAGACAGAAACCTGTGTTCATTTGGGGTTTATATAGAAGTGGGAGAAGGCAGAATATAAACTGTGGACATAATAAATAAGTACTGTAATGTATATATCTCATTAGAAAGTGATAGGTGTTATGGAAAGAGGAACAAAAACTCAGGCAGGGTTTTCAATAATGAGGAGGGGATAACAGATAGGTTGTCATGTTAAACAAAACAGCAGAGTGGCATCACTGAGAAGAGGAGGTTAAGAAATAACCTAGAGGAGTCTGGGGAATTGACTATGCAGATATCCAGAGGAAATGTATTCCGAGCAGGGGAAACAGCCAATACAAAGAACCTAATATGGGAGCATTCTGGAGTGTTCCAGGCATAGCAAGGAGGCCAGGTCATCTGAAGCCAGGGAAGAAAGGGTGGGGGAGGGGGGAGAAAAACAGGTATAGAGGAGCTGGTGTAGATTTTGTAGGGCCTTGTGGGTCATTGTAAGGAATTTGGCTTTTGCTGAGAGAAATGGGGAGCCATTGCAGAAAGTTAAGCAGGAGTGGAATGACCTGACTTGCATTGTAACAGGATGACTAGTTTCATGTTACAGCCAGTAACTAAATCATGACGGGTGTGTCCTGAGAAGGGATAAAAGCGGACTAATTGGATAAAATGTCTGTGTGCTCTTGGGCCCTAGTTTCATCAACCCTGCTGCCCCACTGGGTCATCACCATGGTGAGGACTTCGTAGCGGGCTGTGTGCATTTGGACAGATTGTAGAAAATTATACTTTGGTAACAGTGCAGTGTGGCATATAAGTCAGTGCCTGATTATAGTTACCCACTGAAAGTGTTTTTGCAATTAAAGCACACATTCTTAAAAAGAACAATGTCGTGCTTGGCCGGTGTGACTCAGTTGAGTGTCCTCCCATGCACCAGTAAGTTGCAAGTTCCATTCCAGGTCAGGGCATGTGCCCAGGTTGCAGGCTTGATCCCTAGTAGGGGGTGTGCAAGAGGCAGCTAATTGATGTTTCTCTCTCCTTGATGTTTCTGTCTCCTTCTCCCTTCCTCTCTCTGAAACCAATAAGAACATTTTTTTAAAAAGAGCAATGTCATTGGGCCAGAGATTCACTCCGTTGGTTGGAGCATTGTTCTATACACCAAAAGGTTGCTGGCTGGATTCCAGTCAGGGTGTACTGGAGGCAACTGATGTTTCTCTCTCACATTGGTGTTTCTCCCAGTCTCTTGTTCTTCCTGTTTCTCTAAAATCAATGAACATATCCTCAGGTGAGGATTAAAGAGAAAAAACAATATCACACAAAAGGTTATGGAAATTGGCTCTTGAGGAACAAAAATCTTTCTCTAAGTATAAAGCACAAATTACATATGGTAGGTAAACAGATATCTAGTATATTTGCAGTATTTTAAGTTCATGGGGAAAATATCTAAAAAGGATTTGGGGGCAGGGGCAGGAGTAGGGAAGGTAAGGGTGTGATCATAAAAAAAAGTTGGAAAATGCTTAAAGGAAGGGTGAAAATAGCAGGAAGATAGCCCAGCTGGATGTTAGGAAGCTGAAGTTGAAGTCAGATCATTAGCTCTGTGTGGACTTGGAATGCTCATTTCCCCTTTCAAGGTTTTAGACTTTTCTCAAATATAAAATAAAATGTTAGGCTGAACAGTCTCTTTGATCTTCTCCAGTGCGAAAATTATTAGGAGTAATTGAGCTGGGGCTTCCATCAGTTATAAGCACCTGGTTCTGGAACCTATAGTAAATTATCAGGTATTTGGATCCATCAAACCTCAGTTTTCAATCAGATGAGGGGCTAGTGTCAATAGTCTGCTTCTGGCATTTCTCCTCTTAGCTATTCTTTTAGTTAGAATTCTATATTCTTTATTAGAATTCTAGAATTCCCAAAATCCATACTTCTAGTTCATTTCACAAGATTTTTGGATACAGTATTGGAGCTAAGAGTACAACAGAGTTTGTCACAATGCTCACCAAAGGCTTTGAAACCTGTCACTGGAGTTGCATTGCTTCTCAATTTTCACATGGTTTCTAGACATTGAAGTCCTTTTACAGCTTATCTGGGTTGTCACTTCAAAGGGAAAGATGAATGTGATGTGGTTATGGGAAGTAGGAATTAACAGAACAAAGAAGCAGACTGAAAAACAAAGAGCCCGTATATGACATCTGTAAATGACATCTTGTAGGCAAATTTGTACACAGTTCTTTGCTGCTTATGCCAGACAAGAGCCCGTTGAGAGAAGTAAACCTTGAGTAGTTTATTCTGTGTCCATTAGGGTTTTAGTTTATCTTCCTGGCCTTCTTACTATACTTAGTAGTCCCTTAATAGCAGAGAACATATCTTCTAATTCACATGTTTAGTGCTTAGTTCAGTATCCTGTTTATAATAAAATCTTAGTGAATGTTTGCTGACTGTGATGACCACCAAGATTGAAGAGGGAAAAATAAAACCCAATGCCATAAATCTTGGAGCTCCTTCTTCTTGGTGGTCTGTACTGATGTGCCCATAGACCAGAGCATTATCTTTTTTTTTTCCTTCTGCCACTTAATCACCTGGTGCTATTTCCAGATAAGAAATGCAAATAGTTTATTACCCAACTGGAATACACATAACTCATTTATCATTGGGTATCAATACTCAAATAACTGCTGTGTTTTGAATTCAGCTATAAATACTATTAGATATTACCATTGTGAAGAACTGAATTGCAGGGATGTCTTGACTGTTGTCAACTTTTGAGGACAATTGGAAGAGGGGGCTTCTTTTAGTGACAAGTAGTGAAATATTCAGAATTTTAATGTGGACAGGGAAGAAATTCAATTCAACTTCTAGTAGATCCAAAGAATTGAAATTACTGACAATAAGGAAAACCCCAGAGTGTAGTTGAAATGCCCTTAGGAATTGAAGAGTTAACTGGAGAGTATAAGCTTTATCTTGTGCCAATGGACTTGTGCTTTGCTGATTAAAGTCTCTGGTAAATGATTGTTAGAGACCTATCATTGATAGTGGCTGCTAATTTCTGTATTTCAAAAAGCCTGTTGACTCTTCTGCAAGGGAGTGCAGCATCCTCTGTGCCTTTACTCACTTGGGTTCTACTCAGATCTGCTTGCGAAAGGATCCATCAGATACGTAAACATGAATGATGAAGGCTATAGCACCACTTATGACACAGTCCAGGAAGAAACGGTGTATGAGCTTCCAGACCAGCCAGGAGAAAATGAAGGTCCCCTTTATCATAACATCCATGAAGACCTGAACTCAGAAAACAATTTATATGCCACTGAGCTGGAAATGGATGAATATGAATCTGTACCAGCTGATGCTGTCGGAGGTGAGGAAAACAGCTTGGCTTCTTCCCAGCCAGAAGAAGAAGGCTACCCCCAGTTTCTTGCAGTATGTCCTGAAGCCCCCGATCCTCAACCAGATGAGCCCCAGGAGGATGGGAACATCTCAATGGAAGAATTATACTCACCAATTCAGGACCAGGAGATGAGCCCAGAAGAGCCACAGGAGAACAGAAGCATGATGGAGGAGGGGAACCTGCCTTCTCCTACAAGCTTCACCATCCAGAAGAGCAGTGAAAATACCCTCACCTGCTATTCTGCTGCCGATGATTTGGAAGAATCAGCTTCCATGAACCCCGAAATCAACCTCTTTGTGAAGGTAAGGCTGCTTTTGACAGGAACACCTGCACTGCAGGTGGCATCATTGGTGCTTCATTTTGCTCTAAGTGACCAGGAAAAGATGCGTGGTATCAGGGTCCTGGGATCTCAATATGTAGTTAGGAGTGAGGCTAATTAAATCCGTCATTCTAGGGTTCACCTGGGAAGGCTCCGAGTTGCAGAGTTGCAGGACTGGAATGTGAATTTAAAGCGAGTGTCTAATCATTGACTCCTATATACGGTGGGCAAAGCATTTTTTTAAGAGTTGACTTATTAGTGAGCAGAAATTGTTGCTGAAATCTGCTACCTTGTGACAGAGCTGAAGTACACTCTCCCATTTCCTTCGTCAGCATGATTTTCAAAAACAAAACCAAGGCCTGTGAGAGGAAGTCAAACCCGCCAGCTGGTGCTGGAGTTTCATTCTTAATGTCCCTAAGGTTACAGGTGCTTCAGATAAATGGTCAATAAATGTTACCTCTTGTCACTGAGCTTGCCCTTTTGGTACCAATCTAACGAAAATACCTGATTAAGGAAAACCACTGCTGTAGTAGTAAGACACTAATTATCAATGTTAATGTTTAACGCTTATGATATTTAAGCAAAGAATTTTGGTGATCTTTGTATCAGACTGATATGTGATAAAGATTGTGCTATGAATTTTTTTTAAAACATAAAAAACACTCCAGGAATTAATTAATTACTAAGGAAAACACTTTTTCCCAACATGCCCCCCACAATATTCATATTTACATGTTTTTTACATTTGAAGGTAACATATTAGTAATACTACTATATATTTTTAACATATTTTTGTTAATTTCAGAGAGGAAGGAAGAGGGAGAGAGAGATAGAAACATCGATGATGAGAGAGAATCATTGATTGGCTGCCTCCTGCAAGCCCCACACTAGAGATCTGCAACCGCAATCCGGGCATGTGCTCTGACCAGGAATCGAGCCGTGACCTTCTGGTTCATAGGTTGATGCTCAACCACTCAGCCACACTGGTCAGACAATACTACTATTTTTTGCTAATAAAAATTATTACTCTATGAACCTACAAATCTCTAGTTTATAATCATTTCTCTTCTTCCTGGTTTCTAAGAACTCTAATGAAATACACTTTATTTACTAATTTAATGCAGTTATTTTCTACTCTTTACTGTCCCCTAGTGGTTTGGTGTGTAAATTGTATCTCCTTTATTCTACTGCAAGGGCTTTTTAAAAAGGAACCAGCAGCCCTAACTGGTTTGGCTTAGTGGATAGAGCATTGGCCTGCCGACTCAAGGGTCCGAGGTTCAATTCTGACCAAGGGCATCTATCTAATAGGAAGTGTGCAGGAGGCAGTTGATTGATGTTTCTCTCTCGTGATCGATGTTTCTAACTCTCTATCCCTCTCTCTCTGACCGAAGGACTTGTATGCATGCATGTGAGCATAACCAGTGGATGCAAGACACTGGGGTAGGGGGACAGGTGGGGACATGTGCTGGGGGGTAGGGAAGGCTGGGGGGAGGACAATGGGGGGGAAAAAGGAAAACATATGTACTACTATTAAATCTAAGTTATACTGCAAAAATAAATAAATAAAAATATATATTTTTAAAAAAGAAAAAAAAGTAACTAGCAGAGTGTTTGATTCATATTTAGGTACCCAGCAAACGTTCTTGTATTGTACTGAGCATTTGTGGGAGAAAGGGAAAAACAGGGAGGGCACCTTGCTCTCAAGAAAACAATGGGGTTCTGGAGAGATGTGGCTGAATTTGGTGAAAAGAGGAGTGAGGCCAGTGCTGTGGGTATTCTGGGGGGAGGGGACCTTGGAGCCAGTGCCTTTCAGCCTCCATATCCACATCGCCATTGTATCCATCTCTAGGTAAAACTCATTTTTTAAACCTGAGGATGAGGCCTATTTGCTCTCAGGACAGAAGCACCCATGCAGCAGGCAATCATCCTCATCACTGGTACCAAGACAGTTTTTAGTAAATTTGGCCAAGTGTTGATTTCACCACAAATTAGCCTGTCACTGGTGTTGAACCAAACAGAAGTTGAAGGAAGAAGAGATGCTGGTATTTCTAACTGGTACCAGTGACAGGAAAAGCAGCAAGAGAGCAACGTGTGATTCCTAAATTATTTATGATCGATGGTACCATAAAGCAAATATTGGAATTATTAACTTTTTATGTTTATATTCTTTTTTTAAAGAAACGTTTCATTAATTATTTTTATTTCAGAGAGCAAAGGAAAGAGAGAGATCAGTAATGAGAGAAAATCATTGATGGGCTGCCTCTTGCACATCCTCCATTGGGGATTAAGCTTACAGCCAGGGCATGTGCCCTGACTGGGAATCGAACCATGACCTCCTGGTTCATAGGTCAACCCTTAACCCCTGAGCAACACCATCTAGGCAGTTTACATTCTTTTAAATAGAATTATGCTAACCAATATGTTACAGAATGCACCATAGACCTCAGCTCCTGTGTGTAGCCGCCTTTTTAAGGATAGTCAGCAGAACTTGTAAGAAGAAGTGAATTAGAATCCCTGATTCTATGCCACTCATTTCCTCTGTAGATTTTTTATTATGTTGCATGTGAATACAATATATGAAAATGGGTAAAGCGGGCTGTTCTGCTTGCATGGGAGTGGAGAGTCTGAGTGTAACCTGCTCAGGCTTCTCCTCCTCCTCCCAGCAACCCAGAATGCATGTGGAACCCCCAAATATGATAGGGCTCAGGTGTGTGCACCACCTCCCTAGTGGGACTTGTTACTGTACAGTCCTGGGGTTTCTTCTCCTGGGCTGTGCCAGCGTAGACCGCACAGGCTGTGTCTACTCTTGTATTCATTTGTGTATGTTCCTGCCTGTTCTGGCATCCCCAACTGATAATGGTGACAGGAAAAACAGCAGGAGAGCAACGTGTGATTCCTAAATTACACTGACCAGTCAGTGAAAATGTCGCACAGGCTTGTAACTGTGTCCAACCAACATTGTACCGAGGGTCATCCATTTCAGGGTGTTTGCCAGATACTTAATTAAAATATATCCTTTATTCATTCAGCAGATAGTTATCGTGCCAGGCCCTGGGTTTAAAACCATGAAGAAAACAAAGTCCCAGCTCCTATGCACTTCATGTTCTAGTGGCAGAGACAACTGATGGGCAAATAAATAAGTAAATATCTAATATGTCCAATGGTAGCTGTGCCATAAAGAACATGAATCTTTATAGGGTGGATTATTTTCCTATTGCTGCTGCAACAAACTACCACAAACTCAGTGGCTTGAAACAACACTGCTGGTGGTCTTAATGCAGTATCTAGAAGAGGTTCAGGAATCTGAGAAGCACCGTTTGTAAATTAATCAAAAGTCCAGAGATAAAACATAATTTTGGAAGGCATTTGGGGGGCTAGAGGAGCGTGGCTCAAGAAACCAAGTTCTCTTATCTCTCTGGACCCCTTGCTTTTTATTTACACAAATTGTCCGAAAGCAAGGTAGATATACATGTTCAAGGCCAGTGTGTAGTATACAGAATCCATTGTCAGATTGGAGGAATTACCTTCGGCTGTTCAGGTGTTTGGCCAGTAGGAGGCAATAACATGTAGACTGAAATGCCCTCAGCTGTCTGGCAGCAAGCAATCATTTATGCATCCTTTTCAGGTTTGGGGAAATGCCCCTCAGCCATTTCTAGATGATTCAGCCCTGCTAACATGCTGGAATTGGCTTCTGGCACAGCACAAATTAATCTCTTACATTTGAAGGCAGGAATCAAATTAAGTTTTATGGAGCTAAAATCAAGGAGTTGGTAGGGGTGTGTTCTAGGAGCACCAGAGGAGAATCTGCTCTTTTCTCTACTCTTCTTGCTGGGGCCTACCTCCTCCTCACTTGCCAACAGCATAGCACCCCTCTACCCCCTCCTGCTTCATCTGACCTGACCCTCCTGGGGCCCTGTCATAAGGAGCTGGTGACTAGTTTGGGCCCATCAGAATCATCCAGGGCAACCTTCCCATTTTAAGAGTCTGAATTTAAGGACATCTGCAAAGTCCTTTCCACCACAAAAAGTAACATTCATGGATCCTGAGAATTAGGACATGAATGAGTCTGGGAGACTTCATTCATCTTCCCACAATGGGACCGAGTGCTGGTGTGTAGGGAGTAAGGAGGCAGTGTGCCTGGACTGGGGCGAGGGAGGGAGGTGAGATGACAGCAGATGAGGCTGGAGAGGTGGAGGTGGGCACACATTAGACAGGGAGGCTGGCAAAATAGGGAACTTGGATTTCATTGTGAAGAGTAATAGGATGTGTGGAGGAGGATCTCATAAGCAAAGCAATGTGTAAGGTGATGGATAAGCCAATTAGAATTTCCATCCTGTAGAGAAGGAGCAAACAGACATCCACCAAGCTTCCTTTCTAGATTAGCCCAGGAGTTTAGATATAAATGCCTTGTGTATAAAAAGAATGTATATATTTTGTTATTTTTCTTTCAGCCATCTGGATAGGGAGAAATACTTAGATTCTTGGCTTCAAATAGACAAATTTCTGGGAAAAGTTAGCAAGTATGATATTGATTTATATATTGTACTAGAGCCCCAGTGCACAAAATTCGTGCACGGGGGGGTGGGTGGGTTGGGGGATGTCCCTCAGCCCAGCCTGCACCCTCTCCAATCTGGGACCACTCGAGGGATGTCTGACTGCCTGTTTAGGCCCGATCCCGGTAGGATCGGGCCTAAACAGGCAGGCGGACATCCTTCTCACAATCCAGGACTGCTGGCTCTAAACTGCTCACCCACCTACCTCCCTGATTGCCCCTAACCACTCTGCCTGCCAGCCTGATCACCTGCTAACCACTACCCTGCCAGCCTAATTTATGTCTAACGGCTCCCCTGCCAGCCTGCTTGCCCCCAACTTCCCTTCTCTGCTGGCCTGGTCACCCCTAACTGCCCTCCCCTAAAGGCCTGGTCCCTCCCATCTGCCCTCGCCTGCTGGCCTGATCACCCACAACTGCCCTCCCTTGCAGGGCTTAGAACCTCCCAATGGTCCTCCCCTGCTGGCCATCTTATGGTGGCCATCTTGTGTCCATATGGGGACAGAATCTTTGACCACATGGGAGCAGCCCTCTTGTGTGTTGGAGTAATGGTCAATCTGCAAATTACTCTTTTATTAGATAGGATAGAGGCCTGGTGCCTGGGTGGGGGCCAGCTGGTTTGCCCTGAAGAGTGTCCTAGATCAGGGTGGGGGTTCATGTGGGGTGAGGGGCAGCCTGGGCGAGGGGCCTGTGGAGGTTTGCAGGCCAGCCATGCCCCCCAGCAATCCAAGCAGAGGCCCTGGGATCTGGGATTTATGTATCTTATACAATTGAAACTATGTAGCCTGGAGCAGAGCCAAGCCTTCTGCTCACTCGGTGGTGGGAGCCACTTCTATTTGAAACTTTGTAGCCTAGAGTGGAGGCCTAGTCTGGCAATGGCAGGGGGAAAGCTTGGCTTCCTTTGTTGCCAGGGAAACCCAAGCCTCTGTTCTCTCTAGCTCAGTGGCTGCTGCCATTTCTGCATCTTTTATAATTGAAATGTTGTAACATTGAGTGGAGACCTAGGCCCACAATGGCAGGTGGAAAGCTTGGCTTCCTCTGTTGCCAGAGAAACCCAAGCCTTCCTCCTGCTCTCAGTGGCAGCAGCCATTTTGGTTGGCATTTATTTGCATAATTTGCTCCTGATTGGATGGTGGGTGTGGCAAAGGTACAGTCAAATTTGCATATTACTCTTTTATTAGATAGGATGTTTGTATATCTAGCTATTTATAATGAGGGGGACTTATGCATTCAATACAAAGTTTGAGTTGAGGGTGTATCAAGATAGTTTCCAAGAAAAAAGTTTGTGTGGCTGGCCTACATGGATGAACTACTTGCACATTTAGATGTTTGGAAATAGCTGGAGCCCTGAAAGGGTCTTCCTGTTTCATGGTCACTAGGAATACCTGCTTCAATGTCAGTCATAAGGACATGTGAACACTCATCCTTGGAAGCAAGTCTGAGCCTACTGTACGTGCCCCATTGTCCTTTCACGAAACCAAAGGAGTATACAAAAATGGAACAATGAGCAGGTTTGAACAAAGATTTCTATTCTTGTCACTTTTCTTTTTAATTAGGGTGCTGGGAACACCATCAAGTCCAAATTTTATTCAAAGCTATTTTCTAGGTGCCCCTATGAGTTTGTGGGCTCTGTGAATCAGTGCTATCAGTCAGAGAAGCACCAAAATTATAAAACTATGACAAGAAAATTGAAAACAGGAGTTCAGGAATTTGCTCAAGGCTGCCTGTGAATTTGGAGTAAGCCAGGAATTTGGCCTCTCAATTCAAGCCCCCCCCCTTTTTTTTAATATATTAGCATCCCTAGTCTTAGGTGCTAAATGATTATGAATATGCAAAGCTTTACACAAATTTTTTGTGTATAACATGATCTCAGGAGGATCCATGAACACGCAATGTTATCTATCTCTGTGATGTGTCCCACTTGCCTACCTGGGTATTCATCATGTCTCCTGTGTGCGTCCTTGTTGGTTTCTCCTTAGGCCTCTCTCTCTGGTTTATAGATGGCTGTCTTCTCCAGTGTCTCCACATGGTCCTTCACCTGTGTGTGTCTGTGTGCTGTTCTCCTCTTCTTATAAGGATACTAGTCATGTTGGATTAAGGCCCACTCTAATGATCTCCTTTTAACTTAATCACTTCTTTAAAGACCCCGTCTCCAAATTCTGTCACAATCTGAGATACAAGCGATTATGTATGGTTCAACATAGGAATGTTGGGGAGACACAGTCAGCTCATAACACTGAAATGTTATAATGTCCTTTTAATGCCCTTATCTTTCTCTCTAGCTGTGAACAGTTGAAGGAGGGCCTGCCTTTTATCCATTCTCATATAGTTGGTCCATGGCCACTTACATGAGGATTGAATGATGGAAGGAGGGACTACATCACCCAGGATCCTCAGGACATTGAGGGAAGAGGAAGGCTTGGCCCAATAGCCCACAGTGTAGGGAGAGTGTGCTCCAAGTCTCCTATGTTAGTTTCATAGAGTTGCTGAAACAAATTGCCACACGTTTTATGGCTAAAAACAACAGGAATTTATTCTCTCACAGTTCTAGAAGCCAGAAGTCTGAAGTCAAGGTATTGACAGAGTCACAGTCCCTCTGACAGCTCTAGGGGAGACTTCCTTGCCCTTTTCAGCTTCTGACAGCCCCTGTCATTCCTTGGCTTAGGCTGCATCACTCCCCTCTCTACCTCCGTTACCACAAGGCCTTCCCTCCTATGTCTCAGTGTTTTCCCTTCTCTTCCTTACAAACACTTGTCAACCCAATCCAGATGATGGCATCACAAGGTCCTTTAGGACCCAACCCAATCTAGATGATTGTATCACAAGATCCTTAACTTAATTACATCTATAAAGGCCCTTTTTATTCTAGTAAGGTCATACATGCAGGTTCTGATTGGACATGTCTTTGAGGAGGGAGGCTCTCTTCAACCCATTGCAGCCCTAAAGGTAGGATTGAGCTGAATTGATGGGAACCTCTGGACATGAGCAGCCACTCCTGGATCCATATTTCCCACCAAATGCAAGGGGTTCTGTGAGAAATCAGCAGTGTTTGCATCTTAATCTCATTAGTTCTCAGACATTCATGAGAATGCCTGGCATGTTCCTAGCATCATCCTAAAGTTGGGCAGAAAGCCAGTATTCTGAGAGCTTAGTTTGATTTGTTGAGCCATGAAGGGATGTTCCAGTCAAATGACTCGAGGATTTGCCCTGCATTTGGTGTTAAACAGTGCAAGGAGCTGCCTGTGGTAATAATGTCATCACAGCTAATTAAATGTGTCCTGTTCCTGGGCCCGCTTTTGTGTTTATGTATATATAATTGACCAAATACTGTTCTGTCAATAGACACGAAAAGTAAACTAAGCCCAGTGACCAGGAGAAAGTGAGGGAAGAAAACATTAGCTGACTGGGTTGGGGCTGCCAATCAAAACACTGGGGAAGGAGAACAGTATTAGAATAGTGAAAGATATGATGTATTCTTTCTGCACTCCCATTGTTAAAGGATAGGTCTCCAAAATGTCATCTTCTTGAAGGAAGGGACTACATGTTGCTTATCTCTGCAGAGCAGTGTCCTGGGTATGCTGAGCTTGGCACAGTGGGCTCTGTAAATGTTGGTCAAAGTGAACTGAACTCAGATAATTTTCACCTGCCTACTGGAGTAAAAACCATTCCTTGGGACAGAAATGCAGATCAGATAGTAACTCCCCTGTCTTAAGCCTTGCCCATTGCTTACACCTTTGAGCACCATACGAAAGGTCTTATGTCCTGTCCCTAACAAGCCGAGAGCCTCTCCTGTCCCATCTCCCACCACCTTCCCTCACTCATTAAGCCCAGGAATGCTGAAAGCGCCACAGGGGAGTGTTCTCCAGCTGCATCTTACCCACCTCGGCATGTAAGAGCCTGGCCCACAGTTGGGGCTTGCACATATTTGTCGAATTGAATTAAACTGATCTCATAATGGGAAGAGTAGTTCTCTTTTGAAGGGAAAGCTTGTTAGTGTTCTCTGGGGAATTTGGTCAGTGTTCAAGTAAAGGCCACTGTGTCCCTGTATTCACTGATATTTGTCTTGGAGGTGGGGTTGAGTAAGTGGTGAGTCCTGATACAAGCCAACTGGTGAGGTAGGGGAAAAAGAGAAGGGGAGATGCATATTTCCTGAATGTTTACTTTGAACAGTGCTCTGTGTTAGGTCACCTGCTTTATTGATAGTATCTCTGTAATGGGACTGAAGAGCTAGGTCCCCATCTGGATTCTGGCATTCACTCACCATGAAACTTTGGAGAAGTCATTTATGCTCTCTGGACATTAAAATTTTCACTTGTAATGAATAAAAACAAACAGTTTAAATGAGTTAAATCCAAGAGTCCCTAGGTTCTAACCTGCTGTGTATGAAAGCTTTTCTCCCCTATAGTAAAATACTGTAGTTTTCCTCCCATGGAGAAAAGCCCCCTCATATCTTAAATTTATATTCTCTTCATGTCCTCTGAAGTATATAGTGAACATACTATTAGGCAGCTCTGTGATTTTTTTTTAACTAGGGAAGGGGGAAATTGTGAGTAACAAAGATAGGGATACCCTCACAATAGAAGCAGAATTGTGACTCAAATCATATTGTCAAGAAGCAGGGTTGGCAGCCAAACTGTCTTTTCTCCCCACATTAGATGCTTTAGTTGTTTTTGTGGTTCAAACTTTGAAAGATACAAAAGCCAGAGTTTCTCCCCCACCATATTCCTTCAGTCACCCCATCTTTATTTTCTGAGGCAATTCATTTTAGAATTTTTATTAAGAGCTTCCTGAGACCTTTTATGCCCAGTCCAGCAAATATGTGTATGTTCATATATTTGAAATGATCTCTTTTCCTTTCCCTTTATTTAATACAGATGGTCCTATACCATATATCTGTTATGTGTCTTGCTCTTCAGGGGGATCAATTTTATTGGGACATAATTTGCATACATTAAAATTCAGCATTTTAAGTATAAATTTCAGTGAGTTTTGAACAAATGTATATAGTCATGTAACAACCATCACAATTATAGAATAGAATAAATATGTCCATCACTTCAAAAAGTTCCCTCTTGATCCATCTCCATGCATCTTCTTCCAGACACCCCTTGACTCCTGGCAATGACAGAGATTTTTTAAAAAATTTATCTTTATTGTTGAAGGTATTACAGATGTTCCCCATTCCCCCCTCCCCATTGAAACTTCCACCCTGCCTTCCAACCACCCAATCAGGCATTCACTGTACTATTATCTGTGTCCATGGGTTATGCATATATGCATACCAGTTCTTTGGTTAGTATCTTCCCACTCCCAGCTTTTTTAAAATCACTCTAGTTTTACCTGTTTAAAAGTATATAAATGGAATTAAACTCTGTTTAATCTTTTGTGTGTGGTTTCTTTCACTTTAGCTGTATGCTTTTTAATTCATCCATGTTAGTACATATATCATCAGTTGGCTTTTTATTATTGGGTAATATTTCATTGTATGATTATAACACCATTTGTTCATGCATGAACAATTGATGGACACCTGGGTTCTTTTTCAGTTTGAGATTATTATTAATAAAGCAGCTATAAACATTCTCATATAAACTTTTGTGTTGATTCTGTTTTCATTTATCTTGGGCATATACTAAGGAGTGGAATTACTGGGCTATATGGTCAGTGAATGCGTAACCTTATTTTTAAAAACTTTCAAATTATTTTCAGAATTTGTATGAGATTTCTAGTTGTTTCCCTTCCAGTACTTGGTATTGTCAGTCTTTTAAGTTTTAGGCATACTGGTAAATGTACAATAGTATTCCATTGCAGCTTTAATTTACATTTTTCTAATGACTAATGATGTTATGCATGTTTGCATGTACCTACTAGACATCATTAAATGTTCTTTGATGAAATATCTGTTAAAATATTTTTCTTATTATTATTTTAGCATTGTTTTATTGAATTTTAAGAGTTTTTATATACATAAGATAGCGTTTATCAGACAAGTGTTTCTCAAATAGTTTACATGTCCTTGGCTTCATTTTTAATTTCATAAGTGTCTTTTGAAGGCCCAAAATTTTATTTTGATTAAGTCCATTTATCAATTTTCCTCCCTATGGTCTGTTTTTTTTGTGCTCTAAGAAATGTTTGTCCAACACAAGGATTTTTCTCCTATTTTCTTCTAGCAGTTTTATAGATTTAAGTTAATTCCCCATAGGTTCTCTCTCTCTCTCTCTCTCTCTCTCTCTCTCTCTCTCTCTCTCTCTCTTTCTCTCTCTTTCTCTCCCTCTTTCTGCAGCTTCATTCTCTCTGGTTGTTAGATCCTCAATGTCTTGCTGCCTTGACCTTCCCAAACTCCAAACTTTTTCTTCTCAACTCAGACTGCCAATTTGTATTTGGGTCCTGTTCTATTTGTTCCAATGTCTGAAAATAATTTCAAATAGTTTGTCTACTTTACTAGTAATGTTCTAGTTGCTAAAAATCTGGTTCCTTTTACTCCATCCTGGCCAGCAGTGTCCTAATTGGCCTTAAGATTCCCCATTCCTCTTGAGTTGCTTTTCCTTTCTTCCCAAATATTGGCCCCTTGAATTCAGGTTTGAATTGCAGTTTGGAATATAATCACGAAGCTCAACTGAACTAAAATCTAATGCTAATAACATTAATGTGACCTTTGTGGGGACAGCTATAGCAAATATTTGGCCTTTAGGCAAAGATTGCTTGCTGATTCTCATTTCTATTATCTTTTAAGAGTATATTGTCTTTTGAAAAATCTTTATTGTGTACTTTAAGGTCTCAAAAATAAGGAGACAGGAAAATAGATGTTCTAGCTCAGTGATTGGTAAACTCATTAGTCAACCGAGAGGCAAACTGTGGCTTGTGAGCCGCATGTGGCTCGCGAGCCATGGTTTGCCAACCACTGTCCTAGCTGATCATTCACCAAAACAAGCCAGAATACCATACCATCTTCTTTTCTTTTAAGCTCTTACCATTCAAGCCTCTGGTGATTCTATGAGTTATCTTGGAAAATTCTAGGACTAGTGGACTTGCTACAACCAAAATAAATGCAATTTTCAAGCTACTTTCTAATGTTGTTGTCATGTGCTAATGAGTGGGATCCAACTCCTGATGACCCTATGAATGAGTCATTTCCACATGTCCTATCTTCAACAGGCCTGCTTCGCTCCTATAGACTCATGCCTATGACTTCTTTTATGGGGCTAATCCATCTCATGTTTGGTCTTCCTCTTTTCTTGCTGCTGTTTATTTTTAAAACACTCTTGTTTTTTTCCAAAGAATCCTGCCTTCTTATGATGTGCTCAATGCTTCAGTTTTGTCATTTTTGCCTTGAGCAATATTCCAGGCTTAATTTGCTCCAAGACCCACTTGTTCATTTTTCTGGTGGTCCAGCATATCTTTAGAGATCTCCTCCAGCACCATATTCCAAATGAATAACTTTTTCTTTGCCATCATCCTTCTTCACTATTCAATTTTCATATCCCTACAGAGTAATTGGTAGTACAAGGGTGTGGATGATCTTAACCTTTGTCTCTAATGACACAACTTTGGTCTTGGTGATCTTTCCTACTTCTTCCATTGCTGCTCTTCTTGGTCTCAGCCTTCTCATGATTTCTTGGTTGCCTCCATTATAAATTTATATCTTCCAATACCTTCTGATACCCAGGCCCAAAGTGTCCAGAATGAATTGTGTATGAATTGTCCCACATACATAGGAAAATGCTCTGGTGGACAGCTGTGCTCCCGGATAACACTCCTTTCCAAATAAGAGATGACTTCCCTGGGAAAGAAGCGTGAACTTTTGCCCTGAAACCAAGGGTTTTGTACAGTTTATAATATTAAGGACCTGGACTTCAAGCCATACCCCAGGCCCCCAATGCCTCCTGAGCAGAGCCTTCCACATCCTTCATGAGCCTGTGGGTGAGTAGAAGTGCCAGGCCTGTCAGAAGCCGTCAGCCTTGCATGATTGCCAGGGCTTGGTGCACAACTGTAACCTGTCAATAGTCAAAATAAATAAGGAAATTCGCTGTTTAGGAAAGCACTAATGTTCTGAGGTTTCAATGATAACAATGGCACGGTAAATAATAAGTAATTGACATGAGTGCCTTTTGTTAACTGGACCACAACTGCAGGTTGGTTTTTTTCTCTCTACAGAAGTATTTGTGTTCACTTCTGTGGTGGCAAAAGAGAAAGGACTTGGTGGCTAGTCTTTTTCTATTTATAGCAACAACCCTCCACAAGCTGGCTTGATTCTCCCAGAACTGTGCTGTCCAAAATGATAGCCATTAGCCGAAAGTGGCTATTTAAATGTAAATTAACTTAAATGAAAAAAAGATTGACAATTCCATTTCTCAGTCATGCTAGTCCTAGTTCATATGCTCAACAGACTCACGTGGCTAATAGTTCCTGTAGGGAAAGTGCTGATACGGAGTATTTCTATCATCACAGTAGGCTGTGGAGGACAGTGCTATTGTAGGGCTAAATGTAGCAGTAAGCCTGGAACTCAGACCCAGAGATCAGGGTCCTTCTCCTCAAACAAGCAACTGCCAAACAAAAGCAAGGGCCGGTTATCTAGGGTCAGGGAGGAGGTTGTTACTGAGAAAACACAAGGGTAAAGGTTGAACAATTGTGAGTGTGATGAGTTCTTATTCCATAATAAATATTTTATGGATACAAGAGTGGACTCAGGTCAATTGCCTGTCCCTTCCTATTTATCTCTTTGATCCATTTCAAATCAGCAGGTTGAGGAATCATTTATTGAGCCTGTACTATGCACTTCACATGCATGTGCTGTGAGAGATAGAAAATGGTCTAAGAGGGCGCTTCCTGTGAGATGCTGACAAGCTAGCTCAGGGGGAAGATGAAGACCGCAGCATTTACAAATGAATAGAGAGTTGTGGTAGAATCAAGTTCCAGAAGATATGATTCACAGTACCGAATAAGCACTGAGGACATTCAGAGACAGATGAGGACTGGATTTATCAGGGAAGGCTTCGTGGAAGAGGCAGGCTCTACACTCTGAAGGAAATGTAGGAACCAGGGTGGCAGGTAGGATCAAGGAGGAAATTCCAGGCCTCCGCAATTAAATTGTCCTCATTCCTATGTCTCCTTGGGAGGCAGTTTAGCCCAGTGGTTTAGAGCTGAAACCCTGGAGCTACACTGTGTGATTCACATTGTTGTCCTGTCACTTACTAGCTCTGCAATCTTGACCAATTCACCTAGCATCTCACTGGATCATTATGAGGATAAAATAAGCTCATTTATGTAAAAGTCTTAGGTACAAAATTAGTGCCCCTCCAATCTCTTTCCCTCAGGGATTGTTTTTACTTATAGTAGTTAGATTGACTAGCTCTTGTTTAAAAAAGAAAGTATTTTTACTGATTTTAGAGAGAAAAGGAGAGGGAGGGAGGGATAGAAACATCAATGATAAGGGAGAATCATTGATCGGCTGCCTCCTGCATGCCTCCTGTGAGGGTCAAGCCCACAAGCCTGGTCTGTGCTCTGTCTGGGAATTGAACCATGACCTCCTGGTTCATAGGTCAACACCCAACCTTTGAGTTACACTGACCAGGCACAGCTCTTCTTTTTAATAGAAGTTTCAATAATTGCCATTTCCTTGATCTTTCCATGATTTACTTGGTTTGGTTTTCCTGATTTTCACTCTTTTGTAGTTGGTAAATATACCTGATTTAGATCAAACCAACCCACAGAAGAATGCTTCAGCTTGTCTCATCAAAATACTCATGCCCTCAGAGCCCTGGACCATTCAATTACCAAATTGAAGGGTGGGCCTTACTGTGCCTTTCAGGGCCGCACCTGAATTATACCAGAGAGACCATTTGGTTTAAGAAGTTCTCTCTGCTATGTCAGTGTCCTTCCAAACTCTGAGGGAAAATACTGGGCCTTGCTGGCCAGCCAGCATGTGAACAGTGCGTGACCCCTCCTGGCTGATCCAGGACTCCCAAATGAAACTGACTTCCCTTTGTAAAATGGGCTAGTGGTGCTTAACTCCTACTGGCTTAGTAAGGTAACCTGATTCAATTCCATTTAATCCATCTGATATTTAGCAAGTGTCCCCGCTGTGCCTGGCTTGGTGCCCGGTGTCTGGGGTCCAGTGGTGAACAAGTCTCTGCTGTCATAGAGCTAATGTGACCACGGGGTCATTTCTTTGGGTTTCGTAAGGGACTATTGGAAATGTAGGGGAATCTCATGAAGCATTGCATTGTCCTTAGTCTCAGGACAGTGCAAGGAACACTGAATTCAGCCTGAGTGCTGACCAGCCAGAGGAGTTCCCATTCCCAGACATGAGTGGGCAGCCCTGGAACGATGCTGGAGAGCGTGTGGAGCAGGATGTACGATGAGGTCACTGGTTTGCCCAGGGTCTCAACTAACAGTTTTACAGTTTGAGATGAGTGAGGAAGAGAACTTCCAAGCCTTACCTTTAGGGGGGACTCCTGTTCATTCTTTATTGCGACATCACCAAAGCATTTATAAAGTTTTCTGTGAATTTTTAACTCCCCTGTATGAGTTAGAAGAGGGTTAGCTACTTGTTACAGGAACCCTGACAATGGCTTTAGAAGCAGGGTTTGGTTTTCGATGCAGTGAGAGTTCCGAGCATGGCTGTCGAGGGTGAGGTCAGCTGACTCCACGGTGAGGCCAGCGGCAGCCCCTTCTTACCTCTCACTCTCACGCTCACAGGTGGTCACACTCTAGAACAGGCCGGTCCATCTCCTCCAAGGTAGAGGCTTGCTCCTAACACCTGGGGGAAAGAAGATGCTTCAAAATGAAACAAAACAAGAACAGTGCACAGAAAGGGTTCAAATCCAAGCACTGCCCCCTTTGTAGTTTGATGACCTTGGGCAGGTTACTTCACCTCTCTGCCTCGGCTTCTCCATTTCTAAGAATTGTGGTAATACACATAACACAAGATTTAACCTCTTAGCCACTTGTAAGTATCTTTTAGTGGCATTAAATCCATTCACATTGTTCTGCTACATCACCACCATATACCCACAGAACTCTTATCATCTTGCAAAACTGAAACTCTATGCCTATCAAGCAATAAATCTTTATTCCCCCTCCTCCCAGACTCTGGAGATCACCATCCTACTTTCCGTCTCTGTGAACCACCATTCTACTTTCTGTTTCTTTCACTATTCTAGGCACTGCACATGAATAGAATCATGCAGCAAGTTCCACCATTCTTAAGTGAGGATAGCAATATATTTTTTGTGAAGGTGATTGTGAGGATTCCAACTTCACATAGAAAGCATTTCACCCACACCTAGCACAGAGGGGGCTCTCAATGAAGGATGGCTGGCATTTTTAATGTGTTAACGATACTGTGCCAGATAGGCTCACAAAGGTGAGCCCATCCTTTCAAGGAACTTCAGCTCAGTAGGAAATATTTACAATACTGAAGTCAAAAAGTGGAAGTTTTCAAAAGTACTGAGAACATTCTTTGGGAATTTAGAAGAGGAAGATTGTTATTTGCTAAGAAGATCAGAGAAAACTTCATAGCAAAGGAAGCATTTCTTTGAAGGATTTGGTCCCATAGAAATGGCCACAGGGACACTTTGTGAAGAGGAATTGCATATGTAAGGACTTTGTATCAATCAGCGTAGGCTTCCTAACGAAAAATAACACAGACAGGAAGGCACCCACATTTATGTCCTTCCAGTCTGGAGACTAGAACTCTAAGGTACCAGCAAAGTAGGTGTGATGTGGATGGTGGTCCTCTCAACTGTGTCCTCACAGGGAAGAGGGTGAGTAAGCACTTTGGTGTCATTTCTCAGAAGTACATTAATCCTTTAGGATCAGGGTTCCATTCTTATAACCTCATTTAACCTTAATTACGTCCTTAGAGGCCCTATCTCTAAATGCAGCTATATTGGGACTAGGGCTTTGATGTTTGAATTTTGGGAGGATTCAAATGTTCAGTCTATAACAGGCATAGAAGATGGAATAAACCTTTATAGGGAACATCCTATATAATAAAGAGGTGATATGCAAATTAACCCTCACTCCCTCACAAGATGGCTGCCTATGACCAGGCTGGCAGGGGGGTTAGTGAAAGACAATCAAATGACTGAACAAGCAGGGTGCATGGGGTGACCAGGCCAGCAGTAGGGGGCTGTGAGGGGCAACCAGGCCAGCGGGGGGGGCAGTTGGGGGCGACCAGGCTTGCAGAAAGAGGCAGTTATGGGTAATCAGGCTGTCAAGGGGGAGTAATTGGGAGTGATTAGGCTGGCAGGGGGAGCAGTGAGCAATGACTAGGCCAGTGAGAGGAGGGGGGCAGTTAGGAGCAGCTAGGCTGGCAGAGATGGGACAACCTGGCTGGCAGTGGGGGGCAGTTAGGGGCAATCAGGCCAGCATGCAGAGGCAGTGAGGGGTGACCAGGCTGGCGGGGTGGGGGGGTGAGTTAGGAGCAATAAGGCCAGCAGGGGGGAAAGTTAGGAGTGGACCAGGCAGGCAGGTAGGTGAGTGATTAGGAGCCAGTGGTCCAGGATTGTGAGAGGGATGTCCAACTGCCAGTTTAGGCCCAATCCCTGGGATTAGGCCTAAACTGGCAGTCGGACATCCCCTGAGAGGTCCCGGATTAGAGAGGGTACAAGCTGGGCTGAGAGGACACCCCCCCCCCCCCATGAATTTCATGCACCAGGCCTCTAGTTCAATAATATAATTTGATGGACCATAAAGGGGCTGAAAGTGGAGGCAGGGGAGAAGCAAAGTTACACCTGAGGCTGGTAAAAGGCCTTCCAGAGCAGCCAAGACCTTTAGGAGTGCAATGTGTCTACAGAAGGGAGTGTCTGGGGGGGGGGGTGGTTAAACTGGGAAGCTGCAAGGCTAGATCTGTGCTTTGGGAGAATGAGTGTGGCAGTGATGGGTTCACAGCCACTATCTTGGAACAGAGAAGTGAGAGCACTGGCATGTTGAATACCTAGCTCAGAGTCCCCCAACCAGACCTTTCTAGTAGCTTTCCTGAAGTTCAACTGTTCCTGTTTAACTGGTAAGGACCAAACTCAGGCTCTGGGGCAAGGACCCTGGGATGCTCTTGTGAAAAACCAATATAAGAGGCATTGTTCCCTGGCCCACCTTAAACCAAGACTTCTCAAGCATTAATCAATCCCAAAGCAAACTGTGTCCTTTATCTCAGCAAAAGGTTTTGAATGGGAACTGTTGACTAAAGTAATTTGGAATGTTTCTTGCTGACTGCTGAGTACCCAGCACAAGAACTGATCTTGCATTTCATGAAGGAGGTATCTAGTTGTCAGAGAGCTTGTAAATCATCAAATCTCAATTAGAGAGCTCCTCAGGGCATGGTTACAGAATGGAATGCCTCACCCTGGATAAAGTTCTCGGCCTCCTGGGCAATAGTCCCAGCAGCCACTGCAGACAACAACTAAAAATAGCCACAGTATAAAACCCCAGCTCCCAGGCCCTGGAGAACAGAGTTCGCTGAGACTGTGATAAAGCGTAGCCTGGTGTTTCCTGACACATCACTAGGCGTGAAGTGTTTTCTGACATCACTAACCCAACCTCAACAATTCAAGTGGACTTACTGAGTGGGATGGAAGACCCCTTTGTAATTAGGACTCAGAGATTATCTAGTGGAACTCCTCGGTTTACAGATTAGAAAAAGCGAGATCCTGCTTTACTCAGCAACTATCACTTCCATCTATATACTTTCACCCTTTTATTCATTCAGCCAATATTGATTGAACGAGGCTTAATTCCTTCCTTCATTCAGTGTCTCTGCTCAGATTTCACCTCCTCACCATCTACCACAGCACCTCTTCATTGCTCTTTCTCTATCCTCCCGTTTTCTTTATCCCCGGGGAATTGCACTGTATTTGGAGATTCCTTGTCTGCCCTACTAGAAGGTTCGCCAGCTCCAGGGCCAAGAGCTTTGCCTGCTTGGGGTCTGGCACTGGAATGGTTGTACTGAGAGTGCATTGTATGCCTGGTCTGGTTCTACCTTCTGTGTTCTCTGTAACTCCTATTGGCTGGATATTTTTATGTCTAGATTTGGCCCCTGCTTCTTGCTTCTTGCTATGTCTCCCATATATTTTCTCTCTCTCTCTCTCTCTCTCTCTCTCTCTCTCTCTCTCTCTCTCTCTCTCTATCTCCCCTTCTCCTCCTCTCTCTCTCCCTTCCTCCCTCCCTCCATGCTGAAAGGTTTTCTTTATTTTCTAGCTCTTCCATGAAATTTTTTTATTTTGGACAGTTATGTTTTCAATCCTAACAACTCTTATTCTCTTATTATTCCTTTTTCAAAGGGGACAAAGAGGGAATGCTACCTGATGAAGGCAGAGAGACAGAGGAGGCCAATCAGCCATCCTCACTTCAGGGAGACAGCCAGGGAGTGGGCCTCCAAATGCCAGGAGGAGGAAAAATCCACCCTGGCCCTGCCACAGTCAGATATCTTCCTGTGGAGCTTGGAGATAAACACCACCTCCAGCTGTGAGCAGAAGATAGCTCTGTCCAGCACAGTTGTTCTAAGAGAGACTTGCAGTGAGTCCTTCCACTAGAACCCCCCAACCCCCATGACATCTCCTGCCTACCAGGGGACTGACCAATTTCAAGCTCACAGTTTCTCTGGAATCCTGGCAGCCCCCTTGGGATTTATTCTGGGCTATAGTTCTCTTTATCTTTACTTAGACAGGGTTGTATATATATTTTAATTATTCATTTCTGGTTATTTTTTAAAATATATTTTTATTGATTTTTTTTTGCAGTATAACTTATATCCAATAGTAGTACATATGTTTTCCTCCTCCCCTCCAATATCCTCCCCCCAGCCTCCCCCACCCCCCAGCACATGTCCCCACCTGCCCCCCTCCCCGCCCTAGTGTCTTTCATTCATTGGTCACGCCCACACGCACGCATACATTTCTGGTTATTTTTATACTACTTTGAGCTGTTCATAGATACAAGTTGAAGAATTCTTCTACCATTAGTCAATGTGCTCATAGCTGCCTTCTCTCTTCCAGATGTTTGTCTAAACCTCTTGTCTATTGGTGACCTTGTCTCTTTATTCTTGTGAGATTATTCCTTTTCATATGTCTACACTCTTATTTCAGCAGGATCTCAGAAGGATCTGTGGGTAGAAACCTGTCAATAATATTTTATGCACGAAGGGTTCTAAATAGAATGTTTAAACAGAGTTCTTTATTCAGGACTTCTAGGCACTTTTAATTTTCAAATATGTACTGCAAATCTCTAAAAGAGGGTGTGGATGGAGCATTTCCCAGTTATTTGACTGCGAAGTTTTTTTGTGTTTGTTTTTTCAGGAAAATCTCATGTTATATCAAGTGTTTCAAATACACTATAGAAAATACTGGATTAATTTACTGGTATCATGCTAGCCCTGGAACTAAAATACATGAGACATTCATGATGTTTGCTGAATGCATGTACAAAAGAGGCTGAGTGGATGATTTCTAAATACCACCCCCACCCACCCAGGTCCCAGATTTACTTGGTGTCCATGAAATCAGAAAGAACACTGAGCTCAGAAAGAACACTGAGGCTGAATGTTCAGCACAGCCACTGGGTGCTATCAGCCCCAGCTTCCAGAGCTGGGATATGGGAATACTATCTGCTCTTCTGACTTTGTAAGACAGTTATGAATGTCAAAAGATGAAATATATGAGATAGTATTTATAAAATGCATAACACTAAACAAGTGCAAGGAATTGTTGTTGTGAAATTGTTACCAAGTAATAACGGAACACAAAGGGGAATGACATTTGCGCATTCTTTGAGCATAGTATATGGCTGGTTACCTCATCATCCTACATTTAGAAATGGCCTGAGCCACAGTCAGAGAGAGGAATACTTAGAAATAAAGGGAAAGACACAATAATCATTTATATGGCTTGCTCTTAGAGCTAAATCAGGACTTTGTTCTCACTTTGCAGGTGGAGCCCTTGAGGTAGAAAAAGAGAGATTCAGAGATGTTTAGGTCTGGAGAGGATCATGGAAGTCATCTGATCCAACTTGCCTGTTTAAATGTATGGAAACTGTGGCCCACAGAGGTTCAGAAATTGCCCCCCTGTCACACTGAGACAATAGTAGAAGCAAAGCCAGCAATCTGACCTCCAAGTTTAAAACAACATTTACAGAGCCTCTAGGTGAATGTCGGTCACTACCCAGGGCCAAGACACCCAGTGAGAGCATGGTTCTACCTTGGAGGAGCTCACAAGTGCTCAGAGGAAAGAGTAATAGCAAACACTAGAGGAGCGCATCATGAGCGATATCATATGTGATAATTAAAGACTGGTTGTTTGGGTAGGTATTCTAGGATTTCCAAAAAAAGGCTGTTACTGATGGCTGAGCTAGAACATTTTTCTAGTTGGTATTTTTCATTTTCATAAATTCTACCCCTTCATGTCAAAGATTTCTTAATAGGAGATTGTATATTGTATATATTTGCATATATATAGTTATATACTTCTATTTTATATACACATATAAATATATACATAAACTTATTTATGTAGATTTATAGATATAAATATATGTGTGTATAAATATATAAAATAAAATACATAATCTTATATATAACAGATATGACTTGGGGAGGCTGTAACTCCTTACTGTTTCATTTTGGTTATCTTCACAATACTTTGAGATGTTCACAGATATAAGTTGAAGAATCTGTTGGAAATGTCAAGGGCAATTTATTGACTTTAAAAACTCCAAGAGGAAAGGGAAGCCTCTAGTGGAGTCCATTCTTCCTGATATGTATTTGTTGAACCCTGAGCCAAAGAGCCTCTGAGCCCATTTCCTTTTTCATGGCGAAAAGTAGCTAAGAAAATAGCCATTTCCTTGACAACACCATTTGTTTAGTGTTGAAGGACTATCCCTGTGTTTGGCAGGCTGATGCATCTATTAGTATTTTAATTTTTAAAGTTTATAGAGCAGCAAATTGGTTTGGCATCTCTTCATAACACTGCCCTAAGACGGGTGATTCAGCCTTGGCAATTAATAGGCACTGTCTCCCATTAGGAGGAGTAATGTAATTATGTGGTTGAGCATCTTGGAATGCCAGGTTTATTCTGTGTGTGGACAAATGGCATATTGTCTTGATTTCCATTTCTTAAACGATATTTTTTAAAAGTCTCCCCCTTTGCCCAGCTGGTGTGGCTCAGTCGTTGAGTGTTGACCTATGAATCAGGAGATCACAGTTTGATTCCTGGTCAGGGCACATGGCTGGGTTTTGGGCATGATCCCCAGGAGGGGGAGTGCAGGAGGCAGCTGATCAATGATTCTCTTTCATCACTGATGTTGCTATCTCTCTCTACTCCCTTCCTCTCTCTGAAATCAATACAAACATATATTTTTAAAAAATCGTTTACTGTCGAGGATATGTGTGGGCAGTCCTCATACAGTGTCATGATCTCTGAAGACTGGCTATTATTTCTGAAGGTATATCCCACAAAACAAGTCCCTTGACATAAACTCCACACACACAAAAAATGGCATTATTCCTTGGACTAAAGAAATTTTGAGAAACATTGCCTATTACTTCCTCCTCTTACAGAAGCACAGAGCATGTTGGCCTGTAAAAGGAACAGAGAAAGCAATCGAGAAAACTTGAACCTTGTTGAACCCAACATTTCCCAGCATTTTGAAAATAGTAACTAAAACATTCCGTACAGCAGAATCACTATAATCCACACTTTCTGATTGAGGCTATTTATACAGCACACCAAAAACTAATTGATGACAAAAAAAACAATTTTTAGTTTACACAAAATTTCTCTTTGTGTCCCTGAGGTGTTTTAGCAAACCCACTGTTTTGTCTCTTGTTGAAATTAGTTCTGCCTATTCCTACCTCCAGTTTGATGGCTCTCCCCTGCACCTGAAAGCTATATTGAAACTGGACTCATACCTGGCTGTGTCTTTTGGTCTCCAAAGCGCATATTTTATTACTTGCTATTCTGCTTGATGTGTGAGTACACATAAACTCCTTTTCTCTGAAGACAATTTAATGGTTGGGCACTCTCATTTTCTCCTATAGTACCCAAATCTCCTGAGAGAAATGGAAAAAGAAAAGAAAGAAAGAGAGGAAGGGAGGGAGAAGAAAGGAAAAGAAGGAAGAAAAGAAAGGAAGGGACAGAGAGAGGAAAGAAGAATTAAGTCCTTGTAGAAACATGGGTAATACTTAGCCACAGGAATACTTTTGAGCATTTCTAACATTTTTTTTTAATCACGCTTTCCAGTGGCTATTATAACTCCCTGGGAGATGCATGCTTGGACAGGGGTTAAAAACACCATTATTTAAACATCATTACTGTCAGGAAACAACCTATCTTCCCAGGAGGAGAAAAGGATGCAAAGATGACGGAGGATATATGGTTTAGGTTACTCTGGAAAGACTTTCCAGTGGAGCAGCCCTTCCACTGCTCTGCTCAGCCTTCATTTGCTAAGCAAAATAGCATCAGTGTCACCAGCCTCTTATCTATAGCAAAGCTACCTTATGCTAGGAGTTGCAGCGCTTCTTAATATAGGAGGCCTCTACGGAAGTGCTTTGGAACAGCAAGCTCCATTGTTTTCCTCCCTTGCCTATAGCCACTCTGATTTTTGTTTTTAAAAAACAAATATTTTTATTTATTTCAGAGAGGAAAGGGGAGGGAGAGAGAGAGAGAAACATCAATGATGAGACAGAATCATTGATTGGCTGCCTCTTGCACACCCCCAAATGGGGATCAAATTCTGCAACCCGGGCATGTGCCCTGACTGAGAATCGAACCTTGACCTCCTGGTCCATAGGTTGACGCTCAACCACTGAGCCACACTGGCTGGGCAGCCACTCTGATTTTTAAATTCTCAAATCATGTATGACCTTTAGCATCACTTGCCAACCAAGAAGAGCCCCTTTTTCCTGGTGCTTCCATGGTCTAGACCACAAATTTGGAGGGCTGAGCCACGTGGCATGACTTTACATGCTCTCTACTAGCTCCTCCCCCTGGAAACAAGGGGCAGCTGTTCAAGTTGTCAACTTCTCATTGGTTAGATTCTTCTGATCTGTCCCAACCTCAACTCCTCTCTCAGGCAATGTGGACATCCAGGACCTTGACCTGAACTTGGGTTTCAGGACCTGGACAGGAGGAACAGAGCCAGGGATGAGCACGGGGTGGGGATGCCTACCGAGTGAACAAAGCAAGTAGTAACGACGGTGAGATTTGGAATAAGGAAGCAAAGAGGCTGGGAAGAGAGATGTAAGCAGGGCAGGAGGCAAAGGAGCAGATAGAGAGAGCATTTGAAATTGAGAGGATGAAGAAAAGGCAGAGCCTGAAATATTCCCATGCCATGAGTTAGGTTAGGAGCAGGAAGATCCAGGATTCATGGGGCTGGACACTTATGCAATCAGCTGCCTTCCACAACAACCAAATTAAAAATCATGTATATAAAATTAGACACGGAAGAGAGGCAGACAAGATAACATCAGAGGCTATTAGAGAAGTGAGCCTTAGAGATGATTTTCATTGCACAGTGACAGGAACTAACAAGCAAAATTCCATGTCAGAGTTAAGGAAATTGGCATACAAAGAGGTAAGTGAGGCAATTAAGGACTTAATTTTCACCTCTGGAAATTAAGTTCACTTTTTTCTTTACCTTCAACGCAAACTGGTGTTTTCTCAAAGTCCTAGTAGATAGCTAGGAAACTAAGGTGTAATTCTGGTATCCTCTCCTCAGCCCCTGTCCCCCCACGACACTCCTACCTACCTGCCCCCAAAGTGACCACACTGCCAGTGCACAGGTAAGGTGGTTGTTAAAACTTGTATTTGAAAGGCAGTAATACAAATACTTGTATCCGTTGTGCATCACTTATCCAGGGCTTCCCATGACTAGGGCATGGTAGAAATTTTATGAATACTATATAATAGGAGAAAAGATTAAAATGTGGAAGGTAATGTACCTTTACAAATACCAACTGATAGTAAAGTATAATTTTAATTTTATGAGCTATTAAACAGCCTTTTGTAGAACATAGAGAAGTGACATAGTAAATTGTTAACAGGAGTTATATTTGTATAGTCATCTTACAAATGTTTGTCATTTTTAGACTATTTACAATCCTAAAAAGGTAGTTTTGTTAAAAAAGAAAAAGAAAAATTCATTTTGACTTTCAATAATAATTAAACACCTTTTTATCTGGCCTAGGGCTTTTGATTCACGTGTCTTGTCTGATAAACAGGTAACCATAGACTCAACAGCATTAAGTGAATTTCTACAAAAGATCCCAAAATTGAGAGTCCAACTATCTTGTTGCCCAGAAGGTCAGTGACTTCTTGGTGACCAGTGTCATGGAGAGTGGGTCCCTGGAGTCCTGACTCTGAATATCTCACGAAGTCACACTTGCTCTGAGTCAGGCCAGGGTGAATCATGTGGGAGCGGAAGGAAGGAAAGGAAGCAAGAAAAATAACTTCATGGTTGTTATTGTATGAAGTAAAGTAAATTTCAGTGTGTCTGGCCAGGTGGTAAAATTCAGAAGCAAACCTTTCTGAAAATGTAACACGCAGCACGTCAGATCGATTGTAATTTCATTTTGCTTTTGAATTATTCAAAAATCGTTGTCAAATTTGTTTATTTTCTGACCTCTTGGAACTGCCTGTTAAAAAGAGGCAGCTAATTCCTCTGGCAAACTTTGTGGAAACTTGACACAGAGTCTCGGGAGTGGCATTAAAAATGCAAGAGGGCATTTTATTCTCAGAGGAGAGTGGCTGGAAAGGGGGCTGCTGCCTGCCGAGGGCGCCAGGTCAGCAGACTAAGAATTATTTAGTTGTGAAAAGGGAGCGAGGTGTCAGCAGGCTCTGGGAGGCTGAGTGCCCAGAACAAAGTCCTTGAAACACAGCCCATGAATCTGCCATAGCCTGGATGTTATTGGGAGCGTTCTGAATTTGGTTTGCATTGCCTGATGACTTTTTTAAGATCCATTTTGAATTCAAGCTGACCTGTCACTTTCTATGGCTTCAACAGAGTCAAATTTAGATTGTAGCTTGTATTCATTGTGTTGTAATCCTAGGAATCACTGGGTACACATGTCTTACACCATTAGTAACTCCGTGGCCCACGAAAGACAAACCATGTGAGAGAACTAGATGACTGTTTAATGAGAGAAACAAGTTCCCCAAAACATTTGCATCCAGGCTCACCAGAAGAGTGACAAAAGCTCTCTTCTCCTCCAGACAGGAAGTAGAAGACCACCGAGACTCCATTTACCTTTGACCTGTGCCCTGCAAGTTCATAGTAACAGTGAAAGCAAAAGAATTCAGAACCATGGCATGAAATTCCCCAATTTACACACATCTCTAGAGAGATTTAGCTTCAGCCAAGTGATGCTGAAGGTAAAACCTATCTTCCAGAAGCTGTGGTTTCCTGGGACCCATTTGCTGTCCCCCAGCTCTTGTCATGTCCTCTTTGCATACCCGCTTCCACCATTGCTCTTGGGAAAAAATCTGCTAAGTGCCCTCATGCCAAAGCATCCAGAGGGTTTGAGGTGGTTATTTTTACCAGGACATTTGCTTTTTCGATTAGTCAAATGGCCTTCCATCATAGCAAACAATGCCTCATGAAACTTCAGGTCTCGGAAGCCTTATAAGGAAAGAGCCTCTGAATTTTGCATTTTGAATACCAATTGCCAGGGAAGGCAATTGACTGTGCTCATGCCTGCTTTTGGATTTGAGGAGCACCCGATATACACATGACACACATTGCCCCGGCATTTTGGTTAGGATGTCTTTTTTCCCAGCCAAAACACAAACATCTAGAATCAGGCAATGCACCTTTGCCAGCCCCACATCATCCCATATGGGCTATTGCACATACAGGCTGTGCTGGCACCTGGTGGGTCTATGAACTGAAGGTCGGGTACCACTCCCTTTAAGCATGCAGTGACAGACTGTGGTGCCCTATGTGAGATGCACACAGAGCGCTTCTCTGCCTGAACTTGGTGCCATGTGCCATTCTTCTCATCGTTTTTCACATTGGGAAAGGGATACACAGCTGTCGCCCGGAAGTAAACAAGGCACACGTGAAGGGCTACTTTCTCCTCCTCCTCCTCTCCATGGCTCAGGTCTTCCTTTCATGTTCCCTGAGCTGGCCTTTACCTCCCGCAGGGCTAGAATGACCCTCCAACTTTGAAACAACTCTCGTATCTTGATTTCGAAAAAGAACATGAAACAGCACATTAGGAGTTTGCCAGCGCACGTAATAGAAAAATGATTTAACTGCTATGCTGCCACCACCTCAGCTCTTTACCTCAAATCCAGCTTTATCTCATTTTCTATAGCTTAAAGGTATTTGAGAACATGGGGGATAAGCAAATGAAGACATTTATCTGATTTAATTCCACAATCTAATTCCCTGCTTACCACGTGTGATTCTGGGCTAGCTACCTAAAACTCCTAATTCTCACATTATTCCCCTATACCAGTGGTCGGCAAACTGCAGCTCACAAGCCACATGCGGCTCTTTGGCCCCTTGAGTGTGGTTCTTTCACAAAATACCACAGCCTGGGCGAGTCTATTTTGAAGAGGTGGCATTAGAAGAAGTTTAGGTTTAAAAAATTTGGCTCTCAAAAGAAATTTCAATCATTGTACTGTTGATATTTGGCCCTGTTGACTAATGAATTTGCCGACCACTGCCCTATACAATGGGGGTGAATGGTACATACTTTATAAGGCTATCAGAATGGGGTAAATATACCACTGTTTGCAAAAGACCTAGCACATTCCTGGCACACAGAAGGTGAGCCACCACCACCATCATCATCATCTTCAATAGTCTCATTATCACCATCACATCCAGTAGCAACAACCAACTCTGCTGTGCTAACAAGGTGATGTCATGAGGTGTGATGTATGGATGGGACAGATAGAGTCATGAGAGAGACAGTCCCTGTGAACTGGGCTCTCCTACATATATCCCGGCCTGTCTGTTAGCAACCTTGCTCTTTGGAAACAAAAACAAGGAAGCAAGGAAGAATATGCATCCAGAGGGTTGTGTTCCTGCCTGGTGGCTATTGTGTTTTTACTGTTGCAGGGGCAGTCGGTGGAGCAAAGGTCTGGGTGTCTGAGGTCTAGACTCATCTTGTCTCAGCCACTACTGATTAGCAGAATGATTTTGGTTAAACACTTCATTTCTCTGGGTTTCTGAATCCTCACTGGGAAAATAGAACTTTGATTCAATACTCTTATTTCCTTCCAGCTTAAACAGTTTATCTACTTCACTTTTTTTTTTCTTCTTCTATCCATTTTCCAATTGAGAAGACAGGCAGGAGTGAAAACAAGCAGGAAAACAGCGCCCTCTAGGGATTTTCAGAGGAATGCCTGCATTGAGGATGTAAGTGTGACACGCACTTGGTGAGCTACCTGAGGGCTCTGGGCTTCCTTAGGCCTATAGCTCCCTGTCCTGCTTCTTAAGTGGCCTTTACATGTCGCTTTCTTTTCATTTCTTTTACATGTTGTTTCTATCTTGATGAATTGAAATTAATCCTCTTTGAAAAATTAAAAACATCCAGAGGGGGGAAAACATCAAAGACAAAAACCCTAGAAAAAACTTGAAGGTATAGAAACCCAAGTCAAGTAGGAACTTATTAAAAAACATTAAGTCCAACTTGAGAGATCTATCATTATTTATATCAAAGATATATTTGGAATTTAATAAAGAAATACACTCTTTTTTGTGTTTCCAATGAGATAGTTAAGAAAACGTTCAGCCCTGACTGGTTTAGCTCAGTGGATAGAGTGTTGGCCTGTAGATTCAAGGGTCCCGGGTTTGATTCTGGTCAAGGGCATGTACCCTGGTTGCGGGCACATCCCCAGTAGGGAGTGTGCAGGAGGCAACTGATCGATGTTTCTCTCTTATCTTAACTCTCTATCCCTCTTCCTTTCTCTCTGTAAAAAATTAATAAAATATATTTTTAAAAAATGTTCAGAATATTTAAGCAAGGTAAACTCCATTATTTTATCAATATAATATTTAAAGTTTTTTTTAAAAAAATAAGAGTCCTTTTGAAAGTCCGCTTTAATTTATATCTTTTATAATTCTCCTTCCTGACATGAGGCAAAACTTAACAAAAGAGAACATTATTCTTTCCTATAACAGAATTACAGAATGTTACAGGTTACCTGGACTCACTCTCTCATTGCTTATAAGAAGAAACTGTAACCTATGCTTTTGTTTCTAATTCAGAACCCTTGGTCCTTTCCGGTAATAATGAGAGCAGGGATCACATTCGATACAAATAATAAGACACATTAACTTACTGTGTGCTGAGCACTCTGCCACGTCTTACGGGAGCAACTTATTTAACTCTCACAACAGCTCAATGAATTCATTGCTATTGTGATCCCCATTTTACAATGGAAGAAATGGAGAATTCCACTCCTAAATTCACAACTTATCAATACTGGGCCTTTTATATACAACCACAAACCTAACTCACATTCAGGTTAATAGCAACATATGCTTAGATCAATACCACTGGGTTTGGGGTTTTTTATTATTATTATTACCGCTGATATTTTGGTTTTAAAACAAAAATTTGTTTTGTTTTTGAAAGTTCTTCCTAACCATAGTGAGGATAAAATGAGGGACAGAGAACTGAAATTCAAACTAAAAGACAGGAGTTAAATAGATTCCAGGAAAAGGACAGGAGGTGGCCTCACTCAGAATTGGTCAGTTAATGGGCCAGTTACTTGGAGTGAGATATAGCTCATGGTTCAGTCATGATACTTTATAAAGTAAGACTCCATTGATCAAGTATATATAAAAGGAAAAAGCTTAATTCACATTAAATCTTTATTGAACTTTATTTATATTTTCTTCTGTTCTTTGGTAAAAACACTCGGATGCATGCTCAAATGAATGATTTTGTGTTGTTTTGACACAGTTATTTCCTGGGTGTATCTCCTCAGGTATCACTTTAGCTATACAATATTATTCTAGCATCATGATATGTCATGGTTCGCTTAGTCATTTCCCTATTGTTGAAGGTTTGAATTGCTCCCAATTATAAATAGTACTTTTATAGCATTTCCAGACCATTTTTAAGTTGGAGGTTTTTTTCTGATATATATTCACAAGCATTTTATATCAGTGTTGGAGGGCACAATATATTATATTAGAGGCCTGGTACACAAAATTCATGCATGGGGGCGGGTGTCCCTCAGCCCAGCCTGCACCCTCTCCAATCTGGAATCCACGAAGGATGTCTGACTGCTTGTTTAGACCCGATCCTATCTGGATAGGGCCTAAACAGGCAGTCAGACATCACTCTCACAATCCAGGACTACTGGCTCACAACTGCTTGCCTGCCTGCCTCCCTTTTTGCCCCTAACCACTTCTGTCTGCCAGCCTGATTGATGTCTAACTGCTCCCCTGCTAGCCTGTTTGCCCCCAACTTCCCTCCTCTGCTGGCCTGGTCACCCCTAACTGCCCTCCCCTGTTGGCCTGATCACCCCCAACTGCCCTTCCTTGCAGGCCTGGTCCCTCCGCACTGCCTTCCTCTGCTGGTCATCTTGTAGTGGCCATCTTGTATCCACATAGGGGCAGGATCTTTGACCATATGGGGGCAGCCCTCTTGTGTGTTAGAGTGATGGTCAATTTGCATATTACTCTTTTATTAGATAAGATAGAGGCCTGGTGCATGGGTGGGGGCCAGCTGGTTTGCCCTGAAGAGTGTCCCAGATCAGGGTGGGGGTTCCCTTGGGGCATGGGGCGGCCTGGCCAAGGGGCCTGTGGTTGTTTGCAGGCCAGTCATGTCCTCCAGTGACCCAAGCAGAGGCCCAATATCTGGGATTTATTTATCTTCTATAATTGAAACTTTGTAGCCTTGAGTGGAGCCAAACTCCTGCTTGCTCTGTGGCCATAGCCATTTTTGTTAGGATTTATTTATCTTCTATAATTTAAAGTTTGTAGCCTTAACTTGAGTCCTGGGCTAGCCAGGGTGTGCGGAAAGCTTGGCTTCCTTCATCGTTGGGGGCAACCCAAGCCTCCTGTTTGCAGCCATCTTGGTTGGGTTGATTTGCATACTCACTCCTGATTGGCTTGTTGGCGTAGCTTGTGAATGTAGCGGAGTGGTGGTTAATTTGCATATCATTCTTTTATTAGATAGGGTATGGCTAGATTGCTTTCTATAAAGACTAAAAAATAAATTGCGAGGCCAATAGGATTGAATTTCAGCTTTTCATTTTTCTGATTTATCCATCAAGGCTGGTATTTATCATTTTAACATTTTTTTTACCATCTCATCACCAGTACTTTGAATATTAAAGTCACTACCATCATCATCACTAATTCAACCAAAAACAACATTATTATCATCACCATTAGTACCACCACTGCCATCATCCACCACCACCATCACCATCACTTACACAAATACCACAATACCTGCTATTATCACAATAAACATTATCAACAAAACCACCACCAACAACAACATTATTTTCTCCACCACCTCCATCATGATCTGTTACCATAACCACCACTTTTATTGTCACCAATCCTCATCCACCACCATTATCATCTTCATCACTACCACCTTAGTACACACCATTATAGTTAGTTACCTTCATTAACAATATGAACATCACCATTGCCATCAGATAGTACCATCTTCACCACCAACAACACCATTAACAATATCACCATCATTATATTCCACCTCTACTACCACCACCTACCATTAATGGAAACATTCACTAGGTGCCAAATACTGTACATTTAAGTTTGTTTACACTAACTTTGTCCTTCAAGTAATCCATCAGGATGTATAATAACTTCATGTTACTGATTAGAAAATTAATGATGAAAGCTTAGGACCCTCAAGCAAAGACACAGCTAAAAAATGGCCAGGCTGGCTCCATGCCTCTATCTCTCTGACTCCAGAGCCCACTCTCTGAACTGCCAATGCCTACAGATACTTTAATTGATGTACTGGGTATTTCAAAGTTCTTTTGCTTGTATTTCTTTAGTTGATATTGAGACTGAGCATTTTTCCATGTGGTAATGTATTGTCAACATTTTCTTGTGTATAAACCCCCCATTTATTTCCTGCGACCTCAGTTTGAATGGAAGCTGAACATTATTGACTAATAATTGGATCAAGAGTCTTTTTTCTGTGGGAAAACTTTTCCTTTAAAATTTACATTTAATTTTCTTGATTAATTATATTTATCTTTTAAGCCTTTTTGTGTGTGTGGTTTTTTTTATATTCTAACATCTATATTATATCTAATTATAAATTATGGCATCAGAAATGTTTCTTCCTTCTTTTAGTTGGAAAGAATATGCTTATTTTCTTCTATGTTTATCATTTTGCTTTGACCAACATATATTGTAGTATATGTTGGGTTGGGATCCTGGTAGAGAGCTTCAGAGGTATATAATTGGGAACCAGCCCCTGTTTGCAAAGGGCAGGAAGAGGCTGAAGAAAGAGGCAGACCGGTGTAGATTGGTAGGAGGCAGGTTTAATAAACCAGGAAATTTATATACAGGTTTGTCTTGGGTGGCCACTAGATGAGTAAACCTCTGAACCCACTCCCCAGAATAGTAAGAGTTTATATAGAGGCTTTAACTAGGGTCAGTCATATACCTGGTCCAGATGAGCTCAACATCGCATTTTTATTTCAAGGCTGTGTCCTTCGAGTAGCTTCTAGGAGAGGGAAGGCAAGCAGAACACACATTGCAAAGCACTGGGGAGGGGACAAGAAACCTCCAATCACCCAGGTTCGGTTCATGGGTCAAACTGGTGGTCACATCTTCTTGGTGACCTTCTCCAGCAGTATATGATATGAGGTGTGAATCTAATATATTCTCTGTAGTATGGTTTGATCATCTCTATGTACTAAATAATTATTATTTCTTAAGTTGCCTGTTCTATTTTTTAATTTAGTAAATTCTTGATAGTTTTAATCTATTTTTTAAATGTCCTAGTCTATGATTTTTTCCTGCTTTTAACCTGATATCATACAGGCTGTGGTCAGCAAACTGCGGCTCGCAAGCCACATATGGCTCTTTGGCCCCTTGAGTGTGGCTCTTCCACAAAATACCACGGCCTGAGTGAGTCTATTTTGAAGAAGTGGCCTTAGAAGAAGTTTAGGTTTTAAAAATTTGGCTCTCAAAAGAAATTTCAATCATTGTACTATTGATATTTGGCTCTGTTGACTAATGAGTTTGCTGGCCACTGGAAAAAAAATGGTTAAAAAAATAATTTGCCTACTCTGGGTAATTGTCACTTGCTATAAAATTTAGAAGGCAATTTATTTTTTTAACCATTTTCATTTTATTTCCCCCTGGTTCGCCCCTTCTCCCCCCATTCACCCCCTCCAGCCTGACCCTGCCTCCGATCCCAGGTTTTTACCACCTAATTGTTTGTGTTCATGGATTATGCATGTATACATACAAGGTCTTTGGTTGATTACCTACCATCCACCTATCCTCCTTTCACTTCCCTCTGAGATTCTGCATTCTCATCCATGCTTCCATGTCTCTGTTCATCAATTTATTTTGTTAATTCAATTGCACATATGAGTGAGATCATGTAATACTTGTCTTTCTTTGATTGACTTATTTACTTAGCACGATCCTCTCTGGGTCCTTCTGTGCTGTTTCAAAGGGTAAGAGATGTTTTAAAATTTCTTTATCAATCCCTTTGGGGAAAATATTTTTGATTTATTTTTTTCTGCTTATTCTCCTGGAGGAATCTTAAAGTCAGTATTTCAGAGTTTATAAACTATACTATGGGGACTTAGTTATCTTAAGAACATTTGGCTTTCCACTATGAATAAAGTTTAATTTCTCATTTATTCATAGTATTCTTTTTTCTTCTATAATATTTATTGCTTTCAAAATAGTTTCCTCATTTGTAGCTGAATTATTTAAGCATTTAATTTTATTTTTATCACCAGAATACATTAATTTTATAGCATTATAAAGTTACTCATCACCTACGTATCAAGGATACAAGTAATTTTAATGAAATTTTACTTTTTCAACTCATCAGTTTTTGCTGAAACTACAAAATCTAGGAAGATGACTTATTCAGATATGAAACAGTTTTCTCTTTCACTTGAAAAACAACATCCAATTTAGTAAAAACCATGACATCTGCTTGTTTGTTCCTTTCTATCAAAGATGGAGCACTGCCGCTGGGTACTGATGGGATCCAGGGACATGAGGACCCACCTGGGTGGGCAGCACCCTAGATTTTGTAGTCACAGTAAAAGTAGATGAGTTCAATATCCATTCATTTATGCAACACATATTACTGGGCCATGCATTCACTAACTGCATGGACAAAACATCTGAGTTTAATTTTACTTCCATCAATGGAAGTGAAAAAGGGGAAAATAAAGACATTGAACCAAATGAGCTAGGTCCTAGAAGTCTGCCACTTAGGATTTGTAGGCCTGCTATCACAGATTGGCTACCCAAGGAGCTTGCCAATGAGCTCTGCTAAATAAAAAGCCAGTATTAGTAAGTGAGGCCTCTGAGTATAATAAGTCCCACTGGGGCAAATATTGGACTTTTTCTGAAGGCCCAGCTCTCAGATCCAACCCTGAGGCTCATTGTTATTGGTTTTATCTTTCAATACAATTTTAGTATCTTCCACCCACTGAGCAATCTGCCTTTTGATGAGTCCTTATCAGTAACTAATTACTAGTCCTTCCTGGGATTCTTCAGTTACAAGCCCCAACTCCCATACTTTCAGCCACGCAGCAATCACCATACCCTTAGTATACACCCAAGATGGGCAAGAAGTGTTCAGCAAACCAATGTCAGAAGTGTTCTGATATTGGTGCCACTCTTTAGATGCTCTGTCCACTTACGCATTTATTCATTCCTTTGTGCTTTCACTGTTTTTGTTTTCTGAGCATAATCTATGAGCCCACACTCTTGGGCCTTCCTGCTCAATGACACAACTGAAATAATCTCTTCCTTCAAGCTAGCCAAGCACACCATTCAGTGGATAAACTGTGACCAAATATTATATTTTAAAACTAAATGGACGTTTGAATGTCACTCTACAAAAGAATTCCTAAGCACTGTTGTGAGTAAAGGGACAAATTAAGTCATTCACCAACCAGAATGACAGCAGGAGTCTCCTCAGGGAGGAGGTCCAGGGATATTCCTGAAGGAAGCTGAGGAGATAAAACGTAGCACCTGCAAAACATATTAACACTTGAGGTTAAATAGGAGTTATTGAGTTAAGAATGATAGAAAAAAAAATTGGTATTTTTTCCTACTTGTTCTGGAGGAGTCTTCACATAAGATTTTTAAACTTTAATAGAATATACTATGGAGACTTGAATTATTATTTTTAATTCTCGAGTAACAGGATGAACAGAGAATTTAGAGGGCAAGAATTCCCAAGGACAAGACTTCCCATGTTATTTTCAAAACAAGCTATAAAACTCTTATACTGCAAAAACACATAAGGTTTACAAAACTGGAACCCTTGGGATCCGCTAATCAAATGCTTGCTATTCTGCAATGCCCCTGAATTCATTCAACATCCATTCACTTATTCAACAAATACTTCCTGAGAACAATCTAGCACTCTGTGTGCTCTATGGGGAAATAAAAAGAAGTGTAGGATGTCTTCCCTAATCTCCAAGACACTGCAATCTGGTTGGCAGATAAGACATATGGAGTGAAAGAAAACTAATAATAGAACACAAATAAATTAATTTCCAAGTAGAACAATAAATGACCCTGTGTCTCCAAAGGAATAAATCACCGTAGGCTGGAGGAGTCAGAGCAGGTTTCCTGGCAAGGTAGGAATCGAGTACTTGAACACAGAGAGGACACAAACCAGGCTATATGACTTGGGGTTGGGGGGGCGGGTAATGGGGAGGCATTAAGAATCTCCTCTGGCTGTGACACAGCCATTGGGTCAGCCTGTACTCCAGCCAAAAAAGGGGACATTAGAGTGATGACTAATTGTGCAAAATGACCAGTGACTTCAGCCCAAATGACCACAGTGAGAGCCGGGGGTAGACGCGGATTGTGCACAGACTTGATGCAATTCTTGAGTTTCGCAAACACAATTCTGAGATTCAACATCCAGATGCAAGCAAACCCAAAGAATAGCAGAGATGGAGGCATCGATGGGGCAGCAGAGGCAGCTATGTCATTTAAAAGGAATGGAAGCATCAGACAATTGCCAGGTAGTCACTGAACAGCACACATGTTTAAACAATACCTCCTGAAACAAATGGCTACACTTGTCACTTAATCCAAGTGCCCGGTGAAGAATATTTCCTGCTCCATTAGCCTTTTTTTCTTTATCTAATAATAGTCAATGACTTGAACATTTCTGTGGTCTTTTGAGGAAAAGGTCAGAGCACAATATAAAAAAGGGAAACGGAAGTGGCTATTAAAAGCCAAGAGACCTGAGTTCCTGGCCTGGTTTCACTATTGATACTCTTGAAAACTTGAGACCTGTCACTTTCTAGATCTGCTTTCCCCCCCTGACAAGACGATGGCAATATCACCTACCTTAATTATATTACAGGGTTATTTGGATATGAAGTAAGATGATATGAATACATTTTTTATAAATGTGTTGGACACCTATTTCAATTAAGTACTTCTACATTCTTTATGTCTTTTACTGCTGAGGACAATAGTTCACGATAAGCACTAAAAGCCCTATTCATCAATAGGAAAACTATGCTGAAGAGATTAAATAATTTGTCCAGGGCCACATAGCTATTGGACCCCCAGTTCTTTGAAACCTTCTTGTTTCAAGAAGGTATGAGACCGAGAGTTACAAGTACAATCCCTGAGGTGGGATGTCAGCCTGTATCAGGCAGAAAGCAGCGGCCGATCACATGGAGGTGACATGGAGTGCGCAGGGGGCTGCAACCACCTCTTTATTTTCTAAGATCTATGAAACATCTCATCCTGAAGCTCCTGTACTAGGATTATTCCCCGGCTCAGGACCACCTGAAGGGCAGGTTTTACCTTCCATCCGTGGGCCCCAAAGGGCCCCCCAACAATAGCCACCTAACTTTGATTGTCCGTTAGGATCAGCTGGGGAGCTTGAAAAATAACCCCAGTGCCCAGGCCACACTGCAGACCAACAACATCAGTGTGTGGATAGGAGAGGAGAATAAACATTTTTTAAAAGATGAAGTTATTTTATAATGTATTTTTATTGATTTCAAAGAGAAAGCGACAGGGAGAGAGAGCGGTAGAAACATGATGATAAAGAATCATTGATCGGCTCCCTCCTGCACACCCCCTACTGCAGATGGAGCCAGCAACCTGGGCATGTGCCCTTGACCAGAATTGAACCAGGAACCATCTGTCCACAGACTGATGCTCTATGCACTGAGCCAAACCGGATAGGGCAGAATAAGCATTTTGATAGCTCCCAAATGTGGCAAGTTTGAGAACCACTGAGCCTAGAGGGCAGAGGAAGGGTTCGCCCAGGGCAGACCTGAGTTGGCAGTATTCCACATCCAGCCTCTCCTGTGACAGGAAGAGGCTCCTTCTGGCATCATCTGCAGCATCTGTCTGTTTTTTTTTCTGTGTTTCTAGCACGTGATGAGTATGAGTTCTGAGGTCCCACCAGAGGTCTTTGTACTCTAAGACCCCACAGTTGTCTTTAATGTGAATACTCTCTTGTATTAACATAACAGTTTGTGGCCATATTCTCTGCTTACCCTTAAAACTGGCTCTTAGGGTGTCCTGTAAGGATCAAATGTTGATTTTTTTAAAAAATGTTATTCTTGCCCTCACTGGTTTGGTTCAGTAGATAGAGCATCGACCTGCGGACTGAAGGGTCCTGGTTTGACTTCGGTCAAGGGCACATGCCAGGGTTGCTGGCTCAGTCCTCAGTAGGGGAGGTGCAGAAGGCGGCCAATTAATGATTCTCTCTCATCATTGATGCTTCTATTTGTCTCTCCCTCTCTGAAATCAATAAAAATATTTTAAAGTTAATAAATCCAATATTTGCTTTATGATACCACAGATCATAAATAATTTAGGAATCACACATTGCTCTCCCGCTGTTTTTCCTGTTGCTGGTATCAGTTGGAGATGCCAGCACCTCTTTCCCTCCAACTTCTGTTTGGTTCAGCACCAGTGACAGGCTATTTTATGGTGAAATGAACACTGCCCAATTTACAAATAACTGTCCTGTGCAGAGTAAAGGCAGGACAGCTGTGGTGACCCCAGGACGTGTCCAGCCCCTAAGTGTTCCCTCTGCTGCCTTGGCTATGGGGCTCCCAGGGAAGAACATCACCTAAGACTTAACGAAAGTATAGATTTCCAGGTCCCTCCCTCAGATTCAATGTTTGTGGGAGGCACTAAGAGAAATCTATTTTTAAGAAGCTCCCGAAGTGATTCTGGAACAGACTGTCCCAGGAAACTCTGCTGGCCCCACACCCTTCTTGGAATGCAGGCCTTTGTGTTAATTCCCTTCTCCTATGATGTCCTTTGTAAGTGTGTGGCTGTGTATGTGTGTGTGTGTGTGTGTGTGTGTGTGTGTGTGTGTGTGTGTGTATTTTGCCCTTTTCAGATGCAGCTGAGATTGTAGCCTGAGCAACTCACTAAGTTCCTCTCTGCTGTGGGTAGATGTGAGGACCAGGGGAGTAGGAGTGTCTTTATATGTTTTCATCGAATGAACCAGAGAAAAGTAAGATCAGCTAGTGTGAGAATGCTGGTAAGGAACCAGGGTTCTGAACCCAGGACAAGCCTGTGGAAGAGGAAACTGGCTTCCCAAAGATAAACATGTTGACATCATAGCAGCCCATGTAGTTAAGGGAACACAATTTCTGACAATGTACAAAGTAAAAATTGTAAAAAGCAAATATTGAAAAGCTTTTCATCCCAATTCTATTCTCCTTAAATAACCATTATTTACAGTTTAGTATGTAGCTTTCTAGACCATGTATATTATATAAAATTACATATATTTTACAAAAATGAAACAAATGCATGCACTCTTCCACAATTTCACTTAATGCAATATCCTGAATACTACTTCTCCATGTCACTTCATATATTAACTTTTTGCTGATTGAATGCACCAAAATGTCACCAATCAAACTGCTGAGGGATATTTAGTTTGCTTTTAGTTTTTTCTTATTACAGTGAACATCTTTGAACATATATCCTTTGCTCACTTAATAGTTTCCTATCAGTAGATCTATTAAGTCTTCATATGACTCAAATAAACCTTCAAAACTAAAATTACAGGCCCACCAAAAAGTTTGTAGCAATGTACACTCATTACCTATAGTATATATTCACCCATAATTTTGTCATGCATCTTTTTAAAAATTACCAATTAAATGAGTGAATAAAATCTCTCATTAGTACAATTTCAGTTTCTTAACTAAGTGGCATGGCTTTGCATACATTTAATAGTCCCTGTGTTCCTATGAACTAACTGTTCAAATCTTTTACCAAGATTCAAGGCTCTCTTCTGTGTTTGCTTATTTTCACTTCGGTATTTATAGGTAAACAGCAAATAGTCATGTGCTCAAGAGAGTTAATCCCGTTGAGAGGGTGAGGGTTGAGGGAGCAATTTCCCCCTTAATCAAGATATGAGAACCATCAACTTATTAAAAAACACTGCTTATTGTTATTCAGTGTGTGAGACCTTGAGAACTGAAGCCACATCTTATATTCTGCAAAGCACTGGGATAGGAATAAATGAGGATCGTAAAAAAAGTATTTGTTCCCTGGCTGGTTTGGCTTGGTGGATGGAGTGTTTGCCTGCAGCCTGAAAGGTCCCAGGTTCTATTCTAGTCAAGGGCTAGGTTGCAGGCTTGATCTCCTGTGGGGGGTGTCCAGGAGGCAGCTGATCAATGAGTCTCTCTCATCGTTGATGTTTCTGTCTCTCTCTCCTTTCCTCTCTGAAATCAATAAAAAAATATTTTTTAAAAAGTATTTGTTGAACAAATGAGTGAATGTAGACAGACAGGCATACCTAGACATACATCATGCGTCTGGCTCTGTGCTGGACGCAGGGAGACAGATGAGGAACGTCATCCCTGCTTTTAAAAAGTTGAAGCTTTGTTGAGGCTATAGCTATGCAAAGTGATAATGACAATGTAAAAAGTGATTGGTAGAGGGATGAGTGGATATGTCCTGTACTTAAAGATCTTAGCTCTAGAGGACAACAGATACATAAACAAAGAACTTCAGTGTATTAGACCAATAGGAGAGGTTCACACAAGGGGCTATGGAAGCTTGAGTTTTAAAGATGTGGAACAGTCAGCTGGGTGAGGAAGCGTAGGGAAAGTGCTGTAAGTAATGAGAGCAAAGACATGGAGGCATGAAATAGTAACGTGTGGATGTAGGAAAGCAAACAATATTAGGGTTTCCAGAATCGTTAGGGCCTGACCAGATGAGTCCGGATGAGCAGATAGGTCACGACCCATCCCATCATCCTGTAGAGCAGGGTCCACACGGAGCCACGGAAGGGCTGGTGAGACCTGACATGCACTGAGGATGGCTCCTTCTGGCCACTTAGTGGAGGGTGCACTTCAGGGGCAAGGTGGGTGGTCGAGAGAAAGCACAGTTAGGAATGTTCTATGACCTTTCACGGGTGAAGCGCTGCAGCTGTGATAACAGGGCTGAAAAGTGGAGAGATTGGAGAGTAGGAAATTGGTGACTAATTGGGTTTGAGATGACGGGAGAATTACTAGCAAACAAAAATATGGGCTTGGTTTCTGGTTTGGGTAGCTGGATAGATGATGGTGTTACTGACTGGAAATGAAAACGTAAGGAAGGATTTTGGGAAGATTATTAGTGTGGTATTATGGAAATGTTGACTTTGAGAAAACTGGAAAATATTCAGTTATTAGTTATATATTAGTTTGAAGCTCTCAAAGAAGAGATAAAGGCTAAATAGTAAGATCTGGGCATGAGTGAATGAATTCTAGATGGCACTGGATTTCAAGGCAGGGCCTTTATGAGCTTCACCCAGAACTCACTGATAACCAGGTCCAACTCCTAGGGCAAGTGCATTGTCCTTTCAAAGACCCATCACAACAGCAGATCTGGAATGAATTTGGACCTAGATCCCTGAAGCTTTTTTCTCGAACAGGAGCTGGGGCAGTCCAGCAGTGCGTCCTTCACTGTTGAATGAAAATGAACTACTCACTGATCAGTTGTTTTAAAATTTCCTTCCCAGAAATCAGTTCTTCTGCCCCGAAGTAGTTTGCTTATGGTGAAAAACAACAACAAAATGCCTGGGGTTTGTTGTTATGGCTTCAAGGTCAAAGTCAAGGTCACTCTTCTTTGTGAGAAGATGTGCTCCCCTGAGTAGCAAGATTTTATAGCTCACATCTGTCACTGTATCCGCAGGACTTACTTTCTTGTTTGATATTTGTGCATTTGAATGACCCAGAGGTTGGCTTTAGGGGAGACGATGCACAAGGTAAGGGCACCCCAGGACACCAGAGCGTTGTGGAGGCCACTGCTTGCTCTGCCACTTTATCAGCGCAGGACTTTGGACAAGTTATTTTACTTCTCTGAATCTGAGTTTCCTGATCTTGTTAAAGTGGGGACAATCAGAGAAATATCTGGTCTCTTACTTTTCACAGCAGCTCTTATATAAAATAAGACACATTTTTGGAATCAGATGCAAATGATATCATTGTTTGAAGATGCTTGGAAGAGCGGTGCATTTAAAAGTCCTCAGCATGAGTACTTGTTTATGCACTCATTGATTTGCTCGTTTATTCGACCCATTTACCCAACAAGAGCTCAGTGAGCATCTATTCTGTGTGAGGCACTAGGGATAAAAAGAGAATGGACACCATGAAAAGACATGGAGGAATCTAAATGCTTTTTACTAAGTGAAAAAAAAAATCTGAGATGGCTACACACTGTATGATTCCAACCATATGACATTCTGGAAAAAACAAAACTATGGAGATTGTAAAAAGATCAGTTGTTCCCAGAGACTAGGGAGAAGGAAGGGATGAATAGGCAGAGTGCAGAGGATCTTTAGGGCAACAAAGCTACTCTGAATGACACCATAGCAATGGATATGTCATTATACATGTGTCCAAGTCAATAGAATGTGCAACACCAAAAGTGCATCTTATCATAAACCACGGGTGACAATGTTCATCAATGTAGCTTCACTGATTGTGACAAATGCACCACTCTGGCATAGGGTGTCCATAGTGGGGGAGGCTGCTCAGGAGTGGGGGCTGGGGGCATATGGAACTTTCTATACTTTCCCTCAATTTTTCTGTGAGCCTAAAACTGTGTGTGGGGGATTTTTTTAGTCTATGTTTAAAAAAAAAACAGGGGAGAGAGTGAGAAAGAATGAATTGTGTATATCTTAAAGGTGCCTGCATCTGACTGGAGGACAGGAGCCTCTAAATAGATCTGCAAATAACAGCAATGTGAAGTATGGTCAGGCACAAACATGATATGAGTGAGCTCCTTCCTCTTTCATTGTTTCCATATTTTGTCTTCATTTGTGACAGATGCATGTAGAGGGTCAGTATTGTTTATTGTTCAGATAGGACTCCCTAACCCTTTATTTACTGCAGGGTATATATGCTCACCCAGTGGTGTGCAAATGCAGTTGCCTACAGCCCACTGGGATGGGGGCAAGGGGTATGGTCCAGTTAGCATCCACATAGGCAGCATAAAGCCTCCCTATGACCAGAGGGAAGGAACTGATGTTGACTGATGAACTTGGTCAGACCATTTTGGTGTGGCTGTTTTGTATCCCTCTGCCCTTTAATTTGAAGAATTCCCACAGGGAGCAGGGAGCAGTGAGTAAGGCAGAGCTTAAGTCAGTGGTTTGACTCTTCAGGCCTTAACGCTTCCTTAAAGAGTATGAAGTCTGGTGTCAACTTATGTAATTGCCCTGTGCTTTGTTAACCAATGGTAAATGACTGGCTCTACATTCAGCCTTATTAATCTTGGGACTTAATTTTATGAGAGAGGAAGTGACAATGATTGGGTTTACAAGATACCAAAAGAACAAGGTAAAAAAAGATTGATTTCAATGTAATCCAATGAAATTCAAAGCAACGTTTTAAACATAAACTCACTTATATAGAATAGTCTTTGGGAGTGGGAGTGGACATGCCCAAGTCTGCTGTGTGGGAGACAGCCAAATGTGAGGGACCTTGAGATGAAAATGTGTATTGCAAAGGCGCCTTAGACTAACATCTATCTTTTGTACAATGGTCACTGCAAACATTTTCAAAGTGTATTTAACTGAAGAAATGATTAATAGTTACAGAGTGATGCAAGGAAGTCATTTGCTGCAACCAACACACATTCAGTGGCCCTGTCATTATTCCTTCACACTAGAACTGTTTCTCTGAAGGAAAAGCTCTGGGTAGATTTTCTCCCACATGTACTGAAATTACAAGGGTTGCATAATGTACAGTTGACCCTTGAACAACACTGTTGAACTGTGTAGGCCCACTTGTAGGTGGATTCTTATCAATAAATACATACAAGTACTGTAAATAAATCTTTTCTTCCTTATGATTTTCTTAACATTTTACTTAATCTAGCTTACTTTATTGTAAGAATACAGCAATATATATATAATATATATTTGCATATATATATTATTTATATATAATAAATAATATATAGTAATAAATAATATATATATTATATATATAAAAATACATATATATAATATATATAAAAATATAAATAATAGAGGCCTGGTGCACAAAATTTGTGCACTGGGGGGCTGGGGTCCCTCATCCTGGCCTGCGCCCTCTTGGAGTCCAGAAGCCCTCGGGGCATGTCCAATGACTTAGGCCTGCTCCTGCATTGAGCATCTGCCCCCTGGTGGTTAGTGCACATCATAGTGACCTGTTGTTCCACCATTCAGTTGATTTGCATATTAGCCTTTTATTATATAGGATATATATAATACAAAATATGTGTTAATCAACTATTTATGTAATTGGTAAGGTTTTAGTCAATTTTAAGATTTTGTGGAGTCCAAGTTATACTTGGATTTCATCTGCAGGGTGTTTGGGATCCTTAACTCCCATGTTGTGCAAAGGTCAACTGTAATTTCATAGGAAAAGGTGAAAATGTGACCCCATAATGAGATCCCATGAAAATACTGTGGGGAAATTCAAGTTAGGCCTTCTGCTCCTCAGCATCAAACACTTTCTCCTACCCCAGGGCCCTCACACGTGCTGTTCCCTCTCCTCCTCCCTTTAAACTTCAAATGACTTCCCTTTTTTATCTTTCAGGTCTGGGCTTAAATGTCTCCTTCCTACAGATACCCTGCAAAGGAGGTTCCTTCAACTTCCACTGTGACTTTTAGCATTATAATCCAGATTCCCCAATAATATTTTTATCATGTTTTACAATTGTAATTGCATTTATTTATTTACTTGTTTGTTCTGTCTCCCACAATGGATTGCAGGACCCACTAGTCAGGGCTATCCACAACTGCTTTATCCCCTAAGATATACCCCAGAGTGTCTAAGAGTATTTGGTGTATAATAGGTGGTTAATAGAGAAATGAAAATGATAAACTAACTTTGGCTATTGCTGTCTTAGTACAAGAGGACTCATTTGTGAGGCAGCTGATAGATCCATGTGCTCTCTCATCTTCTGGTTATGGAAATTTAGGCATGAGCATTTTTTCTCAATACAGTCAGATTTATTTCAATTCTACATAGTGGGGCAAAAGCAGCCTTACAGTTGTTCATATACAATAATATAATAATAAATAATGACACAAGAATAAACTCTTTCATGTACTCACAACTGTAAACCTACTTTTGCCCCACCTTATATTTTCCTAGAACACATTGTGTCTATTGTCTATTCAAGCTAGAAGTAGAGTGAGGAATGAGAGCACCCCACATGTAATTCAGGCAATGGGAGATCCTTGCAGACAGGGGCTGGGTCTTATTCATAAATTTATCCTCAGCACTGAGCATGGTGCCTGGCACATAGCAGCCAGCCGAGGTATGTTTTCTCAGTGATTTCTGCCTTCTTGGAAAAAGGGAATTAAAGCAATTCAAGGTGATATTCTAATTTTCTGTCTACTAAGCTTTATGGGAATAGGGTTAATCTTCCTGGCAGATCATAAAAGATTGCACAGTTGGAGAAAATATATGATAAAAATGGAAGCAAAGCTTACTCCCTGATTACAGATTTAAAGAGCACCATTTATTACAGCAAGGCAGAAATCAATTATTCTCTGTGTGTGCCTAGCTATGACCAGCTAAAATGCATAGAAATGTTTTATTATTTTATTTCTCTGAGATGCTAAAATGGAGAGAGAGAGAGAGAGAGAGAGAGAGAGAGAGAGAGAGAGAGAGAGAGAGAATAAAATAAATGGAAAGAGAAAAGAAAAACCTCCAATATAGATATGTACCTAGAATTTTGGGGAGGAACAGGCACCTCAGGATAGATTATTTTTTAAAAGAATAACAACAATTCAGTTAGATCAACTCTGCCCAGTTTTAAGAAGGAATTTGTAATTTCCCCCAATAATATCCGATGCCTTTCAGGAAAGAAGCCCTTACGTAGCTTACAGAGCTGAAACGATGACAGGGAGACCGATAAAGGCTGGTGGTCATCCAGCGTGGTCAGGGTCATCACAGAGTCTACACTTTATTCTTTACCTGGGACCATTTCTTACATAAATGCTCCAGTAGCTGGTCTTTAGTCTTCACTTCCAGACTGGCCCTGTATGTAGGTATTCACTCAACTTTTCTATTCATTTGTATAATTCAATAATAAAATCATAATACTAACTAGTACTCAATAAAAGCAGACACTTGGATTCAAATCCCAGCTCTAGCAACTTCTGGTGAGTTATGTTCACTGGCTGATGGAGTGACGGTAGTTGCTATCTTGGAATTAGGGTCCCAGTGAGGAATTAAGTGAGTAACGGCCTTGAATGCAATGCTGTCTTATACTAGTCCACATGGGGGGAGGGAAAGATAGCTCTTTTGTTCTTTATTCTACAGGTCCACCAAAATGGTGGATGCTTTATGTCTATTCAGAAAAAGTATTATTTAAACTCCAGGGAATGTACTGTTATTCCCATTTAACAGATAAGGAAATTGAGGTATAGGAGATTGATGACCAGGTTACAGGACTAGAAAGTGACAGGAGCCAAATCTTGAATTTGAAACTTCTTGATCTAAGCCCAGTGCTTTTTTCACTGTACTGTTAGACATTCTCTCTGTTGTGAGGTTAAAAGAAGCAGTTCAAGAAGATATTGTTTTATTTTTACTTATTGACATTGTTTTATGATGTTATCATTTCATTTTGTAGCTACCTATGATCACCTTAAACCTACACATAAGGCCCATCTCCGCAACTTTCTCAATTTTAAAAAATATATATTTAATTGATTTTTTACAGAGAGGAAGGGAGAGGGATAGAGAGTTAGAAACATCAATGAAAGAGGAACATTGATCAGCTGCCTCCTGCACACCTCCTATGGGGATGTGGCCACAACCAAGGTATATGCCTTTGACTGGAATTGAACCTGGGACCTTTCAGTCTGCAGGCTGATGCTCTATCCACTGAGCCAAACTGGTTAGGGCAACTTTCTCAATTTCTGAATGTATTTTACTTTCATTTTGTATTTGTCTTGTGAACCTAGAACAGTGATAAGCAAACTTTTGAGCTTGGCGTGTCAAAATTCGCCAAAAACTGAACATAACTCGGGTGGCGTGTCACTTCGAGAAAAAAACACATAATTTTGCTATATTTATAGTTTAAATAACAAAAATGTAGAATTGTAATATATAATTGTATTTAATAAACAAAAAACTAATTATTTAACTTACCTGCTTAGTGACTTCTTTGTTCATCTGTCAGTTGGTTTCTTTTTTTTTTTTTAATATATTTTATTGATTTTTTACAGAGAGGAAGGGAGAGGGATACAAAGTCAGAAACACCGATGAGAAATAGACATCGATCAGCTGCCTCTTGCACACCCCCTACTGGAGATGTGCCCGCAGCCAAGGTACATGCCCTTGCCAGAATCGAACCCAGGACCCTTCAGTCCGCAGTCCGATGCTCTATCCACTGAGCCAAACCGGTCTCAGCTGTCAGTTGGTTTCTTTTGTTGGTCTTGATATTATTTAACTTGTGTGGGGTGCTGTGAACTAAGACAAGTGAGGGGGAGGGGGAATTCTTTAACTAACCTGCCTATTAGTGACTTTTCTGTTGCTGAATTTCATTGGCTAAACCTTCAATTGAAGGTTGGTATTTTGTACACTTTAAGCCCAAGCAAGTGCTACTAACTTCATCTGTCAATCTGTTTCTTTTCTTGGATTTGATATTATTTAACACTGAGAATAAGGTCTCACAAAAGTATGTAGAGGGAAAAATTGTGAGTAAAGCCATTGCTATATTTTTCAGGGTGCTAAAAGTGTCTGGTAATCGGTTCCAGTCACTCCACATTTCCTGTTTGTAGTGGCATTCCTTTTGATTCTCCAAGCAGCACCTTTCCAGATTCTCAAGCTTTGACTTCAAGTCAACGAACACTTGAGCCAGAAGCTGTCTTGAAATTCTGCAAGTTGCATCTCCAAATCATCAGTTTGCATCCATTGGAAACCATTTAATTCTAAGCTACTGTAGACTACTACATCGGGATACTTAATTATTTTTATGGTCTGTTCTAGGCTTCTAAATTGATTAAATCTATCACTGAACTGGTCAAGTAATGAGTCTAAAACATACTGGTACTTTATATGCAAGGGTTCCATTTCATTTTGTACAGCTGCACTGGCCTTCTCAAAATACTTTGTCACTCAAGGAAAATACTTATAAGTTTTAGTTTCTACATCTCTCTTGAAAATTTTAAGTTTACTTTCAAAAGCTTTAATGTAACCAAACATAATGTTAATATTTTTGACAAAACCCTGTAACTTTAAGTTCAGTTCATTAATATGAACAGAGAGATCTGAAAAAATATCAGGGTGCTGACCCACTTGAGCTGAGAAATGTTTCCCAGATCCTTATCCTCAAGAAATACCTTAATTTCTTCAAAACACTCCACAAAGTGCTCAAGAACTTTGCATTGACTCAGCTATCTTACATTATTGTACATCAGCAGTCTACTGTAGGTGGAATCAACCTCCAGCAAAAGTACAGAAAATTCTTGCTTGTGAAGGGATCAAGCAGCTATTAAATTAACTATTTTGTAACAACTGACATTAAGTCGTTTAAGTCGGTGAATCCTGCCTTGGCACATAAAACCTCCTCTTGGATAATACAATGAAAAGGCACAATCAGATGTACAATAGCTTCCGTAAACAATTTGACAAATCCGACTTTTTTTCTTACCATGTTTGGTGCCCCATCTGTGGTCACTGACACAACTTTAGAGATATCAATGCTTAGGTCACGGAATGTTTGTAGAACAACCTTACATATTTTGCTTCCTGATGTACTTGTTGGCACTGATACTGACTTCATCAGCTCTTTTCTCATTGTGAGACCATCAGAATATCAACCAATAATGGCCAACTGAGCATGTGATGTGACATCAATGGTTTCATCAAGAGAGATTGAAAAATATTTATAATTACTTATGTCTCTCTTCAATTGATGTTCTATATTTGTGTTCAGTCTCATTATTTGGTCTTTTATGATATTTCTACTGAGTGGTAACTCAGATATTCTCTTAATAATTGCATCTTTATTCTGCATATCATGAAATAGAACTGGTGCACGTCTTAGGAGAGTTTAATTAATTCTCCCTCACTGAGTGCTTTTCCATGCTGAGCTATGGAGTGAGCAATGCTCAGACTTGCAGAAGTTAAATTTGTAGAGCCTTTTATAAATTTAAGGATGGAATTAGATTGGCTCTTATAAAGGTGTAGCTGCCTGGAAATGTATTCCTTCCTTTCATCCTCACTTTTTTCATGAGCTGGGAATGATTAGTTTCAAAATGTCTATTTATATTCCATGTTCTGCTTACTACTGTTTCAGTACATAGAACACAAAATGATCTGCCATTTTTTTCTATAATGCCATACATCTCCATCCATGTCTCTTGAAAGGATCAGCCACTGCTATTGCCACTGCCTTTACTTAACCTTGGTTTTCTATTTTTTGGGTTCCCCATCAGGAGAGCAGTGACAGAAAATAGAATTATGGATAGCTTGTTAACCCTGTAGGCAATTAGGGGTTAACTAGCCTAACTGACCACAAGATGGCACATGTAACTGTCTTTTAGGAAAGCGCAGGGTTAATAGGCAGAAATAGGGGTTAATAAGGATGCACAACAGTAATAGTAGTGAAATGGAGTCTGCGCTATGCTGCAAAAGGTTGTTCCTTATATAAATTAAGATGGCTGCCGCTATTTCTAATGGCGGGAAATGGCACCCATAGCACAGGCCCTCACCTCTGGGACTTTTATAAATAGCTAGAGGTCCTCTGCATAGATTCATGCATTGGTAAGGTTCCTCAGTGTAGCCTGCAGGGATTGGACCAAAACCCTGCCTGCAGCTCTTGCTCCTGCCTGCAGCTCCTGCTCATCCTGGCCCCACTGTGCCTGACACTGCTGCCACTCGGTAGGCTCGCTGCTGCTCTGGTGTGATCTTCAGGCTGCAGCAGCCAGCAGTGAGCCCTGTATCTGGTGCCTGTTGGTCAGCTGAGCGGCACTCACACTGTGGGAGCACACTCACCACCAGGGGGCAGCTCTTGAATTGAGCATCTGCTCCCTGGTGGTCAGTGTGCGTCACAGCAATGGGTGGACCAGTCATTCAGTCATTTGGCTATTCAGTTGTTTAGGCTATATATATATATATATATATATATATATATACACACACACACACACATATACATATATATACATGTATATATGTGTGTGTATATATATATATATATATATAGAGAGAGAGAGAGAGAGAGAGACTAAAGGCCTGGTGCACAAATTTGTGCACAGGTGGGGGTTCCTCAGCCTGGCTGGTGATAGGGGCCGATCAGGGCCATCTGGCCCAGGTCCAATTGGGAATGCACTGACCACTAGGGGGCAACTTCTGCATTGAGCATCTGCCCCATAGTGGTCAGTGTGCATCATAGCTACCGGCCAGTCAACTATTGCTTAAGCTTTTATATATATAGATACCTTTTATTCATCTCAGGTTGGCCTCCTTTTTAAAGTGTATTGCCATTGTTAACTCATGTCCCCCTTACAATATCTCTGAGATCTTTTTTCTGTCATATGAACTATATCTTGACAATAACCCTCTTTATTCTATGCAGTATCTAACTGTTGGGGATATAAATCTCCACTTGCAAATGTCAGAAATCCCAATTCAAGTTAGTCTGAGCTCAAAAAGGACTTTATTGACTATCAGGGACAGGAAAGCCTAGGAGTATTAAGTTTCAGGCACACTGAGAGAGCCAGTCACTCAAACAACACATCAGAACGTGGGCTTCCTCTCCATCTCTTGGCCCTTGTGTTTTCTCTGTTGACTCTTCTCTCTGTCAGAGTCTTACTGGGTATCTCCATAAGCCCAGAAGAAAAAAAAATTGTGTTTTAAATACATTTCTGACAAAAGGCCCAGATTAGAATCTCACTAAATCCAAATTGGCCATGTGTCCATTTTTTAACCAATCACTGTTCTCAGGGACTTAGTGCTCCCATTGGCTAACGCAACTCTCTTGTCTACCAGAATCTCCACTTAAACCTAATGGGCTGTGAGTAGAGGTGTAGATTCCCAAGAAATATTGAACTGGTCCTTTATCAAAAGGGTGAATGGATTCTAGTTGTCAATCATTGCAAGTATCCTTCACCTTTCCTTTTAAAACTTTAATCTATTTGTTCATGGGCATTTGCCTACTTTCCTCAAAATATCCTGCATTATGCTCCCACCTGTATAAATGCTGATTTCCCCTCCACAAGGTTTCTCACTTTGGTTCTTTGGTTTCTCAAGGCCTGGTCCTCTTGATTACCTTGCCCTTTAATTACTCATTAAAGTCTATCTCTGCTCAATTGACAAGATGGGCCTATTGGGCAAAAGGAAATCAGGATGAAGTAAATATGGATGAAGGGTTTTTAAAAAATCTGTCACATTTATTTATCTTGGGCCCTATCCAAGTTTTTTTTTTTTTTAATGCATTTGAGTAATACTTGCATTTTTATGTGGTCTTGCTGTGACTAAAATATGAACTTTGCTGTTAAGTGAGGACAGTCACCAGAGCAGTAAATCCTGCCAAAAGCACATGGTGATGCAATAGACTATGACCTCAGATCCCTTTTCTCCTGACTTTTGTCTTTAATGTTTTTTCTGTCTCTAGGGGGCTGGGTGTTTTTTATTTTTTATTTTATTTTTTTGTGTCACCTCCCCTGTTTCTTTTTGCAGCTCATGGCTGAGTTTCTGTTAGGTTAAGCAGAGTAAGGAAGGGTTTCAGAATCTCCAAATGGGCTTTAACAATGGAGAAACTTGCATCAAAATACCAGCTGTATTATTTATAATTTGAGACCCATTGCATGAAGATTCATGCAATAGGCCTTCCTTCCCCTGGCTGCCGGCACCGGTTTTCCTCCGGCACCTGGGACCCAGGCCTTCACTCCAGAGAAGCCAAGCCTCTTCAGTCTTCAGGCTTCAGTCATCTTCAGTCTTTAGTCTTTGCTCAGACCTGCATAGGCAAATTAGCCCACCATCTTTGTTGGGTTAATTTGCGTACACACTCCTGATTGGCTGGTGGGTGTTGTAGAGGAATGGTTAATTTTCATATTTCTCTTTTATTAGTGTAGATTACCCATGTGACCTGGACAAGTTACTTATCCTCTTTAAATGTTTGCTTCCTCATTTGTGAATGGGGACTACTAGCACCTTCCTTACTCAGTTATTATGGAAATGAAATGAGCTAATAAGGGATACAGATCTCCAGGCACATGATGGACTCTTTTATTATTATTACCTAACTTTTCGCCATGTTTTAGTTTAAAATTAGAATCTTTCTAAAAACCACAACTATAATGTCCATTTCACTGATGTCAGCCTTCGAGTAATGCATGTACAGGCAGAATCCCTACTAGAGGAGGTGGCTGTGAATTAAAGAGATGCCAGTTATTCATTAGTTGAGTCCATCAACAATTATCTATTGAGCATGTACACTGTACCTGGAATATTACCAGTTTGTTAACGAGTTTATAGCAAGAGACTGCTCCACTCTATGGGTCATGCAAAAGAGTAGCAAATCTGGATTCCTGTTCTCAAAGAGCTTGTGGGAAAGACATGCCTTAGCCCATGAGGAATAATGCAGGAGTGAAAACTGTTCATCGCCAGGAGGGGATGTGCATACTGCGTGCTCTCAGATGGTTCTAGAAAAAGCATGAGCAGTGCTCAGCACACAGTAGGAACCTCCAAAACACTGATTGAGGACTGAATAATGAGTGAATCAGTGGGATGAGTGACAGGTTTTGATAAGACTCTTGGCTTCAGTGCAGCCCACCCCTGGGCCTCCCCCTTTGCTAAGCACAAGTAGAAGGACTGGTATGGGGACAAAGATTACTGGAAGTGTTGGGCACACGCAAGGGCACATCCTATATAATAAAAGTGTAGTATGCACATTGTCCCCTTAACTGGCTGGGTAAAGGGAGGGAGGCCCCAGCTGGCAGCCAGCAACGGCTAGGGACCCTATCAGTGCACTGGGCCTCTAGTTACTTTATAAAGGAATGAATAGAAACAACCTACTTTGATCCTCCTTGCAGCCCAATCTGTGACCTTCTGCAGGTGTGATCCCTCCAGGACTCACCTCTCCTTGTCCACACCCACTCAGTCCTACCAGAGAGACTCAAAATAACTGTTGCTTCTGCAGCTGTCATCAACATTTATCAGTCCCACATGGATGGCGTGGCTCAGTGGTTGAGCATTGACCTATGAACCAGGAGGTTGTGGTTTGCTTTGGATCCAGGCCTGGATTAGGAGCTTGATCCCCAGTGTAGGGCGTGATGATTCTTTCTCATCTCTGATGTTTCTGTTTCTCTCTCCCTCTCTCTTCCTCTCTGAAATCAATAAAAATATATTTTTTAAAAATTACCAGTTGCCTTCAGCTTGAACCTCAAACCCTTGGTATTGTTTAAGAGAGTCCCTGTAGAGAATGTAAGGGTGGAACAACCGAATTTTCATAGAAATAGCTGCTACTGTGGGCAGAGTGAGTGGGTTCAACCAAGTATCATTAAATACATGAAATTTCAAGCTTATAACTGACTAGAGGCCCTGGTGCACAAATTCATGCACATGTGGGGTCCCTCGGCCTGGCTGGTGTTTGGGGCCTATCAGAGCTGTCTCACCCAGTCTCTATCAGGAGGAGGGACTGTGGGAGGTTGGATGGCCAGGGTGGTGAGGCTGATCGAAGCCAGCCAACTGTGGGGAAGGGACCATGAGAGGTTGGCCCACCAAGGGAGGTTGGCTGTGGGAGTGCACTGACCACCAGGGGGCAGCTCCTGTGTTGAGTATCCATCTCCTGGTGGTCAGTGCACATCATAGCAACTGGTCGACTGCTCATTCGGTCATAACAGTTGCTTAGGCTTTTATATATATAGATAGTATGGCTATACTCTGATACTAGGTAAGATGAACCTATTTGGAAAATGTATAAGAATAATCATTATTTCATAATAAATGTCCTTTTATCACACACGCACACATTCTTTCAGTCTCAATATGCTTATTTTGTTTTACTTTTTATTTCGATGAAGGTGTGTTCTATTTTATTGATTGGCTATAATTAGGAGCACTAGGCCTCATGGAATAGATCTTTTATATATTTCTGCAGCCAATGGTAAGATAAGATATGATGTTAAGGGTTTGAAGCAAAGAATGAATGAAAAGGGGAGGTGGAAATAGAATCTAGTGGCTTTATTTTTTGGAGTTCTTTTTAAGCATCTTGATAATTTTTAAAATTTACTTGCAGATAATGCTCTTTTTTGGTATATAGTTCTAAATGCTTTAACATCTACAGAAATGTTTCTAACCACTGCCATAAACATGACACAGAATATTCCATCACCTGAAAAAATTCTCTTGTGCTGCCCATTTACAGTCAACCCCCCTTTAACTCCAACATTTCACATGTACTCATTTCCTCTCCATCTCTATAATTTTGTCTGTTCCAGAATGTCATATAAGTGGAATAATATAGTATGTATCCTTTTGATACTGATTTCTCTCAATGTAGTGTATTTGAGATTCACCATATTTTGTGCCTATCCATTCCTTTTGATTGCTAAGTAATGTATCATTGTATGGATGTGCCACTGTATGCTAATTTATTCATCCACTGAAGGACTTTTGGGTTCTTTCCGGTTTGGGTCAATTACAATATTTATGTCCAGATTTTTGTAAGAATCTAAGTTTTCATATCTTTAGGATAATTCCTAGGAGATGTTAAATGGGCCACATGGTAAGTGTATGTTTGACTTCATGCAAAATTGATAAACTGTTTGCCAGAATTACACAATTGTGCCTTCCTGTCACCTATGTATGGGAGTCCTATTTGCTCTTCATTCTTACTTCCACATGGGATTGTCCTGTGTGTATAGTTTAATAATTTGAATAGGTATTTTTGGTATCTTTCATTTAATTTTGCATTTCTCTAGTGAATAATTATGTTGTTCATATTTTCATATACTTATTTGCCATTGGTATGCTTTTGTTTGTTTGTTGGTTTGTCTTTTGGTAAAGTGTTCAGATCTTATGGCTATCCTTAAAAAATTGTGTTGCTTGTTTTCTTATTTTTGAGTTGTGACAATTCTTTATAAATTCTGGATACAAGTCATTTATTTTATCATCTTATTTGTGGAAGAGATTGTATAGAATCATGTGTTTCTAATTTGTCTTCAGAGAATTGTCTATAGTTTTCCTTTATTATCTTTTCCCGAGAAGCCTGGTGCATGAAATTCTTGCACTTGGGAGAGGGGGGTATCCCTCTGCCCAGCTGCCCCCTCTCATAGTCTGGGAGCCCTTGGGGGATGTCTGACTGATGGCTTAGGCTACTCCCATGATGGCAGGAAAAGCTCACCACCACCATTGCGCTCGCCAGCCATGAGCCCAGCTTCTGGCTGAGCAGCACTCCCCCTGTGAGAGTACACTGACCACCAAGGGGCAGCTCCTGCATTGAGTGTTTTCCCCCTGGTGGTCAGTGTGTGTCATAGCAACCATGATTCCCCAGTTCAGTTGATTTGCATATTAGCCTTTTATTGTATAGGATGTCTGTAGATTTTTGTGGTGATATACCATCATCATTCAGACCTTGTATTGGTAATATATATCTTCACTCTTTTTCTCTTGGTAAATCTATAGAGAAGTTTACCAATCTTGGTGATGTTTTTGCAATAACCGGCTTCTGTTTCACTGATTTTCTCCATTGTTTTCTTTTTTTTTTAATTTCATTAATTTCTTTTTTTATATTTATTATTTTATTCCTTTCTGTTTTGAGTTTATCTACCTGTTATTTTCCTAGTTACTTAAGATAAGAAGCTTAGATTATTAATTTGAAACTTTTGTTTATTTTTTTAAAAACAGTACTTGAAGTATAAGTTTCTTTCTAGGCACTCATTAAGCTGCATCCCACAAATTTTGATATGCTGTATGCTCATTTGCATTCAGTTACATATTTTTTCTAATTTTTAAAACTTCCTGAAACTATTCTCTTGAGACTTTCTTGCTGGCAAGTGAATTTCTTAAAGTGTATTAATTTCTAAATATTTAGTTGTTTTCCTGAAAAAAAATTTATGGGGAAAATTTATTCTATTATGACTAAAGAACATATTTTGTATGATTTAATTCTTTTAAATATGTTGGTTTTATGATGCATATGCCCTATTTTGGTGAATGTTCCATGTGTACTTGGAAATAGTGTATATTCTGTTGTTACTTGGGTGCGATAGTCTATGAATGCCCAGTAGGTCAAATTGATAGATAGCATTGTTTAGGTTGCCTATATTCTTGCTGATTTTTTTTCTTTTTCAGTCTACTTGTGCTATCAATTGCTAAGAGAGGAGTATTGTAGTCTCCAACTATAATTGTGTATTTGTCTTTTTCTCCTTTCACTAATCAGCTCATGCTTCATGCATTTTGAAGCTCTGTTAGTAGGTGCATACACATTTAGTATTGCTATATCTTTTCCATGAGTTGATTCTGTGATTATTAGTAATACTAGTGGCCTGGTGCACAAAATTCGTGCATGGCGGGCAATGTCCCTCAGCCAGGCCTGCACCCTCTCCAATCTGGGACCCCTTGGAGGATCTCTGACTGCCAGTTTAGGCCCAATCCCACAGACATCCCTCTCACAATCTGGGATCGCTGGCTCCTAACAACTCACCTATCCCCCTGCCTGATTGTCCCTAACCACTCTGCCTGCTGGCCTGATCAATTCCAGCTGACCCCCCCTTCTGACCTGATCACTTCTAACTGCCCACCCCTGCTGGACTGATTTCCCCCAACTACCTCCCTCACCAGCCTCCTCCTCCACAAATGCCCCCCCCAACCCTGCTGGCCTGCTCGGCCCCAACTGCCCTCCACCTCCCACCCACTGGCCTGATTGCCTCTAACTGCCTCTGCCTCGGTCCCACCACTATGGCTTTGTCCAGAAGGACATCTGGAATGTCTCATGGTCTAATTAACATATTACCCTTTTATTATATAGGATTCCTTTTTATCCCTGATAGTTTTCTTCTCCTGAAATCTGTTTTGTCTGATATTAATATAGACACTAATTTTCTTTTGATTAGTGTTTGTATAATATTTCTTTCCCCATCATTTTACTTTTAATTTATCTACATCACTATATTTAAAGTGTAGCAACATGTGGTGCGGTCCTGGGTCTTTTTTTTTAAAAATTCAGTCCAACAATCTCCAGCTTTTAATTAATGTGTTTAGATCATGTTTATTTAGTGTAAGCATTTTTATGGTTGGATTTAGATCACCATTTTATTATCAATTTTCTATTTGCTCTCTTTTCCAAAATTTAAGGGCAAAAAAATTTTTTATGAAAGTATATTTTAATTTATCAGTTGGTTTTTATTATATCTATTTGTACAACTTTTATAGTTGTTACTTTAGGTGCTGTGATAATATTCGTACCTAACTTCTCTTAGTTTGCTAAGAATTCATAATTTATCACTTGAAGTGAAGCATAGAAATCACACAACTATACAAATATCTTTACCTTAACCCTTTATGTCATATCATTGAACCTGAATATATTGAATACTATACCCATAAGACAAGTTGTAATTCTTTCAACAATCATTAAAAAGTATGGATGCTACATGGACTTTGCATGTCATCTTGCATGCTAATCTTCTCTGTATTGTTACAAGTGAGCACTGAATGTATTTTTGACAAGCTTTTCTGGTAAATATTTGCTCAAAATTTGCACCAAATGTGTGAAACTATGGTTATTAGAAGTACAGCCTAGGATCAAGGAAGTGTTTTCTCTGAAGAAATCTAGACTTAATTCTAACCGATTAAGCTTTGATATTCAAAGGTGAAAAATACAGTCTTCTTATCTTGAACTAAAGCAGAATTTAAAACTAGAAACATTTTATGGCCAAAGCTGATTTTTTTTTTTTGCAACATGAAGGTTTATAAATTATCAGTTATCTGTAGGGATGTCCAAATGGGAAGTGTTATCTAGAAATTAAAAAGAAACTTTTCCATTTTCCAATAAGCAACAGATATTTTGATAAGGTGAATAGGAAGCAAACTCTGCTATGTTTGGGATTTTAAAAGGTAGAGGTCATACCACACATTGTTTAGATCATAGCTAGGAAAGTGATCACATGGGTAAAGCATCTTTCATTTAAGCAAAAACCTCACAGGTATGTTTATACCTATAATTTTATTTATCTCTGCCACATTGCTATTGCAAATATTGTCCACACTCCAGACCAGGACAGTGATGAGTCTGTGCAGCATGCAGTGAAGGGACCAGTCTTCCTCTGTAATCTTGTCCATACCACAGGATACAGTCATTAGCTCAGAATATACAGCACTGAAGGTTTCTCTAAGGGCTTTGGTGATGTAAGCCCAAAACCAAGGAGGGGGAGAGAAATGAAGCCTCACCTTGATTAAGCTATTGTGTATTGTGTGGGTTGCCAAGTTGGGCTTGGTGATTGATTCTTCAGTGAGGAGACATGAGTTTATGGGCAAACAGCCTGTCATAAAGGGCGGTCAGGATACCTTGCCATCTTCTCTTCCTGTCAGATACCTGACATTCAGGACTGTTCCGTTGAAGTACCTTCTGCTGTAGGAGCCTTTTCCTTCTCTACTCCAGTCGTAGTGAATAATCTCTCTACATGCTGACTTATGTAGCATCTCCGTCTGCCTAATTCATGTGACAGACTTAGTTTTCCTTTCATGTGACCACTATCCTGAAATGGATTTTAATTTCTATTATGACAAGGGCAGTGTCTTGTTTCCACAAAGTAACTTGTATGTACTGAGTTTGGGAGAGGCAGTAAGTAGAGCAGCTGAGAGCACAGGCTCAGTCTTCCTGGGTTCAAATTCTGATTTCAGCATTTCCCAGCTGGATGCCTGGGGGCAAGTTACTGAATCATCTATGCATTGGTTTTCCCATTTGTAAAATGGAAATAACATTATTTGTAAAGATTAAACAAGTTAAGACATGTAGAGTACTTAGTATTTTTTTTTCTGGTACATAATCAATACTGTTACTTATTGTACTTTTTTGCTAATCCTCACCCTAGGGTATTTTTCCATTGCTTTTCTTTTAGATATAGTGGAAGGGATGGGGAGACACAGAGAGAAGCATCAGTGTGAGAATGACACATCCATTGGTTGCCTCCCACACTGGCACCAGCCAGGGCTAGGGATTGAAGCTGCAACTGAGGTACATACCCTTGACTGGAAACAACCCAGAACCCTTCAGTCCATGGGCTGAAGCTCTATCCACTGAGCACAACTAGCTAGGGAAACTATTACTTATTTTTATTGTTAAATGATTATTTTTTAAAAATAAAGCTCTGAAAAAAAAATATTTGTAAGTAAGGCAAGACAGAGCACAAACAGGATTAACTAACAAGAAGGCAAAGGTAACAGACAGAATTTGACCAGATTTCAGATGTAAAGACATAGTGCTTGTTTTCAAGAAGAAATGAGGGGTGGCAATGTAAATTGGTACAACCACTTTGGAAAGCCATCTGGCCGAATTTACTCAAGAAGCACCTTTTCATACTCTATAGCCTAGCAATTCTACTTCTAAGTATGTACTTAACAGAAGAGTGTGCATGCATTCACTGAAGGATGTTGATAGATAGAATGTTGTTGGCAACAGTATCCATGGTAATCATTAACTGGTAACTATGCAAATGTCCATCAACAGAAGAATGGATAAATACGTTGTGGCAATGAAAATGGGTTATTGACACCTGCACACGGAAGAGTGGACGAATCTCACAAACGTAATGTAAGATTCCAGGTAAAAGTGACCTGTGCTGATACAAATCAGACTAAAGGTTGCCCTGGACAGGGAGGGGGTGGGGGAAGAGAAGAGTTAAGAGAGGAAAGACCAGGAGGAATTTCTGGAGTTGTAACTAGCATTTAATTTTTTTCATCTGATGTTGGTTTTACATGGGTGGGTTCAGACTGTGAAAATTAATTGAACTGTACACTCAGGATATGAACATTTTCCCCCAAGTGCATCAGGCTTCAGTTAAATACAAACAAATAAATAAACAAATAATAAGAGTAGAGAGAAAAAAAAGAACGAAAAGCTAAAGAAAAGAAAAAGAAAAAAAGGGGGGGGGGGGGGAGAACAAGCCCAGAAGGTTAAAGACAGAGATTCTTGGCTCAGCAGCACCTGACCCCATTGGCCCACACCTCTACCTTCCAGCCACGGACCCCCGCCCCATCCCTGACTCTACTGGCCCAGCAGGAGGATGGCAAATGCCCTGTTTTGGGGTCTTGCCTTCTCTCTCCCGGTCCCCACACCACCTCTCTCTTCTGAGCATTGCTAAGGCAGGAGGGGGCTTTCCCAGGGGATAACGCTGGTAGTATGTCATTTGAAGGAGGTTAAGCTTCATCATTGAAACTTGAAAAACATAAAACCACCCCTTCTCTTTTCTCAGCTCCCTCTCCCGCCCCCTTCCCTTCCCCAGGACATCCTTTGGGCCCTAGTGGCGGCGGGACCGTCTGGGTCCACGCCTCGCGCCCGGCGGGTGGCCTGTCTTGGGGGCGGCCCCGCTGCTCGCGGAGGGCCCCTACCGCCCCACCCGGCTGACCCCGCCCCGCGGCCAACGGCTATTTTGGGCGCGGCGGCGGCGGCGGCGGGATCGCTGACAGGCGCGGATCCTGTGACACCTCCCGAAGCCGGCACTTGTTGCTCGGGGACCTGCTGCCATCCCCGCACCTCCCTCTCCCGGTGCCCCTCTGTCCTCTCCGGGCGTCTCTCCTTTTCGCGCGGTCACCCGGGACTGGTCCCGGGCTGGAGAAATAGAAAAGGGGGCCGATCACCACCCGGGACGCCGCTCTGAAGGGTGGCCCCTCTGGGCAGGAGCAAGAGCGCCGAGCGCTCGCCCGGGCGCCGCAGGGCTGGCGCCTCCCCGACCAGGGACGGTGGCCCCGGGCGCCGACGGCATGACGGACTCGGCGACAGCGAACGGGGACGACAGGGACCCCGAGATCGAGCTCTTTGTGAAGGTAGGTCGGCGCCTTGGGCGCTCCCGTACCTGCGCCGGCTCACGTGCACCCGCGCGGCTCAGCGCCGGGCGCCCGACGCCCGACCCTCCCCGGGGAGCGCAGCCCGGCCCCGGCGGGCGGTCCCCTGGGCGGCCTGTCTGCAAGCCCGAGCCTGGCCTGCGGGCTCCCGGGCGGATGGAGCCGGGGGCAGTCTGGCAGGTGTCTGTCTTTCTCGGAGAGTTGGCGGGCAGTTTGTCACAGCGGCCGCAGGACGGGCGGTCCCCCGCTGTGGGTCCGGGGCCCTGCCCGCGGGATGTCGGCTCTTCTGGAGGGGCATCCTCAGGTGTAGGGAGATGGTAAGAACCGGCTGGACCCGTTCACCTATCTTCTAAAACTGTGTGCGCGCGCAATAAAAGGAAGCATTGGTGGTCATTACCTTTGGCAAAGCACACATAACATTTCTTAAAAACCTCTTTCCATTATTCAGAGTTCAAGGGAAAGCAAACAGAAACAAAAGATTTGTGTTTTTTTTTTTTTTTGCGTTGTTCCCTGCAAAGCAGAAAACAAACGCTCCATGTCTCCCAACATTATTATTGTCGTGATCATGATTCTGCAGAGTAGCATCAGGAAATGCTAAGGGCTGGACAAATGGGAAAACGCCCCGGTCTACCCGGGCAGACGGGCGTGAAGGGGTACAGCGGAAAAGTAAAAGCCGCCTCGCTCCGCAGGCAGGAACCGCGGAACGTCAAAGCCGCTCACTTCGTTTGCAACCTGTGGGAGGAAGGATGGAAGCCGCCGCACGTTTCCCGTCCGCTGGTGTAATAAGAAAGAAACATTTGATCGGTCCTCGGGTGCGACACCGCAGAAGCTGGGAAACCTGAGGCGGCGGGAGAGCTGCCTGCAGGGTGGTGCAGGCAGAGTCGCCAGGACTTGGGGGAGGGGAAGTCTGCAGGCTGCCCGAGAGCCCAGACCTTCCGCAAAGGGAGAAGAAACCCTGCAAATGAAAATTTCCTCTAGACATGTGCAGATCCGCGAGAAGGCAAGGGTCCCTGAAATTTAAATTGCATGTATATGGGACCTGGGAAGTGATCTGTCCTAGTTGGCCCAGGTGCCACAAGGATTTGTTAAATTTTTCCCACTGGGTTTCTCTCTCTCTCACTCTCCCTTCCTCCTTCCCTCCCTCCCTCCCTCCTCCTCCCTCCCTCCCTCCCTCCCTCCCTCCTCCTCCCTCCCTCCCTCCCTTCCTCCCTCCTTCCCTCCCTCCTTCCCTCTCTTTTCTCCTCTCTCCTCTCTTTTCTCTCTCTGTGGGTGTCTAATTATCTGTAAAAATTACACCCATCATTTAGTGATACTTTTCTCAGCCTGTTTCTCTCCCCTCAACTGTGGCTCTGGTGCCCTCATTTGGTTTCTGGGACCCCTTTGGGTAAGATTTCCAAGACCTCTGGCAGACCCAGGTAATGAGAGGGCTCTTGTCCCCTGGGAGGCTGAGCAATGTGGGCCTCAGTGGTGACCTGAGCCTCAGCCTCCAGGCCCGTGGTGTGGGGAGCGAATAGGGAGAGCTCTAACAAAGCCAGGAGTCTTGCTGCTCTCCTTGAAGAAAGCTATTCTGGGACTTTCTCAGATTCCCTGGGAGCAGGTAGTTTCACAGTGTCAAGTTCCTGAAAGATATTTGAAACACAAATTGACTCTTTAGAGCCAAAGAAACCCTGTGCCCCACTCCTAGGTGTGGAGACCAATTCTCCCAGCACCTTTGGAATTTCATGCTGGCAGCTTTGGAGGTTTTCTCCATTTATATAAAAAGCTCACTGCAGAGGCCCTGTGCCCCTAAAGAATTCTAAAGTGCCTGTGCTGTCATTTGTTTTATTTTTTCCAAAGAAAAGCAATCCAGGCCTCCTTGGTCGGCTCAAAAACCAGATTGATGCAGGGAACAAAAAAATCAGGTAGGAAAGCTCTTTTTCAGTTTCTGGTTAGTAGTTATCATTGACAGGGACAAGTAAAGATGGAAAGTAACCTATAATAATAAAAGCATAATATGCTAATTAGACTGGACAGTCGAACGACCTTCTGGACATCCTTCTGGACCGACCTTCCGGTCGAGGCCGGGGCTTTGAGGGCCGAGGCAAGCCGCTGTGGCTGTGAGGGCCGAGCTTCTTGCACAGATTTCGTGCATCAGCCCTCTAGTTGTGAAATCAGACACTGGCTGTGGTTTGCATAGTTTCAATGTCCTGATTTACAAAATTTGGCATTTCCAAGTTTGACATTTCTCTTAGCTCTACGATTCCCGTAGGAAGAAAGGCTTTCTTGTTGGAGGGGTCAGGTACCTGAGGTGTTTTCTGAAGAGCAGGGTAATTATCAGCTCACATTTGAGGAAGCCTCCCAGGCAGGCTGGCCCCACCCACCACGAGTCATGGTGTTGCTTATGTTCAACACTCCCACGAAGCAACCCTTCAACCCTGCCTGTCCACTGGGTGTGGCATACAAAACCTCCCTCACCCAGGGAGTTTCAAGGACATACGACTCAGGCCCACATCATCTGATAATTGTGATCTGTTGTCATTGCAACTGCTAACAATAATATGAAAAGGCAGCATTTTAGGGCTTATTCACATAGTTTATCTCCTTGAATCACCTGCATCCTTGTCTGTGAGCCCCGATCCACTCGTGAAAAATGAAGGAAACAAACAAACACCACTCAAGCCCCTCATGAGACCTGCTGTTGTCAGCACCCGGTGAGCTGCAGTTTGCTTTCCTTGTAACAACCGCAGGACATAAGAACGATGATGACTTCCGTTTTGTGGTTGAACTACACTGGTGCTCACAGTGGGTACATACGTGAAATGCCCAGAGTAGAGGGTAATAGCTTTCAGTTCTGTTTTTCAAATCTAGAGGTTCTGACTCTAAATTTCTTATTCTTTTTTTTAAACACACTTATGTCAGGCCTTGTATCTTCTTTTGTCAAGTTAGGCTCTCAAGTGCCATGAAAGCCAATTATTGATAACTTACAAATGTGTTCCCATGTGGTCATGGGATGCTGCTGTCAAGAAGCCTGAGCCATCCCTACTCTGCACCCCAAGGCTTTCCTTCTCAGGGAACATTCTAATGGTGACTTTTAAGAGATCACTGCCCAATGTGTTTCGTTTCTTCATCTATAACAAAGAATGGTTTGCGGAGATAAGCTCTGATTCTATTGTTCCATAACATCCACGTATGGGACAGACGCCTGGAGACACAGGACCCGAGTTCAAGTCTTGTCTCTGCCTCTGGTTAGCTGAGTGACTCTGAACAAACTATACTTCTCTGAGTATAGGTGGCTGTGAACAAGGAGACCAACCGTATCATTTATTGTCCAAACCAAGATGCTTCTGAGAGTGAAAAGGGGTGCTATGATTAGGCTGGGACAACAGGTGTATTCTGGAATTGATCAGGGCCAATCAGGCTATGAGGCTCCTTGGTTATGAAAATACTGTCACCACAAACTTGCTGTCAGATTCCACAGCAGCCAGTAGGTGAAAGCGCTTTGTAAATGGAAAATTGCTATAAGCACATGGAAGTGAAATAATGATGTGCATTCCATGGCTCCCAGGACCTTTCTTGATCTGTAGGTTCCTGATTTGCCTTAGGATACAAAAACCTGGCTCCTTCCTCACTCACAGGACTCTTTTGAGAATAAATGAGATCATGTGTAATTTGGACTATGATCATAAAGGGAGGACAACAGGTTAGAGAATATATAGTTGGTGCTAAGTGTGGTTTATTGAAAGAAAAAAGAGCAAGGAAGTAAAAGCAAAACAGAAAGCGATTTAGAAAGGCAAACACAGGATGTGCTGAGTAGTGAGAGATCAAGGCATCTTTCCCATCTGCATTGACTCGTCCACCCCCAGCCTCACCCTAAGATGTAGAAAGCCACCAAGTGAGGGGCTGATGGGGGACCTATTTGCTATAAATGTTCCTTGGGGCCATGGGTGTGAGTTTCTACAGAAACTAGTGGTTCTCAACGTTGGCTGCATATACAGATTGGGGAAATTTTAAAACTTTTGATGCTGCACTGCTCCCCAGGCCAACTACAACGAAGTTCCTGTGGGTGGGGCCCAGAAACAATATTTACATCCCCACCTCCAGGTATGGCTCTACTAGAGAGCTTCTGAGTCATAGTCAGAGCAGGGTCTGAGAGGCAGGCAGCTGAAATAGGCGGTCTGCCTGGTGCAGATTAATGTCCAGAACTTGCAACAGCCTCAGGGCATCGTGATCAGAAGTGATGCAGGTAGAGAGCTTGTGCCCAATCAGTGCTCAGCTAACAGATGCTGACATTCACGGGACTCCAGAACAATCAGTGCCTGGGGTCAAATAGTCATCTGTTCAGCATGGGGGAAAATAGACCGGAGTCCTGCTGATTGTCTGGCAGAAATGACTAGTCAGTCCCTCCATTTACTGAGTGACTCAAAAGGCTCTGAGAGTGGTGCAGGGTCAAGTCAAGTCATGGTGACCCACATGTGATCATTTGATTCCAGAACAGACAAGAGCCAATCTCGTGGCGTTCCCTCACAGGACCCTGCGGCCTGCTGGCTGCTTGGGGATGTTGGGCAGCTTGCCTAAGCATGGTCTCAGCAGGCTTTGACATTTGCTTCATCACATTAAGCAAATGTTTTTCTTCTTCACCACCTCCAGGTTTTGATCTGCAGTCAATAATCCGATACACAAATTCATCTTCCCTGCTATGTCAGTGAGTGCGTCTTTTCCTGTTAACACACCCATGGGAGTGCTAGTGTCAGATGTCGGCTGATGCACATCTCAGGTGCCATTAGGCAGATAGTGGGAGTGAGGACTGGGGATCTACAGATGCTGAAGTGCACCGGTCAGTGGTGTCAGCTGCTGATTTCCTGCTGCCTTGTGTTGTTTATCTGAGTGCTAGTTGACTCCACCCAGCAACGAGCCCAAAGATTTAGACAGGCCCAAAGCTTTTCATTCTTTTGAGTTGCTGAGTGCTAAGCCCATGTTTGTGGTGGTAGGAGGTGCAGTGAAAGAGCGTCAGACTGTGGGTTACCTGCTGTGTGGTCTAGAACAGGCTCCTTGGCCTTTCTGGGCCACAGTTTTCTTACCAGTGCAATGGTGATAATGGCAGTTCATATAACATGGGGTTGGTGTGAGCATTGAGTCTGGGGTATAAATAAAGCCCCCTCTGAAGGCCCAGTATAGCCCAAATGGCGAGAAGCTGTGGTAAACCCTTGAGCTTTCCTCCCTTGATGTGCTGGAGAAGTCAGACTCAGTCCTGACTGGCCTGCCTCATTGCTGGAGCCAGGATGCAGACACTGGGAGCCCGAGCACATCATCCCTGGATCAGTCTGCCTCTGATGGGGCTGCTGCTCAGAGAGCTGGAGAACATATCAGATTCTCGGTACCTGCTGACTTTTAAAACTATTTTCAAGGAGGCATCATCAACTGTCTTTGTCATCAAGGCTGGGGATGAGAAATAGTGAAGAAGCCAAGTGGGCAAGCAGGGGTTTCCTGAAAATGTGAGTCAGTGTAGGGGCATCTGAGATCTGCCCCTGCTGGTTTTCTGAGGGCTCAGTTTCAGCTGCTGGGAACACTTCTCAGCTAGCTGGTGAGTGCGAATCTACTTTGGAAACTCACATATTTACTCAAGGAGTAGCTTAGTTCTGAACTGTGAAATTCTTTAAAGATAAGTCAGATAGTCTGCTGTCAGAACTGAAAAGAATCTTTTCTGGGAAAAAGAAATGGGATTGTTAACTCTAGATGCACCCATAGCTCTGCCAGTCTTTGGACTGCGTTTACTGTAGCATGCATGGTGAACCATGACAAGGCCAATGGTGCTCAGCATTGTGGCATGGAAATGTCACTGCCAAGCTTTTTCACATGGACCTGCCCAGGTCCTGTGCCCAGAGGTTCAGACTCAGGAGGTCTGGGTGAGGCCCAGGCATCTGTACCCTTACAAAACTACCCCTGGGTGATTTGGGGATTCATCAGAGACTGAGAACCTTTGGCCCGGATCATGGGTGAATAGGGCTGAACTACCCAGTGCACAAAGGGCAAGATGAAATTCAGTCCCCATTGGAATCACGCATTTCATAGCATGGAGGAGGCTGAGACAAAGATGCTGGCAGCATGAATCACCCCCAGATTACCCCAAATAAGCCAGGAAAGGGAGGAAAGGAATGCTTTTGACCTTTCTTTTATAACTTGATTTTATGCCTTTGTAATTTTTTTATGACATGGGAGTGACAAGTAATTTTAAAAGCTAGGCATGAAGGAAATGTTAGTAAGATAAAGAATTTCTGGAATTAAGGGATTACAACCAATCAATCAATCGCTTGGCCAACTTACAACCATGTGTATGGAGCCACCTACTCTGAGAAACTGAAAGCCGGAAGCGGAGAGGGGAGATCTAGGAAGATGGGGTCCCAGCAGTCCATGAACTTGCAGTTCAGAAGCAAAAATGTAAGGAAGCCTTAGGGCCACATGAATGGCAGGACATGAAATGAAGGGTTCAAATGAGAGGACCATTGTGCTTAAATGAGGTATCCAGGACTACTTTGGGGAGGAGGCAGGATCTGCATTGTACTTTCAAAAATTATTAGGGTGCACAGAGTAGCTAGGAGTGGGTAACAGGCTAAGGCCAGCAACAGTATGGCAGTGAGGATGTTCAGGGCCCAGTGGCTATACAAGGTTGGCTGAAGAGAATGGTATATAGAGAGTGCAATTAAAAACAAGATTAAAACACACACACACACACACACACACACACACACACACACACACACAACCAGTGTGGCTGGTTTTGAATGGCAGGCAGTTGTTTTTGCCCCCTTGTGATTAATGGGGAATAAGTAAACAAGTTTTTACACAGAATAGGAGCTTGATTTGGCCCCTGCTTAGAAAGGTCCATATGCTGCATTGCATGATGTAGTGGGAAGATTGTAAGAAAACCTGGATTCCAGATGTGGATCTGCCACCCACTGTTTGTGTGAAACTTATTCAAGTTTTCTCTTCTGTAAAATGGGACTTGCAATCATAACATCATAGAATTTCTGATTTCGAAAACCTCTTAGAAGTCATCTAGTCTGGCTCCCTCTTAGCAGAAAAATTCACAGTCTAACACTTTGGGATGCATGCTGCAGATGGATTTAAGGAAGAAAGTGAGATAAAATGTGAGCTGCTGCTGTTTTTCTCCTTGCTCTTAATGACTGTGTTCTCTCTGACCACGTTGGGATACAGAGAGCCTATGAGGAGGATTCTTCAGCGTTCCTGCCAAGAGGTGATAATGAGCCTGAACTAGGGCTGAAAGGAACAGCATGCTTTGAAAGAGTGATGTGAACACAAAATTGGGCACAGACCTTGGAAGAAATATGTGCACCTATGATTTGTGATAATTCACCTCTGGAGAGACTGCTTTCCATATTTGGAATCATGACACCCTTGATGGGCTTGCCTGTTATTTTGCCATATAAGATAATGTTGTAAATGGGTTGAGTGCAGATAAACTAATTGAGCTTGAGCTTTCTGTTCCCTTGTAACCATGAATCCCTATGACTGATATAAATAGAGCCATGACGAAGGGAGTTGTCATTAATGAGGAGAATATGGTTTTAGAACTGTTTTGTTGGAGGTGATGACAGAACAGGCAAGCACAGATATCCTTCACATTCTGGAAAATCCGAATGAAGAAGGAAGGAAAGGTCAAGACTAGGAATGTGGGTTTGAACTTCTAGCTTAGAGCAGAATGAGTTGAAGGAATAACTTCCCTGAAGGAGGAAGTGTAGAGAAAGGGGCAAAGAAATAAGGATTGCACTTTAGAAAATGCCCATTTGAAGGGAGGAATGAGACATACGCTGAGTTAGCCAAGGTGATGAAAAGGTAAGAAATAAATGTAACATCTCAGATGAAGGGAGCATGGGCTCATGTAGAAGCAAGAAATGGCAGGATGTGTACAGAAAAATTAAGTGTTCTGCTTGGATGTGGCAAAGAGACTGTGAAGGGATGTTGGGAAGGTGGACAGGAATGTAAGTTAGGGTTGGATGTGAGGCACCTCCGACGGCAGGCTGAGCGATTTGGAACTTTCATTTATAATGTAGAAGACTGCATATGCTACCACGTGCTTGTGGGCAACACAATTATATTTTAGAAGTGAGGAAGTGCTTAATTACCTAAGGATAGTGTAGCTGGTGCTGCTGCATCAGTGGAGAAGTATTTTGAAGTAGGGGATCTCAAAGTGTGTCTCAGGTCCCCAACAGGCTGTAGTGTTCAGAAGGTTTGTGCTGGTTACTCTACTCCCCACACCAACCTTTAAGAACTTTAAAAGTATTTCTCCACTTCTGTTTATCATTCTATAGTAAGGGGGAAAGAAACAAGTACCACTAAAGGAAAAACACTAAAGGTGAAAGGGAGCATGTATAGTGAATGGAGACCAACTGAGAACCCATTGCCTAGAATGAAGTAGTGAAAACCATTGTTCCAGTTACTATCTTTTAAAAATCCAATTTTGGAAGTTGTCATGACAACAGATATAGGTTTCTTGACTCAGCCCAAGGCTCCTTCCCCCTCAATGCGGGCCTCTTCTTCTTAATTCTATCAGTGAGCAGAGACCCAGTAAACACAGCAGGAGGGGGTGGGCAATCTCACCCGCCTTTTATTCATTTACTCATTTGGATCCTGTGGCATTTTACAATCATATCGTAAAATCAGTGTCTTTATAATTTGCCTATGGTCCTTTATCACAAACACCTCAGATTTGTCCTGTAGGGATAAAGGGTTCTGGACAGGAGAGAAGAGCCACTTGGGAAAGTTGTGTGACCTCTCCTGTTTTGGGGACTTCATGAGTTTATCAGAGATCTGATCTGTCTAGTAGTAGTATTATAAGTGTCAAATAATATAAGACATTCAAACCCCTTTTGTAAACTAGAGTTTTCATTGTTCAAGAGTAAGGCATTCTGTTGGTCAGTATATGCCCCACTGCTGAAACCACAGCCCTTGAAGAATTGTCTTCCCTGCTCAGGCTCCTCCCTCTCCATATCCTGCCATTCCTGAGGGCTGCCAACTTCTCTGATGGCCTCTGCATTGGGCAGTAGAGGTGGAATACCCAAATGGAATCACCTGGAAGGTGTGCATGGTCCCTGCCTGGAAGTGGCCAGATCCCTTCCAACCACTTTCCATAGTTCAGACCTCAAGTGCCATCTAGTTGCCTTCCCAGAAAAAAAAAGGGGAAGCAGGTTTGACAAACAACAACCTGTCTCTTCCATAGAAATGATTTATTTCCTTGTTTCCTGCCCTTTCATTTCCTCTTCACTCTCTAAGAGGGCATCTTGCCTAGAGCCTCCCTCTCTCACCTCTCGTCCACCATGTTTGATACTATTGGCTTAATCTTCCTAGAATACTGTCTTTATCATACCCACTCCTTTACCTGCTACATCAGGTTCAACTGCTTTAACGTGATATTGAAGACTCTCCAATAAGGCCTGCATTCCCTTTCCTCACATTATTTTCTATACTCTCTTAAAATGGTTCCTTATGGGTCCATAGAGCTTTTGGAGCATCTTTGAATCTCTTGGTTTTAACCTCACACAGTTCCTTTGAGGGAGGAAGAGATTTAACCCTCATCACAAACAAAGTAACCTGCTGGGGCCTGTGCACTGTGTTGCTCTGCATAAGCTGAGGGAGAAACGCGGGGATCCTGACTCTGGGCCTTGGCAGTCTTCAGCAGACCAGGGTTTCCCTGCCTTTGCATGATTTCAGCAACCACCTGGGGCACTTTCCAAATTCCAGTCTTTGGGGGAGGGTCCCAGACGTCTGTAATTAACCAGAGTCCCATGACTGCTGCATGGTCCATTGAGGGAACCTTCCTCATAACCTATCAAAGGTCCATGTGAATAGATGAACCCAGAGAAGTGAGTCTAACGGTGGAAATTTCCCTTTAAATGGTGCAAATGTGGGAGAGAACTTTGACGGGCATTGGGCCATCCAGCTGCTCATAGGTCACTCCAATGAGCATAGGATTCCAGAGTTCCTAAAAAGTGGTCCTTGACTTTAGAATCCACTCCATGACCTATGGAATTATAAAAAACAGTCATGGAGTCACATATTTTTTTGTAGGTTTTTTTTGTTTGTTTGTTTGTTTGTTTTGGCATAGCTGCTTATCCTCATCCCCAGAGTATCTGGTGCTTGAAGTGGAAAGTGTTGGGAAAGAGATTGGTCGATGGTAGGGGATAAAAGGGTAGGAGATACAGAGAGAAACTGACTTGACTTATGAAGTAGAGGAATTATTCCTCATTCTTTAGTCTCTGCATGTTGAGATGTCAGAGAATGGATTTATAACTGAATACAGTAGCTCTGGCTATGTGATGTTCTGAATACCTTACATTGACCCCTTGACTTCTGTGGTAGGTCCTGTTTTTACTCCCAAGTTGCATATGAGGAAATTGAAGCTCAGAGAGGCAGGGTCCTCTGACCAAGGCCACAGATCTGGGACCCGGTAAAACCAGGTTTCAGACTTTAGGCTAGGGCATTAGCTCTGTCCTCTCTGCTGTTTTGATTCACCCAGACCCTCCCAGCTATACCAAGAGAAATATTCTTCCTGAAGCCAAGGACATTTTTTAAAGTGCCAGCTAGAACAGAATGCACAAGGCTTTGCCTTTTTCTTTCATTCTCCACCAGTCACAATGAATAGGCCAAGGTCAAGGCTGATCTCTATGCTTAAGCAAAACCAGACAATTACCAGGTAGGGAGTTAGCTCTACAGAAAGACCCAACTGTTCTCAAGTCTCCTTCCGACTTCTCTGCTACAGTAACATAAATTCCCACCCGCTGGTCGATCCATTTGCTTTATTAGGTCGTGTCCCCCAGAGGTCCTTTTTAAAAAATACGTGTTACTCTGAATGAGCTACACAGGACATGATAGCCCAGAAGTCATACCAGCTAGGATTGCGTATTTGGCCAGGATACAGGAGGGAAAGGATTAAAGGGAAGAGGAGAGAGACAGCAAGAGTGCTGCATGTCACTGGGGTACAGCCTGATGTCTGTCAGCATCCTGATCTGGTGAAGACTGCCAAGGCCCGGAGTCAGGATGCCTGGGTTTCTCCCTCGGGTGTGGCAGGATATGTAGTCTTTCTGCACTGAATACTTCCTCTACTTCAGAAGTCAAGTCAGTTCCCCTCTGTATCTCCTACCCTTTTATCCCCTGGGAAGGGAGTGAAAGTAGAATTTGCTGTGTGATGTGGGGGTGGCTACCAAAGGCAAACTTCTGTTGAAGGGCTGGCTTTTCATTGCCCGGGGATTCTAGGCTAGACTTCGAAACTCATCTTTACATGGATGGAGTCCTTGGCTTTAAAGAAACCTGTGCTTATTCCAGTTAGTCCTTCTGCACAGCTAAGAACTGGACTCATTTACAGACATATAGAGAGTCCCACAGTAAAACAACAACCACAAAACAGTTTGCCAGGGCACTATAAAGCTGAAAAGCTATTAATTGAAAGAAAACTAACAATTTTATTTCTGGAGTTCACTGGATTTTATTGAATCTTCATGGGATTTTAGTATCATCCAAGGAGCCTGCTATAGGACATTGAAGCCCAGAGGAGTTAGTTGTTATAATGCCACAGAGCAGACGGAGGTTCACTCCGGGGGCCCAGCCTCCCTGATGCTAGGTCCTTTCTCAATCATTCTGAGACAAGTGACATAGTCAAAGGTAACAAGACTATGGGAGGCATTATAATACTATTATTTGAGTATCTGCTATGTTCTAGACATTATGCTAGTCACTCTTTTTAATTCACTGCCCATAATGTCACAATGTCATGGGGTAGGTATTTTGTGACTGTTTTATAGATGAGAAATCTGGTGCTTAGAAAGGTCCCATGGGAAGTGGTAGAGTTGGGATTCAAAATCAGTTCTGGCTGATTCCAAGACCACATCTTTTAATGTATGTTAATAATTAAACACAAAATCAAAGTCAAAATTGCTTGAAATATACTTGTCTGTATGGCAATTATTTATTGAAGTCTACCAGGTGCCAGACCCTGAGCCAGGTGGCAATAAGGTGCACAGCTGGGCTCTGGCTGAACCTGCAGCCTGGGCATGGAAGGGGGAGGGCAGCCATTGGACATGCAGAAGGACTGTAACCCAAGGGCATGTATGAGGCTACGGGAGCTTGGAGCCATGGGACCTGGTACTGGGAAGGCACTGAACAGAGTTCTCTGCAGCACAGGCAGGGAAGGACTTGGGATTCAATTCAGGGGTGGGACATTAGAGAGTCCCGACTAAACTGTGGCAGAGAAGGGGAAGGAAACCACCTACCCCTTCTCCCAACAGACCTGGTTGCCTTGACAGATTCTGGAAGTAGCAGGTGATGAAGGGACCCCAGGTTCTCCATCCCTATCAGGACCCAAGGAGCTTCTCTTGACCAGGAGAATAAGAGCAACCCTAGAGAAAAACCATGGGCTATCCCTTCTGGCCCCGGTCCCACCTTAGGTCACTTAAAAAAGTTATTTGAAGCTTATCTAGGCCTAATACCCTTCAGAAAACATTTTTCTTACCTGTGTGCCAAAAATTACACTATTGTGGGCGAGGTACCTTTCATTCCAGAGTGGGAGATAAACGCTCTCAGGGGAACACCTGGCTGGTTAACACTTTGCAGTGATGGAGAACCACCCAGTGTGTCATCAGACATCAGTCAGGAGGGAAAGAAGTGGTTATCAGATGCTCCTCGTTGACGAAGGGTTTGATGTGGGGAAAGGATGGTCTACAGGACCTGAAAAAAGTGGCTAGGATGGAAGATAAAGGTCACTCGTGCCATGGCTCTGCTCCCCAGGCTTGGTGCTGATTTCCTTCAGTGGTTCAGTAAATAGGACAGGAACTAACTGGCCATGGGGGCCTTAAAGTCACAGATCACATGGATCCACTCCAATCATGACTGGCTGCTTCCTATAGGGCAGCATGTGTGCCATCATTTTATTGTTTATATACATATTAGAGGCCCAATGCGTGAAGTTTGTACAAGGGGCTAGGCCCTTGCAGCCCCGGCTGCCTTGGCCGGCCCTAACAGCTCTGGCTTTGTCCAGATAGTCGTTCTGCTGTTCTGTCTAATTAGCATATTAGCTCTTTATTATGTAGCATTTACTATTTGTATATATTACCTATCTATATAATAGAGGAAAAAGCAAATTAGCTGGTACACTGTAATGTCATGACTGAACAGCAGGGACTGAGGCTGCATGGCACCTGGCCAGGGCGAGAGACCTCAGGCTGTGCTCCCTCCCTTCCCCCAACCCCGGGGGGGTTTGACAGGGGAACCTCAGGCCACGCCACCTGCTCCCCAGGGCTGGGCAGGAAGACCTAAGCCCACACCTCCCACCCTGCAGGGCTTGATGGGCCACCTGAGGCCCTGACCCTCACCTGGTGGTAGGGTTTGATGGGGAACCTCAGGCCACACCCCCCGGCCCAGCTCCAGGTTGGGAATATGAGGCTGCACCCCTTCATCCCTGGTCCAGAGGGGCTTGACAGAGGTGGTGCTGGCTGGGTCTGGATCTCACTCAGTGGGGGTGGGGCCAGCCAGGGCTGGGTCACCTGCATTTTTGAAGTGCGTGTGGGTGGTGGGCAGGGACTCTAGGTCCTATGATGTGCTCCAGTCTCTGACAAGAGGGAGATTTTCATATACATTTTACTAATTTTCTTTCATCTCTGACACTTCTATTATAGGGAAAGGGCAATTAGCAATCCTGTATAATAATTCTATCTAATAAAATAGTAATATGCAAATTTGACCATACCTTCGCCACACCCACAAGCCATGCCCACAGCCACACCTAACAGCCAATCAGGAGCAGAATATGCAAATAAACCCCAACCAAGATGGCTGCCGCCACTGAGAGCAGGAGGAAGACTTGGGTTTCCTTGGCAACAAAGGAAGCCAAACTTTCCACCTGCCTTTGCCTGCCTACGCCTCCACTCAATGCTACAAAATTTCAATTATAAAAGCCACTGAGCTGGAGAGAACAGAGTCTTGGGTTTCCCTGGCAATGGAGGAAGCCAAGTTTTCAGCCTGCCCGTTGCCGGCCTACGCCTCCACTCTAGGCTACAAAGTTTCAAATAGAAGTGGCTGCCACCACTGAGTGAGCAGAAGGCTTGGCTCTGCTCCAGGCTACAAAGTTTCAATTATAGACATAGATTAATCCCAGATACCAGGGCCTCCACTTGGGTCACTGGGGGGCATGGCCAGCCTGAAAACCTTCACAGGCCTCTCACCCAGGCCACCCCTCACCCCAAGGGAACCCCCACCCTGATCTGGGACACTCTTCAGAGCAAACCAGCTGGCCCCCACCTATGCACCAGGCCTCTATTCTATTTAATAAATGAGAAATATGCAGATTTACCATCACTCTACCACACAAGAGGGCTGCCCCCATGTGGTCAAAGATCCTGCCCCCATGTAGACACAAGATGGCCACCACAAGATGGCCAGCAGGGGAGGGCTATTGGGAGGTTCCAGGCCTGCAAGGGAGGGCAGTTGTGGCGATCAGGCCATCAGGGGAGGGCAGTTGGGAGGAAACAGGCCTGCAAGGGAGGGCAGTTTGGGGGCAATCAAGCCTGCAGGGGGAGGGCAGTTAGGGGTGACTAGGCCAGCAGAGGAGGGAAGTTGAGGGCAAAGAGGCTGGCAGGGGAGCAGTTAGATATCAATTAGGCTGGCAGGGTAGTGGTTGGCGGGTGATCAGGCTGGCAGGCAGAAGCGGTTAGGGGCAATCTGGGAGGCAGGCAGGTGAGCAGTTGGGAGCCAGCAGTCCTGGATTGTGAGAAGGATGTCTGACTGCCCTCGAGGGTTCCCAGATTGGAGAGGGTGCAGGCTGGGCTAAGGGACATCTCCTGTCCCCGCCCCGTGCATGAATTTCATGCACTGGGCCTCTAGTCCTATATAATAAAAGGCTAATAAGCAAATGGACAGAACAGCTGAACAAGTGATGTGCACTGACCACCAGGGGGCAGACACTCAATGCAGGAGCTGCCCCCTAGTGGTAAGTGCTCTCCCACAGGGGGAGCGCAGCTCAACCGCAAGCAGGGCTCATGACTGGCAAGCACAGTGGAGGTAGTGAGAGCCTCTCTCGCCTCTGTGGCAGCACTAAGGACATCCTCTGAGGAGTCCTGGACTGTGAGAGGGCACAGGCTTGGCTAAGGGAGCTCCCTCCCCCAGAGTGCATGAATGTCATGCACCAGGCCTCTAATATTAAAATATTTCCTTTAACTAATTCCTTTTTAATATGCACGAATTTTTGTGCACTGCGCCACTAGTTTCTATATATTCTCATACAAATTAGATATGCTTTATACATCTACTCTTCTCTGGAGATTTGAGATCCAAGACTGAAATGCCTATATCTATATAGTATTTGGCATATACTGTATACTCACATAATCAAATTGCTATATACTAGTAAATCCACACATGTCTTTGTATTTCTTTCATAGTCACTCAATATTTGTTAAATAACAGAGCAATACAATGGAACCCAGGAACACTGTCTTTTGCTTCTGCTTCCCGTCGTTCTATTATTGTGGACTAGTCGTTTAAATTTCTTTATCTTCAAAATGAGGGGATTCGATGAAATAGCTGAGGTCATGATTCTTTGCACTGTGTACTGAGCCCTGTGTGAGGCCCTGTGGGATATTCCAGAAGGACTCTCTCAGGCAGTTTACCATCTACTTGGTAAGGGTCTTGAAGTTCCTGTAACCTAGGGGTCAGCAAGTTTTTCTATAAAAGGTCACACAGAAAACACTTTCAGTTTTGAGATCCATGTAGTCACTGTTCCAGCTACCCAACTGTCCCATTGTAGCATAAAAGCAGCTACAGACAATATGTAAATGATGGGTATGCCTGTGTTCTAATTAAACTTTACTTACAAAAATAGTCAGCAGGTGCCCAACTGACAAGGAATTTAACTAAATTCGGTATGTGCCCAGAGCTGTGGGCTTGGCCTTCTCCAGAATGCTGATGAGGTTAGACAGGATGCCTCCAGTAGAGATGGCCATCATCATCCATGGCTGTCCATTCCAGGAAGCATTGAGATCCTGTGGACCCCATGATTGAGTCATAAGACTCAGTGTCTAGGAGAATGTTCCTATGTGAATCCAAATGATTAATATTCCTGTCCTGCTTGTGACGAAATAGTCACAGAGCCTGAGACTCTGGATTTTGTTGCCAGACCCATGGAAAGATGTCTGCGGTCATGCACTCAGGTGAGAGCTGCACATGGATGGAACTCATTACCAGCTTTCACCCCCTCATTCTTCTTACTTCCCTCGCACACGGGGTTTGGCTCTGTCCCGTGATCCCCTTGACGTTTACTGCTTGGCCTGGCTCCCTCTGAGACGTGCTGCTGATGTAGGCTGCTTCTCTGGACAGTGCCCTGACGTCAGTGTGCTGGGCCTCAGCCGCGTGGCAGTGGGGAGGTGCAGTAGGGTCAGCCCAGGGATGTCACCGGGGAAAACACGACGATGACCTCATTTCCAAACCAATTTCACATACCAGATGAGACAGGTAAAGAATTCAAGCACGCAAGTCAATCTATGAGGCCTCTACAGCGAAGGTAGACTTCCTGAGAAAAGAGAATGTTGTCTTAGAAGACAAACATTACTAATGGTAAATACTTGGGTTGGTTTATGCCCTGACTTCCTCTGTGCCCCTGATCAAGACACTTGGCCTCTCCAGGGAATTTCTCAGCTATGCAATAGATGAAACTACATTCCTGGCCTCAATGTAAATTGTGTAAATTCATGGAATCCACTTATAGTCTCTGGCTACTGTTGAATTACGCTGGTTAGCTTTCACATTAGCCAGTTTCTGTTGTGTGTGTGTGTGTGTGTGTGTGTGTGTGCACCTAGCTTGCTCATATTCAAGGTCTTGGCAAGAAATTGGTTCTTTCCTATGCCAAACAACAATAAAGATCATTCTACTCATCATTCATATGTTTATACCTTGGAGAGTATTTTCAACTGATTTCAATATTGATGTTAGTGTATATTTGTCCTACTTTATTGCTGCCTTGCACCTTTCAAACATGCTTCTTATGGGCCTTGCGTCTTCAAGGCAGAAGCCAGGAAATGACTTTCTAGACCAATTCCTTTTATGCTTAAATTAGCCATACTTAGTTCTGTGGTTTGCAAAAGAGCCCTTATCAATATTTCCTTAGAAAAAAGGGTGTCACAGAATCTTCTTTGAAGTCTTCGTGATCCTATGACATCCTTCCTATATAATAAAAGAGTAATATGCAAATTGACCATATCTTTGCTATACCCACCAGCCATGCCCACCAGCCAATCAGGAGCGGGGGTGGGGTCGAGGTGGCCAAGGCCATGGGGGTGCGGGGTCGAGGTGGCCAGCATGCACTGGCCAGGGAGAAGGCCTGGGCCAGAGGGGGCGGGGCCGAGGCCTGTGCTATCCGGGCTTGAGCTGGCTGAGGTGAAGGCCCGGGCCAGGCGGGAGAGGGTGGTTATGTAGCTGGGACAGAGCCAGTCATTGGCCCCATTGCAGGGTGATGGTTAGGTGCCCAAGGCCTAAAGCCTTGCTGGTAAGCAGCTCCCCTGTATCAGACCCAGGATGTGGTTTCTTATTTAAAGCTGCTGGCCTTTTATACCTTGGGCAGGCTAGGGTGAGTGGTTAGTAGGACATCCCCTGAGGGCTCCCAGTATGTGTGAGGGGGCAGGTTGGGCTGAGGGATCACTCACCCCCAGTGCACGAATTTCATGCACCGGGCTCCTAGTTAGTTATAATCCCTAATCTGAGTGGGCTTAGAATATCCTATTAGGATATTTAATGCCAAATACTTATTTTACAACTTAATAAATTCATTGGGACAATTTTAATGGAGAAGGACAAAAATGTAGATCCAGGATCACATGCAAAACTAACAAACACGAAGTTATCCGGGCCTCTGGGCCAGCATGGGGGAAACTTGGGGTAGAGCAGATTACACCAAGTTCTCTCCCTGCTTCCCATGCCCTCATTCCACCAAAGTGGAGCTTTTTCACTGAGTGAGAACAAAGTGGCAATAATTCCCAAGCATCTCCTGCCAGGGGAAAGAATAATGGTAGTAATAACTAACATTTATGATATGCTTACTGTGTGCTTTCTAACTGCTTTACATGTACTTACGTAATCCCTAGAACTCTGTGTGTTAAATACTACTATTAGCATCCTCATTGTAGAGATGAGGAAACGGAGGCACCCACAGTTAGGTGTCTGGTCCAAGGTCACATAAGTGTTCCTAGCCTATCAGTTCCCTGGAGTGACCTACGACACCAAAGTAGTCATTGTGGTGTGTGGAGCCAAAGGGACAGTTTTTCTCAAGTTAGAACTTGGCATCACTGATTTAATTGATTAGGCACCCAAGTGACTGCACATCAGAACCTTCCAGAGAACTTCAAAAAATATAGGCCGTTAGGCTCCACCCAGGAACTGGGGTGTGGGAGTGAAAAGCTGTATTTGCCCTAATGCCAGACTTGGCCTTATAGCCTCTGGCCTCCAGATGTGTCCTTTCCTTTGCTTGAAATGCTCTCCTCCTCCTCCTCCTCCTCCTCTTCCTCCCCCTCCTCCTCCTCCTCCTCCTCCTCCTCCTCCTCCTCCTCCTCCTCCTCCTCCTCTTTCTCCTCCTCCTCCTCTCCCCTTTACCTTCCTAGCAGCCAGCTCAGAATTGGGTTGTTTTAAAGAACCTCCTTTCTGATCAACACACACATCCCCTCCTGCATACCATTGGCTCTTGTAGCCTCTGTCTCAGTTAATAGAATGTGGATTTGCAGTACTAGCTTTACCTATGATTTCAATAGTTGCGATTTCAGGCAAATATGGTGCATCGAACCTTTAGAGACTTAAATTGTATCTTACTTCAGTGTAAGTGAAGCTTCTGATTGTCAGGTGTGAGGCAGGGCTAGAGGGACAGGACTGGTGAAGGTGGGGTGAAGGGGACAGGCAGGTGAAACTGAATGTGCCTGCGAACCCTCCACATCTGGTGAGCAGCTCCCCTGTGTCAGACCCAGGATGTGATTGGAGGATCTGGTCTCTGCCCACTGTGAGTTTGCACCCTGAGTGGTAAACAGAGACAATGGGCAATTTCAGTACTTCCCTCAGGGGGTTGTATTTAAGTTAATGTATGCAAAGCGCTTAAAATAGAGCCAGGCACTTAGTAAGTGCTCAACAGCTACCACCTATTATTATTGTTATTATTTGTCTGTATGTCTGGCCTGGCCTGCTTTCTCATCTTTAAGCCTTTATCACATTTCTTATTTAAAGCTGCTGGCCTTTTATACCTTCAGCAAACATTTGTCTCATTTCATCTTATGTCAACAAAGGTCACTGAATGCTTTCAGTGTCCCAGATTGTTGCCAGGTGGGGCTCAGAAATGATAAGAAGGAGTCTGCCCTTGACCAGATTTGGGGGAGACTCCACTTCCGTGCATGCCTCAGGGTGAGAGACAGAGGAGCTGTAGCAGGAGGAAGGCCAGTGGAGGGATGTCAGGTATGCAGCAGGGAGCAGCCACTTCAAGCTGGGTGGGTGGGTGGAGACAGCATTTACAGATGCGTACATTGGAGGAGAGGCCTTGAAAGAGCAGGTCTGGTGATGGAAATGGGCCACATTTTCTCTCCTCATCTAGACTCTGCTCAGGTATCATCTGCATTGTCATTTAACCCTTACCTTATAATGCAGTTATAAGGTAAGCTAAGTTATGGATAGGGAACCTGAGGCTTAGAGACACGAATGTTCCAGGAGTCGGTATGTCAGAACTGGTAGAAATATGGTCAGGCAGACAGCATGGGGAGTGGAGAAGTCATCTGAGCAGCTGAGAATAAGAGCTTAGCCCAACTTTACAGGGTAGGTCAGCAAACCACAGCAAGGAGGTCACTGCACAGCCTCCTGGGTGCCTGGGCCTCCACAGGGTAGTAAGAGCCAGGTGAGGGTCAAGAGCACTGCATGAGGAGCCTTCCCAGCTGCGGCACCAGGCACAGTCCTCAGAAACGGGACCAGTGATGTCCAGGGAAGTTTCCTTTTCTTTCTCTCATCCCTGCATCCAACACTTCCAAGAAGGGGACAAAGGTGAGCCCTATCTTCCACAACCCAAGCCTGTCTCTAGGAAGTGATTTCCGGAAGCACTGGTCACTAGTTTTCTACAATTTACCACAAATGTAGTAGTTTAAAACCAATGCATTTATAACCTCAGGGTCTGTGGGTTAGGAGTCTGACAATGGCTTACCTGGGTCCTCTTCTCAGCATCTCACCTGGAGCTTAGAGCCCTTTTCCAGGCTCTTGTGGTCGTTGGCAGACATAGGACTAGGGCCCTCAGCTCCTCCAGGCCCCTCAGGGTTCCCTGCCAGTTGGCTCTCCCTGGGCCTATGGGCAACTTTTACAAATTTGGACATTCACACAGCAGGATGGTTAAGGGAATGTATGCAAGACCCCTATTTAGAAAAGATGTTGATGCCAAGTCCAAGGTCATAGATATGCTCTTAATCTAAGCTTGGACAGAAATATAAATAAAGTTGGTGAGCATCCAGGAAGGTGAAAGGAAAACTTCAGTTTCCAATACAGTGATGTCCTTGCATACTTAAGACTCTCAGCTCCCTTAAGTGGCATTTTCGGTTGATTTTTGGTTGATGGGCAGTTCACATCATTGTAGCTTGTTTTTTTAAGGCCAGCAGAGGCATCTCTCTTTTAGAAGTTTTCTCCTCATTAAGTCAGGCCAACTCAGGATACACTCCTTTGGATGATCTTAAAATCAACTGATTTGGGGCCTTGATTACAGCTGCAAAATTCCTTCACTTTTAGTGTATTCTCCTGGTTAGAAACAAGCCATAGATCTCAGCTGCACTCAAGGGAGTGGATTATAAAGAGCATAAATGCCAGAAGACATGGATCAAGGGGGTCTGGCTTCAAGGGGGAGAGGGTTGTCTTTGGGTCTGTGTCACAGGTAGGTTTAGCTAACTTTCCTCCACACACAGTGACATAGCCAAGCACCTCATGAAGCATCCAATCTTATATAAAAACTGCTGTTTGAAATTTTAACCCTGCTATTTGGCTTTTGTAAATGTTTGCTTGCTTAAATAATAAGGAAAACAAGACTACTTCCACTTCAGAGAGGCCAGTAAACCTTCTCCAAACAAAGTTATCAGTGCTGGCACCAGGCCAAGCCTTTGGTTGAGATCACAAAGCCCCAGCGCATAGGCCTCTTTAAGAACTTGCAAAGGGGACCGGAAAACCCCATATTTGGAAGACAAAGAAGGTAAAAAGGTATAAATACAGAAACTTCCTGTGTGATGGGGCCCAGAATTTGAGAGACATTTTCTTCTGGGCCCACATGTAATAAAATAATAATAATAATAATAATAATAATAATAATAATAATAATAATAATAATAATAATAATATAACTCCATCTCTCTAAACATTGCTTGGTTCTTCTCTGGTTTTCTGTAACACTCATATACAACCTCTTCTCATATCATCACAACTGCATGAGGAAGGGACTGATAGGGGCGATTGCACTGGAACAGAAACTGAGGTTTAGAGATTCATCCCTTTCTCAACATCACACAGGCAGTAGGGACCAAACCATTTCTTGAATTCAGGTTTGTCTAACATTAAACCGATCAACCCCAAATCTATGTGCCACTTAAGGGAGTTTACTGTCTTAAGTAACAGAGGACATCATTCTATTGGAAACTAAAGTTTTCCTTTCAACCTTCCTGGATGCTCATCAACTTTATTTCTATTTCTACCCCAGCTTGGATTAAGAAGTACATCTATGACCTTGGACTTGGCATGAATATATTTTCTTAGGGAGGAAAGACGCATTTACCATACTACTGTGGGTTTTGCATTCACTTCCTTGTAACCATCTGCAGTGTGAATGTTATCCAAATTTTTGCTACAGGAAACTCACCTGTAGGCTCAGGGAAGGTATTCCACACTACTCTTCTTATAATTGCTAGGAGTCAGATACTAAACTTATCATCTTCCTGTCACACTTTGGGTACTTGTAGGCCAACTCAAATGGCTTTCTAAAACAAAAAGGAGAGACAAGAGGAGGTTCCTTTTTGTTTGCTTTAGGCAGATCTATTTTTAGCTCGCTGACCTGTTGCTGGAATGGAAACTAGTGACTTAAACATGAATGGAAACCACTTTAAAAAATAATAGCAAGGCCCTGGTGCTGCCTACAGTGAAAGTGAGGGTGAGGTTTTCAGAGGAGTTTAGAGACTCTGCCTTGTTTTGCTCGGTTGTAATAATACCCTTTGTTTGTAGAACTCACTGCAACCTAGACAGAAGATTCACAAAATTATATAACTGAATTGTCCTAATGACTCTGTTTACAGATGAGGGAAAGTTTCAGGGGAGGTTCTGTGTCCTGCACACCGTGGCACAGTGCACAAGAAGAAGGGCTGGGTCTACTGCACAGGCACTCCCTGCCAGCTGCCCCACTGTCCTCTGTCTCCTGAGCAAAGATAGTCCTAAGGGTGGAAATGTCACTGGAGAGCGTTGGGGATGTGAAATGAACTCCATCAGGCACCACAGAAACACCCAGGGTTGACTCCAGAGTTCAGCCATCAACATCCTATTGATGAAACTCCTCAAACCACTAGGCTAGGACTGTTGTCTTCAGTCCTGGAGGGTGACGTGACTCACCCTGCACTCTGCTCCTTGCATGATTTTGGTACTTTTAATGGGACGCCTAGCTTGCTCAAGCTACTTTTTTTGGTGTAGTTTAATATCCCTGATTTACAAAACACAGCCAGGGAAGAGAGTGCTTGTAAAGAGCAAACTGGGCCTTTCCCATTTCCCCATTCAGGTTCAAATGCACTACTTGGTTTGCATGTTGACTGATATTGTGAATGTGATGTTGTGAAGGTGGCACCCAAGGTGCTGGTCCAACAATGATCTCAGGCACAGAAAGGTAGAGAATCTAGAAAACGACTTCCATTGATCTGCATCTTAATGGGGATTCCCCCCCCCCCCCAATTTTCCCTCAGAATTTCAAAGGAATTCTGACCTATGCCAATCAAAAGGTTTCTTTTTTTAGAGGTAGTATGTGGTATTAGAATATTTATAGAACAATTTAGCTTCCAAAGATGCTGGGCTCTTTGTAGAAGCTGGAAGGGGGTCTCTGAGGCTGTAGTGATAACAATCAGGAAAGGGGACACGATTCATGGTAAATGATGCCTGGAAAACATCAGTGGGAATAGGGAGAAGATTCAGAGTTAAAGCCAGTCATGCTGTGTTTCCTTCTCCCCTCAACATTTGGACAAGAGTGAAACAAGATTCAAATAGATGTCAAGTGCAGCTAAGAAGGGCAGACCAAGTCCCGCACGTCAGCTCCTCCAGACCAGTTCCACCATGTGGGCAGGAGATTCATGCTGCTACCCAAGAAGGGCAGAGCCTGGGCCTCAGTACTGACCTCTGCACTCAGCCAGGGCCAAAAAGACCGAGTCATCATCCCTGCTAAGTGTCTGCAGCTGCACTGACATGGCCAGAGGTCAGAGTCTGGGTGGGGACCACATTTATCTTGCCCTGGAAAGGTTCTGTTCTCCTGTGGGCACCTCTGCTCACTGGCCAAGCACTACAGTGTGCAGGTCAGTAGCAACCTTGGCTTTCAAAATCCCATGCCTTCAGTCCACATTCTTTATGATTTTAATCTAAACTTAATTTGTCTTTGAAGGCAAAATAATAGAACCCTGATAAAAACAAGGATAATATGTAAGAACCACCTGACAGTCCAGTCAGGCTGACACAAAAAATTAATCATCACAAGGGTCTCAGGAGTCATCTGGTGCAGCCCCTTTGCCAAAGCATGACTCCCTGCGACCATTCATCATCAGCAAACCCGAGGAGGTTCATAACTGAAGAAGGTTCATACTTATTGTCCTTCCTGATGTGTGTGGGCCTCAACCAGACAATTAAATACCTAAGTAGAACAAAGAGGAACTCCTCCTGCCCAATTCCCTTGGTCATCAGTCTTCTATTATCTTTGGAAATATCAGCTCTTCTTGGATCTGGAGCTTAGACTATTGGCTCTCCTATTTCTTAGGTTTTTGGACTCAAACTTGAACTATATACCATTGACTCTCTTGAGCCTGCATCTTGCTGACTGAAGATGGCGAAAATTCTCAGCTGCCACAGTCACATGCACCAAATCCTTATAATAAGCATTATAAGGGTTCTCCTGAGAACCATGATATTCTACTGGTTTTGTTTTCTTGGAGAACCCTGACTAATACAGATTTGCATGCTGCTTTAATAAATACTTAAAGTTATGGAAGTGGCTTTGAGTCATGAGTGTTGGGATAGACAGGGGAAGACCTTTGAAGTACATGCTAGAAATGCATATGTTAAAGATGATTCTGGTGAGATTTCAGGAGGAAATGAGTAACAGGTTATTGGAAACTGGAGGAAAGATAATTCTTGTTGTAACATGATAAATAACCTGACTAAATTGTGGGCTAGTGTTATGTAGAAGAACTTTTGAATGATGAAATTAGATATTCAGTAGAGGAGATTTCTAGACAAAATATTACAGGTATGACTTGGATCCTCCTTATTGCTGTGTGAGAGGAGAGATCTGAATTAAAGAAGGGACTGTTAAGCGAAAAGGAACCAGACTTGAGATTTGGAAAATTCTCAGTATACCCATATTGTAAAAAATGAGAAAGTTTGTTCTGAAAAGAATACTGAGGGTGTGTTTCAACAACCATTGGACTTAACAGTCCATGGATTTAACAAGACATCTCAGTAGAAGCCAAAAATAGAGATGGAGTTATATTAGCAGATATATTGTGGGCTGGAACTAAAGAACAGAAAAATGAGCCAAAAATGAAGGAAGGCTGTTGGACTTCAAAGATCCTATAGGCCCAGACCATAGAGTTAACATGTACTATTCTTCAAGTAGAGAATGACTCTGAAGGCAATTCCAACAGAAACCATCATCTCAGTCTCATTGACTGGGGACATTGCCTTAGTTTCCATAGGCCAAATGGCCTTCAACCCTGCAGAGCTTTGGGGGCAGGGCTTCCCAGAGCCTTGGGGCAGGACTCCCACCCAGCAGAGCCATGAGGGTGGGACTGCTGCCTTGGTGGGTTTGAAAGGTAGGGCATTGAGTTAAAAAGAATTATTTTTGAGCTTTAACATCTAATGAAATTTGCTTGGGACCTGTCACCCTTTCTTATTTCTTGTTTCTCCATTTTGGAATGGGAATGTCTATCCTATGCTTGCCCACCATTGTGTTTTGGGTACACATAATTTGTCTGTTTTCACAAACTCATAACGAGATACATTTTGCTTCAGGATGAATGGTACCTGGATTCTCACCTGATGTAGATGAAATTTAGATGAGACTATGGAGTTTAGAGTGCTGGAAAGAGTTAAGACTTTTGGAGCTGTTGATGTAAAATGAATGTATTTTGCCTGTGAGAAGGACATGACTTTGTGGGGAGCAAGGGTGGAATGCTATAGATTGAATTGTGTCTCCCTATAATTCACGCATTGGAGCCCTAACCCTCTAATTGACTATATTTGAAGATGAAGCCGTTAGGAAGTAACTAAAGTTTCTCCACCATGTGAGGGGCCAGTGATAAGGAGGTCATCTGCAAATCAGCAGGAGAACTCTCATCAGAAACCAAATCAGCTGGCATCTTGATCTTGGTTTCCCCAACCTCCAGAACATGAGAAATAAATTTCAGTTGTTTAAGGCACTTAGTCTGTGAGATTTTTTATGGAAGTCCCAGCAGACTAAGGCATCTCTTTAAGATCTTGGTGTTGTGATTACAAACAAAAGCATCCTCTCCAGTCAATGCTTACCATCTGCCAATATGTTAATCGACATTTTCTTAGTTTCATCTGTGTATAAAGCATTGCAGAGAATATAGAGCTGTGCACAACATGTTTCTTTTTCCAATGGACACTACAGGTTAGCAGAAGAGATAGAACTTGGACATGTACACCAACAAGTTTCTAAATTCAAAGAGCAGCAGAAGATAGTGCTAATGTTAAGTTTGGAAAGAGGAGCAATTATTTTTGGCGGAGAAGTTACCCAGAAAGGTTTTATGGAGTGAGAAGAGATGTTAATAAATGTCCCTAGGAAGCAGACTTTTTGCAGAGTTCCCCTACATACCAGCTAATTTAATGGGTCACGTGCTTGGGTTAAGTCCACAGTATCACTCATGTTGCTATTCTCAGCATCTTTCACGGACTGCCAGTGGAAGAGAATCAGGTCTCCAGTTTCATGGGCAACACAGGAGCCACACTGACTTTCAAGTGAGACACAGTTGCCACTGATACGTATGAGCAGTTCATGGAAAATGACTCAGGTTAATGATGTTCTAGAATTGTGTATAAGCAGTAGGGCTCCAGGTTGTCTGTTCCCTGTACAAACATCGAGTTGAGCAAGGTCACAATTGCTGCCCCTTTGTAATCTAAGCAATTAAGTGATGCCAAGAGTGCTTGAGCTATTGGCTGCCATACTTGTGGGTTGTAGTGGAGATTACATCCTTACAAGGTTTTCTATCCAATGAGTGAGCAGAGAGGACATATCAGTTCTAACAATAGAAAAGACCTCAAACCTTCTTCAATCCCAATAGTTTTCAAGTACTTCCTGGTAGCATGGAATCCCTTTTTTTGTCAAACTAAATGTTTTATGCAACCTTACTCTATATATATATATATATATATATATATATATATATATATATATATATATAAAATAAAAGATAAAAGAGGGGCTGCTTTGGCTCAACCTCCCCCTACTCTAAGATGGCTCTAAGCATTAACACAAAATGCTATAGCTATAGGGACCACAACCTCCAAACCCCAATTCATGCCTACTCTGCCCTCTATTCTTAGGCAACAAGGTTCTTTCCAAATTAATTCCCTAGGGGATTTTTTTTTTCTTACTTGAGGTCACACAGCTAAGCATTGGCCAAGATGGAACTGGAACCTGGGCTTTCTGACTCCCAGCCAGTGTTCCTCACCCTCTAGGTGACCTTGTCCAATGACACTAATGCAGGGATCTGACAGCCCTGCATTCCTGTTACCTCAAAGAAGCCAGTGACACAGGGAAGACAATGATGGTGTCAGTCAGGAGCTCAGTGGAAATTATTTGCACCTCAGATTGGGCACTTGGAAGGGAATTTAGTGAAGGGATTATTTACAAATAGATTTCAGAACCACATAGGAGATAGTAGAGAAATATATCTGGGAGAGCAACAGCAAGAACCCTCTACATAGGCCTGAATCTTTACATAAACCCAGTCATTAGAAGAACCATAAACTTCAGTAGAGGGGTGCAGACAACCTAGAGTAGGCCCAAGGTACCTGACTTCATGACCCTTCATACCTCCTGTCTTCCTCTGGTGCCTCACTGTCACCTCCATCCTCAGCAGCCAAGGGCAGGGAACCCCTTGAAACAGTGACCTTATCAGCCTTGCAGGGTTCTGGCCCTATGGAGAGGCTGACAAGTGGATAGGGAGGGACAGAGATCGCCAACACAACTGATTAAGAAGTAGTCACTTCACTGTGGCAATGCCTGGTGAAACACTATTTTGAGGTGAGCTTTTTACAGAAAGGTAACTATGGGAATAAATTAATAAGGAGATTAAATGGGCATATTTCCTGCTCTGCTGCACTAAAATGGTACAATTATTTTAAAATAAATATGTGAGATTAAATATTTATGTTTCTCCTCTGGGTAGAACGAATTACTTCAGGATCTGTTCCCTGTTTATTTCTCTAGACCCATCTCTCACCATTCCCATCGCCCAAGTGATAATGATACTGAACAAATAGCTCAGGGCTCCCAGAGGGGCTAAGCATCTTCTCCTCCCAGATATTGCACATGCTTCCTTCTCTATCTTGCACTTTTCTCCTTATTCCTGTTGCCTAGACTTAGCTCTAGGAAGCCTTTCAAGCCTCTCCCTCCCACCCATCCTGGTTTAGGACTTTGAATGACTTTGTCACCACTCCCTTCCCATTGTCTTCTAAAGACCCAGAGCTAGATGATCTGGATCTGCTCTTGAGGCAGCCATAGGGTCAAGGGTAGAGATTACTGACCCTATTGCTCTGGTATGAAGACAGTGCCTGACAAAGCTGCTCAGTGATGCTGTGGAGAGAAAGAAGGACTTTTTGGGCTCCAGTCTTCTCCTCTTTGAAAACAAAATGGAAAACTCAGTGAATTCTTTAGGAAAGATTTTGATAGATGGCTGTAAATAAAGGCGCTCACCTATTGACTTATTTATTTCCTTTACAGCCCACTTTAGAGCTCCATTTTGTGAGTAACCAACCCCACCAAAGGCAGCAAGTCCTTAAAGCCCCCCCCCCCCCCAGCCCCCCCTTGCATGAGTCACAGGAGGAGGCCTCCTGGTGATGGCCAAATAGCTTCACCCGATGTCCAGGTTTTTGGAGCATGCGAACTGTTACCAACGGAGACCTCAAAACAAAACTGTGGGACTGGGGCAATCAGTCCATAAGTCATTATCTGCATTTTACTGATAGAGGAAAACTGAAGCTCCCAAAGTGACACAGCCAGTTACAGATCCATGTGGGGCTGAGTCTCCTGACCTTCTGCCCCGTGTCCTTTCCTCTCCAACACAGCGACCTGAGAAAGGATTGGCACCATCTACTCAGGCCTTTCATCCCACACACAAGGAACTAATACATTGTTGATTGCACTGATGTTTTGCTACCTTTGAGATGCTAAATACATTAAAATTTGGAGTGGGTGGCCAATTAAATTTTTGTACTGAATTTCTCTTTCCCTTACTGCCTCACGAGGTGTTTTTCCACACTCTCTTAGAATCTCTTCTCAAAGGACCAGAGTTATGTTAATCTCTGAGTCATTCATTCAAAGAAACATTTTTGAGGATCTACTATGTAGCTAGACACTGTTCTAAACGCTGGAGTACAGCAGTGAATGAAGTAGACAGGGTCCCTGCCTTCACAAGGCTTATCTATTTAGAGGGTGAGACAGATAGGACATAAAGAAATAAGCAAAGTAATTTCAGATTACAAAAAGTGTTATGAAGGAAATAATCTCCTATGATTTAGATAGAAGAAGGGGATAAAAGACTTAGCTGACAAAGGCACTGTATTGTAGTCCATAATTGAGTGCTTAGCCCTTCCTTATCGGGTGCTGAGGAGATATTTGGTAAATGAATGCATGTATGCAACAATTAAAGTGAATAAATGAATGTTTATTTGTATTTTCTTTTTAACGAGACATCACCAACCTATCTTGACCTAGCTGTTGTTTCTTTGTACTAGGGGGTCCATTCTTAACACTTGCATATGTCTCCTCCCACCTTCCCCACACACCTATAACTCCCTTGGTAAGCTGAGATGTGCAAGAGCAGTGTAGGCCTGAGCTGGGCTCTGCAGAATGCTTCATTCTCTCTTCCAGCAGGCTGTGAGGAAACCTACCCAGGACGGGATGTGGTGGGCAAGAACTCCTCTTCCTTGACATCGCTTTCCCAACCTTGACTGTCTGCGGCCACCCCTGCCCCCAACAGTTTAGGGACATTACTCTTTTACTGGCCCTTTGGTGGCGGTGCGCATGACTGCACACTCCTCTTCCCAGAAGGTGTGGAATTTCAAGGCTTTCTAGTAAGAATACTAACAACGCCCTACCCAGCCATTCCCCACATTCCTCCCTGTCTGTACCTGCAGCGTGGACTTTCCACCGAGTGGGATCAGGGTGTGAAGAAGTCCCTGGAGAGAGGCCTGAGAGTTTACAGTGAGAACTATGGGCTCTCACTGAATGTATGCCACAAGGAAGCTTAGCTTCTGTTTTATTGGAATTGCATTTTCTTCCATTTCCCAAAACATGCAGGCTTCTCCCTGTGTGGTTCAAAAAACAGGCACCCAGCCTCATAATTCCCTTTATGAGCCTATCACTTCTCCCCTCTACTAAGGCTTATTCCATTTATTGCTATTCTTTTCAGTTCCCACAAACTCCAATTGCATGTCATTTAAATGGACTCCCAGACAAGAGATAAAAGTGTCAGTCAGTACTAAAAGCTAATCATTGACTTCTTAAATGTCCCTTATTAAAACCACTCATCTATGCAACCATGCAACCTGAGACCGAGGGAGTCGACCCAAGTCTTTATCTCCATGTGTGAAATCTCTCTCGAGTTGTGGAGCTTATATAAACATAATGACTAGACTCATCCAGTGAGAAAACTGGAAAAGCCTTAGAGGTGACCTCATTCAACTCAAGGAAACGGAGTCTCAGGCAGGGGTGGGTGGGGCTTATTCCAAGTTACCCAAACTGGTAGGGTGGGGCTGGGACAAGAAAGAAGCCCACACGGTTATGGTCCTGTGTTTTTTCATGGTTCCAAACTGCTGGTTGAACGGCCACCCCATCTCATATCAAAGCTGTCCCCTAAAGCCAGGCTCCCTCACATTTCACATTTTTCACATTAGCTCTGCCATTTCCCAGTGTCCGAAGGCCAAAGCTTCAGAGTCATCCTTGGCTGCTCTCTGATTTCCATCAGATACTGGCCTTGGTTCAGAGTGGTTCCCTGGGCCAGAGCTGAAGAACGATGGGGAAACACCGTTTTCCTCACCCTTATGGAATCCACAGTCAGGGGAGTCTTCATTGTACCTCATCTGAGCATCCACTGCTTACACAGAAGGAGCGTTAAGCACGTGGTGGCCTTCGCCAAACGTTGAATAAGATGTACCCACTGCTTCAGCTTCATAAGCCTTCGAGAAATGACATCACTTTTACAAGTGCTTAGAAGCTACATTTTTTTTATTTTGTTAAAAATGTCACTTAGTTGTGTCCCTTATTGAGTTTCTAAAAAGGTCATAGGTTGAGAAGTTTCAGAAATTATATAGGATGAGAAGGTTCTACTTGTCTAATAAGTATACTCATTTAATAGGAAATGGCAATAAAATAGAAAATGAAAATAAGGACTCTTAAGAACCTGTGACAAGGAACCACATAGCTTTTGAGGTTGTGCTTCAAATATGATTTTGAGCTTCTTGGAAGGCATCAAAAGAAAAAGAAAAAACACAACTAGTTATAGAATTTTTGAGAGCAGATGAAGCCATCTGATTTCTTGGAGAAAATAAAATTCCCTCCCAACAAATTACTAGTACTTTGAAAAATAATGTTGTTTGTTTTCTATTTATGAAAGTTATTTCATGCTCTTTGTAGAAAATTTGGAATAGCTAAGTATAAAGAATGTCACCTTCCACTGATAACTTCTGATCACATTTTTCTTCTTTCCAGTCTTAAAAACAACAACAACACATTTTTACAGGGTTTTAGTCACAACATTTTAGCATTAGCTTTCCTTAACATTAACTACGGTTTTGCATTGGGCACTGGATCTAAGGCCATTTCTCACCAGATGTTTTATGTGGAGTATGTGGGGTAAATTGAGGACTGTAAGGAGCAATGTTATCAACTTTTTAAAATTAGCAAACGCAGTAGAAAACTTTGTATGATTTTTTTTTCTCGCGGTAAAAACTGAGGCCAGGATATTTAAAATGTAATTTAGCGAGGGTGGTTTTCATAGGTGCTGACCTTGTGTGGTAGGATATTTAACTACTGGAAGTCCATCAGGATCCAAGACAAGACAGAAGCCTGGAAGGGTAGATGGCATCACATATCCTTGGTGGACCTTCCCTAAATGTCACTTTCCAGGGAGGTGTGTGTGTGGGGGAGAGACTTTTGATTCAAGGATGCTTTGAGATTTTACATTATTAAGGAATCTCTTCAGGTAGTAGTTGGGCCTCTAAGCTACTAAATAATACTTCAGTGAATTGTGACTGAAGATTGTGACTTGCTTAGAGGGTCCCTCTTACATTCAAAGGGTCACTTTGGACTAAAAAAAATGGGAGGATGTGTCCCCTCCTTTGACTCTTCAGTTGCATCTTCAGTCAGCACTTTGCATCTTTACCACACTGTGAGGTTTGAAGGAATGTTCCTATCCTAAATTTACAAATAAGGAAACCAAGGCTCAGGGGATGTAAGTGCCGTGTCCAAGGTCACATTCTAGTGAAGGATGGAGCCCGGGTGAGACTTTTATATCCCACTGGGCTGTGTGCTTTACTCAGCCCCTGGCGGTTGCTCTTCTGGGAGCTAACCCAGCCCTCTCATTGTTCTCCATCCCTGGCACCCAGGGTCCAGTTTCTCAAAGTGTGGTTCCTATGCAGGAAGCATCGCCTGGGAACTAGTTAGAAATACAAAGTCTCAGCTTCCCCCCAGATCCACCGGGTTTGAACAAGCTTTCCGGATGGCCCTGAGAACCAGAGTTCTAGACATTCTAAATAAATATGGTTGAATTTAAGTCCTAAAATTCCCATAGACTTTCATGAACATATTTACAATATTTAAGAACTCCCATTTATACCTTAATTAAAAAACTTCCAATGACTTCTCAGGAACCACCCCTTATGCACTAACCGCCAGTCAGAGAGGGGAATGTTGTGTCACACAGTGACAAGGAGACCGACACTGTGCTCCTATTTGTGGGAAGCAGAGAGAGAAAACATGGCACCACAGAGACAGATAATGCTGACAGGCATGTGGCATCAGATAGAAGACGGTAGTATAAGTAGTGCTTATTTTGTATTACAAACTATCCTTAAATGATTTATATGAACTATTTATCTAACTCTGACCACAACTCTATGAGGGATTTACTACACTGCATTCCCACTTTACAGATGAACAAACCAAGGCCAGGAAACTTGCCCAAGATTACAAAGCTAGGAAGTGATAAAGTGCACTAGATTGCACAGTGCAGGAGCTTACCTATGGTTGCATTTTGCCTTTTCATGACCTTCATTAGTGCCATAGCAAGGCACAGGGGAAGATGCTGGGTGGAAACTCGCTGGATAGCTCTTGTACCTAAAACTGTACCAAGCACCTTGTTGATGACTAATATTTGTTGGTGAATGAATGGAATGAACTATCCATAAAATAATTCTAATAGAAATGATTAGAAAAGGTTTGCCAGAGGGGTGGGACCTGAGTTGGTATTTGAAAACAGAGACAGAAAAATGCAATCCAGACAACAGTACAAATACCAGTAGAGCAAGTGGAACTCTGACAGAAGTGGAGGGTAAGATGTTCACTGGGAGGTGTGGGGAGGCAAAGGGGAAGTCCTAAAAGGGGAACAGTGAGAAAACTGGGAAGAGAGAGAGCTCTGGGAGGCAGTCCAAGGGGTTGGATTTTATCCTATTATCAATGAAAGGTCATTGGAGGGTTCTGAGTAGGGGCTCCAAAAAGTCCCTAAAGAAATAATTTAGGGTGTTCCATTATTTATTATTATTATTTTCATTATTATTATTATTTAATATATTGGAGTGTTATTCTATCTAATAAAAGAATAATATGCAAATTGACTGTGCCTTTGCTACACCCACCAGCCACGCCCACCCATCAATCAGGAGCAGGGGAGGGTGGGCAGGGCCGAGGCCCATGCTATCTGGGCTCGAGCTGGCCTGGGCTCTGGGGAGAGGGGGTATGTGGCTGGGATGGAGTCAGCCATTGGCCCCACTACAGGGAGATGGCTGGGTGCCCAAGGCCAGAGGCTTTTTAGGCCTTGGGCAGGCTGGGGTGATTGGTTAGTAGGACATCCCCTGAGGGCTCCCAGTATGTGTGAGGGGGCAGGTTGGGCTGAGGGATCACCCACCCCCAGTGCATGAATTTCATGCACCAAGCCCTTAGTTAGTTAATAAGATTATATAGTTTTCAGATGTACAAATCTATAACACATCATAAGTATATTGTAGTGTGTGTTTAAGTCTCCTCCCATCACCATTTACTCCCTCTTTGCCCTCCCCCAGTCTGTTTTCCCTCTGATAATCACCATACTATTGTCTGTGTCTATGAGGTTTTGGAGGTGTTTTGTTTAATCACTTCACCTTTTTCACTCAGCTCCGCAAACCTCCCTCCCTCCCCACAGTTGTCAGTTTGTTCTCTGTATCTATGAGTCTGTTTCTATTTTGTTTTTTAGTTTATTTTGTTCTTGAGCTTCAAGAACATATAAGTGAAATCACTTGGCACTTGTATTTCTCTGACTGGCTTCTTTCACTTAGCATAATAAACACAGAGAATGTTTTTTAAAAAGAGTTAGCTGCAACATACTGGCTTTCTTGTTTTTCCACACTTTCTATGTAGGCTTTCTATGAAGTGAGGGCTGCAGACAGGTAGCCTTCAGACCACGGCACTGCTCAGAGCTGGGCTCTGGGAGCTCTCAGAGCGGCACCCTCAGAAAGCCCCATTCACTAACCACAACATGCCAGTTTCCCATAACTTAACCTCTCAGGCGAGAGTCCAACATCTGACTGGTCCCCCAAACGAAAAGGCAGGTGATTTCAGGGGGTAGAGGATGGGGCCTGCGTAGGATGAGTACTTCAACAACTCTAGGCTCTGCTGGCTCCTAATGGACAAGCCACATCATGGAATTTCAATAAATAATTTACCCTGGCTCGGGTTTCCGCTCAGTGTTCACTTTCAGCAGGAGGCTGCCATTCTTATTGGCAAGCTGGCCCCTCCTCCACATGAGGTAGGAAATTTAGCTGAGATTCGGTAATGTTTTTAGAACTGGGTAGGGCCAGATTACCATGTGCAAGGGTAGAGATTTTTTTCTGAGTAGGAGTACTGTGCAACCCAGATGTGAAAAGATATACTTTTTAAAACAAAAAAGAAGAACTGGGCACCACTGACCTAAGGCACAGGTTATGAAGGAATTTGCATTGTTGCTATATGAGGCCTTTGTCTTCCAAAGTTACAAGACCAGCTTTCTCAGTAAGTCAGGGTTTGGACCTGAGGATCTAGATTTTTACCAAGCTCCGAGGGGAGACTGATGCGCCAACTTAAGTAGCAAGGCTATAGACAACCTAGAGTTTTATATCAGGAAAACTGTTCCTTTCAGGGCCATTGCTGGGAATTCTGGGGGAGAGATAGAAAGCACTTCATGGGACTGGGTTGAGGAGTAGGCTTATGTTCATTTTCCTAAAGACTGTGAAGCTGTAGGGCGTGGTATTCTAGCTACAATTTCAGTCTACGGATGCACAAGGACTGGGTGTGGGGCTGTAGTGTTATTGTGCCTTCTCCACCAAGAGCACTTGCCCACAAGTTATCTCGCTTGATTTCACAGAGAATGTGAACAGGTGGGCAGCTGCTGTTATTCCCAGTTACGGATGAGGGAGAGAGCTTTGAGGCCACTTCAAGCCATCTTTCTGTTTTTTGTTTTTTTTTTTTCCTTTCTCGGTGAAAAGATTGAGAGAAGAAATGCCTTGTTCAAAACTAGTGTATAATCTTATACTCCCCTTATACAGTTTTGTCTCCAAGGCCTTGTTTCTCTCCAGCTCCACATTAGGTGTCTGAGCTGTGGTCTTTGCCTGAAGGCTACATTTTAAACAACGAGAATGAATATACGTGAACCTGAACCATATCACTGGGCTGAGAAGAGAAAAATAATACAGGGTCTATTTTATGACTTGGTAGAGAGAGATCCTCTTAAAGAAAGGTGTGGTGAGAGCAAATTAGGAGAATACAGGGGGAAATGGTGCTTCTCATTGTAGTTTTGCCTATTTCATCGACCTCCTCAGCAGTCCTGTGCTCTCTGCGCGCAGAATTCCATCTAAGGTTAGCATTATAAAAAAGCACCCCATCGCCAAATGACACTGCCTTCTTTCCCATGGATCCTAGTGGAGACCGCAGAATTTTCTACATCATGCTTCCACCATCTTTTTCCAATAGCTGGGGGATGAAGCCAGTTGAATAGGCTTTGTTACTCCTGAGCCTCCATCAAAAGATAATTTGGTGGCGTTGATCCTCAACATTAGATAAGATCTAGAAGTCTATCTTCTATTAATCCTTAAAGGCCACTGCTTAGCATCATCTAGTCTAAACATAGCCCAACAATAGCAGACTTCCTTCCTTAGATAGATTTTGCAAGTAAACGGAAGTTATTGTGATTGGCTTGTTCTGGCTGACAATGGGAGAAATAGTTTGCCTGGGGTTTGGGGTGTGGAGGACACAGCCACAGTATAATTTTTAACAAACAGGTGCAAATATTCTATCTGGTACTTTTAAACAAAAAGGAGATACAAAGGTCAATAGGAGAAATAAGGAGACTCATGTAGTACTTTAAATAATAAAGAATTAAACAAACAAACAAAACAAATGCTATGTTTTGATGAATATGGGGCCTGCGTAGTGACACAAACATCTATTCCAAGCATATGAATGGAGCAATCTCTGTTGAGCTGGAAACATGTCTTCTCATCTTCTGATAGACCAACGGGCTGACTTGAGGGGTCTCCTCTGTGGAGCCCTGTATCATAGGATGCAGAAGCCAAAGCAAGGTGTTTTGGCATCTGAGCACCCCAACAGCACTAAGCCACCTTCTGAGATTTCTAGGAAAAGTCAGATAGAGCAGAACAATTTTTGCACTGGACTTATTTTGGATTTATTTGGGGGTGGGGTGGGGTGGGTAATCTCATATCTTTATAATGGCCACTGTCTGTTTTTTTCTCTGAGGCATGACATGTAGAATTTACACTATAGCTCTTCACAAACAAGAGTCATTTCTAACTTCCTCATACATAATGAATAGTGCCGAACAAGTGATTAGGGAGAGAATCAGAGAATCCAAGGTCCCCCATTATCTAGCCATCTCTTCGTTTTCCAAGGCACAGTTGCAGAAGACCATCCTGAAGCAAGGATTTGCTCAAGGATGCTTATCTTACAGAACGTCTGTAAGGGCTTCTGACTTACACTGGCCTGGCAGAGAACAAGGGGTGGGGGTTAACCTGCCTCCCATTGTAGGACTTCTGAAAGAAAATGCTGTAAGTCTTTAAACATTTTCCTTTCTGAAAAGAAACATAAACTCCACACCAGGTTGTGGCTTCCTGGGTGATGGCTTGGGCTATTGTGTGTGTGGTATAGTTACTGGGGTAAGTTTATTTTTTTTAATGGGAGTACAATAAATAGAACATTTCCCGCTTTAGTCTGCCATTTGGAAAAGCGTTCCAATTCCCTTTTGGACCTAGGGGTTACAAAAGACAGATTCTTTTTAATTCCAACTGGGCCTGGGCTCCAACATATATATAGCTCAGAAGGGAGCAAGCTCAGATTAAGTTTTTTTTTTCAAGGCAGAGAAAGTGAAGTCAGGTCTCCTTGACACAAAACCCAGCTCAGTTTCCATGTGTGTAGCTGTGAGGCTGTTTTAAGAAAGCTCTTCTAAAGCAGTCACCTGATGGGAAGGAGGGTGGGGATGAGGGATTTATCCACATAGCTTCTCGTCTATGCTCCTGGTGGAGAGGGATGGGAGGGCTTGGGAGCTGGAGTGTGAGCCTGGCTTCTTGTAAAACCCCGAGTGACTCCTCCATTTTACCGCAGAATAAACCTTGGTTAGAAACTATACCCTGCAGTAATCAGATATTTTTTTCTTGTGTCTTCAGTATTTTACCCTTTGAGAGAGTAGAATGACAAATAAGCAAGGGCTAATAAGAGCATTTCTAAAAGTGATTTTTGAAACGATTCAGTTCCCAAAGCTTCTTTGATTATATCTAAACTAGAGCCCTAATGCATGAAATTCGTGCAAGAGCAGGCCTTCCTTTCCCCCTGCTGCTGGTACCACTTACCTCTGGCACCTGGGACCCAGGCTTTCCTCCGGCTGCCAGCAGGCACCCGGGACCTGGGCCTCCCTTGCAGCCCCAGCTTCGTCTGGAAGGATGGAAGGACATCCAGAAGGATGTCCAGTCTAATTGGCACATTACACTTTTATTATTATATATTACTTACATTGATGATTTTGCCTGAGATTTCATCCATCTTCACTCCACTGCCAACTCCACCCTGCCTATGGTCTGTGTCTTGGAAAGTCATCTGAAGTCTGTACCTCAGCTGGCCTTGTTGGAAAATGAAAGGGTTGAGTGAAGCTGGAGGGATCTGGGTAGGGTTAGCTTTGCAAAAGGGATGCTTCTTCAAGGTAATGTGCTGAGGATACCATGGAAATAAATTAAAGGAGAGTCTTGAAGGAGCCCAAGAAGGTGGTTACCGGAGGTTCTTGCTGTATGTCTGTATCTCCCCCCCCCCCCCCCCCCCAAACTGCAATGCTGGCCGCTGCTCACAGGCCCGCGTGTCTGTCTTTCAGGGTAGAATGGCAGTTTGCAAGCTCTATCATTCTCTCAACTCATTTGACTATCATGCCTGAGCCACGAGCCAATCACAATGTTGGGAGCTGGGGCTGCCTAGCTCACGAAGTCTCCATTCAGACATTGGAATTCTTAGATGTAAATAAAAGACAGTGATATTCACCTTCTCTCTGCCACATTTTAGGAATACTTTAGAGTGTCCTTCAAGATCATCTGTCCTAATTTATACATTTTATAAATAACAAAACTAAGGCCCAGGAAGGGGAAAAGTTTTCACCCAAGATCACATAGTTCTTTGTGCCAAGACTGGAACACAGGGCTCCTGACCTTCTGCTTTTTTACTTTTTATAGATGTTTTTATGAAGAGGGATACGAAGTCAGAAACATCGATAAGAGAGAAACATTGATCAGCTGCCTCTTGCACACCCCCTGCTGGGGATTTGCCTGCAACCAAGGTACATGCCCTAGACCGGAATCGAACCTGGGACCTTTCAGTCCGCAGGCTGACACTCTATCCACTGAGCTCCACTGCCTGTGTTTGCCTCTGGAGCTACCCAGGAAATTCAATTCACCAAACATCCGGGTTCTCCAAACATTCTGGCTAAGGCCTTACTGCACGTGTATAGGAAAACATAACTGCCCTAAATTCCTATGCTCTTATTAAAGGCAAAGTTAAGTATTCCTATAGTCTCCCACCTACAAGTTAATTAAAAAAAATGTTGCTTTTGTTTTTAAGTCTTGCCTTCCAACCAGCCCTGGAGTAATTTTAAATTGAGAGTTTTCAATGGAAATTAAAGCAGCCTGGGGTAAGAGGTGCTGCCCTTTAGCCTGGACACCCATTATGGAAGCTCTGTCCTGTGAGTGGCAGAGGTAAGATATGACTGAATCCTACAAAAGGTATAACCAGTTTCAAGATTACCGGAAGCTCCTGTTGCTCTTCTTCCTATTCCCAGTTTCTCACTCACCTCCTGGCAGCTGTCTGAATGCCTACCACAGGAGTTTCATACTCTCTGCTTACATCTGGTTCATGATCAACTTTCACAATTATCCAGAATCACACTGCAATGTGAATGCTTTGAGAAACGAGGTAGGGAAGATGCCATGTTGGCCAAGGGTGGTCGAGGGTTAGACACCAGTGGTGATAGGAATAACAGACATACATGGGGAAGCAGGGTACACAAGAAGATAAGCTTTAGACTGCGTTGTGGCTTTGCCTTTCACTGGTCTGGCATCCTCAGGCTGTAGGAAGAGAGGAATGGGAGAATTCCTATGTGGGTTTCTTTGATACAGCAGGAAAGACAAGATGACATATATTCCACATCATGTAATCAGGTCTCCAGACCCATACATATGTGGTTTCTTCTGCTCCCATGTCCTTACCTGTTACTTTGCTTGAATAAATCATCTGACCCTTCAGATCTCATCTGAAGGGTCATTGCTGGCGCCAAACTTTCCCGGAGCTCACAGGAGGGCTCCTTCGTGCTCCATCATTGTTGCACTTCACTTATGACCTGCACGTCATCTCTACCTTTTGTGCCTCTGTGTGGGCCAGCTTCTCAGGGAGATGGAGAAGCTGCGCTCATTGCTGCGCTCCCAGGCTCTTGCCCTGAGCAGGCCCTCAGTGAAGATGTTTATCCTGCTGCAAGGACCTATCCTACCCAAATGGCCGATGAACACATATGGTCGCAGGTGGAGCTAAAGCCTCCTAGTGCTCCCGAGGTCAGGAAGCTGAACCTAAGACTTGCAGGGTTCACATTGTAGAAAAGCAAAGTTTCTAGCCATGGCTGGCTGAAGGGCAGTGCCTAGGGAGAGGGAATGTGATTGAGCACATATGACCATGTGGGAGCTTTGGCTGTGTGGTGGATTTTTGGACCTTGGCAAACTGCCCTCTGTCACTCTCAGGGAAGTCCTATGCTCCCATTGTTGTTTGTGGTCGTGTTGTATTGAGATTCTCCACACATCTTTGTCCAAAACATGCTCTCCATTCTCTGGGTAACTCAAAATGAAACACGATTTTCAGGGTCCATATAAGGACTGACAATGGGGAGGAATGTCGGTAAAAGTGGGTGGCCATAGAAGCAGCCCCAAGATCTGAAGGAATTTCCAGAACAGGTAGGAAAATAGGGACAAAAGAGCAAAGAGGACACCGCAGACATTTCCTGAGGCTCCGACTCTGTGTTTGGAGTGGGCTCAGGGAGCATTTTTGTTAGTTTTCTTTTGAATACACTGGTTGAGCGATTCTAGTGTACATCCCAAGTGTGAGCAACATCAGATCAGAGGTGGCCAGGCCTGAAAAAACAAACACCTTTTAATTAAATCAAAATATCCTAGACTGGGGCCTGGACATAGCATTTTAAAATCAACATTAGACTATATTTTTCAAGCTTGGTATAATACTTTGTTGACATCATACAAAATACTAATTTTTCACAAAGTTTTCCAGAGGGTCCTGATTTAAGTCATCTATATAATAAATCTCATGACTCATATATGATTTTAGTGCCATAAGCTTTTAATCTATTGTAATTGGGAGGTTTGGAGAGATGAGAGTTTACTGGGCTTAGCTCAGGGGGAGGAGGATAGATTTGTGATTTCTCTAAAGTCTTTTTGATCAACTTGTGATAGTAAGATACTATATTCAAACATTCCAGCAACCTGAGCGAAGGGCAGAATGAGGGTCAACTGACGACTCTCCACTATCACAAGATCCCAAACTCCAACCTTTGTGGAAGAAACTGAGCTCAATGTCAAGATGCCCCTTGTTCAAAGATTATATGCAGGCTCATTCCATGAATGTAAGGGAAATGAAATGAATTCATAATCAAAAGCTGGAACTAATTTTTATAGCATCTTAAATAACAAATAAAAATATGTCTAGGGAAGAAAGCCAATGTTTTGACAGTGGCCTCATTAAGGCATGCTTCCTGCATCAGGACTGGTGTTCTCCTGGGGAGGCTTCAGTGAGCGGACATGGTCTTCAAATTAAACCCATGTGGGAAGCAGTTCTGTTTACACGAGGTTGTAGATGTGTATTTCTCTTCTGTTTCCTGTGCTTTGGTGCATTTCTGAGATGGAAGAATTCCAGCTTTCAGCTTTCCTGATCCAAGAATGAGAATCATAACAGTGCCCAAAAAATAGCATGACGGTTCTGTAAATATCTGTAGCAAAGGTTCTTGTGTGTTGTGAAAACACAGACTCTCAAAGGCTTCAACAGAAAATCACCAGGAATCTGTCACAAAGCCTGATCCCTCAGCTTCACCCACTGATCTCCCTTAAGTTCCATTCTGTCTTGTCTTTGGATCCTGAATCACTTATAAATGATATTTGGCTGGAGAATGTAGCTCACACAGGAGCTCAACAGCCTCTCAGAGAACAGACATGCACATGCCTGTCCCCTTTCATGGCCAACATGAGACTGGACTAGTTTAGGAAGGCTCTTCTCCGACCAATGGACAGTGGCCGCAGTTCCTCCTGTGTTTGCTTTCTCTATTGAATGTGTTGCTCCACACACAAAACCTTGAACACCGAGGCGTTGTTGAATCTTTGTGCCTTCAAAGAGAGTTCTACTGACTATTTACTAAGGCCTAGCATTTCACAAATAGGGGTGTTTTAATTAGCTCTTTCAAAACGTTTGTCATCTGTTGTTATAATGACAATAGCTCTACATTTATAAAGTAAATATTTTATACATATTGTCATTCAGTTGTAAAATAAACCTGCAAGGTAAAGATTTCTATCCCCAATTTGAATATGAGGAACCTGAGGTTCAATGTGTGTGTCCACGTTATCTGCAGGGTAAGAAACCACCCCGAAACTTAGTGGCTTTAAACAATGACAACATTTATTTTGCTCATGAACCTGAAGTTTGGCCAAGTCTTGGTGTGGATGAATGATTTTATTTCACCAGGCGTCATTTGGGACAGCTCAAGGGCTGAGCACTGGAATCATCTGAAATCTCACTCATTTGCATACCTGGTGGTTGATGCCACCTGTCAGCTGAGTGTTAACTGAGACTGTTGGCCAGAGTACTATTGAATGCCTCCTTATATACTTGGACTTCCTGACAGCATGGAGTTGGGGTCCCAGAGCAAGCATCCCAAAGAAATAGAGAGCATCAGGCAGAAACTGAACCGCCTTTTATGCCCTGACTTCAGAAGTCATACATCATGACATTTTACTCAACTAGACCCCTAACGTAATTGGAAGAGACTCATGTTAGAAGATTGTTAAGTAGAAGCAGGACTAATAGAGGTTTAAAAGAGACCCACTCACTTATTCAAATAATTTGGGCATAGTGAATAGGGAAAAAGCCATGTCAGAGTAGGAAGAGAGCCCGGGGAGAAGGGGCACTGGTGTTGGAAAGGGCAGCTCCTTCTCAAAGAGTCTGTAGAAGAATAGGAGGGAGAACACCTACTCAGTACAGATTGATGTAAAGCTCAAGGCTGTCTTAGACAGTGAAACTGAGTAGTCATCTGGATGTGGGGCCTACAGTTCCTCTGGAGGGGATCCTATATAATAAAGAGATAATATGCAAATTGATCCTCATGCTCTTGCACAAAATGGCCACCCCCTGTGGTAAAAAATGGCCACCACAAGATGACCTGCAGGGGAAGGTAGTTGTGGGCGATCAGGCCATCAGGGAAGGGCAGTTAGGGGTGACCAGGCCAGCAGGGAAGGGCAGTTAGGGGTGACCAGGGGGTGGGGGGAATCAGGCCTGCAGTGGAGGGCAATCAGGCTAGCAGGGGAGCAGTTAGGCGTTGATCAGGCTGGCAGGGGGGTGGTTAGGGGTGATCAAGCTAGCAAACAGGTGAGCAGTTGGGAGCCAGCAGTCCTGGATTGTGAGAGGGATGCAGTTGGATTCCCCCAAGGGGTCCCAAATTGGAGAGGGTGGAGGCTGGGCTGAGAAAGACCCCCCTGCCTACCGCCCTCAGTGCACACATTTCATGCACTGGGCCTCTAGTATTTACATAACCATATTTGACTTTTTATGAAACCATTTGGCAAGCTAAGGTGTTGATGACAGATACTGGATTGATGTGCTACCTGTCTCGGATCATATTTTTAAATTCACCTGGTGTGTTGTTTAATTTTGTGTGTCAACTTGGCTGGTGCCCCCATATATTTGATCGAACATAATTCTAGATATTTCTGTAGTTGTGTTTTTTTGGATGAGATTAACATTTAAATTAGTGGACTTGGAGTAAAGCAGGTTATCCTCCATAATGTGTTTGGATGTCATCCATTCAGTTAAAGGACTTAATAGATGAAATTGGGGCAGAGAAAATTCTGCCAGCAGACTGCCTTTGGATTCAAATGCAGCTCTTTCTCAAGTCTCCTGAGACTCTCTTCCAATTACTTTAGGGGTCCTGATCACTTGCCCCATCAGATTTGGGACTCACTAAGCCTTCACAATCATATGAGCCAATTCCTTAATATCAATTTCTCATTAGATAGATAGGTAGATAGATTGTTAGACGATAGATACATAGAAAGAAAGAAAAAGAAAAACAGAAAAGGAGAAAGGAAGGAAAAGGAAGGAAGAAAGAAAGAAGTAAATAAAGAGAAAATAAAGACACACACACACACACACACACACACACACATTCTGATGGTTCTATTTCTATGGAGAACTTTGACCAGTACACTTGGGATTCTTCATACTATATTACTCAGGTAGCCATTGGCTCAGAGCTGAGTTAGCCTTTATAGTCCACTTTACATAAATGCTGAGAATCTCTGAAGTCTCAAATGGATACTTGTTACATGACTACTTATTGAATGGAAAATTGCTGAGTAACACCCCAGTGAGTTAAGCCTTTTGTAATGCCGAAAATGTGCGTGTAGAACTCCCTATCTTCAAATGGACTAGAGACCCCAAGTCATATCCCTACTAATGAAGCTTATCAATCACATTATTAGGAGGACAGATGATTTAGTATTAAAAATGATAATAAGGAATACTATCTGATTTGCACTAATAAGAAAAAGTGGGCAGCTCTTTGTTTTACAAAGAAAAGTTCTCCACATGATAACAGTCAACTTAGGGCTATATAGATGAGTCATTTTATAGCCAAAGAAAGTCCTTTTCCTGTGGCCTTTGTCACTTTGACACTCTTTTCTGTAAGGTAACAGCTAGCCTAGCATAGTGGAAAACTGGGAGTTAGGAATCAGGAATTATGTCCCTGATTTGGCCATGGGACCACACTGTGCAGCCACCAGCAAGTTGTCGGAACTTTCTGAGCTTATTTCCTTACTAGTAAAAAGAAAGAGCTAGACCATATCACCCCTGATGTCAGCACCAGCCCCACTGTTGTAGAATGTTTATCTGGAAACCGAATATAATGTTTAATCCCTTCCTTGACTGGGCTCATGGGATAAAACAACAAAAAGTTGAAATGTGTCATTAATGGTGACTTAATTAGCTTTCTGTGTAAAGCTGACCTACCTTTCTTTCTTCTAGTGCCTCATTCAGATTTTAGCTTTGCCAGATTTTAAAGGAATCAAACAAAGAGCCAAAAATTCTTGCATTTTTTGAAATACAGACATTCAAACCTCTCTAGTAGTTTGGTCCAATCAGGAGAGAGAAATCACGCAGTAATTCAAACAGAAGTTAAACATAAAGAAGCGTTAACCATGGTAAAAGCATAACCATAACATATAGAAAACTCTGATGGTATCTCAGAGCCAAAGGCAAATGGCCAAGTTAAGGACAAACTCACTGGAGAAGGAATGGTCAGCCCAGCAGAAAGCATAGAAGTGCATTTGTTTGGCTAGGCCAGAGCTGCTGGAGTTCCTGGGCAAGCAGAGGCTCCCTCCAGAGCAGGTGAGGAGCAGGCGATCAGCAGTGGTGGCACAGATGTGCAGTGGATCCAGGTGTGCAGTGGATCCAGGTGTGCAGTGGATCCAGGTGTCAATGGGAATGGGAGGCCTGCAGGCCATGCAGAGCTTGCAGAGGACGTGGCAGATCTGTATGGACACAGGGGCCATCGGCAGGCTGTATGCAGGCTTCAGGGGACTATGGCGCTGTGTCAAGAGGGGTTCAAGGAGGTTCACCAGCCAAGGCTGTAAGGTGCTCGAGGGCTCCCATTCTGCCTGTGCTGAGGCAGGCTCTCCTGGCTGTCCTCATGCACTGCAGACCCCAGCCCACACTGGAGCTAGAAGGAGCTCCTATTCCTCCTGCCCTGGCCTCCCTGCCCTCTGAGGAAGCGCTTTCACGCTTTCTCAGCAGCGCTAGAATGAATTCTCCTTTGTTCTCACAGAGCTTCTTTTGAAGGTGCATTTGGAGTTAGTTGAGAGATAAATTGCTTAGTGACACAGCTGTCAAGGCTAAATGTCATCTGTCTCCTGGGATCTTTGAATTATTTTCCCCTCTTCTAGGCCTGGGTGCCCTCAAGAGGCTTTTGGACAAATTATCAGCTTCCCCTCACTGTCTCGGGACAATGTTCCATGTCCCTGGTGTGTTCATGGGATGTCTCAAATCATCAGTTCTCAAATGCCCCGGCTGGTATTGCTCAGTGGTTAAGTATTGACACAGAAAATAAGGGTCAGTGGTTCCATTCCTCATCAGGGCACATGCCTGGGTCTTGATTCCCAGTAGAGGGTCTGAAGAAGGCAGTCTATGGATGATGTTCCTCTCTAATTGATGTTTCTATCTCTCTAGCCTTCTCCCTTCCTCTCTCTCTGAAAAGCAATAAAAAACATGTGTTGTTGTTGTTTTTTTTTTTTTTTAAAGAAAAACAGTTCTCAAATGTTCTTCATGGACTCTTAGGGTCTCCGAGACCCTTTGGGGCATTCTGGGAGGTCACAACTATTTTCAGAGTAATATCATTTCTCTCTGGGGTTGACATTTTGTGGGTAAAACTGCTGGTGCTTTAGCCCAAATTGAGGCAGTGGTATAAATGGTTCTAGGAGCCATACATGCGCAGAAAAAGAGGAGCCGGTCTCATTTATGAATATCCTTGAGGAAGCAGTGAGAAATATATGATATAATTAAACCTCAGCCGTGGAGGGCGTGTCTCTCAAACCTCTGGCTGACGAAGTGGGAAGTGCACAGGCAGTTCCTGGGATGCTTCCTGGAGTACAGCAGCTGCCCAAGGAAAAGCACCGGTGGGACTGAGCTGTGAGCTGAACCAGCCGCTCCTTTCACAGAACAGGTTTTTACTTGAAAGAGACACCGGCAGACAAGCTGTGGGTTTTCAGACCTGGTATTTGACAGGTATTTCCTGCAAGGTCAGCAAAGTGAGCTTGTAATTTCAAGAATAACAACTGATTTATTGCCAATGATAAAACACAAGCTTTTAAGAGAACATTAGAATATTAGGAACCATGTCTCCGCCACTATGAGCTTGGCAGCTTCTTAAACTTTTCTGATGAGCTCGGCTGTGATGTTACTGAATGAGGTGCTTTGATTTTGTATAACGAACTGCATCAGCACTTAGAAGATCTGCATAACTCAGTGAAACACTACTTTGCAAGTGACGAATTCGTGATGTTACAGAATCATCTGGGGTAAAAAGATCTATTCAAAGTGCAAGACGGATGGGTGGGTTTTAGTGGACTAGAAGATTTTAATTGATAGAGTTTCAAATTCATCTATCAGCTAACCTTTAAGAAACTACTATTTTTGCCCTGGCCGATGTGGCTCAGTTGGTTGGGCATCATCCCCTGCTCCAAGGCACATGCCCAGGTTGCAGGCTCGATCCCTGGTAGGAGGCGTGTCAATTGATGTTGCATCTTGCATCAATGTTTCTTCTCCCTTCCTGCTCTCTAAAAATCAATAAACTATTCTTAAAAAAGAAAGAAAGAAACTTCCATTGTTGAGTACAGTATGGTATTAAAGAAAAATACCCACAACTATCTAAAAGTCTATTAACTTATTCCTCTCTTTTCCAGCTGTGTCTCTGTAAGCCAAAACTTAATCATATGTATACACCAACCAATTTACTTACATTACTAAATTTCTTTAAAAAAGAGTTTCTTTATATTAAAACATTATATATATATATAAAAGCTTAAATGACCTTTATGACTGGATGATTGGACAACCAGCCGGTAGCTATGACATGCACTGACCACCAGGGGGCAGACGCTCAACACAAGAGCTGCTCCTTGGTGTTCAGTGCTCTCCCACAGCCAACCTCCTATGGTGGCCACTTCCCGTGGTCCCTTCCCCGGGCTGGCTGGCCCCCATGGCCCCCACCCATGCATGAATTTGTGCATCGGGCCTCTCGTGTTATATGTTTATTGTTATAATATTCGAATGAATAAGTAAGTAAATATTTAAAATATTTTTGGCTTTCATTTAAAATGTAATAGATATTGATAGCTATAACCAACATAAACAAAAGATCTTTGGGATCCTCCATAATCTTTAAAGGTACATAAGGAATCTGAGACCAAAAGATTTGAGAATTGCTGTCTAAATAAATCTCCATTAGCCATTTTAATTCACAAAATTGCAGGAAGTTATGAGTGCAATGACTGACGCCAAGAGAGGAGGTGACTGGTCTAGTCAGAGTCACACAGTGAATTGGAGGCAGGGGTGGGTACAGAGCCATGGTCTTCTGCTTGTTTCTCAGGACACTCTTCAGAGTGCCAGCATCAGCATTTTGAGATAGGCCATAAAGAGGGAGTGATGTCACCCTCCCCTCAATAGGCATCCACTCTAACAGGCACTGAGTATCAACTAAGTCTCCAGCAGCTTGTTGCTGCTGAAGTCAAAGTAAATAAGACATGGCCCATGTTTTGGGGGTAGATGAGCTTGTTGTATAGCAGGAAAGATTACATGAAAGACATAAAATGACTTTCCCTGCATATAACATATAGTGTATAATCATACAACCTATGTAATTACATTATGCTATTACCACTTGATATTATCTATATACTAGAGGCCAGGTGCATGAAATTCATGCATTGGTATGGTCCCTAGGCCTGGCCTGTGATCAGGGGCATCTTCTCCAGCTGCTCACAGCCAGCCCCGCCCTTCGCCACCACCCACCCCGGTTCTCCATTCATTATTGTGCAATTGGAGCCTGATGGCCAGGGGAAGGGACCGAGAGGTTGGCCGTTTTCATCTGCTCACTGGCCCCACCTCTACTGCAGGTTGCCCTCTGTGTGTGAGGTGACTGATGGGGTGGGGGCCTTGGCCTGGCGCCACATGTGTATCCCGCCACCCATCCCCAGTTCCTGGGTGATTGGAGCCTGCTGGCTGGGGAAAGAGATCGAGAGGTGGTCAGTGCACCTCATAGTGACTGATCGAGCAGTCGTTCTGGTCATTCCATCATTAGGATCAATTTGAATATTACCCTTTTATTATCATCCTATCTAACAAAAGGGTAATATGCACATTGACCATACCTCCGATCAAGCCACGCCCACAAGCTGCACCCACCAGCCAATCAGGAGCAAATAAACCCCAACCAAGATGACTGCTGCCACTGAAAGCAAAAGGGAGGCTTGGGTTTCCCCGGCAACAGAGGAAGCCAAGCTTTCTGCCTGCTGTTGCTGGCCTAGGCCTCCACTCAATGCTATAAAGTTTCAATATAGAAGATATATCCTAACAGAAATGGTGGCAGCCACGGAGCTGGAGAGAGCAGAGGCTAGAGTTGCCCAGGCGATGGAGAAAGTCAAGCTTCTGCAGCTGTGCTGGCCTAGGCCTCCACTCTAGGCTACAATGTTTCAATTATTGAAGGTAAAGGACCCAACAGAAATGGCTGTCACCACCGAGTGAGCAAAGGCTTGGCTCCACTCCAGGCTATAAAGTTTCAGTTGTAGAACATAAATTAATCTCAGATCCCAGGGCCTCCTCTTGGGTTGCTGGGGGGTGTGGCCAGCCTGCAAACCTCCACAGGTCCCTCGCCCAAGCCACCCCATGCCCCAAGGGAACCCCCACCTTGATCTGGGACACTCTTCAGGGCTAACCAGTTGGCCCCCTCCCATGCACCAGGCTTCTATCCTATCTAATAAAAGAGTAATTTGTAGATTGGCTATCACTCCAACACACAAGAGAGCTGCCCCTATGTGGTCAAAGATCCTGCCCCCATGTGAACATAAGATGGCCACCACAAGATGGCCAGCAGGGGAAGGCCGTTGGGAGGTTCCAGGCCTGCAAGGGAAGGCAGTTGGGAGGGACCAGGTCTGCAAGGGAGGGCAGTTGGGGGCAAAAAACCCTGCAGGAGAAGGCAGTTAGAGGTGACCAGGCTGGCAGAGGGGAAGTTGGGGGCAAACAGACTGGCAGGGGAGCAGTTAGACATCAATTAGGCTGGCAGGGTAGTGGTTAGCAGGTGATCAGGCTGGCAGGCAGAAGCAGTTAGGGGCAATCAGGGAGGCAGGCAGGTGAGCAGTTTGGAGCCAGCAGTCCTGAGTTGTGAGAAGGATGTCCGACTGCCCGTTTAGGCCCAATCCTACTGGGATTGGTCCTAAACAGGTAGTCAGACATCCCTTGAGGGGTCCCAAATTGGAGAGGGTGCAGGCTGAGGGACATCCCCTGCCTCTCGTGCAGGAATTTTGTGCACTGGGCCTCTAGTATAGTATATAAAAGCCTAAGTAACCATTTGACCATTTTAGTGGTAGCTATGACACGTACTGACCAGCAGGGGGCAGATGCTCAACACACAGGCATGGAAACATGGAATAGACTGATGAATCTCAGATGGAAGTGGGGAAGAGAGAAGGGCAGAGATTAACCAAAGATCTTATATGCATACTAGAGGCTCAGTGCATGAATTTGTGCACTGTTTGGATCCCTTGGTCTTGCCTGTGGAGATCGGGCCAAAATAAGCCTAGTGCATGGATTCATGCACTGGGCCTCTAGTATACTATATGATATTTTATAAGTTTTATTTAACTTATATAATATAATATAGTGTAACATGATATAGAATACCAGAAGCTGGATGCATGAAATTTGAGCAAGGGCCTTGGCCTCGGCCCCCTCCCATTGCCTCTGCAGCTCGGGTGAGGGGCCTCTACCTCAGCCTCTGCCTGCTATGGCTTTATCTGGAAAGAAGGAGAGCTGGAAGGACATCAAGTCTAATTAGCATATTATCCATTATTATTATAAATAATATAGCATAGTACAACTGACAGTCAATACATTTACTCTAGGTTATAGGAAGTACTTTGGGGATGTAGCTGGCTGGCAATTGTGAGCATGTACACTAGGCCCATGGCAAAGCAGAATTGTGAACTTGAGAACTTTGCCATTAGCTGTGCACCGTTCTGTTTCCCACACTCTCCTGTTTGCATTAGTTCCCTCTAGCTGCCATAACCAATGACCATAAACTGAGTGGCTCATAACAACAGAAATGTATTCTCTCGGCATTCTGAAGCCTGGAAGTTTGAAATCAAGGTGTCAGCAGGGCCATGCTTTCTCCAGCCTCTTCAGGAAGAATCTTGTCTCTCTTGACTTATGCACTTCCTGGCCCTTTGGGGTTCCTTGGTCTGTAGAAGCATCACTCCAGTCTCTGTGACTGTCTTCTTATAAGGACACCAGTTATATTTGGGGCCCACCAAAACTCAATGTGACTTCATTTTAACTTGATTTCACCCACAAAGACCCTATTTCCAAATATAGTCACACTGACAGGTTCTGGGGGGACATCAATTTGGAGAGGGACATTACTCAGCTACTACCCCACTTTGTTCCTGCCTCGAGCCCCAGTACTTAGAGCCTGTTTGGACCAAAGTCTGCTAGGGTTTTCCCTCAACCTTATTCTTCTTGGTTGATGTTTTAAATGGTTGCCACAAGCTCACCCCATTTAACTCATGGATTTAACAAATGATTCATTCAGGTCCCAGGACTGATGAATTTGTGAAGGAGGAAAAGAAAAAGCTGAACAATTCAATAGTAAAAAAAGGGGGCCCTTGCTGGGTGGCTCAGTTGATTGAAGCATCTTCCCCTACATCAAAATCTGGTGGGACTGATTTCCAGTCAGGTCAGGATACATACCTAGGTTTCGGGTTTGATCCTAGACAGGGGAAGTATAGGAGGCAACCTAGATGTTTCTCTCTCACATTGATGTTTCTCTCTCTCAAAAAACCAATCCTATATAATAAATCCCTAATATGCAAATCAATCAAACGATGAAATGGCTGGTTGCTATGATGCCTCTTGACCACCAGAGGGCAGACACTCAATGCAAGAGCTGCCCCCTGATGGTCAGTGCACCCCCACAGGGGGAGTGCTGCTCAGCTAGAAGCCCTCAGCCAGGCTCATGGCTGGTGATTGCTTTGGCAGTGGTGGGAGTCTCTTCTGTCTCCAGGGTAGTGCTATGGGTGTCTAGGGGAGCAGGCCTAAGCTGTCAGTCGGACATCCCCCGAGGGCTCCTGGACTGTGAGAAGGTACAGGCTGGGCTGAGGGACCCCACCCCCCACCAGTGCAAAAATTTCATGCACCAGACTTCTAATAAAATATATATATATATATATATATATATATATATACACACACACACTCTGGTGAAGATGAACAAAACAAAACTAAAAACCTCCACAAATAACCCTTCAAAATGGGCTAAGAACTTGAACAAACAATTCTCCAAAGAAGACAAAATGGCCAGCAGGTATATGAATGGCCCTCTCTGTGCTTCAGTTTCCACATTTTTAAAAGGGTGATAATATCCCACTTCTCCTGAATTAGCAATAGATGTAAAGCACTTAGAACAATGCCTGGCATTATAGAAATGAGTTGTTATTACTATCATTATTATATAATTTTTGTCCAGCTAATAAGAATTCTTATCACCAGAGGTAAAACAGAGGCTAGTTTGTGAATGTCTTTTGTTGTTTTGTTTTTAAATTCTTCAGTCGTTCCTTACATTGGAACCAGCCCTGGGGAAGGTGCCTTTGTTGTGATGTCTTAAAGGACCAAGTGCCAGGTACCTGCTGAGTGAGGACTCTGACATCACAAACTCAAGTTAGCTCCAAGCTATTGTTAGCGTAATAGTTGCCTGTCTCGAGTAGCTTTATCTGTAACTTTAGCTCTGCTGGCAAGCACACCAGTGCCCTTCCATCTTTCAGATTTTATATAACTGAGCCCAGGGCATCTCGACTACGCAGGCTTGGGTCTGTTTCCAGCACCGGGGAAAAGTGAGAACTGAATAGGGATGGGGCTCTTGGTGTAGTTAAGAGAGAGGTAAAATAACTGTAATTTCATAGCAATTACCTACAACAAACACAGGCAAAGGCGCCAGTTTTCCATTATAAACCTGAACCTCTGCTGGGAGTGATTGCAAGACAGAAATAGGCACACAATTAGGCTCTTGGTACGCAAGGCCTCACTCCTCCATACTAAGGCCACAGTAAAGCAAACCTCAGGGGGGAAATAATGTGTTGAGCTTTGAGAATGCATTGCTTTACTCCCTTAAAAAAAATCTTAGTAAGTCCCTATTTCAGTATGTTGGGTTGTTTGCAGCTTTGCTGGTAGGTCTGGGCGCCTCCTACTCTCGGGCCTCCCTGCCAGAGGAGCCAGGTGCCTGGGCCACCGGATGAGGCCACAGTGTCCAGGAGAGCCAGCAGCAAACAGGGAGAGTGGGTGACTTCTCCCTCTACGTACCATGTCTGGGGACAATACACCACTCCGGGAAATAAATTACATAGAGATCAGTTCTCCAGCCTTTCTGTGTGTTTATGTGTGTACTGAGAATGAATTCTTATAAAATTCATGTCCTTGCAACCCACTCAGAAGTAAAGATAGATTTGCCTTTTAGACATTACAAAAGCAAAAACATAAGATATGCTGTTTTGAGGGGGGTTCCGAGCAGAGCATGCAAGTACCCGGTAATGCTATCTGCTATTGTCATATTCGTGTTCCTTTGCCCACAAGGCCATGATTCCTTTGCATTCCCTGAATAATTTCCTCCAGTGTCTTGGACATAATCGATAGTCAGTATGTATTTGTTCAGTGAATGGATACTTAAATGAATGGTTTGTTGACACTGACAGTCCAGTTCTAGTCAGAACTAAGTGTATTGATTAAAGTCTTGAGTCTGCTGACTAGTGAGGTATAGGGAGATAGGGTCGAAGTCTGAGGTGTTTGTACTCACAGCATCCTTATAGAGCAAGGACCAGAAGGGTCGGAGAGGGTAAAGTACACGGTAACATATTTAGGAAGAGCCAAAGAAAAGCATTTCTAATGGTTAGAACTGTCCTCTGAATGGACTGCTTTGCGAGATAAATTACTGGTAGGTTAGTGGGGATAGTCAAGCACAGTTTCGATGATTACTTGGGGTATAGCAGTTGGTGGTCCAATATCATTGGTGTTAGATAATGTGATATTGAAGTTCTCTTCCCCCTCAGAATCTAGGGTTCTATGGTTTCAGAAAGCCATGACTCTACATAATCGCCATTCAGGAGACTCAGATTCTGTCCAGCCCTTACCCTATGCCAGGCACTGCCTCGCAGAGATGCTAGGAGGACAAGGGCGAATACCTTCAGGGGTTGGGCTGGGGCAGGGTTTAGTCAGTTCTCTTCAGACCATTGTTTGGGAGTTACGGCCCTCTATTCCTTCTTGCTGATATGCATGCACAGCTCAGGACTCTGCTCTCTTTTTCCTAGGCTGGGATCGATGGGGAAAGCATCGGCAACTGTCCCTTCTCTCAGCGCCTCTTTATGATCCTCTGGCTGAAAGGAGTCGTGTTCAATGTCACCACTGTGGATCTGAAAAGGTAAAAGGTGCTATGTTAGTGAGGAACATGAGGAACGTGTTTAGCTGCAGACAGAAAACCTCCCCTGAGGGAGGGAAAAGCCTTCCCTTGGCTCCCCGGCAGCCTCCTCGACCAGGTCCCTAGTGACAAGAGGCTGCAAAAGCCAGTGTCCCACTTGGGGCTGAGCGCTTTGATGCCCAGATTAGGAGAGTTCAATTAGCAAGGAAGAAGGAGGGAATGGGCGGAGGGTACCCAGTTGAGAACGCCTGGCACAGAGATGGGCACAGCATCTTATAATCCAGGAGTCAGCCGTTACCATAGTTCTAGAGCCCCCATCCTGGGGAACCTAGCAGAGCTTTGGGGGCCAGAGTCTGAGTTTCCTGGGAGTTGGGATCCAGGCCATTTTCCCTGCTCATCCCATCATTAGGGTTCCTCAGTGTGAGAGCTCTGGGTTACATGCAGGATGGAAAGTTACTAGTCTTTCTTTTTTAAATACCTCATAGAAATACCAGGCATTGTTTGCTATCAGAGCCTCATTATTTTATTTTTTTCAATTACAGTTTATTCACTGTTATTTTGTATTAATTCACCCTCTTTTCAAGCTTGTTTTCTATTTCCTCTCGTCTGCCATGTGTGGCATTGCTGGAGCCCACTCCCTGAATGTTTTATCATATGCCTCGACTTTCTTCCTTGTGAGCTCAGCATCTTCGCTCAATCACCTTTATGCAGATTGTTCTGTTCCCAGAACCTGTTATCTTCTAGTTATGTCACCTGCATTTTCAATGATCACTTCAAACTCTTTATGTAGAGAACTCTATCTGTCATTTCCTTTGAGTTGGGCTCCCCTCCTGAATTCCTTGTTCTCCCATTTTTCTAAGCTGAAGCATTTCTAGCTCCCTTCTCTTGCCACTTTCATTATACGTCAGTGACTCTGCCACTGGGCCATCTCTTACTCCAAGTTTTCTTGTTCATTTTCACAGCCCACACCTGGTTCAGGTCCCACTGCTGCCACCTGCACTGTTTGCTCTTCAAACTGCTCTTCCTCCTTCTAGATCCTTCCAGGTCTCTCTCCCTCTCCCCCTTTATATTGTATTAAGGTTATTCTCTCTAAAATGATGCTCTAATCACATGGCTCCCCCTGCTCAGGACACTTCTGACACCTCCTAGTGCCTGTGGAATAACTTCTCTGCCTTTGTCTTTTCCTTGGTTCTTCCCAACATTCTCTCCACGCTTCTCTCCGACTTGCAGCTGCTGTCCCGTTGGACGGCCTTCTGTTGCCCTGTTTTCTCTAGCCTCTGGCACCTGGCAGATGCTCCCTGCCTCCCAGAGGCTGTCCCCACCTTCCTGAAAGGACAGGTTGTCCCAGTGCCCCCTGCAGCCTGGCCCTCCCCTGGGAAGTCACCCTCCCAACTCTGCTCTCAGACACGTCTGTCACTCAACCTCCTCCAAACTCCCCAGCACCTCTTGTCCCTATTGCCTGGTGTCCTCATTTGGTGTTTCACTGTGGTATCTACAGTCCCAGCACTTTACAACTAGTGAGTGCTTTTTTATAAAAATATTACACAGCAGATGACCTTCTGAAGGCCTGTCTTCTTCATTTTATACAAGGAAACTGAGAGGGGCACGTCTAAATGACTTTTCCAAGTGCCATCTCAAACTGGAGGGGTTGCTCCGAGACCCGCGCTCCTTGGCTCAAATGCCATTGTCTTCACAGCACACCATTTGCCCCCCAAATGAGACCTTTATTTCCCCAGGAAGAGGCTGGGGTCATGTTTTGTTTTCTTATATGATCACAGCAGCTGATTTACTTAGATACCAGCTAATATCTGTCAAATAAATGAGCATGCATATGCTGTGAAGTTACTGTCTGTGACAACTAAAGGGAGTAGCTTCCTTCAGTGGAATAGAGGAGTCTCTGGATTACCACCCATAAACATGGATTTGTGTGTTACCTGGAGCTCAGAATGGCAGAGGGAGCCACCCAGCATTCCAAACGTGCTTGTGCTGTTCCTTCACATCTGTTATCACATCTGACCCTGCCAACACCCTCTGTGGGAGAACAGCAAGTATCAGGGCTCCTGTTTTACAGATAAGCAAACTTTCTCACTGCCAAAAGAAAGAAAAAGATAAGGAGGGAGGGAGAAGGGAAGATATATATATATATATATATATATATATATACACACACACACACACACACACACACACACACACATACATACTAGGGGCCTGGTGCACGAAATTCATGCACTGGGGGTGGGTGGTCCCTCAACCCAACCTGCCCCCTCTCACATACTGGGAGCCCTCAGGGGATGTCCAATTGATGGCTCACCCCAGCCTGCCCAAGCCTCGCCAGAGGCTTTAGGCCTTGGGCACCTAGCCATCGCCCAGCTCAGCTCAGCCCCGGCTGCCTGCAACCATCCGGCCCAGGGGCCTGGGCGCTCACCGCCACTTCCGCTCACAGCACCCAGGGCTGGGCATTCTCCGACACTGCCGTTTCATCTCCACCCCAGGGCCCGATGCGTGCGCCACTTGGCCCCACCCCTGCTCCTGATTGGCTGGTAGCATAGCCAATCAGGAGCCAAGGTACGGTCAAAATTTACATGTTTCTCTTTTATTATATAGGATAATAAATACTTAAGAAACTTTTTAAATGTATGATATAATACACTACAAGAAGTTTAGCAATTTCCAAAACTGATTTATTTTCCTGACACCAGCATTTATTGGCTGGATGACCTTGGACAAGTTACCTTTTATGAGCCTCAGTTTCCTCATCTGCAAGATGTGGTGCCTTGCTGAGGGTCACTGTGAGGAGTTAGTGAGCAGCCATGTGAAGCATCTACACCGTGTGCTCAGCCTCCTCAGAGCAAGAGCTCCGCACGTGTTGGCTGCTTTTAGCATCACCCCTGCCTCAGGGAGCTGCAGATTGGTCAGGGGAAGAGGCTGGTATATTCGGTAACCTGTGAATTTGACCTGGCAATATGTATGTAAGTGCTAAGTATCTAATTTCAACCATAAATGCTGAAGAGGGCCAGAGAGAGGACCACAGCTGACCAGCGTTTACTGGCAACGCCCAGTGGAGCCTCACAGCCATGGGCAATACTTCCCAGGATGTCTGAATCCAGAGGCCACTGCTCCCTCCAGTCGCAGGGGGGAAAAAAAGCAAAAAAAGAAATAAAATCTCTCTCTCTGAGCTCCAGGTAACACACAAATCCATGTTTATGGGTGGTAATCCAGAGACTCCTCTATTCCACTGAAGGAAGCTACTCCCTTTAGTTGTCACAGACAGTAACTTCACAGCATATGCATGCTCATTTATTTGACAGAGAGGTGATTGCTGAAAAATAAAATCAGTATGAATTTCCCCTCCCAGCTGGGAACCCAAGCATTGCAGTTCTGAAAACACATACAAAAACAGGAGGAGGAGGTAAAGAATGTTCTTATATTGTCTGAAATGAGGGACGAGTACAAAGCAAACAAAGGGGCTGATTAGATTAATCAGTAAATTAGGTTTTAAAAGTACTTTCAGTCTCAGTTGTCTAAGGAGCTCCAAGTGCCAAGTGCAGCTGGGCAGAGTGTGTTTTGGGGGCGACATGGGAGCAGCACGGTAATTGAAATTCCTCTCTTCCCCTCCCAGACTGATTAGGCCAGGAATTTGCAGCATTACAGATTCCTCTTCTCCCGCTGTTTACTTTTCTTCAGTTTCCCCATCTGCTGTTTCCTGCTCAGGACTCCCACAAGTGTGGCACCTGAGAGAGCATGGGGCGAATGCCCCGTTCAGCCTGCTCCTGGAAGCTCCATCTCAATCCCTCCACTTCCTCCTCTTTTCCCAGTGCGCCCCCTCCTTTACTTCCCCTCATCGGCCAGGCCCCTTCCCCCTCTGGCTCTGTCCCTCTCTTGCATCCCCATAGCTGGTGGGAGCCCAGAAGCCCCAGTGGGCACCAACAGGGCCCCTGTCAGACCCAAGCTCACTCCCTTTCCTGTTGAATATACCCTTAACCACGCAGAGGACACTTCTTAGTGTAAAGGTTCGAGGGTTGCACTCATTCAGGTACGAAATTGGGAATTCCGGACAGGGCATTTTTGTTAAGCTAAGTGGTGAAGAAACCTTTGAAAGCAAAGTCCATCCTCTGCCCTGGGTATTGAACTCTTGGCACTAATTACATAGTCACCTGCCATTACTCTCTGTCTTAAATAGTACTCAGCTCCTTCCTCTTAGCTTGCTCCTCTCTCAGGAACTTCCTGGATCACCCCACCCCCCTCAGAACCTCCCTAGCTACCTCTCCCCACCGCCCTACACCATAAGTCTGTTTTGCTGACAGGCATGTTGGACAACACAGGAGTGTAACATATGACACGCCCCAGGTTTCCCTGAACGTGAGGTGCCCTGGTGTCAGCCACCCCTGAATCTTGTTCTCTCCACAGAAAGCCAGCCGACCTGCACAACCTCGCCCCCGGCACCCATCCGCCCTTCCTGACCTTCAACGGCGATGTGAAGACAGACGTCAATAAGATCGAGGAGTTTCTGGAGGAGACTCTGACCCCTGAAAAGTAATGAGCTGTTTATCTCCACAGTTAACAGCAGGGCGGGACCATGTGGGAACTGAAAATATCACAGTGCTAATGTTGAGGGGGCAGATTTACAAAAGGGCCTCATTCATTCAGAGCATAGGACCCTGTTTTCAAAGAGGCAGGCCAGGGCGCCCCCAATACCTTCAAAGAGCTGCCAATCTCAAAATTGTTCCATAAAGTCCAACTCCAAGAGGGGGCACCCCGCCCCTGCGAAGTGGGCAGATCATTCCCCCTAAGGATGACTTCAGGAGCACTGGGAAGGTCAGCACCCCTCCATCCCCCTAAAGAAGTCCTCTCTCTGGTTCACTTTGCCTGGAAGACCCCCACGTGAGAGCAAAATCTCCCTCATTTCAGAAACAGAGCTGAAAGGTTAATGCAATGAAAATAAGCCAGGAGGAGAGGCAACCCACAACTCAAAGCCACATGAAGGCATGAATAAAGAGTTGTAAATTGGACCAGGTCTGGTCTGAGGTTATAATTAAACATGAGAAAATGGACTGAGAGCAGCATCTCTTCTGAGAAAGGGCACGGGGAAAGGAGAGCAGGGGCTTAGTTTTCTGTCAGGTACGTAAGCTGCTTCTATGGGAAAGTGGAGTAAAGGGCAGATGGGGTCTAAAAGTAGCTGGAACTGGACCTGTTGTTATATTGAATTATAATTAGGGATTAAGACAATCACTGAAATTCTTTTTTTTTAAATAGAAAAATAATATTATGTATAGAGCTCAGACTTTATCCTGTAGGTTACATGAAAAGTTCTGAGTGAATGTGCTGGAGAGTCAGTTTTCAGGCTTACTTCCCAGGTTGGGGACAGGGAGATGAGCAGGACAGAGATTGGAAGAGTTAGAGGTAGAGAAATCAACAGGGAGAGCCCTGGTTGCTGTGGCTCACTTGGTTGGAGCATTGTCCCATACACCAAAAGGTCAAGGGTTCAATTCCCTATCAGAGCAAATGCCCAGATTGCCCAGTTGGGGTGCATGCAGGCAGGCAACCAATTGGTGTTTCTCTCTTTCTCTCAAATCAATTTTTAAAAAAATATTTGGGTGAGGATTAAAAAAAAGAGAGAAAGAAATCAATTGGGAGGAGCCAATTGGTGACATACTATTGGCGAGGATCCAATCACATGACCCCAACCAAACTGAGAGTGAGAAGCTGGGAAATGCAGAGTAACACATGGATATTCATTAAGCATGAGTGGTCTCTGCTACAGGTAAATTACTTAAAACCTTTCATTTAAAAAGTGTTTTTATTGATTTTAGAGAGAGGGAAAGGGAGAAGGAGAGAGAAACATCAATTGCCTGCCTCTTGCGTGCTCTCTACTAGGGATGGAGCCTGCAACCCAAGCATGTGCCCTCACTGGGAATTGAACCAGCAACTTCTCAGTGCATGGGGCTATGCTCAACCAGCTAAGGCCAGGACTTAAAATCTTTTTAATATTTAGTTCTCACATCTCTAGAATGATGAGCGTAATGTTGATTTCAAGGGACTATTGTAGAAGATAGTGTCACTTATCCTATTGACTGACATAGCGTAAGAGCTCATTGAATAGCAGCTTGAAGAGTTAGAAAAAGCGGTCAATGCCTCTTTTGTGACTGTAAGGACAACTGGTGAGCTTAGATCTTAAAACCACAGATCCCAGTGGGTGTCTTTTAATGAGTAAGCCAGATTCCGTCCACCTCCAAGGCTCATTTGCTTAAGTAGCAGAGACAGGACAAGGCAAGCTCACAATCAAAGGTCGGCAGAGTCGGAAGCCATTAGCCTGCTTCTCAGGGAAGGTTTGGTGAGAAGAGGAAGCAGAGATAATGGAGAAGGGACAGAGGGCAAGTCCACTTACTTTTCAGCTCATTAGAGAAAGGAAAGTCAACACACAAGCTGCCCGGGGAGCCCCTGAAATCAGCAAAGGTCACTCCACAAGGACAGGAAAACTGACTCTTTTTCTCCAGGGGAGCCCCAACATCAGTGCTAAGGCCTGGCTGCTGGTAGGCGGGTACTGCATGCTGATTTACTTGCACTGGGGCTCTTTTTGAGTGGCATGGTGGTGAATGTCTGGTCAGTTCGAAGTCAGTTGGGACTCCAGACCAGTGAAAGCTCTTCTATCTACAATCATATATGTATTTTTGCTACTGTTTATTTACAAAATAAAGTTATTTTTTTGGTGGGGGGGGTGGTGGAGGGGGGCAACTGTTTTACTTCCCAGAATGAAGCTGAAGTGCATGTCTAAGATGAATATATTTGAAATACAGTGGAGAAAAAATTTCATTAGTTAGAGCAGAGGTCCACAAACTCTTCTGTAGCGCCAGATAGTGAGTCTGCTTGGCTGTGTGGACCACATAGTCTCGGTCACAACCCCACTCTTACAAAGCGAAAGCAGCTGTAGACAGTATGTGAATGAATGGACATGGCTGTGTCCCAATAACGTTTTATTCATGAACACTGACATTTGAATTTCATGTTATTTTCACATGTCACAAGATAATATCCTTCTTTTGATTTTGTTTTAATTGTGTAAACAGATGTTGGGCTGGATTTGGCCTGCTGGCTGTAGACTGCTAAACCTCTGAGTTAAAGAAACTCACCGTTGCCTTGACTGTCACTAGCCATCACAACCTTATTTCAAAGATGTTCCTGTGAATGAAACACTATTCTCTAGCCTTTGGAGAAAGAGGATGGACTCTGTAGCCCCCCTATTGCATATTTAAAATACAGTGTGAATATGGAGCTGAAGTAAATATACTTAATATCCTGCATACAGTAACCTCATCAAGTCTAGTTACTGAAATCTGTGAGATTCATATTTGAAGGCACACTCCCTAAAGGACAAACTTCACGTGTGGCATATTGATTTTCAGGAATGTCTCAATGAGTCCTAGAGCTTAGGAAACAAACAGCACTACCACGGTCTCCCTGACCACGTGGACCTTGTCCTCTCTCTTGGATTGGGTTCCACTCACCCATGTTTGTCTCAGACTGATAATAAAGAAATGATCAGAGTACTGGAAGTGTGAACAAATGATGGCATTAAATACACACACACACACACACACACACACACACCCCTAACAAACCCAAACCTAAATAAAAATGCGTTTTCTAGGCCTTTTTCTCTTTCCATTTTTACCTTATCAAGCAAGAAACAAACCATTTGGTATCTAATACTAACATAAGGCAATCAATTCTAAGAGCATGCCAGATTCTCCGTGAGAAGGTGAAAATAGGGTTATCCTAAATTCTCAGGTCTTGGTAGATTACCTAGCATCTTGCAGTAAAGCTTGCCCCCAATCAGAGCAGATGAATTTGATAAATTCCCAGTAACACTCAGGAAGACAGGTGTGTGCAGAACAGGCACAGAGCGCCCCCTCCTGGTGGATGGAGAGAGTTCATCCATGATGAACTCAGGAAGGATTTGGGGGTTTTGAGGGTAAAACAGCAGAGTTTATCTGAAATTAAACAGCTACCTATCATGGCCCAAGAGTGGACAGTCCTAGCTAATGGGCCAGAGGAGGAGCAGAAAAAAATGAAAGCAAAACCAATAATTTTTAAAGGCGTTTTGGTTCAAATTATTTAAAACATTAAATAAAAAACCAGTTTTGCTCTTCAGATATAAAGCAACCAAACAGCTCACCAAGAGATCACAAAGGTTCACAGACTTGATGATAATGACAACCAAGCAACTGTCTTACATCTCCTCTCACCCCAGCCTGGCCAAACACACATAAGACATGTGAAATCTATCTACCTACCTATCTATCTATATAAAAATCAGAATTGTTCATTGTAATGGTGTGAATGGGGCCAAATCCATGGATTTCCACACAGGCAAGTTTATCTCATTCTGTCTCAAGGATTATTATCTCAATGGTAAACAGTCCTAACCCCAGTGTACCTTTTATATTCTTTTGGCTTCAAAATGAAAGAATGTGCAAGGGAGAGGGGCTGGATCCTTGCCAGTCTGTATCTATGCTTAGAAGTGACACAATTGAAAACACTTGCCTTAGCTGGTTTGGGTCAGTGGGTAGAGCGTTGGCCTGCAGACTGAAGGGTGCCAGGTTTGATTCTGGTCCAGGGCACATGCCTGGGTTGTGGGCTCGATCCCCAGAAGGGGATGTGCAGGAGGCAGCTGATCAATGATTCTCTCTCATCATTTATTTTTTTCTCTCTCCCTCTCCCTTCCTTTCTGAAATCAATAAAAAAAAATATTTTTTTAAAAAAAGGAAGAAAGAAAACACTCCAGCTGCTGTTGAAGCCTGGTGCTGACCTTCTGGCATACAGATAAGGAGTGTGGGGAGGATGTTTCAGAAGAGGACCATGGTACCCTGCCTTTCGGGAAGTGGTTTTGAGGCCTCAGTGGCAAGGCGCCTAGCTCCTCCTTGCTCCCAGAATTCACTCCAGGATATAATGAGAGGCCTGGCAGTGGGTAGCGATTTTAATGTGCATTGGGGAACTGTCAGGGACCTCGCCTTATACAGAGCCAAGTTTGAGAAGATTTTTGATTCGGGCCTTTAATTGGTGCATTGTTGTTTGTGGTCCGGAATTCAGCACCTCCTGGGCTCTCTGATGGTGTTCTGGTTCCTGCCTCCAGACTGTCCTGCAGGCGACTTACCGGCCTAGGTGTCCTCCATTGGTGAACAAGGGCTGAGATGCCCACCCTTCCTAAAGTGTTGGAGTAACACCCCAAAGGGTTTGTAGATCCAGCCAGAGACAGGAGTGCTGCTTGGAGGGGAACAGATTCTCCCTTAAAGGAGGTCCAGGTTCTCACTGACCCCAGAACCCCGCCACTTTCATTGCAGGTACCCCAGACTGGCTGCGAAGCACCGGGAATCCAACACAGCAGGCATCGACATCTTCTCCAAGTTCTCTGCCTACATCAAAAACACCAAGCAGCAGAACAACGCTGGTGAGTGACTCCCTGCCACCAAGATCCCCTGGCTGCGCTGTCCCTGCCCAGGGCATCTCAGATACTCAGGTCAGAGAGGCACTGGAGCAATGCTGCTTGCTGTTTGTGCCCCCGGACCACCCCCTAGACATAGGGCAGGGGTTGTCGATCTTGCTTTCTGTCTAGTGCGGGCGGAAAGGCCACGGGCCTTACTGCTGGACTGGCGGGGAAGGGTGCAGTGTGCGTGCCGAGTAGGCCTTAGTGCAGAGGAGGGTCCCTCCTCCCAATACAATATTGTCCCAAATTCACAACCCTGCCTGTGCTCTCGGGAAGTCCTGTTGGAACAACAGCTTCCTCTGGTCCCTGGAAGAAAGACTTCTCAGGGGGACTGTCAGAGGTCCTGGTGGGATAGCGCAGTCACCACGGTGGAGAAAGCTGAAGACAGGGGCGGAGGGGGCTGGGGGACCACTTCTCGGAGCCTCCTCCTCCTCCAGTGGCTGTGGCTATGGAGTTCGGGACTTGGTCCCCTGGTTCGGCTTCTCAGAGGGCCTCGAGGGCCTCACTGAGGCTCAGAACACGTCCAGTCCCTCCTTCGGCATTGTCCTTTTAGAATGAACTGATGCATTTGGAGTGGAACAGTCAAATTGAGCGTGCAGGACACCTAGAACGTAGGCCCTAGAGAAGGAAAGGAGCAACGAGGAGAACGTCTGCTTGCCCTCTGAGTGGAAGAATGAATGAGATCGTTGATGGGCTGGCGCCTGGTGGAGCCTGGCAGAGAGCCAGAGTGAGCGCTTCATGATTGAATGAATGGCCATCAGATAAACACACAGTGGACCAAAACAAGGCAGCATATGACAGACCTCCAGGAGAGCAGGGGAAAAGGCATTGCTTTAGACCAGCGATTTCTGACCGGTGGTGCCCCAAGAACTTTTAAAACATGCAATTCCTGACTAAGTCAGGGACACAGACCTCTTTTCCCTTAGGTTGTCAAAAAAAAAAAAAAATGACAACAGCCAACACAGCAATAGCCATCCGGTGTGAATAAATTAAAATTATATCTGTTTGTTTTGGGTTTTTTTTGTCAGATTGGCAAAAAAAATACAATATGCATTTTGGTGTGCCTCAGAATTGTACTGATGAGTTTATGTGCCAGGAGGTGAGAAAGGTTGAAATCACTGCTTTGGACCCAGGTGACCAGGAAAGGCAGCCACTCGTGGCTGAAGAAGAAATTTTGGCAGGTGCAGAGTTGGTGCAGCGAGAAGTAATAATTCAATAAGTTACTGAGGACCTACCTGGATTGTGCCAGGCACAGAACTAGATTCCAGAAAAAGAACTAGAAAAAGACTTGCATCCTCTGAGGCCTGGTCGATGCAGCAGAAGAAAAGGCTTAACTTCCCCAAATGCCAAGTGACAAGACAGGTCAATGATGTCTTATTCAAGGGGGTCTAAAGATCTGATTAACTGTCCTGGAGAAACACTATCTGCCCAAGGTGGTCAGAGCAGGAGGAATTTTCCTACAGGGCCTTTGAGAAAGCTTCTTGAGAAAAGTTTCCGCTGGGTCATAAAGGTTGAGATGGAGTAAGTTGTCTGGAAACATTGGGTGGATGCTGTGGGGAGGGTGGGGAAACACCAGCAACGGAACCAGGAAAAGTGGTCAGAGCCCACCTGGGAGACTGGACTCATGGAGATGCATGAGGAGGCGCTAGAAGGAGAGCAGTCTCTTAGGGACCAGAAGAAGAAGGGTGTGGAAAACATTTTGAACATATTCAGTGCCCTTGCTTTGTTGCATTTGGAACCTGTGGTGGGGTGAGTAGTGTCCCCCACAAATTCCTGTCCACCCAGGACCTCAGAGTGTGGCCTTATTTGGAAAAAGGCTCTTTGCAGATGTCATTAGTAAAGCGTCTCCAGATGAGATCGCCCTGGATTGAGTGTGGCCCCTAAGTCCAATAACTGGTGTCCTTATGAAAGGAGGAGAGGGCACACAGAGACACAGGGCAGAAGGCCATGTGAAGACAGCAGAGATGGGAGGGCAGCAGGCACAAGCTGCCGCCCCCCTTGGGGCCACCAGAGGCTGAAAGAGGCAGAAAGGCTTCCCCTCTCTGGAGCCTTGGTTTTGGACTTCTGGCCTCTAAAACTGAGGGAATAAATTCCTGTTATAAGGCACCCAACGTGTGGTACTCCGTTGTTGTCATCCTGGAGACCGAGGCAGCCCTCACACCATCGTGTGAAAGGACGCAAGGCAAACAAGAGAGCCAGGGCCTGTCCCTGCCTCCCCTCAAACCCACAGACCTGGCTCCGGACCCTCGTTTTCAGATCCCACATCCAGCGCCCTCTCCTCTCAGCCACAAACATCTTCCTTCATACTTGTCAGAGCACCCTCAGAAAGTTCAGCTCATCGGAGCCTTTCAGATTTTCCAAGTTATAAACAGCATTTACATATTATCCATACTTACAGTTCTCCCACCCCCAAAGCCAGAGCTACAGTTTCCACTGAGCATCGAGTATCCATTTCTTATAAACTCCACACTGTCCAACTTGCATTGTTTCCTCTTCTTCTGTTTCGCCCTGTTTTCCTCCTGAGGGTTTTACCCTTGTGACTCCTCTCCCCCTGGCTTATTTGCACATTGCCAAGTGCCTGCATTTTTGCTTTCCCAGAGTCTAGCCCCAGATCAGAGTCCCTGGCACTGTTCTTTTCTGCCTTTTAACAGGACACCATGTGCTTGTCCTTCGTTGTAACCATTGTAACTATAGCTGACCCTCTCCCCTCCCTTCCCCCTGACCTCCATCTCCCCCTGGTTGTGGTCAATGGGTCCAAGATTCTTAGGCTCAGAAGCCAGAGGTCAAGCCTCCTGCAGAGAGCGGTGCTGTGGGCCCGCACACAGCCCAGTCCCCCGTCCCCGGAGAGAGTCCATACGCCTTCTCTGCTCTGTGGAACTCTGTAGAAGGTGGGGGGGCAGACTCCACAGATCACACGTTGGCATCAGCGTTAGACCTAGCCTTCCTATGACGTCCCTCCTGCACCATCCTCCATCTCCCCCTGCCTCTTCAGCTCTGCATCTCTCTGTCCAACATCCTTTCTTCAGATTGTTCCTTTTGTGTTCCCATCATTTTTCTCTTGAGCAAAGCCCTCCCTCCCTTTCCACCACCTCCCTACCTACTGTCCCAGCTTCCTGTGCATACATTGTTTGTGGTCCTGGTCCTTTTCTGCCCTCTCACCCCAGCACTGTGATGTGGTCTGTGGGGTGGATCACCCTCCATAGCCAGGGTGGGCACAGGAACGCCATTTAAAATCCCCCTGCTGCCCAGCTGGCATGGCTTAATGGTTGAGTGTCGACCTATGAACCAGGAAGTCATGGTTTGATTCCCGGTCAGGGCACATGCCTGGGTTGTGGGCTCAATTCCTAGTGTGAGGTGTGCAGGAGGCAGCCGATCTATGATTTTCTCTCATCATTGATGTTATTCTCTCTCTCTCTCTCTCTCTCTCTCTCTCTCTCTCTCTCTCTCTCTCTCTCTCTCTCTCTCTCTCTCTCTCCATTCCTCTCTAAAATTAGTAACAAAAATATATTAAAACTAGAGACCCATTGCAGGAAGATTTCTGCAAGAATAGGGCTTCCTGTGGCCTGAGCAAAGCTCCCTCCCTTCTCCACTGCCTTGCTCTCTCCCGTCTCCGCTGCCTTGCTCCTTCCCATCTCTGCTGAGACAAACATGACTATTGGCATGGAAAACTACGCATGTGGCTCTGATTTTCCCCCAACTAGTACTTCCAAATCTCCTACCCACGTAGTTTCTTTCTGCTTGTTTAACTTTGTTTTCCAGTTTCTTGGTGCACTCTCCTCCTCTCCAAAATATATATCAAAGAGACCAGGTGGCCTGCCTCTGGCGGTTACACCTCAGTGTTGCTGCCTCTGACCTCGAGGTCACGGTTTTGTGTCTGTTGCTACACTGCCCTCCTCTGTAACTGCCAAAGCTGGCCCCCTCCCTCCGCAGCGGGGTTCCACCTCCACGCCCTCCACGCCCCCCCCTTCTCAAACTTGCTTTCCACTCCATTTAAATGGAGCACAGACTTCCTCATGACAGCCTCCAGACCCCACGCTGAGTAAGATGCTGCACGGGCTCGCCTTCTTCTCATGTGGGGTCCCCCACCGCCTCCCCTGGTTTGGGGGAAACGGACTTTGTGTCTGGATGTGCAGCACGTTCCACAGTGCAGCTCCAGGTGAGCGAACAGTAGCAGCAGCTCCCAGGGCCCCCAGGCTCCACACCGCCAGCAGGCAGCAGGGACCCTGGTCAACATAGTTGGCTCTCCCAGAAGAATAACACATATTCCTGATTTGGGGGCTTGAGTCACAGGCAGGGAGGAGCTGTTATTTTCGTTTTCTTTGGCCTTTCCCTCTGTGACTCCCCTCCCCGTGGCTGCAAATGACTGCTTCCAGCGGATGTGACTTTTCTCCAGGTCACCCCCCCACCCTCTGGTCCTCACATTGCCTTGTCCACACCTGAAAGCCATCTTTCTTCTCTCCTTTTTTTAAAAAAATATTTTTATTGATTTCAGAGAGGAAGCGTGAGGGAGAAAGAGAGAGAAACATCAACGATGAGAGAGAATCATTGGTTGACTGCCTCCTGCACATCCCCTACTGGGGATTGAGCCTGCAACCTGGGCATGTGCCCTTGACTGAAATGGAACCTGGGACTCTTCAATCTGCAGGGTCTTCATCCACTGAGCCAAACCGGCTAGGGTTCTCCCCATGTTCTTTGAGGACCCAGGAGACTTCCCTGCAGCCTGAGACCCATGTCACCCACCTTTCCTGCTCCTCTTTGTCATTTCCAAGATTCAGAGCAACCTGCCTATGCCTGTCTTTTTGTATTATGACTGATGGGATCGTTGCAGCGTTTGCAAAGATGTGCCCCTGTCCACTGAGGGAAGACACTGTAATTTCTTAACATACTCCTCCTGAAATGTCAGTCCTGTAAACTCCTTTAACTTCCCGCAAACCTTCCTTGGGTGCCTAGGACACGCTGGATGCAGGGCTGAGCTTAAAGGGCAAGTCCCAGACTCAGATGGAGTTGTCTCCCTGGCTTGGTCCTTCATTTGTTATAAGTGTAGTGGCTATATTTTCCAACCTGAAATTTTTCCAGCCATCAAATTATCAGAAACTGGTACTGGTCCCAGAAAATTCAGGACACATGTCCCCAACGGGAAAGCACCTGGTTGGGCTGAGCCTTCTGTTCCCACCCCTCCCAGTCCAAATCCAGATGTGGCTGCCACGGTGGGCAGGAGGGGCGTATCACATCCCCACCGCCTTACGCCCCAGATCTTCCGCCAGAACTGGAGTCACCATTAGCCACAAAGCAACTTCCAAGCAAGGACCGAGGTTTCCTCTTCCCTAAGGTCTGTCAGTAACGTCACTCCCTAGGGGACAGAAGCAAGCAGGGTGCTCCCCTGGGTCTATTATGAGAAAACTGACAACTACAGGCACATGTCCTGAAGGAGAATCTCGGGGTATTTGAGAAACCTCAGTGAGCTCATCTCACCATGGGACAATCATTCTTTTTATAGTTTCTCAAATGTTTTTGTTCTTGTTAATCCTCAACCGAGGATATTTTCCCTCAACCAAGGATTTTTTAGAGAAAGTGAAAGGAGGTGAAAAAGAGAGAAACATCCATGTGAGAGAGGTGCATCAATTGGTTGCCTCGCGCATGCGCCCTGACCAGGCCTGGAGATCTAGCTTGCAACTGAGGTACGTGCCCTTGACCAGAATCATACCCAGGACCCTTCAGTCCACAGGCTGACGTTCTGTTCACTGAGGCAAACTGGGGAGAGCTTTAAAAAATGTTTTTATTGATTTTGAGAGGGAGAGAGAGAGGGGGGGGGAGAGAGAGAGAGAGAAACATGGATATAAGAGAGAAACATCAAGCAGCTGCCTCCAGTACATACCCTGCCTGAACCCAGAACCCACAACCTTGGCATGTGCGACCTTTCAGTGCACAGAATGACGCCTAACCAACTGAGCCACACGGGCCAGGGCAGGAGATCATCATTCTTAATGGAAATTGTTCTTGATGGACACGCAACTGAAGGGTTCCATGTGATTGTTATGACAGTATCAGGCAGGATGCTCCTGCACTATCTCCCAGAGCTCAGGGGAAAGGAAGGAAAACCAAACCAGCCGAGGGTTCCTCCTTCCAGCCTGGTCTCCTTCCTCCACTTGGGCCCCAGTCTTCAAATTGTTCCTGGTTTCTCTCCGCTGAAAGGTGCCTCTGCTGATGTTGATGAAACACGCATCTGTTTGTAGCACTGCTGTCTTTCTTTCCCTGACATATTCTCAGTGGTTTGTGTCCACGCATGCTCACCCCTACTTCCCATCTGGCAGCCTGGGGAACCATGTCCACGAAGGACAGTCCCTGGCACACAGCAGGCACCAGCACGTGATAGCTATTGGGGCTGCTCTTGTTGGTTTCAGCCCTCGCTGGCAACCCATCTTTTAGTGTAATGTAGGCGCATGTGCTGCCCTCTTCTGGCTGATGGAAGAATCAGTGTGAGGCACAGCTTATCATACTTCATATCTGCTAGAGCAGTGGTCCTGCAAACTGCGGCTCTCGAGCTGCGGTTGCCGCTCTGTTGACTAATGAGTTTGCCGACCACTGTGCTGGAGACTCTCTGCCTACATGTTGGCTGGGCGTCCCAGCAGAGAGCAGGCCACCTTCCGTCATCTGCCCGCCACATCCAAGGTTGGGCATGTCCACCAGGCCCCATGGAACCTCCAGAGGTCATTGGCTGCCCCATGACACACTGCCCCCAACCTTGTCTTTCTCCTTTTCCTCTCCCTCTTCCGCCAGCTCTGACCTTGACTTTAATGAACTTCCTTGACCTAAAATAGAAAAGTGTTTGAAAAGATTCAAAACGGCCTGGGAGGGCTGTTAGCCCAGAACCAACAAGCCCCCGTCTATCAAAGGCTCATGCTTTCTCTCCACGCGGCATGAAAGCAAACTGCTGTCAGGAGTGAGGGGGGAGCAGGGTGTCGGGGAGGCGAGGTGGAGCATTTTTCCAGATTCCCCAGGATGTGGCGAGCCATGTTTAAAAGAGTGTGTGTGTATTTATTATTCCAAGCCACTTCAATCACAGGGTGCCGATTTCCTTCTCCTCTTCCTACCCCCAGCCCCCAGTCCTCAGCCCCGTGTTACAGGGTGGGCTCAGTCTGCAGGCCTGGCCTCTCCAAGGGGCCAGTCAGGGCCCCCACCTCACAGTCAGACTTGTGCTAGGAATAGTGGCCGGAATAGGAGTCATAATTGCACACTGCTCAGAAGCAGAAGTCGGTGAGGTGGCAATGGGGCCCCATGTCTGCTCTGTTGGAAACACCGACCCCTTCTTTTGGAGGAAGAAGGCTGGGTCCCACCTTAGGCCCACAGAACCCTGCAGAAGGGCTCAGGCGGGGGTTATCACCATGGCGCTCCGGGTGGTCCCGGGCCCACCCTGGTGGGTGGTGAGGATAACGAGGTCTTGCCACTTCCTCATAAAGCAGCCATTGCCCTCTCCTTTCAGAAAGCGCCTCTAGTCACAAAGGAACCCTTCAGGCTGCCTTCCTCGGCCACCCTGCGTGCGGCGTGCAAATAGCCAGCTCAGGGTATTTTGTTTGTTTGTTTGTTGGGTGGAAGTTTTGCTTTGATTCGCATTCTTACAAGGAAAAACAAATAACCTGGGCTGGGAGGGACCCACCTCTCGAGGTTTGGCGCCCGCCCTGCAGGATGGCCGAGAGCGAGAGGGAGGGGAAGGGGCGCTACTTCCCGCTGGCACCTCCCAGGATGGCCCATGGGATTCCTCCAGAGGGTCTTGGATTTGGCTCCTTATTGAGGCAGATGCTGGCAATTTATAATTTCACAAATGTTGCTCCTGAAATAAATCCTTGGGCGGTCATAAGGAAGGCGGTCGGTGGCCACGTGGCTGGTGGAAGGGGGCAGCTTGGGGAGGAGGGGCGGGGAGGGTCCTGCGTGGGTGGGCGCATTCATTAGTGGAGAGAGCGTGTTAGCTCTGTGAGCTCCCGGTGGGAGGAGCGCGGAGACCACCAACACCATTCCATGTGGGGGAATTTCCCACAGTCTGGCCAGGAGCAGTTCTCCTGGCCTGGCCTGGCCTCATATCAAGGCCTGGGGAATAAGGGAACTTTAAAGGACTAATTTGAACAAGAGCTAAATGCTCTTTCACCTCTGGTGACTGCTACCTCATCCTGTGCAACCAATACCTCTTGTCTTTGTGCCGTCTACACAGGGAGCTCAGTCTCTCTGTCTCTGTCTCTGTCTGTCTCTGTCTGTCTCTCCCTCTCCTCTCTCTCCCTCTCTCTCTCTCTCTCTCTCTCACTCACACACACACACACACACACACACACACACACAGAGCTTATATGTGTTCTGCAATTTCTGTGCACATTACATATCTCTTTAAATCCACAGGGTCATGTATCTATTAATCTCAATAACAAAAAATGTGCGTGAGGTTCCACATGTTCTCCCAGCTTCACCTGGAAGCTTGATGGTGTATGTGGGGGCATCTACCTTGCATCACTGTAGCTGGCATGTAGCATGGGTTCCCCCATATTTGGTAGTTGGTTCTGACAATGACAAGATGTGAAATCCAGGTGGTGTGTGAACCTTCCAACAAAACTTCAGACAATTACCCACTTTCCTTGTCAGATCCATCAAACCCCCCCTCCCCCCCGCCCTAGGAGGGCAATGTCCTCTTTGTTTCACACAAGAGAAGCTGAAATGTGGAAACGTCCGCAGACCTGGGGCGTTTCCTGCCACAGGCACAGGAAAGTAGGCTTCCCTCGATGGTTATGTTCTGTGGCTGCAAACAAAATAACAATAAAACATACTCGTAAGAACTGACACCAGGAGTTAAGTCTAGTCTGGTATTCTGAAGGGACCATCCACTTAGGGAGGATAATTTGTTGGGGGAAAACAGTTGCTACACAGAACTTTGGCCCTAAAACCCATAGCCTTCTTTTAAAATGTGCTCTAGAGCTGCCTTTCAGGAAGGCACCCCACCCACCTCGGCCCCTCATGAGCTTAGCCTGAGCAGCCCCAGGAGCTAGAGAGACACAGATGTTTGGGAGTTACCTGTCATGTGACAGTTCATTTTGCTTGTCTTGTTGTGCAGGCCATTTTCCCATTTGGAGGGACATTTGAGTCCCCCGGGGGTCTTGTTCCAGTGCAGACGCTGATACAGAGGGTCTGGGGGTGGGGTGGGTCCTGAGAGCTCCCAGGTGAGTCTGCTGCTGCTGCTGGTGGTCCAGGAGGGGCTCGGGAATAGGTTCTGGGGGCAGTCTCCACGTGGGAATCTTCATCATTGCTGTCCTGAGAGCCCAGCTCCGCATCCGGCTCAGAGCAGGTGCTCCATGACATGTGCTAAATGAATGAAGGAACTGTAACTCAAGCACTTCACGGCGCCCCTTCCCTGTCTGCTCATTACCTGAGAGGTGTTGGAAAGGCCTAACCTCACTCTTCAAGGTCAGGGGCACTTCTTCCAAGCAAGAATAAATTCTTGAATATAATTCACTTTTAACTTAAGGTGGTTTTTTTTTTTGTTTTGTTTTGTTTTGTTTTTTAACACTATGGTGAAAATATCTGACCTAGCCACACCAACAACAACAAAGAAGACACACTTTTTCAAACTCTCCTTTGGGGTGATCAAATCTGTATCAATCCCTCACCTAGATTTTGGGAAGCATAAAATCGCAGTTAATCTGCCACACTCTTACTTCAAACTTTGGAAGGTGCAAGAAACACAGAGTCGAAGCTGTGCAACCAAAACACCCAGTGAATAATAGCTCCTCTTGCAGACTGTAATGTGCGTGGGGGCAAGTGAAGACAACTAGAGAACTGCTCTAAGTAAAGGGGTGGCGGGTAAAATTGCGGCATATCTGGGGAATTCTACAAAAGTACCAGCCACCCCCAGCCCCTGTGGAGCCTTCCCTCTGAGGCTGCCCATCGCACTGTTAGGAAGAAGGCTCGCTCTGGAGGGGCTGTGGACATGGCAGCAAAGTCAGAGTGAAAGGACTGGCTGAGTCTTCAAGAGAAGACTCCAGATTCATCTGGGATGACTTCCTCGGGGTGGAGGCTGAGCCAAGGACAGTATTCACCAAACAGACTGGTTTTTTTTTGCAGTCTGAAGAAGTTATTTGCAGTTTTGTATGCTTTGGTTCTTATACACTGGCATCATCATGAATTGCACCTCAGAACCACTCATGGCATGCCAGGCACTGTTCTACGCCCTCTGCAGGCATGACTGACTGTAACCCTACATGCCGGGCCATTTTATGATGTCCACTTTGCAGCTGAGGAAGCTGAGGAGCATGAGGTGAAGCAGCCTGCCCAAGCCAGTACACGGCAGAGCCAGGACCCCAACCCGGCTGCTGGTCCCAGGGTCTGTGCTCTTCCTACAGTGAATAGAATCTATTATTTACAATGCATGTGGTGCTGATTTTGTAAGCAAGAGTAGGTAGGTCATTTAGGAAACTGTGATCAAATCAGGTCATAAACCAACAGATACTAACTGAACAACTACCATGTGTGTTTTCCTAAATATACTCAACAACCCAGCTTCCCCATTGGACTCAGCAATCCTGGACGGACAGGGGGCGCCACGCCTGGCCCACAGTAGGCTCTCCATAGATACCAGTTTAGCAAATGAAAGAATGGGCAGCTGGCAGCAAATTTAGGACAGTCACAGAATGACTAAAACCAGTAATTATTTGAAGTGACAGTGGTGGTGGCAGGGTGGCTGTTTTTAAATTTGTTAATGGCTCTTGTATAAAAGTTGTGGGCCCTTGAGGATGAAGCAAGACAAAATGTGGTTAAATCGTGTCAGCCTGAGTGTTTGGAGGAAGCAAGTGTGGAGAAAAGTCTCTAGGCCTAAGCACTGGGGCAGAAGCCCCCCCCCCCCCCCCCGCCGCTGCCCGAGGAAGTTAGAATCTCCCCTGACCAGCTCATTCCAAATGTTTGGACATCAGCACTTAACCTAATCTATGGCCTGATACTTAAAAATAACCTGTTATAAAGTCACCATAAAAAAAAAACCTCACAGTTTTCAGCCTTATGCAGTCTGCTACATAAACTACAACCAGCATTAATAGCTTCAGTCAGCATTTATGTCGTTCTTTCTATTAGCACAATGGGTTTTACAACCATTTATGAGTTTCTGGAAAGCCTAATAGAAAACACACATACATGTTCCCTGTGAAAGACACAGGAGAGGTTTTTTTTAAGTTGGCCAGCAGGGGTCGCCACAGCCCCAGGGCTAAAGCCTGGGCAGGCTCCCTAATAGGGCACACATTCTCTGCCTGTGGCTCCAGCAGCAAGCCTCCCTGGTGAGTTCCTGCAGTTTCCTCTTTGGGTTGGTTCTATTCAGTCACTCTCTCTCTGTCTCTCCTTCTCCTCCTCCTGTTGGTAAATAAACATCTGGGGCACTTACCTGGTACAGGCTGTGTATATACACAAGAAACCCTCAATGTGAAGATCTATGTGATTATCTTTGCCTTCAAATTTACTATGAGTTTTCAGGAGATCCAGAAAATTACCTGAATCTGGGGTTGCCTATACTGTCCATATTTCCCTTCATACTTATAAAAAAGTCTTAATGAAGGACACTCTGAAGTCACCTTAAATTCTTCACCACAGCCGAAGACTTGCCTTTAAAAACATGTTTTGTTGCTGTTATTGGGAACAATATTTCTGAACATAGAGCAAATCTCAGATGGATTTGTGGAGCTGTGTAAAAACTATGATTCTTCACAAGGCTTGGGGGTGGAGAGAAGCGGTATACTTAAGTTGTACAGAGATCGGTCTCTTCCTCTAGAAATCCCTGAATTTCCCAGAAATACATCAGTGTCTCATTCACTCTGTGATTCTCTCTGCCAGAGAGGAGTGCGGCACCAGCAAGGTCCCGTATCCCGATCCACCAGAGTTGTAAGACTTGGATCCTGCCTTCGGAGTAAAGGACCGTTTACTGGCCTCTTGCTGAAAGAGCCATGGGAGTTTGTCATTTAATTCACCCTCCCATTCAAGGCCAAAATCTTTTCTAGAACAAACAAGCAACAACCACAGCAGCATGAGCTACCCCTGCGTCTCCAGCTCTGCTGATGCAGTATGAGGGAGCAGGAGGAATCTGTGGAAGCTGCCGTTGCAATTTGCTTTCTCATAAACCGCTCTTGGTCTCCCCACTTTCCTGTTTTGCACCAGTGCCTAGAAACTGAGACCCGGGAATTGCTTTCCCGTGGAAGCTTCTGGGTCTTTCACAGCCTACACCATTTCGACCAGAAACTCTCTTGGGCCACGAGGTCACGTCCAGTGTTCTCCATCTGATGCTAAAGGTGGACACGAATTCTCCAAACTGTCAAACTAAGAGCATTTGACATACCCCCATAGCCTGGCGAGAACAATGCCAAACCCAAAGAGGAGATTCCAGGAGACTCGGGATCCTGGACTTGTTGGGAAATGAGAGAGAACTCCATCCTCTCAGCTCCCGGATTCTCCTTGCGCCCGGGGAGCTCTGGGAGGCTCAGACAAGCTCCCTTCAACAACTTCTGCCTTGAGCTGCTCGCTTGCTCTTAGACGTTCACTCACTCTCCCCTTCCTTCCCATCCTCTCACCAACTTAAGTTGTACCACCATAGAGAAGTCCCCATCTCGTGGGAGGTCCCACTGTGCACCGGGCTCTAAACAGGGTCCTTTAGTAACAACTTCGAACAGCCGTCACCAGAAGCAGGATTCACATCCAGGTCTCTTGGAGATCACATTGCACCACTCTGCTACCACGTCTGTAATCACAAGAACTCCCAGAAAAGCCTGGGTTAGGCCTATCTGATACCCCCCCACCCAAGCTCTCTCTGTCCCTTCCTTGATGATAGTGACCTGCTTACATAGCCAGTAGGCCTGGGCACACAGCAGAAGAGAGCCAACCAGACCTGAAAGAAAGCCCCATCTTCTATAACCCTGCTTTTATTTCTGACTCAGAATGTCGTAAGGATGGGCATAGATACTGTCTTAAGAGACAAAGGGACCATGGGGATCAGCCACCCCTTACCTGCTCTGTTCCACAGGGGTCACCACGGGGCAGAGGTATGACCCCCCGTCTCTGCCTGGTTGGTAACTTTGCCTCTGTGTGGTCATTCTCATGTGACCCAGCTATAACTGGGTCACTATACCATGTCTTTAAGGACTTTTCCAAGGAAGAAAAGCTACATAACTTCAATTCTCCAAACTGGAAAGATGAATGGGGATCTTTACTGAAGTTTCTTGGGGACAGGGAATTACACTACCCATCACCAAGCCAACTGTCCTCACACTTTCCTTAGAACACCTATGCCTTGCCTCAGAACAGCAGCATCTGCCTTTCTGCCTGCTGGGCCTGCATCTCCTCTTGTCACCCCTCATGATGCTCCTGGGCTGCTGCTGCAGCCCCGCCTCTCCTCTGCACATTTGGCTTCTTCCTCCCAAAGGTGAGGGAGAGATGATATTACATTCTTACTTTATTTTTCCCCCATGACATTATCATTCATGTTTAAAATGATCAAATATCAATATGCTCATACCAGGTATGGTCATCTTCGTAATTTCTCTCCAAGAATATAGGATGGCATGAGAAATATTTGCTGTTGCTCCCTTGAACCACCACTGCGCTCATTTTTTAAAAATTTGTTTGTTTGTTTTATCTTTTGGTTATATTGACATGATTTCAAAAGAGAAGATAGAAAGTGAAAACTTCATTCAATTCTCCAGGTATTTCTCAATACCTAGATAATTGTTTCTTCATAGGCAAAACCCAAATGCATGTCTCCTTTTTCACGCAGGTGTTTTGCTGTCACACAATGTGACATCATGGGTCCAAGTACAGGCCGAGTTGAGAGTTGGAATTTGTTGCTGGGAAGTGATGTTAACGGTTGTGGTGGGCTCTTGCCTTGTAGCCCCAGTCATGGTCCCTGTGAGTACCAAGAACTCCAGGCATCAAGGCATTCATAGCAGAATACAAATATGTTATCAAACAAATTAGCTGGAAGTTCCCGGCTGCTGTGGCCTCACTGGTTGAGCATCATCCCTTGCACCAGGAGGTTGCCGGTTTGATACCTGGTCAGGGCACATGCTCATGCAGTAGGCTTTGTGTTTCTCTCTCATCACTGCTTCCATCTCTTTCTCCTTCTCCCATCCTCCCTCTGAAATCAATTTAAAAATGTATTTTTAAAAAAATTCGCTGGAAAGTAGGGCATAAAGAGTTATGTTACGATGGCCACATTCTTGCCAGGGGAACTGGGTTGAGTGGGAGAGGCCTGTGGCATTAAGAGAAGATGACTGCCAGGGAGCCATGGCGTGGGTGGTCCTGGCACCCAACGATACCTTGCAGAGTGGAAGAAGTTTACATTTTGGAACCCAACAGCCTGTTTTAAATCCTGATTTTTCTCCTAACTCATATAATAGGGTTGCTATTTTAAAAATATTTTCTCTTTGCCTTCCTGAGTTCCTGATTCTAATCTGCCCTAGGCATCCATCAGCCCCAGGAGAGATGAGGGTTTCTTTAGAGAAATTCCAAGAAAGAGAAAGAAATTCAATATTTAGCTTCTGATATTCAAAATAGCATTTGCAACAAGACAGTAGCTTTGCAAGCCAAGCTATTGTCTTAAATTTTCTTTAGTTCTTAATTTTGGCACATTAAGAGCCAGGCCTGGAGGGCTCAGCTCACAGGGGGGCTTGCTGCTCTGTGGTTGACATAGGAGCACAGACAGGAAAAGCCACCCCTCTTGCGAGGGGGTTTGGGGATGAAGGAGAGGAGGTAGGCAAGGGCGCCATGGAACTAGGGACATGTCCGTAAAGCCCCATGGGGCACTTCGCTCGGTGTTCTTTCAGGGTTTTGGAGGGAGGCCAGCAGCCCACCTCTGACCACACTCTAGGGGCAACACCCTGTGGTTACTCCGGAAGGAAATAGAGGTTCAGCATAACGGGGAAGAGACGCAGGACTTGTGTTACTTTCCCTAGACCTTCTACCCCATGGATCCCAGGATTCACAGCTCCAGGATGCCATGAGGTCACAGGAGACTCCTCTTCACCCACCCCCAGGACTCAGGGAGAAGAGCAGACAAGGAGACTGTCTGAGAAACAGCATTTTTATGCAAAAGCGACTGGGAATTCTCTAGAAGGACCATTCAATTATTACGTCAGACTAAGTTATAATCCCGAAGACACTACATTGAAGTTGTTTTCCCACCACCCAGGGGTGAGGAGCTTGTCAGAAAACCATACAATTAAAAACAGGCAGGTACCTTTTCTTTGTATGCCAGGAGTGGTTTGAACAGTTTGCTTGCACGTGTGAGCTTTGATTAGTCTAAGACCCATTTCATGGAGATGGATACGAAGGCGCATCTCAATAGCTTCACTGTGTATTTAAATACTAGCTGGCATAGCATCCCTGTGGGCCACCTCAGACGTTCAGTCAGTGCATTTGTTGCTGGTGCTGGGGAGCAGGACTAGAGCGAGGAGAGGAACCCAGTGGGGCGGAAGGTGTGGGACTGGGACCAGCCCTCATAACTGCTGTCTCGTCCATGGAGAGTTGAATAGATCCCCATCCAGCCTGCAGATGTCATCAGAGGGGACCCTTGGTTCTTATCTCTCCCAAGTTCACAAGCCAGGGAAACTGAGCACAGCACCATGGGCGCCCAGAGCCGCGCCTGTCTTTATGGAGCGCCTTTGGCATCTGCTCTGCTCCGAGGGAACGTGAATGAGGGTCTGCATGGCCCAGTGCCGGTCATGCCCGGGTGCACAGAACTCACCAGCGACCCAGAACTGAGCTGTGCTTGCAAGAGCCTGCTGGAGGCCGGGCTGGAGTCTTGGCTCCTGGGTCCCCCATTCAGCCTCCATGCCCTGGTAAGAGTATACTATTTTCTTAGCTCAAATTGCCATTCCCAAGTCATTATTTCTCTATGACGAGAAAACAATATTGGGTCTTATGTAATATCAACCTCAATGAATCTGGAAGCGATCATGGAATGGGTGGATAGTTTTTCCCTCCTCAAAAAAGAGGAAAATAAATTTGAGATTGTTTGCATATGGCTGAGAATATTTATGAACTATTCCCCCTTGTTTCCTCATCCCATATTTTACCCAGTGCATTTGTGTGTGGTACAGAATAAATCTTTATGGGAAGGGGTGGAGAGAGGAAGAAGCAGTTAAAAGGACTGGGTATCCATCAAGTGTCTGGGATGTTAGTGGTTCTGAGTCTCCGGGTCCCCTGCCCTCAGCCTTGTTTGCTGCGGTCTGAGGGTAACCCATCCTGGTATTCAGAAGAAGTTATTGGAGAGAGGGCTTTACATGCAAACATGGAGGGAATCAACATCCTCGGGTTACTCTGGCTGCCTTTATATTCCCTTACTCTTACCAGAGCAGAAAGTTCAACACCAACGGTTCCATGGCTTGGGTGCTGTCGGGGAAAGAGATAATTAAGTTCCACGGATGCCAGACTGAGCCAGGGTCAGAGCAGTGAGTTGGCAGGTAGGGCGGAAAAGACCTGGCAGGCAATGTGTTGGCGCTGGCATTTGTTATTTGATAATAAGCAGCGTGTTAGCACACAGGCCTGTGGGTCTATTCCCTCTGGCTGTGCCTCTCAGCACAGCTTGTCCCTGAGAAGGGTCCCCAGGGGCACAGGATCAGGGCCGTGGTTGTACATTAAATTGACAGAAGCAGAACATCCATCTGGCTGTTGATTTCCTCTTCTGGGGATAAGGCTTCACACTGGAGCTTCTCAGCATCTCTCATTCTCTTCCACGCCTTGGGTATTTCAGGAACATACTGACCAAGGGTGTGGGGTGAGGGCCCGAGAGCAGGGTGACTGTCACATTTGTTGATGCAATGGCAGTGGCTGTCATTCATTCCTATGATGGGCTGGGTACTGTCTCTGCATGATCTGAGTTAATCCTCATAGTGGCTGCGTGAGGGTTAGAGATTTTTAGTCCCAGAGTCGAGAAACTCACCCCATATTTAAGTGTCAAGATGGAGGATGTTTCCAAGATTTGCAGAATCTGAAGCCAATACAGTAAATACTAATAAATAATTTTAAAAGTCAAGTTCAGGGTCTCGGAAGGAGTCCACACAATTATGGGGCCTTGAAGCATAAACCTTAGCAGCCTCACAGTAAATCCACCCTGGGCAGGGCCAAAATTTAAGTATAGGATTAGCTCCAGGCCACACGGCCCCATTCCTCCTACCTCATCTCTTCTCTCTACCGTAAGGACCACCAACTGCACCTTCACATTCCTGATCCAAACACACAGAGAAAAGTGATGAAGCTGACACACTCAGGATGGGCCACCTTGGTATGTGACAGGTGTGACATAAGGCAACAACCATGCCCATTGCCAAATTTTACCTTTCCATCTCAATAGATCACTGGAGAGACAGTTTAAATTTTTAAAAATAGTTTTTAATTTTCAAATACAGTTAACTACAATATTATATTAGCTTCAGGTGTACATTTCAGTGATTAGACATTTATATAACATACCAAGTGATCCACCCCTTCCTCCACCCCCCCCCCATAAAACTAGCATCCATCTGACACTATACCTAGTTATTACAATGTTGACTATATTCCCTGTGTTATACTCTACGTTCTCATGGCTATTCTGTAACTACCCAGAACAAGCCACCCAAGGAGCTCCCATTGCAATCCTGGGCTGGGCCTCTTTCACCAAATTACATGATAGTTCCCAGGCTGGGTGACTTGGGCACAGATTTGAGCAGAGGCCTACTTAAGGCATTTGGAATCAGAACCTGCAATGTCTCATTTCCCTTCATATGTCTCTTCCCCTTGGATCATAATCAGTTGGTTAAATTTCAACAGGCACTCTATTAGATTTTTTTTTCTTTCTTCATTTTAATTAAGATCTTATCATAATTTCCCAAACTAAAAAGGGTAGAAAATTTAAGGATGCAAACAAACCCAACATAAATCACAAGTCCTTGGAGGGTGGGGAGGGAGCATAATAAGTGTTTGTTGGGTACCCACCCTCAGCTATTGCCCTTGAATAGGCTTGCAGTCCCATCCCAGTCTAGACAGTTACTAAGGGGAATACAAGCATTTTCCTGAGCCCTGCTTGCTCCATTCTCCCAAACTGGAAACACAAAGCAGATGATGAAGTTCAAGTTCAAATGCCACACCAGGGAGAAGGAAGTATTGAGAAACCTCCAGTCTGTTTTTAAACATTCCAGTAAACATTCGATTCATTTATCTTGGGCTGTTGTCATTTTATTGTCTTAAACAAAAGGCCTTCTATGAGAAGACGGATTCAGGTTCTGTGAGGAGTGGCTAACAGGAGGCACATTTGGGAAACTCTGAACAAGAGACAGCCCCCAGGATCTTGCTCCTGGGACAGCGCTTCCCATTTATCTGTTAGAGTTAACATTAGGACTAAATCCTCTGATCTCGGCATCATGCTGTAAACCAGAGTCTGGGAAATACATCTGTTGGGGGCTGAAGCTGATGAAACTGGAGCAGTGGCCATTGAGTGACGCGGCAGGCCACCTCCTCAGCTCCCAGTTGCCTTGTCAGAGCTCCATGAGGGAGCAGGCTGTGCGATTCTGGGTGGAACGACTCAGTGAGAGTGAGTTCCTGGAGTTATTCTCTTGAGTATTTTGTTCTGCTCTTGTGACTGAATGAATGAGTGGAGAGATAATTATTGGGGCAAGATTGTCAAAATCTTCTGGCACCTTCTCTTCCTAGAAATGTTCATCCTCAGAGCTGCGGCCTTGGCAGGTTTCCATTCTACTGTGATGGCATGTTCCCGGTGGAGCCTGCCACCTGGGGCCCGGCCCTTCTCTTTTGGACCGCACTGATTTTTAGAGCAACTCAAGCAGGCCTCCCTGACACCCACTGGTTCTCCGGGGCAGTGCCAAGCAGGGGCCCTCACTTTCCTATGTCTTGTCCTCCAGGAAGCCTGTTCCCTTCCTTCTCAGGTTGGGTTAGTCATGGTCAATGCTCCTACAAAATCTGGTGCATATCTTTGTCCTAGGGCTGCTATTACAGTTATTAGTTATTTAACAGGCCTTTCTTATGTAAAGGTGTGTGGGTTAATTGTGGAATATTGGGAAAATATACATACACAAGAAAGGAAAATGAAAGTTGGCTGTTGTTACATCTTCTGAAGATAAGCACTCTGCTCTGATCTGTATGCTAATGATTGCATCTCTATCTATCATCTTATATCACCTATCTGTCTATATTTTTTTAAAAGGATTAGCTAGTGTCTACTGCTTGGTCAAGGTCTCCTTTTTCAGGCCACTTGATACTCTTCTGCATCGTGCTAATGGCTGCCAGGTATTTGTATTTGTCGGGGAGCTGGCAGTGTGATGAGGGGAACCGGATTTGGGGCAAGCCACTTTACAGTGAAGACTGTGGCTGTAACCAGTGGCAGGGATGACTAAAGACACTTCTTTTGCTGTCCCACGCCAGCCCTTGAGAGAGGCCTGAACAGGGCACTGAAGAAACTGGATGACTACCTGAGCACCCCTCTGCCAGAGGAGATCGACGCCAACACTTGTGGGGACGATGATAAGGGGTCCCGGCGCAAGTTCCTGGATGGGGATGAGCTGACTCTGGCCGACTGCAATCTGTTGCCCAAACTCCACGTGGTCAAGGTAAGAGAACTCTACCCACAGTGCTGGCCAGCTCCAACTCCATCTTAGACTGGGGTTATCTGTGTGGTTAAGTCAAGGACAGTGCCACGTGGTTGAGAAGCCACATGAATAGGGACTCCAAGCCAGTCTCTATTGCGTGCTGTCTGTATAGCCTCCCTGTAGTTCAGTTTTCACCCATTGATTGCTTATTTCTAGGGTTTTTGGGAGAATAACATGCATGAAGTGCATGTTATTGTAAGGACTCAAAATATAATAGCTGCTATTGCGTTATCATGTATAGTTATATAAAGTCCTGTCATTCCAAAGGCCTGTTCCTTGCCTCTTCCTCACAGGTTTCCACTGCCCACCCTCCCCCACATTTGTATTAAATGTGCTCGCATGTACACGTTTTCTCTGTGCACAGACTCACCTTCTCATTACTGCTAGCAACCCCTTAGGGCAGCAGGTGACCTCTTCCTCCTCTATCAGTTGAAGGGATAGAGGCTGCAAGAAGGGACATCATTGTTTTACTATGTTATTTTCTGGCCACTTTTGACAGGCAGTGTAATCCTTTCCTAAAAGAATCTTAGGGTCTGTGAGCTGGAAAGAGGGCAATTTTGAGGTTATCCCATACAATGTCCCTTCCCAAACTGGGCCACTTTCTGTGCTTCCGAAACAGCTGTGGCAGGCTCCTGTGCATCTGAGGCCTCGAGTTTCTGATGATGAAGAGCCCTCTGCCTCACAAGCCAGCCCCGCCACTTTGGATAACTCAGATGATTAAACAGCATTCCAAGTGGCCCCCTGCTATCCGTTATTCCCTGGAACAACATGGGACAGGACTGTTCTTTTCATCTCATTTGAAGACAGCAGTGTGTCCTCCAAACTCCTCTAAACTAACACTTCTCACACCCTTTTTTGACCCTTGTCAGCCTGGAGAAAAATGCAATGGGGTGAAATTAGACTGTTCTCTGTTTGTACACGTGTTTATGTCTTATTGTTTCAGAAAATAAGCTCTGTGAGATAGGGCCTTCTCTAAGCATGATGATGGGCATATAGTGGCGGCCCTTTAAGAAATACTCATTGATCAATTGTTTTATCATCTAGCTGTGTTTTTATGATACTCAGTGTCTGTCTACCTCTCACTGAGAAGAATCAGACTCAGTCATTGATCAACTGGGGTCCTGGGCTAGATATGCAGGCTTCTCTCCAATCACAGCACACACCAGCTTCAGTTGAAATCACTCAGCTGTGTGTGCACTGGTGTGTTCCCATGGGCTCGGCCTGAGCTGAGTCTGGGAGGGAATCATGCACAGCAGTGCTGATGGGCTGGCAGATACAACCTATCCATAGGAAGACACTCTGGGTTCAGGGCCAAGCCAATGGTCAATGGTGGGTCCAGCCAAGCGATATCTCTTTGAAGTTATTAAGTAGGGCATGCCCCACTCCAACCCCAAAACATCCTTTATTCTCTTTTCCTAAAAAACCAGTGATGCCTGTAGGGATGTTCTGACTCCAGTTCAGTCATACTGTGACCTAGCGATGTGATATAAAGGCCTCCATTCTAGAAGTCAGGAGGCCCAAGTTCTGGTCTTATATCTGCTACCAACTGGCAGCATGAGCTGAGGCAGGTCATTTACTCTTTTTGGAACTCATTTTTCTCTTGCCTAAAAGAAGAGATATGGATTCTAATCCTCCTCTCTTCTTCTCTCTCTTCCCTCCTTCCTTCTCTCTCACTCAAACACATGCTGACTATCTGCTCAAGAATCGCTTGCTGAATAAGCTAAACAAACGGCTCTCTCAGGCCCTGTGCTTCATCCTATAATCTCTTCAGTCCCTCCCAGCCCTGAGAGACTGTTATGCCCCTGTCCTTGGAAGAAGTTCAGTGAGTGGTTCACTGGGAGAGGCTGGGATCAGAGGAGGATGGCCTGCGAGAGACAAAGGCTGGGCCTCACCTCCTGTCTCCTTGGATTTCTGCTGATCCAGCTTATCAGATCCCAGAGACCTGGCAAACCTCTGAAGTGTAGAAAGAGGGAAGGGGAGCCAAGTCAGGCCTCCAGCTTGGCTTCTGACGCCAAAACTTAATCTGGGCTGTGGGAGCTAACTGTTTTCATATGAAAGAGCAAATTCAGAACATGAGCCTGGAAGTCCCTGCAAACGTCAGAGCTTCCTGTGTGAATCTCAACTTCTCACTCTGATGTGCGCTTCTCTTCTCTCTTCTCCCTTCTCCCTTCTCCTCGCTTCTCCCTTGTCCTCCCTTCTCCCCCCTTCTGCCCTGTCCTCCCTTCTCCCTTCTCCCTTCTTCCTTCTCCCTTCCCCTCTTCCCCTCCTCCTTCCCTCCCCCTCCCACCTCTCTCTCTCTCTCTCTCTCTCTCTCTCTCTCTCTCTCTCTCTCTCTCTCTTCTTTCTTTCCTCCCTTTTCCCCTCCCTCCCTCCTGGCTCTCTTGCAGGTTCATCTTCATCCATGGAAGCCAAGTGGCTCTGGCCCAGGTGCTCACTTGAGTGCCTGGTTTGAATGCTAATTGTCTGGCTCCCTTCTAGGTCTCATCTCCCCAAGTGAAGCCAACACCCAAGGAAACAACCAGTTTTGTGACAAAGGCAGGCAGACAGATTCAGGCCTGCAGGAAATGGTGGGCCTGTCATTGTTCGTAGCCTCTGCTGAGACCCTTACCTGGGGCTGTGTTCTGTCTAGCTCCTGCAGCAAACAGGAATATATTTTCATACATTGCATTTCTTCTGTTTTCAAGCGCATAGTATATCCTTTAAATGCTTGAGATAAATTCCAGCATGGAGAGACCTGAGGTTACCATCAATTAGTAACCCACCACTCCTGGATGGATTTGCTCATTAGCCAAACAGCCTCTTCCAAAGGCTTGTGGGCAAACATGAGGGGCCCTAACTTATAGAGAGCAGATACCAAGGAGAACTGGTGGTGATGGTGGGTGTCGTGCTGAAGGTTCTGATTCCACTGCCTTTTCCTATTAGCCAAACCTGAGCTGGACAGAGCAGGGAGGGAGTGCCTTCTTCGGTAACTACACCAAACTGGTCATTTTAACTGAGATATTTTCATATAAAAAGATAGTAAGTACTGAAGAACTAGGAAGACAAAATCAACAATGACGTTCTATCTTTGGGAGGCAGCTACTATGTCCAGGGAAGGAGGTGCAAATGGGAGAGGTTGGAATTATTAAAATGTAGAGACTTTGATGAGGGGCCTTGGACCTCTGAGGTGGGGCACTGCTCAGCTAATGCTGGGGGTCAAGTTCAGAGGATGGCTGGTGAGATTGGAACCGAACCTCTGCAGCGGGGTCACTGTTGGGTGCTGGCCTTTCTGAGCTGGTGTAATGATACAGGTCCCCGGTGCTGGCAAAACAGCAAACTGTATGCAGCTGCAATTACAGGAGGAAACAAGACTGGCATGAACAGGAAGCCAATTAGGAAGGGGCACCTCCCTCTGCCCTCCTCCACCATCACAGGCTTTGTCTCTAGCAACCCCTATTGGTAGAGCCTAACAGGGAGTCACAGGCAAAGCAGAGGTGTGATTTGAGCAGTCTTAGCCCCAACATCACAAAGAAGCAAATACAAGGGTGGGTTTGTAGAAAAGCAACAAGAGCGACATAACTGGCACTGGAGGGATTCCAAGGCGAGCTCTTCCTTTGTCATTTACACAGGCCTGAGTGGCAAAGTGAGAGAACTGTGGATTAGAAAGCAGGGACTATAATCAATATTAGTGATTACTCTGTAATATTGGTTGAATTAATTGTTTTCCCGTGTCACATTGTGTAAGCCTCCAAATCCCTGGTGGCTTCAATTTGCTCATTGCTAAGGATCTTCAGTCTCTAAAATTAAGCAATTTTATTACATTTGACACGAACCACACTTTGATGTTGGGATAGCTGGGGATGATAAAGATGAAATATAACTGCTTATGGAATCCCTGCTTATTTAACCTCTTTATCTTACTTTTCTCATCTGCAGAATGGGACTATAATACATTCTGCCTTATAGTTATTTAGAGATTTAAGTAGCTTGCACAGTGCTCACAGCAGTGCTTGGAGCAGAGCACATGGGAAATAAATGTTTGCTATTGTGGTTACTCTTACCAAGAGCATTGTTGAGATTATAGAGGGGCACAGAAATGAAGTTGTGGTTCCTGTCCTGCTTACACCTAGGGAAGTGAGAGAGAGACACTAAAACAGTGACTGTAATTCAGAGTAGAACGGATTTCAATGTTGTAATAGAAGTTCAAAACTGATGCAGGAGAATGGAGGGGGAAATGAATCTTCCTTGGAAATATGATATCTATGAGGCTGAGCCTTTCATGCAGTGGGTCCTCATTGTTTGCCACTCAGTACAGCTTTCCGGGGAGCCCTGCACATCACTGGCAGCAAAATGAGGGTGAAAGCCCATGGTAGTTGATCTGGGGGTTCTCTGAGTGGGAAGAACCTGATCACTGGCCCCTGTCTCAGAAGAAAGCAAGGGAAGGAGTCAGAAGTCTATGCTTTAGGAGAAAGAGAGAGGTGACCCTGTGCAATCCCCACCCCAAACCCTGCAGAGCTAGAGGAAGGACCAGCTAATGTGCAGGCCCTTGGGCCCAGTTAACATAAAAGTATTCAGAGCTTCTAGACATTGCCAACATAGCATTAAACTAAGAGCATGAGGCCCATATGACCGCTCAGGCCACATGTCTGTGAAGCTCTCCCTGGCTTGTGAGACCTGATAAAAGAGACCACCCTGCCCCTACCTATGAAGGAATGCATGCAAATGAGTAAAAGATGGGTCTCAATGAATTATAACAGTATGTCATGTTTCTTGAACACTGAGTCTGAGTCAGCCACCCCTCCAAGCATTTATGTGTGTCAACTAAATTTATGTGTCTCTACAGTTCTCTCCACTTTGCTATTCATCCCTATGTAAGACCAGCCTTATTATTACCTCTATTTTAGAGATAAAGTAATTGGGGCTCAGAGAGGTCAAGTAACTAGTCCAAGGTCTCACAAGCCAGGAAGAGCTTCACAGCTGTTAAGTAGTGGAGTCAGGATTACAGATCCAGTCAGTTGGGATCCAGAGCTTGTGCTTTTAACCACTATACAATTCTCAACACAAACACTACTTCCCCAAATGTCCCAGTCCATGATCCCCAGTGTGGCGAAGAAGGGAGAGAACAGAAATTGCTTTGTTTACTCCCATATCATACCTGGAACCCAGATATACATTCAATATATAACTTACTTTTTATGTTTTTACTAGAGGCCCAGCGCACAAAATTTGTGCACTCAGGGTAGGGGCAGGGGGGTGTCCCTTAGCCTGGCCTGTGCACTCTCTCAGTCCAGGAGCCCTCAAGGGATGTCTGACTGAAGGCTTAGGCCTGCTCCTTGCTCAGTCCCAATTGGCCAAATCCCAGCAGCAAGCTAACCTATTGGTCAGGTTGTCTGCCCCAGGTGGTCAGTGCATATCATAGTGAGAGGTTGAGCAGCCTTAGCATATCATTAGCATATTACACTTTGATTGGTTGAATGGACTACTAGATGATTGGACACTTAGCATATTAGGCTTTTATTATATAGGATTCCCTTCTATAAATAAGGATGCTTATGTAAAATAAAATGGATACAAAAACATAGAAAACAATTTGATTATAATTCTGTCAATGAGACATGACCACTGGCACATACATTGGCACATACACTTCTAGTCGTCATACATATTTCTCCTAAGATCTTGTACTTTAAACTTAATGATCTACCTGGAAGAGTTCTCCAGGTCACCGAAATTCCCACTGCAGCATCATTTTTACTGGCTATCCAGAATACCATTGTTTTTATGTATGACTAAGGGCCCAATGCACAAAATTCATGCACTGGGGTGGGTGATTCCTCAGCCCAACCTGTCCCCTCACACATACTGGGAGCCCTCAGGGGATGTCCTACTGATCACTCACCCCCAGCCTGCCTAAGGCCTAAAGCCTCTGGCCAAGGCTTTAGGCCTTGGGCACCCAGCCATCGCCCTGCAATGGGGCTGATGACTGGCTCTGCCCCAGCCCCAGCCCCAGCACCCCCGGCCCCAGCCTTAGCCCCCACCAGTGATCACCCGGCCCCGGGAGCCAAGCACTTGCTGGCTGGCTCTGCCCAGCTCCTAATTGGCTGGTGGATATGGCTTGATTGGAAGTATGGTTAATTTGCATATTATTCTTTTATTAGATAGGATAATGTGTTCATTCTATCATATGTTGCTGGATATCTGTGTTGTGTCCCATTTTTTTTTTTTGCCAGTCCAAACAGGCCTGTGATCAGATACGTGTAGCTAAAACTTTGTGTACATCCATGATTATTTCCTAAGGAAAAATCCATAGAAGCAGAATCACTAGGCCAAAGGGAAAATTATATATATATTTAAAAATCGTTATTGTTTAAAGTATTACATGTAGTAGTACGTATATCTCCTTTTCCCCCCCACCATTGACTTTCCCCCAGCTTCCTCTACCCCCTGTCACATGCCCTCATTCCACCCCCGCAGTGTCTTGTGTCCATTTGTTTGCTTATATGCATGCATACAAGTCCTTTGGTTGATCTCTTTCCCCCCATCCCAAGATATCACATGATCTCACTCATTTATGAAAAATAAAGAATATTATAACCTGATAAACAAAAAGATAAATACAGAGGTAGTAAAGCACCGAACCGACTGTCAAATTACAGTGGGAAAGCAGGGGAAAATTATATTTAAGAAATATAAAATGAAATAATGCAAACCAAAATAAAATACAGAGGCAGCACTGGCTTCTTGCATCACACACACCACTTTGCTGCTGGTTCAGAGTGATGCAAGGGGCGGGGGCGGGCAAAGGGGGCTTGCTGTGCACACATCTGGGTTGCACCCTAACACCTCCTCTATACCTTGCTTCCTGCTCTCACACCATCTCTGTTGTAGATTGTGGCCAAGAAATACCGCAACTATGATTTCCCCGCGGAGATGACAGGCCTGTGGCGGTACCTCAAGAACGCCTATGCCCGGGATGAGTTCACCAACACCTGTGCCGCTGACTCCGAGATCGAGCTGGCCTACGCTGACGTCGCCAAGCGCCTCAGCCGATCCTGAGCACGGCCACCTCTACCACCTCGCCCCGTCACTGCTGCAGAACTCAGCTTCTCCCAAAGGACTCCTCTTCACAGACACCCCTCCACTTTGCCTTGGGACACGTCTCTAATGGTCAGGCCATGCCTTGCTGGCATCATTCGAACTCCAGCCTGCCATCTTAGTGAAGGTCAGCGCCAACCCGTCTGATCACACAGGACTCTGCAAGCAGAAATGCTAGACCCAGTCAAGCTCTCAGCCTTTGGGTCCCATCTGGGTTCAGCGTTATTTGGGGTCAGTGTTGCAGAACCCACATATGGGATTGTCACTGGCCCCTCTGCCAATATCAAAATATCTCCTCAGATGCATTAGAAACATGCAATGTCCTGCTCTCTTCCTCCTCTTTGTCAGTAACTCCAAGGCCAAGGACAAATGCCATCTTAGTTCTTATTACATAAAGATCCCCTGCTCGTAGGGGGTCGGAGAGAGTGAATGGGGAGGGACTGAGCAGGCTATGGATTTTGACATCGAGCAGACACACCTGAGTCGTTCACTACTTTCTGACACTCCTGGACACCGAAGCCCAGACTGGAAAGTCACTGCAGGCCCAGGCTCGGTTCGCTGCAGGGCTCTGATGGTCACAGTGCCATCGTGCACCTGGCTGACACCGACCTTCATGTTTCTACTGTCCAGCCTTGCCAGGAAAGGAAATTGGCATCAATTCCAAACTGGGGGGATGGGGACAGGGAGAGGAGGGGAGCAGTGTTGATGCCAAAAGACCCTTGGGGGTCTACCAGCCATGGGGTTTGCTTGCTTAGGGGGTAGTTGCTTCCTGGCAGGTTACGTGCCTGGTTTTGACTATGTTTATCTACAAATGAATTTTGGTCTGTGAGAAAGTAGAAGTAGAGCTATGGGTGAAGATTAAAAAAATCATTTATGATGCTCAGTGTTTCCTGGAAATTTTGAAGACAGGTCTTCTCTCTCATAAACTATGTCTTGAACTGATGTTATCATGTAACTACCAACCTTATAGCAAAAACCCACGAATTGGCCAAAAATGACTTTGCAGGCTCTTCAGGTTGTTTCTGGATACGGATCTGCTACCCAGGGGCTCACAGGCAGCTGCTCCGAGCCGATCCGGCCACAGCCTCCCCTGGAAGAGAGTCACAGTGAGGAGGTGGCATGGTCATGGAACCTTAGGAAGAAAGTCCTTGAGCTTTTCTGACTGGGAAACCATGCAGTTTGAACTTGAAAAAAACAGGTATGCCCATCTGGATTAATGTTCCTACCACCTGACTCAACAACCAAATGAACAAAAGGAAACTATTTTTTGATAATATTGCTTTCCTAAGTCATTCTTCTTGAGTTTTGCCTCCTTAAAATCTTGCTCTGCTTGAGTATGGTGACCAGTGCAGAGGAAACTAAGAGAAATGAACTTATCATCAGCTCCCTCTCCCATGAACACCCTGTGTGAGGAAATCAATCCACTGCCACAGACCCTCACCTTCAACAGTTCACCCTTCTGTGTTGCCTGCCGGTGGAGAGAGAGGTTCCCAAACGCTGGAAAGCCCCAGGACTTGACTCATTGCTCAGGGAGGGCAGGACAGCGTGGATCCTCGCCATACAAACATAAACAAATTCCAGCCCAAGCAATTCCTCCCCCTCCCCCCCAACTATCTGTCTCCAGGGATCTCAGGAGAAGAGGGGGGCCCCTTGATCAGAGCAGAGAGGAGAAAACGGGGGGTCTCCTTCAGCCCACTGAGGAAAAGGAAATTGCTCAATAGGACATTTTATAAGCTTGAGAGTTTTGAAAAAGCAGAATGAGTTCATTCATTTCCACCTCTAAAGGATCCTTTCCACAGTTCCCTGGAAACTTGTTTATCCCCCCCCTCCAAGGTTTTTAAAAAGGAGAAATGGTGAGGAAATACTCCTTTTACCATAAAAGAAAGCCCCCCCTGGCCTTCTGGGGGATGAAAGCTTGAATGATCCCAGGAGGCCTTATAATTAGTGTGAAATCCTTCCCCAACTTTGGCAGCTCAGGCCAGGACCCTAGAGGCAGTCAGCGTGCCTGAGCCCCGCTGTGATGCTGTTCTAGAAGCACATTCGGGGAGGTGTTGGCACCCACTAACAACCCTGACTTGATACTCAGAATTCCAGCAGCTGGCAAGTCTATAAAAGCAGTTTTTAAAAACAAACAAGCCAAACCAAATCAATATTGTTGTTTCTAGATGTTCCATCTGTGGCTGACTCAATTTTACATAAATAACACTAAAAGGCATGGGGTCGGATCAATTATGATTAATTATAACCATTTAAAAGAAGGGGAGGAGTTAGAGATGGAAATATACTTAATTCAGGAATATCTTTTTATTTCAACATTAGATTATTATATAATGCAACTGTTGACTTAGAGATTGAAAGTCTTATGGCCAGATTTATCAGAGTATTTTAAAATAATAATAATAATTATATAACCTTCTGATTATTTTTTTTTAAAGAGATTTTTCTTCAGCCTTCTGAGGCTAGGCCATCACCTTGTATACACAGCAAGTCATCTCCCAGCAGGTGTGGCAGGTTCTCAGGTGTCCCCAGGACCAGCTCACGGAGTCTTGAAGGTTTGCAGTTTGATCCCACACTCCGGAGTTTTAAGACAGGAGGCAACCCTTGTCATGGGTTCCGAACGAACATTGTTCCTGCATAAAGCAGGAACAATTTCGGTGGCCCCAAAAGGATTGATTTTTTTGTTTTTAAATTTATCTTCCGTGACTTTCCCATCACTTTTTTTTTTTTTGTGAGGGACAGAGGCAGAAACTAGAGTCAAACTCAATGACTATGTTCAATTTACCCCTCTACTCAGCACTGCCTACCTCTCAGGTTGGCCCAGAGAGAAGGTATTGGGTAAGATTTTAATAACTCTGAAAGGTGAGCTGGGTAAGTTAAATCTTGACTGATCAAGAGCATAGTTCCTTCTATTGCTGGCCTTCATCTCTTGACAAAGGCAGTCAAGCAGTTGCCCGACAATTCAGAATCACAGGCACGAGTGGGAGGATCTTGTTTGAAATGAGGGATACAGCTACCTGGCCTGAAACTGATGCCTAGAAAAGTGAAAAACACTCCATCTGTTTCTTTGGCCACAGGATCTCAGACTAAGCTCAGCTTCCTGTGTCCACTTCTCCAGGACTTGACTCATTGCTCAGGGAGAGCAGGACAGCATGGGTCAGTGAGGATCTTGAATTTTCATTAGGAAAAAAACCCCTATTTTCTAGCATTTGTCAAATGAAGCAACAGAAGCTCTTCACCACACCAGTGCCGGTTGGCTGTTTTGCCGACAGACAATACGAAACATCTTAAGAGTTGTCACAAAATGATCACACCTGGAAAAGACCCTGAAGATGCCAGAGTCCCAGAAATCAGCAAGGTCTGGAAAAAAAACAAACAAAAGTAAAAGGGAGGCTGAGTCAGGAAGCTGCAGGTCTATCTAGGACTTTTACATCCTGAGAAACCAGTGGGAGTCTGAACCTAAAATTAAATTGGCCCAGAGGCAGCAGATAGCCGGGAGGGGCTTGCAAGTCTCAGCCGCTGGCCTGGAGCCATCTCAGGAGCAGAGTGGATTAAAATGACGGAGTCTCAGGCCTTGGAAAGGTGAAGTGTTAACTCATGTTAAACTTAAGTCCACGACTCCCAAGGGATCACTGGCTTAGGTTTGTGTCTGACATTAAAAAGAACCTTAAGCATTAGAGAAAGACATGTGCACGCAAAGCACCCTGGTTCTGATGTCAGGAGCACAGAAGGGTCACATCACTGGCCTTGGGCTGCTTCTGCACACAGGCCTATTGTCTTCTGTTCTTTGCTATTCAGCCCTCAAACCAAACAGCAGGTGCCGCCTCAGGAAGGCATGCTCCTCTCCCTTTGTCAATATTCTCCTCCCAGCTTAGTGTCAGGACCCTTTCATTTCATAATTAGGTATGATTCAAGTGTGCACAATTTTATTTAATATTACTGAAGGAAATAGATTCAAACCTTCCCTCCCCTACCAAACATAAAATAAAAGATGGCCTCATAAGAGGGTTTGGTCTAATCTGTGTGTCTATAAAAGCAATCTGTTTTATGGCAAAACATAGTTTTAAGGAACCAGTTATCTAAGGTATATTTTATGTAGCTTGAGATTTCACGATATTGACTATGCATTTATTTAAAATATAAAATGCCCAGCCGATGTTTGAATTTGTCTTACTTTCCTGACCACCTGGTTGTCCCACTTGATAAGCTGGAGAGTTAACTAATTTAGCAAAAGATGTCTAGATTTTAGGAAAAACAAACATCTCATTTAATAAAGACACTTGATTTTCTCAAGACCTTAACTGTGGTGATAAAATAACAGGACTTGCTTTTCAGCCTTAATGAATGTAAAATGCCTTTTAATGAAGATATTGCTGAGTGTTTTTCTCATATGAACCAGTTATAAATTTGTTTTCCAGTCTCAATTGATATTGATTGACTCAAATAAAGTTGGTTTATTTTCAAATATTACCAAAGAATCATCAGACTTCTTTCTTAAGGTGGGGAGATCCTGTGCTGTTTTGAATGACAAGTATGAAATACTTATTTTTTTTCTAAATAAAGGCTTTTTATTTTTTTTATTATAAAAGAACATACAAACTTTTGATTAGAAAATAAATTAAAAAAAGAAAATATATCCATTCTCCTTAAGAATTAAAAACAGATAAAAAGAAAAGGTGGAAGAAAAAAAGGAAAAGCAAAAAGAACCAAAAACGGATTTTTATTTTAGCAAGGCTAAAATTCTATCAAAGTACATGGCTAGGTAAAAAAAATATAAATAATAAATAAATAAAAATAACATTTTGATGCTTCTTCATGTTTCTCATTTCAATTTCCTGTATGCATTGTAGGGGGTAGGCTTACAGAGACAGTCCAGGAGTGATTTAAGAAATTCTGTGTTAAAATGCCCTCTCGGCATTCCTGGCCTGAAATTCCCATTTTAGCACCACATCACTGACTCTGGATTATGGACGCAGCCAATAAAAGTTCTCAGCCAGTTTTCCTGGAATTTCACTTAATCCCTGATAAGGATCTCTATGAGCATTCACATTGCTAGAAGGTTCAAAGGTCCTGGCACTCCCTGTGTCCTCTCTGCTGTCCCAGAACCTATCTTCTCATCATCTGGGACAGAATGAAGCACTTGGCACAGGGAAGAAGTCCTGGTGGGAGAGCAGGTGTAGTAGGTGCTGTCACTGGTCATCTCTCTATCCTGACCACCCCTGTCTCCCTCCAGCAGAGCTCTGATTGGTCGGAATCCATCTCCCTGTGCAGAGCTCTGATTGGTTGGAATCCATCTCCCTGTGCCTCCCCACTTCCCTCCTAACCACTCTTTCCATATGCTTATATGACTCAGGTGAGTGCATTTCCAAGCCCATTCACAGGGGTAAGTCATGAATGGTCTGAGCCCTTCCGCTTCCTCGGGCTGTGGTTGGTTTCTGAGTGGGTGCTTGACCAAGTTCCACCCAGTATTGTGAGGGAATATTTGTTCAGGAACTCCTGAGAAACATCTCCTTGTTCTTAAGAAAGTGTTTCATGCCCATCTGGTGTGGTTCAGTGGTTGTGTGTCAACCTATGAACTAGAACAAACAAGCATGTGAAACTCAAAGGCTAACATAAGCCAAATAAACAAGGTTTAAGTTTATGTGGGTCGCAAAAAAACGAAAGCTTCAATTTTCATAGAAATGTAGGTTTATTTCTATAGAAACATGATGAGTACAAAGGTTGAAATAAATGAGTAATCGTTAAAATAATAGGACATTTTAATAAAAATATTTTTTCTTAAACATTAACTTACCAGACACTGAATAACTGCACCAATTAATAAGCATAACACAAATAAACCTATTTTTCTTGTTCTCCAAGAGTGAAATACTTCCTTTTGTGCACACCAAACAAGTGAGTCCAAGACGAAAGACGTGGCAATTGGCTGCTAGAATATTTGCTGCTAGTATTAACGGAGAGAAATGGTGTGCTTGCGCATAAGGCACATAAGGGAAATGAATGTAACATGATTATAGTAATAAGACATTAGCAAACATTGTAGTTCCTTATTAATAACGAGTGCCCTGGTGCATAGATTTGTGCAGATTGAAAGGAAATTAATTAAAAGGTGTCTGGTGGGGCAGGACTGGGTGAGAGAGGCTGGACACACCCTGGAGCCAACCTCCTGCAGAATGAGTGTGGTCCCTCAGCCTGGCCGGCAGGGATCAGACCCAAAACCAGATCTCCGACATCCCCCGCAGGGTCCTGGATTGCGAGAAGGCAGTTCTTGGGTAAAGCACCCCTGAATCAGGCTTCTTTCTGGTTCCCAGGTTCTTCGCCCAAGAAACACCACTGCCAAGTCACCACAGTTCAGCAGCTCCTGTGTTGAGCATCTGCCCCCCTGGTGTCATTGCGTATTATGGCTACTGGTCAGACAGTCACTTAGCCTTTTATATATATAGATTATAACAGGATATTGTAAAAGTTAAGTTATGAAATTTTTATTAAAACATTTCTCACATAGTGTTATATTGGCTGGGCCACAAAAAATATTTGTTTTGGGCTGCATGCGGCCCGTGGGTTGCAAATTTGAAATGCTTGAACTAGAAGATCATGGCTTGATTCCTGGTCAGGGCACTTGCCCGGGTTGTGGGCTCCAAGAGCAGCTAATCAATGATTCTGATCATTGGTGTTTCTATCCCTCTCTTCTCCTTTCTTCTCTGGAATCAATAAATCAATAAAAATATATTTTAGAAAAAAGAAAGTGATTCTTTAAGTCAATGCCTGGGAGGGGGGGGGGGGCGCGCCGGCTAATGCTGGCCCTCTGGAGACCATGATAGGAAAACCTTGGGGTAAAGGCAATACCTGCAAATGGCAGCAAGAATGGAGAGCCAGGGTCATGGATCTGACCACTGACCTACTGACTCAGCAAACTATGAAACTGGCTCTAAATTTGTATTTCCAGTTCTATAATAGATTCCAGGTTGTTTGAGAGTGGTTTAGTTTAGTTTAGTTTATTATTATTATTATTATTATGAATGGCCAAAGGCATCCTAAGTGGCATATTAGCTAAATTTGTTGTTGTTATTAGCCCATTAGGTGATCATATTGCTCACTCAGGAAGTGTCCATGTTTCCACTGTTTGAATGCTCCACAGGCGGGCCGCATGGGAGACTGCATCTCTGTCTGTTCGCTGATGAAATCCATGACATATGAGTGGCAATGACTGTGCTTTGCATTGAGAACTGAGTTCTGTTCCAGAGAAGTTTCCAGAAAGTGAATTTGGAAGTGAGAGTATCTCATACTCAAAGGTGTTGTGAGCCATGTCTCTTTTATTTTTATGTCTAGTAGCTGAAGTCTTCAGAGTTCCCAGTAGGTTTTACCTTGCGCAAAAAAGCATGGAATATCAGACTGGAGAGGTAAGAAGGTTAGGATTGAAAACAAAGAGATCAGAATTCTAATCATGTGTCCATTATTAAACTTCTATGTGACCTTGAATAGGCTCCTTTCTGGCCAATTATCGAGGTCCCTTGCCTATGAGATGATGAGATTCCTGATGAAGAGTAGTTATCCTATCTAATAAAATAGTAATATGCAAATTTATCATACCTCTGCGACATCCACAAGTCACACCCACAAGCCACACCCACAAGCCAGTCAGGAGCAAATATGCAAATAAACCCAACCAAGATGGCTGAGCCACAGAGAGCAAGAGGGAGGCTTGGATTTCCCTGGCAATGGAGGAAGCCAAGCTTTTTGCCTTCCCTTGCTGGCCCAGGCCTCCACTCAATGCTACAAAGTTTCAATTATAGAAGATAAATAAATCCCAATAGAAATGGTGGCAGCCACAGAGTTGGAGAGAGCAGGAAGCTAGGGTTGCCCCTGCTGATAGAGTAAGCCAAGTTTCTGCAGCCTTGGCCTGCTTTGGCCTCTGCTTAAGGCTACAAAGTTTCAATTGTAGAAGATAAATAAATCCCAGCTACCAGAGCCTCTGCTTGGGTCACTGGGGGCGGGGTGTGTGTGGTCAGCCTGCAAATCACCACAGGACCCTTGTCCAGGCTGCCCAGCTCCCAAGGGAACCCCCACCCTGATCTGCAAGACCCTTCAGAGCAAACCAGCTGGCCCCCACCCATTCACCAGGCCTATATTTTATCTAATAAAAGAGTAATATGCAGATTAACCATCACTCCCACACACAAGATGGTTTCCCTAATGTGGTCAAAGATCCTGCCCCCATGTGGACATAAGATGGCCACCACAAGATGGCCAATAGGGCAGGGCAGTTGGGAGGGACCAGCCCTGCAAGAGAGGGCAGTTTGGAGCAATCAAGCCTGCAGGGGAGGGCAGTTAGGGCTGACTAGGCCAGCAGAGGAGGGAAGTTGGGGATGACGTGGCCTGCAGGGAAGGGCAGTTGGGAGGGACCCAGGCCTGTAGGGGAGAGCAGTTCTGCAGGGGAGGGCAGTTAGGATCAAACAGACTGGCAAGGGAGCAGTTAGGCATCAATCAGGCTGGCAAGGGAGTGGGTAGGGAGTGATCAGGCTGGCAGGCAGAAGTAGTTAGGGGCAATCAGGAAAGCAGAAAGGCAAGCAGTTGGGAGCCAGCAGTCCTAGATTATGGGATCAGGCCTAAACGGGCAGTTGGACATCCCTTTAGGGGTCCCAGATTGGAGAGGGTGCAGGCTGGGCTGAGGGACAATCCCCACTCCCGTGCATGAATTTCATGCACCGGGCCTCTAGTTGTTAATAAAGGATTATTTAGAGTGAAATGGCATTTCAGCCAATTGGAATTTCATTCTGTTCAAAGGTCTCACTCTGGCCTTTAATAGAAAAAAGATGATCATCAGGAAATACATGAATATTAAGAATTGGGGGATTTTTTTTTCTTTTACAGTGAATTCCAGGCTATCTTGGAGTCAATTCACACACATATAAGCCCCTGATCTTTCTAATCTATGTCCAGAAAAATCTTCATCTATACTCAATGAAAATGAACCTGGGGCCCTGCAATTAAGTTTGTTAAGCTGCAATTATTTATATAAAAAGTAAAGCAGACTCAAACTTTGGGAAGATTTTTAATGAAAAGTATGGGTGTTATTTTTAAAGTTTGTGTTTAACCATTCTTTAGCTAGAATATCCCAATGCCCAAAATCATCTTATTTCTGAGTTTATATAGGACTTGGGGTCTAAACCACACAAGGTACATAATACAGATAAGGTGACAGAGACAAGCTTGGAATCAAGTACTCTTCCTCCTGTGGAGCAGTGCTTGGTTGCACATCATTTTGTATTGATCTGGAATTGTTCCTGTGTTAGCCACTCCCCACCACCCTCTCCTCAATTAGAAACTAAGCTTCTAAGGGATGGAGTGTAGGTTATCCAATGCTGTGCCAGGTCTCACCTTGGCTTGCACTCAGCAAAGATTAGATGCTCAAAAATATTTATTAGTGGTTGGTTGAAGAGGTCATGAGACAGTATTCTAGATTTCTGGGTTCACCTCAGATCTTACTCTTTCTTTCCCTGAAGTCCCTGACACCCACTGAACCTTATTTCTGAAAATGGAGTGATAACAGAGAGCCAAAGAGAAAAACGGGTATTTGTGTTAGTTAAATATGTTTCTAATATACTTCTGAAGCATGGATGATTCTAAAACAGTCCATACAGCATGTTTCTGTCTGCCTGAAAAGATGAAAAGCTGCCCAGTGCTCATTGGATCACATGGTTGTGATTATGTAATGATTTAGCCAGTTTCCCAAGTTGGCCAAAAAATTCTGCTTAGATTGGGTGTTATATTAAAAAATGAATTAAAAAGTTTGAGATGAGGATGGCTCTAGTCTTACAATTATCTAGCTAAATAAGGGTTAAACAAATTTATCTTTTTCTTCCTGAATATATGTTCTTTAGAGAGGACTGAGAAAATACAGAGAAGCAAAAAGGAAGAAATTAAAGACTACTTCAATCCTTACACACAAAGGTAATCACTATTAATTTCTAAATAATTACATTTCTGAGCTTTTACTAGCTGTTACTGAGAACTGAAACCAATGTAAATGATATTTTCCTATTTTGTGCCCAATAATACTGGAACCAGACAACAATAACTTACTACTTATTCCAGAAAATCCTTGCTTATTTATGAATGCCAATAGATTGCTCAACAATATTTGCTTCAAGACCTTACCTTACAGTGCTCAGCAATGCAAAGTACTATGCCAAAAATTGCCCAACCCAAACCAGTCCCTACATGGTAAGACCCACCTCAGCTCTGGCCTCAAAACCTTATAAATATCCTCCCTCAGTTTTGCTCTTCAGAAATACTACCAAAGCTTTGTCTGGAAGGTGTTCTTTATTGAAATAAAATGGATAAACTTCCCTTTTCTTGACCAGTGAGTTTCTCTAGTGTGTGTGTTTTTAATTGTTAGCTAACATTCTACATCCTGTTTTTCATGTTTTTCACTCATAGATCATGAACACATTTCCTTGCCTTTTTTCATTTGTAACATCATTCTTATGTATCATAATACATTTAACCAGTTCCCTATTATTTGGTCTTTAGGATATTTCTAATTTCTTACTCTTACAGCAATGTCATAATGAAGTTCTAAGAAGCTAGATTCTCCATTCTCACTGTTTCTCTCAGAATAGGTTTCTGGAGGTGAAATGTCTAGTAAATCAGAAGACATGCCCATTTTAAGTATCCTGATATATATTGCTAAATGTGCTTCCAGATGATCCCAACTTTCTTACCAAAAGAGTATGAGTGCTTATTTCTTAAATCACTGCCAGCATTGGGTTTTATCATTTTTTCAATTCTTAGTTTTGTAAGTGCAATAGACCTGACGGTTATGTGCTTGTTGAGACTCTCTCCTGAGTGCACAATTCCACTTTACTGACTTCAGATTTTGTCTCTCTTAGAGGGCAGGGTGCTAGTTTCCTCCTTTGCAGCTCAGCTACTGTGTCCACGAGGCTGCCACAACATGGAAGGTGTTGATAAACTGGTTCTTGGGACAGTTGTTCCCCTGTGGGTATATTTCTAAGTAGAAGAAAAAAATGTAGACTGTCTCCTTTAAATAAAACATGAAAAAAATTTTACTTTAGGCCACACAAGAGTTGCCATCCTAGATCTATAGGATATATAAACCCAAAGTATATATGCTGCCCATAGAGTCTCAATATTTAGGAACATGTTATGGAAAGGTATGTATGTGAGTCAGGGGGAGTACTTTCTGGCTTATAGATTTGGAAACATTAGTTTTGCACTTACGAAGAACTATTCTCTATCAGAAATTTCTACCAGAAACTCTCTCAATTCATGGAGCTCTTGGCCTTCAGAGTAAGGTCAGCCCTGTCTTTAGGGAAGATGAGTATGCATAAAGTGAAGAGAGAGAAAAAATGGCAAGTCGGCAGATACTGCACTGGGATTTGTGGAAGTGTGTAGGGAAGGGAAGTAAGAGAAATGCTAAATCTGTATTTCTAGGATAATGATCTCCAAAGTACTGTGGCCTCTGAAATAAGACCTAAGAGACAGGCACATTTTCAGTCTTCAGTGCTAGTTTAAATAATGCAGAAAGGAGGCTTTCTATTTACCTGGAACCAAAGGACTTTTGGGACATGGTCGTCTTTGATCTTTTCTTTTGCCCCCTCCATACCCTCATGCACCCCACAACTCCTGAAGTACTATTTGTTATCACCGTGTGTCTGTGATTTTCTGAGAGGTTCTCAAAAATCAAATCAAGATGGCCCTGCCTATCTGGCCATAATGTATCAAAATGCCAAATAACCTGAAAATAAAAGCTATGAGAAAGGTAATGAATGTGAAAGAGCATGAGATTCTAACTGAACCACTACGTAGTACAGACTGCAACAGTTCCAAGTTCAACATCCAAGAGAGACATGGAGCCCAACAGCTATCATGCGGTTATTTAATTCTAGAAAAGGGAACTATATGAGTGTGTTGAGGGGGGTAATGAAAGGAGCAGTTAAAATGGAAATTGCCCACTAGAGACTATTTTAAAATGCTGTTTGGAGTACCTTGCAAGGAGCTCCAAAGTCAATAATAAAAGACCCTATAAATGCATCAAGGCAGAAAGCCAAGTAGATGATCAGTGAGATCACTTGACCCAGAGCTGCACTGAGGGATGAAATGGAGACAATATGAAGAGGCAGCTCTTTTCCTTTTGGCTGGAAAAATGAAGAAAGATAATGTGGACACCCCCACTTCCTCTTTTGAAAAACACTGTCATAAATATGGACACAAACACAAATAGACTTAATGAACTGAGGGCAACAGATGCCAACAAGAGGCATCCTGAGGGAAAAATTCATGGTTAAAAGATGGGACTAAGCATCCCTGGGAGGGGCTATAACGTGCCATACAGGCAATAATAACACAGTCCCAGCTGCACCCATAGAATATGATTCTCTGAGATAATTGGCCCAAGGCTGCTGTGTCCAAAAGACCAGCCACATGCTGGGCTTCGTCAGGAAAGGCCTTGGCATAATACAGAAAGCTTTGCTTTTTCTGGTGTGAAACCAGGGTGTGGGCATGCCTGTCTGCAGTTCTGATTGCCAAATGCCAGAGATTATCAACGGTGGCGATAGTCACCACATTGAATGCCTATCCTGGGTCCTCTGGTGCTAAATGGAATGTATTTGCATTATCTCAAATTCTTTTTGTAATTAAAAAAAATTTCAATTATAGTTAACATTCAATATTATATTAAAGGTGAAGGGGTTAAGAAGTACAAATTGGCATTATCCCAAATTCTTACAACATTCACATAATGCATACCACTTTTTCATTTATAGAATGGGACTCTGAGGCCCACAGCAGTTAAGCAAATTGCTCATGTTCACAAGCCAGTAGGAGTTAGGATTTCAATCTAAAAGACTGATACCAAGTTTTAAAGGTGAGGAAGACAGACTGAAACAAAAAAAATAGTTTACTCAAATCAGAGGGGCAGAACTGTAATGTGATCAAACTCAAAGTAATGAAAAGCTTGTGAGTTGACACCGGGTACAAGAGTGAGCCAGGTAACACATAGTATGGGAAACCCTAAAACAGCTAAAATTAAAAGTACAAATTGCTTAATAATGGTTCTTGGAAACTGTTCTGTATAAGTACATAAAGAGCTTCTTTGGTTGTTTATTTTATAGGGGCACAATTTTCATTATATGGATGTACCTTTATTTGTAAAACTTTTAAATTAAAAAAACATGCACACAATACAAAGCAATCCATGCAGTTCAAGAAGCATTACAATAAAAGGCCAGTGACCTTTTGGCTGCAAACATACTCACTTGTTCCTCAAAGGCCCCCACTGCTAACAGTTTCTTGTATTTACTTCCAGAAAATTTCTACATGTACACACACACATCACATTGTACATATATGTTCTTATTTTGTGAGAATATAGGTATGTGGATGTATATGCATGTGTCATATGTATTTCATAAAAACGGGAGGGCAGGATTTCTTTATCTTGCATTTTTTACTAAATATATCTTGGAGAGCTTTTTGTGTGAATTCATGTTTCATGTTCTTTCTAACATCTGTATAGTGTTTCATTTTATGACTGTAACTCAATTCACTCAACTAGTCTTTGTTTAATAGACATTTAGACCATTTCCAGTCTTTTGCTTTTTATTTTTTATTTTTTATTTTTTTAATTTCCCCCCACAATTTCTTTATTGAGTAAGGTATTACATATGTGTCCTTATCCCTCTATTAACCCCCTCAATCCTCCCCCCACTCATACCCTCTCCCCCCTGGTGTTCATGCGGTAAATCATCCTTGCAGGTGATTTGTTTTTAAAAATATATATTTTTATTTATTTCAGAGAGGACGGGAGAGGGAGAGAGAGATAGAAACATCAATGATGAGAGAGAATCATCTGTTGGCTGCTTACTGCATGCCCTGCACTGAGAATTGAGCCCACAACCCCGGGCAAGTGCCCTGACCAGGAATCATACATGACCTCCAGGTTCACAGGTCGATGTTCAACCACTGAGCTATGTTGGCCAGGTTGCAGATGATTTTCAATGTGTGAGAGCAAATATTTGCAGGATAAGTTTCTGGTATAATTATCAGATTCCAGAAAATTTTTTTCATTTTTATTGTAATATTAAATAGTAAATGCATTCAAATGGTTTAAAAATGAAAATAGCTTAACAAAATAAATATTGCAAAGTTTCACCACCCACATCCCTGATCATTATACTTCCTTCACCATCTGTAAATAAAGATTATATTAGTTTCTTGTGAATCCTTCCAGATTATTCTTTATTCAGTTGCAAGAAATAAAAATATATATTTTATCTCCTCTGTTCTCATCCAAAGAGTACATACTGCATACATTCTTCTATAACTTACTTTTTTTTCTTATATTACAGATCTTTCCATAAATGAAATAGGGTTCATCCCCATTATTTTTACAGCTTCATACCACTTTACATTGTAGATATTTTATAACTTAATTAGTTCTCTTTTGATAGACACAAATTATTTCTATATAATTGCTACTGCAAACTACGAGCAAATGTATACATACTTCATTTTACACTTGTATGAAAAGATATATTAAAATTCAGATGGTGCCAAAACCGGTTTGGCTCAGTGGATAGAGCATCGGCCTGGGGACTGAAATGTCCTGGGTTCGATTCTGGTCAAGGGCTTGTACCGTGGTTGCGGGCACATCCCCAATAGGAGATGTGCAAGAGGCAGCTGATCGATGTTTCTCTCTCATCGATGTTTCTGACTTTCTATCCCTCTCCCTTTCTCTCTGTAAAAAAATCAATAAAAAATATATTTAAAAAAAATTCAGATGGTATGCTACCATTTTGTGTTAAAGAATTCAAAGCTGTGTTGGTAGGAAATTTTTAATAATTCCTTGAAAGGATAAGAAAAAAGCTAATAATGTTTCTTGTTAGGAAGGATGGGAACCAAATGAAAGAGAGCAAGGTAGGAAGGAGATTTTTCTCTGTACATCTTTTTATGTTTTACTAGAGATCTGGTGCACAAATTCATGCACCGGTGGGGTCCTTTGGGCTGGCCTGTGGGGATCAGGCCGAAACTGGCTTTCTGACATCCCCCAAGAGGTCCCAGATTATGAGAGGGCACAGGCCAGGCTGAGGGACCCCACAGGTACAGGATTGGGGCCAGGGAGGGACTTCGGCAGGGCTCCAGGGCTTATCTGGCCCATCTCACCCAGTCCTGATCAGCCAGACCCCAGCAGTAAGCTAACCTATGGGTTGGAGTGTCTTCCCCTGGTGGCCAGTGTGCATAATAGCAACTGGTCAAACAGACAAACAGTTGGATACTTAGCCTATTAGGCTTTTATTATATAGAAATATTTGAATCATGTGAACATGCTACAAGCCTACATGCCTATTTTAAAAATTATGTAATATGTGTCAAGATCTGTTTATGACAAGTTCAGATGAACTCATGTGGGTTATTGTTTTAACCTTTAGGCTCTTGGAGCAAAGTTATAATTGGCCATCATGCTTCTCTTCCAAATCCATCCCTTGGTTCTCCACCTGGCTTGTAGCACAACCACACATTTTCTTTCCTAGATGGTTAATTTAATATTGCTAGCATTATCCCCTTTTCCTAAAACCCTAGCAACATTAAAATCCCAGTTAACAGACCCTTCCTGCAGAATTAAATTAAGGAACATGATCAATAGAAAATATTCCGTATCATACATAGGTTTAACATTAGGTAAGGAGAATCCCTGGGCAGCCATGGTTTGCAAAGCCCATTCAAGGGTCCACATGTGAAACCAGACTACACATGGCTTTGTGCTTCAGGCCCTAAGGGTCCCTCAGGACTGAACCTTCTCTGAACTGCTACTTCTATGAATACTCGTTTCCCACCACTTGGACCTTCTGAGAACCTAAAGTCTGATGTTGTCTTGTTAGTTTTTCTTTAACCATGCACCTTCCACAAGTCATGTTATAACAAGAAGGAGGCATGAGGGGAATTCTAGCCATTAAGCTTCATAGATAATTTTTTTCACTTCCTCAAATTCTTTCCTCCCCCTCTCTTAAGAGTACTCCCAGTGACAATTAGGTCCCCAGGGACCTCCCTGTCCCTCTGGCTAACAGCACCCTTCTATATTTGTATTATAATTTTATTACACATGAGTTTACTGTACATCATATTACATCATATAAGTTATCTCTTTTTAGAACAACAACAACAAAAAGCCATTGACCCTTTTAGTGGGTGAACTCAAAGTTCAGATGACAATAGATACAAGACCCCACAGCATTCCAGATAGTCTTAGGATAAATTATATGGATAGTAACTTTTTAAAAAACATATTCATATGTTGTGGGTTGAATTCTATCTCCCCAAATGATATGTTGGGCTCCTAACACCTGCTACCTGTGAGTGGGACCTTATTTGGAATAGGGTCTTTGCAGATGTTGTCAGTCTAAGATGAGGCAATAGATCAGGTGAGCCCAGCTCTAATAGAACTGCAATCCTCATAAGAAGATGAAAATTTGCACATACACACTGAGGAAGCTTGGCTAAGTGAAGACAGGGGGAGAGACTGGAGTCATGCTACCACAAGCCAAAGAACACCTGGGGCCACCAGAAGTTTGAAGAGACAAGGAAAGGTTTGCCCAAGAGCCTTTGGGAAAGTGCATTCTGCCAACACTTAGATTTTGGACTGAGAAAATATATCTCTGTTGTTTTAAGACATCCAGATTGTGGTACTTTGCCATGGAAGCCCTAAGAAACTAATGTTACATGTATTTGCTCATTCCTAAATGATGTCATGTGTGCGCCCCTTCCTTGTTCTGCTTCCATGTATTCCCAGTCAAAATGGAAGGTCACTCCGACATCATCCGAGAGGCTGCCTGCTGCACTGAGGTGAGATGTCAGCATCCCATCCCAAACCAAGCAGCCTGCGCATGCCTCCTCCCAGGTATCCCCCACAAGCATTCAAGAGCTACTGCACTGAATGGGGCACAGGTAACGTCCAGGAATGTTCAGGAAATCAGAGATCTGGCTTCACATTTACCCCGTATCCAAAGGGCTTCCCAACTGTCTCTCCTTGGCTCCAGGCATTTGGAAAACATTTTCATTTGCTTCCCTCCCCTCATCCTGCAAGGAGGCACCCATCAGCTTTGTCCACCCCAAATGCCTCCGAGCTCTGCAGTGCCGAGAAAAGGGCAGAGAATGCCCATTTGCAGAACTGTTTGCCCGAAGAGCACCTGGAGGACTTATTTGGCAGGTTCTTCCTTCAGATTTCCTTTCAGGTGATCACGGATTTGGCAATGGGGCACTTGGCTAATCCTCAAAGAACACAAATCAAAACGCCCCGTTCTCCTGCCCCATAATTATGTTATCCAGTTACTCCCCTTAAGCCGGTGATAAAAGGAAATCTACCAAGTGGGTGCTCGACAGGTGGCCTTAAAAGGTTTAAATTGCCACTTGAAGCTGGGCTGATGAAAGGGGTCTGTGCAGGTGTGACTGAAACAGATGAGGATAGGACATGACACACTTGTTCAGGGTGGGGCCGCTCAGAGTACACTCTCCAACCCGCAGAGGGTTAGGCCAAGTGTCTTCTCTGTGCTTCACCTTTCGTGACTGACCCAGATGCTGAGGCAAAAGCCTGGGCAGTGTCAGGAGTGAGGCTGCACCTGGACAGGTGGTGAGGATTCTGCTTCCTCGTGCCACATGGCACCATCTAGGACCACAGACCAGCCATATTTCAAGACCTGTTCTGAAGAGAACCAAAAGAGCCCCTTGTGGTAGTCGTAGAATGTTAAAAAGCTCAGCTCAATTGGCATATAACCTTTCAGATACTGTTCTAGCCAATTGGTCCTGCTCTTTAGTGTCCATCTTCAGTTACATTCCCCTACTTTTCATCTAGTGGAAATTTGTTGAAGTAGTTTCTATGTCACGTTGGTTACTCTAGTTGGGGACCTATACTTCCTCACAAAGCTCATCTTTTTATGTTTTCAGAATGTTGAGGGCCTCTCATCCCTCTGGAGTCATTTCCACATTTGATGCTTCTTGACATGATATCATATTTTATTTTTCTCTGAAGCTCTTGAATATATCTTCCTAACTGAAGACATCTTAAGCACAGTGTCCCCTTAGCTTGTAGGAGCTCTAGAATGAGAGGGCACTTTCTCTCTGGGCTTCTGTGACTTCCTTATGTTTGAAATTAGATTGAGAAGATGTCCAAAAAGTTCCAGTTCCCTATCTTTTCATCTTTTGTCTGTCATATTTGTATCCACAGTGGAGAAGGAAGCACCCTGGGAGAGCTTCCACTTTGGAGAACTGACTACTCTGCTACCCTTTCAATCAGACCTGCTTTTTTTTTAATTTCAGAGAGAAAGGGAGAGGGAGAAAGAGATAGAAACATCAACGGTGAGAGAAAATCATTGATCAGCTGTCTCCTGCAGGGCCCCTACTAAGGATCAAGCCCTGACTGGAATTGAACTGTGACCTCCTGGTTCATAGGTCAATGCTCAACCACTGAGCTGCACCAGCCAGCTCCCTTTTATTTTTTTTTCACTCTTGATGAAAAAGTTGGTATTTAAAAAAAAAAACCCAAAACTTATTTCATGAAGTACACCGCCTTTTTCATGTTATTTACATTTGTCACCCTTTGGGTATTTTCAAATCACAATTAAATTCAGGAGAAATGAAAGAATGAGAAGTACATTATACCCAATATTCATTCTCTCCCCAGACCTCAGATTGTCATAGCTCAGCCTTAAGTCCCATTCCTCATACAAGAGACTTTTGTCTTCCTTAGTTCCCAGGCATTGGAAAAGGTGGTCTCCCTGCTATAAACAGTAACTGCCATATCTCAGGGCTGGACAAAATAAAGGATTAATTTCTCATTCAGGTCACAGCCCAGCTGCAGTGAGGAAATCCTGAGTGGTCACATAGCTATTGTATTCTCCTTTGCCAGAGACTCAGTTCATCAGCCATCCTTGTGCTAGAGGTGACCATGCGACAAGATGCTAGCCAACAAGAGGGGTGGTAAGTTTTTTTGGCTTCTTAAATTGTCTTCCGTGATTAAAGGAAAACACTTTTTCTACTTCCTCTTTCTTCCAGATCCCACAGGAGATCTGGTGTCAGTATTCAATGCCTTTCTATCTAGATAGTTTTAGTCCTATACTGTCTCCTGCCTCCAATCTCTCTTCTTCCACTTCTGCCTTTACATTGCAGCCAGTCATCTAATAAAAAACACATGTCCTGCTACATCACTTCTCTCTGTAAAAATAAAACCTGACTTCATTGACTATAGGGTACCTCTACACGCATACATTTAAGGGTAAGGCATATCATTTATGAGATATATGCCTGGTCCTGTGACAGCCAATTGTCTATATGAGGCAACAATCATCAGGGTGAAAAGCTAACATACTGAGGAATAGCCAAGTAGAGGGATGGAGGCACTGAGCTACTGAGCTGGTCCTAGACCCTCTCATTATGGACCTCCAGGCTCCTTATTTTGGGAGATCATTACTCTCTTCTTTTTGTTGATGTTGTTACTTGCTGATATAGACCCTTTATGATCTAGTCCCAACCTAACTAGTCAGCCTGTTTTCCCCTTCATCACAATGTATCTTGCCCTCTGGCCAGTTCTCTGGCATGAGAACTTAAACATTCTCATGTCTTTTTCTCTTTATTGATCTTTTCCTGCCTAGGATGTTCTCTTTCTGCTTCTTATCCAAGCACACAGATCTTCATATACCCCCCTCTAGATCCAGTGCTGATGGGTACTCCTGTGGGAACCTTCATTGATTTCCCTTAGACATGCATGGTTCCTCCAGTTCCAGTTCCCTATCTTTTCATCTTTTGTCTGTCATATTTATATCCACAGTGGAGAAGGAAGCACCCTGGGAGAGCTTCCACTTTGGAGAACTGACTACTCTGCTACCCTTTCAATCAGACCTGCTGTCACTACCTCAGTGACAAGCCAGGCACACATTACACTGTGGTTATTTCACACCCAGTATTCCTGATTAGGACCTACTTGAGGTTGGGGGCAGAGTTTTACTTATTTCTGAGTTTCTAGCACCCAGCAAAGTATACTCTATTTATTTTACTACATGCTATTATTAGTAAATTATACTATACTAGAGGCCCAGTGCACAAAATTTGTACACAGGCAGGGTCCCTGCTGTCTGCTGGGGCCTTCCTTTGTTCCATGCAACTCCCTGGTGGTCAGTGAACATCATAGTGAGTGATCGAATTGCTGGTAGGTCAAACTCCTGAGGGGACACTTTACATATTAGGCTTTTATATATACACTGGAGGCCCGGTGCACGATATTTGTGCACAGGGTTGGGGGACGTTGTTCCTTAGCCCAGCCTGTACCCTCTCTAATCTGGACCCCTTGAGGGATGTCCAACTGCCTGTTTAGGCCCAATCCTTCTCACAATCCAGGCCTGCTGGGTCCCAACTGCTCGCCTGGCTGTCTTCCTGATTGCCCCTAACTGCTTCTGCCTGCCAGCCTGGGCACCCCTAACTGCCCACCCCTTCAGGCTTGATTGCCCCCCAACTGCCCTCCTTTGTAGGCCTGGTCCCTCCCAGCTGCCCTCCCCTGCTGGCCATCTTGTGGTGGCCATCTTGTGACCACATGGGGGCAGGATCTTTGACCACATGGGGGCAGCCATCTTGTGTGTTATAGTGATGGTCAATCTGCATATTACTATTTTATTAGATAGGATAGAGACCTGGTGCATGGGTGGGTGTCAGCTGGTTTGCCCTGAAGGGTGTCCTGGATAAGGGTGGGGGTTGCCTTGGGGCATGGGGCGGCCTGGGTGAGGGGCCTGTGGTGGTTTGCAGGCTGGCCATGCCCTCCAGTGACCCAAGCGGAGGCCCTGGGATGTGGGATTAATTTATGTTCTACAATTGAAACTTTGTAGTCTGGAGTGGAGCCAAGCCTTCTGCTCGCTCTGTGGTGGCAGCCATTTCTGTTGGGACATTTACCTTCTCTAAGTGAAACATTGTAGCCTGGAGTGGAGGCCTAGGCTGGCCAGAGCTGCAGAAGCTTGGCTTCCTCCATCACCCGGGCAACTGTAGCCTCTGCTCTCTTCAGCTCCGTGGCTGCTGCCATTTCTGTTGGGATATAAGTATCTTCTATAATTGAAACTTTATAGCATTGAGTGGAGGCCTAGGCTGGCAATGGCAGGTGAAAGCTTGGCTTCCTCCATTGCAGGGGAAACCCAAGCCTCCCTCCTGCTCTTAGTGGCCACAGCCTTCTTGGTTGGGGTTTATTTGCTCCTGATTGGCTGGTGAGTGTGGCTTGATCAGAGGTATGGTCAATTTGCATATTACTCTTTTATTAGATAGATGTATTGAACTCTATTAAGTACACTATAGGTTTTGGGAGAACCAAGATGGTGGCATAGGTAAACATCTATTGTTCTGCCCCGTGCAACGATTCAAAAACTACAACATAACAATAAAACAAACATCACTCAGAATCACCAGAAAGATGGCTGAGTGAAAACTCCACAAATAAGAGTAAAGGGGGGACACTGAGACTCAGAGGAGCAGTGGGAGCACAGCCTTGAAGACAGAAACAGGTTAGGAGCCATCCTGGTCATGTGCGCGCGGGCTGTAGGGCTGGAGCAGCAACCCTGGCTGGATTTCGCCAATGGCGAGGCCAGAGACTTCCCACTACACGGATTCCCCAGCTCCAGGCGAGGTCCGAGATCCGGGGTACGTGGAGACGTCCCACTGCACAGATTCCCCAGTGCCAGACGAGGTCCAAGGTCCGGAGGACACACCCTGGAAGCGGGGCGTGGCAGAGGTCTCCTAGTCTGTGGAAAAACCCGGTCTCTGGGAAAAGAAGTTTGCGCGAAAGCGTCACACAAACCCGCGACTTGCTCCCTGGAAATTTGTCTCCTGGTCCCGGAAACCATCTATTTTACAACCCTGGGCTAGACTTTGAGTGTGCAGACTCATTTGGGGAGAGGCAGAGTTGTCTGGCAAGGGGAAGAGACTAGCGGCTTTCTCTTGGAGGTGCCTGCAGCCATCCCCATCCAACAGAAACCCGTGCGCGCGCGAGCGCCGCATAGGACGTAGCTGACACTGAGGCTGCCTGCTCAGCTCAGAGACTCCACCCATCCAACCTGAACACAGTCTCCCTTCACAGCCAATTGGCCTGGAGGTCAAACCCTCCTAGGGCTAACAACAACAAGCTGGGTTTAAATTCAAAAATACTGTACAACCCATAAAGGATTGCAGTAAGAGTACCCATCTCAAGTAACTGGGGATGCTGTGCCACTGACCCTTAGAAGATATCTACCACATAAAGCAGCCACCATGCAGAGATATGGAAAGAAATCAGGTGTGAAAGAAATGTAGGAGAAAAGACAACAAGACATAGAGTTCAAAACCACGGTTATAAGGCTTTTCAAGAGGCTCCTAGAAAAGGCCAATGAACTTAATGAGAATTATGAGGAAATAAACAAGACCAACCAGGAAATGAATGAGACTTACAAGGAAATGAATGAGACCCTCAAGGAAATGAACAAGACCTCTGAGGATATGAACGAGACCCTCACGGATATGAAAAAGGACCAACTAGAAATCAAGCATACACAGACTGAAATAAAAAAATACTACACAAAGTCCTAAAAGCAGTTCAGAGGGCCACAAGAACCAAGTCAAAGATTTGAAATACAAAGAACCAAAATCCACTCGGCTGGAAAAGCAAGAAACAAAAAGAATCCAGATAATTGAAAATAGTGTAAGGGGCCTCTGGGACAACCTCAAGCATGCCAACATCCGAATTATTGGGGTGCCAGAAAAAGAGGGAGAGCAAGGTAATGAAAACCTACTTGAAGAAATAGTGACTGAGGAGAACCAAGATGGCGGCATAGGTAAAACACCTATCTTGCTGTCATACTCAACAATTTTAATACTACAACTTAACGAAAGAACAAACACCTTCCAGAATCACCAGAAAGCTCGCCGAGTGAAAATTCCACAAATAAAAGTGAAAAGAAGACACTGTGACTCGGAGGAGCAGCGCGGACAGCGTTGAAAGATTCGCGCAGAGAGAGGTTTGGAGCGCGCGCCAGTGGAGAGGGCGGGCGGCTGAAAACCTGCCAGTTTTCTCGAACGGGGAGACAAAGACGTCCCACTGGACTGATTCTCCAGCTCTGGGCAAAGTCCAGGGAACCCACTATCATACTGGGTGAAAACTGGACAGTGGGAGGGCACGCCGAAGCTCGGGCGCTGCCGGGTCTGCCTGCTTGTGAAGAAGGCAGCTTGCGCATGAACTTGGGAACAGCGCAGCTGCGTGACCGCGCAGAGAGCGCTCTGCGACTTGTCTCTCATTCGGAAAACCGTCAGTCTGCTTTGTTTTATGACCCTGGGTGAGACATTGGGCGTGCAGAGTCATTTGGGGAGAGTCTGAATTCCCCAGCAGCCGGTGGAGCTCCGCAGCGGCTCTCTCTCAGAGGTGCTGGCAGCCATTGCCCCTAGCACAGAGTCCCTGGGGCCGCATAGGGCAGAGCTGATGCTGTCTGCTTGGCCCGGAGACTCCGCCCATCCAACCTGAGCACAGCTGAGCTTCACAGACAATTGGCCTGGAGGCCAACCCCTCCAAGTGCTAACAACGATTAACTGAGCTTAACTTCAGCAAGACTGTGCAACCCATATCCACCTCAGGTAACTGGGGAGGCTGAGCCACTGTCCCTAGTAGGAAGTCTACCACACAAAGCTAATTGACCAACTCAGGGAAGCAGCCACCATGCAGAGACATGGAAAGAAATCAGATGTGAAAGTAATGGAGGGAAAAAAAACACGAATGGACATGGAATTCAAAACCATGGTTATAGGGTTTTTCAAGAGGCTCCAACAAAAGGTCGAGGCCTATAAGGAAATAAGCGAGACCGCAAAGGAAATGAATGAGTCCTACAAGGAAATGAAGGAGACCTGCAAGGAAATGAGGGAGACACTCAAGGATATAAAGGAGACTCTCAAGGATATGAAAAAGGACCAATCAGAAATTAAGCATACACTGACTGAAATAAAAAATATTATACAAAGACCTAAAAGTGCTCTGGAGCACCCCAAGAACCAAGTTAAAGATTTAAAATACAAAGCAAAATCCACTCAGCTGAAAAAGCAAGAAACCAAAAGAATCCAAAAAATTGAAGATAGTGTAAGGGGCCTCTGGGACAACCTCAAGCATACCAACATCTGAATTATAGGGGTGCCAGAAAAAGAGAGAGAGCAAGACAATGAAAACCTATTTGAAGAAATAGTGACCAAAAACTTCCCACACCTGGTGAAAGAAATTGACTTAGGAGTCCAAGAAGCACACCGAACCCCAATATATAGGAACCCTAAGAGGACCACACCAAGGCACATCATAATTAAAATGCCAAGAGCAAAAGACAAAGAGAGAATATTAAAAGCAGCAAGAGAGAAACAGTTGGTTACCTATAAGGGAGCACCCATACGATTGTCAGCGGATTTCTCAACAGAAACGATGCAGGCCAGACAGGAGTGGCAAGAAATATTCAAAGTGATGAATAGCAAGAATCTACAACCAAGATTACTCTATCCAGCAAAGCTATCATGCAGAATTGAGGGTCAGATGAAGTACTTCGCAGATAAGAAAAAGCTAAAGGAGTTCATCACCATCAAACCAATATTATATGTAATGCTGAAAGATATTCTTTAAGAAGAGGAAGAAGAAAAAGATAAAAGTGTAAATTAGGAACAACAAATGCACATCTATCAACAAATGAATCTAAAAATCAAGTGAATTAATAAGCTGATGAACAGGATAAACTGGTGAATGTAACAGAATCACGGACATAGAGAGGGAATGGACTGACAACTCTTGGGGAGAAAGGGGGCGAGGGAAGTGCAGCAAGAGACTGGACAAAAATCATACAACTATGGGAGAGGACAGTGGAGGGGGGTGAGGGCGGAGGGTGGGATGGGTACCAGGTGGAGGGGAACTATAGGAGGGGAAAAAGGGAACAATGTAATTAATATACTGAACAATAAAGATTAAAAAAAAAAGAAAAAGAAATAGTGACTGAAAACTTCCCCCACCTGGTGAAAGAAACTGACTTAAAAGCCCAAGAAGTGCACAGAACCCCAAAATATAGGAATCTAAAGAGGACCACACCAAGACATATCATAATTAAAATGCCAAGAGCCAAAGATAAAGAGAGAATATTAAAAGCAGCAAGAGAAAAACAGTTGGTTACCTACAGGGGAGCACCCATACGATTTATCAGCGGATTTCTAAACAGAAACGATGCAGGCCAGACGGGAGTGGCAAGAAATATTCAAAATAATGAATAGCAAGAATCTACAACCAAGATTACTCTATCCAGCAAAGCTATCATTCAGAATTGAAGATCAGATAAAGTGCTTCGCAGATAAGAAAAAGCTAAAGGAGTTCTTCACCACCAAACCAATATTATATGCAATGCTGAAAGATATTCTTTAAGAAGAGGAAGAAGAAAAAGGTAAAAATATAAATTATGAACAACAAATACACATCTATCAACAAATGAACATAAAAATCAAGTGAATTGATAGGCTGATGAACAGGATAAACTGGTGAATATAACAGAAACATGGACATAGAGAGGGAATGGACTGCCAATTCTTGGGGAGAAAAGGGTTGTGGGAAGTACAGCAAGAGACTGGACAAAAATCTTGCAACAATGGGAGAGGACAGTGGGGAGGGGGAGGTGAGGGTGGAGGATGGGATAGGTACAGGGTGGAGGGGAGATATAGGGGGATAAAAAAGGGGAAACAATGTAATTAATAAACTGAACAATAAAGATAAAAAAATTTTTAAAAGTACACTATAGGTTTTAATCTCTATTAAGAACCAATTGATTGATCAATTGGGGAAGGCTTCCTTTTAGCACTGATATCCCACCCCCATGCCAGAGGCCCTCCCGCTGTGACTACAGCTTGCAGGATTTTTCTGTGGCTTTTTTCTCCCCACATGTCCCTCCAGGTCAGGTTAGAGTTGGAAGAGACTTTAGAATTTTGCTATGTTTTTGTTATATCAATGACTATTAAGTGAAATGAAGGATTTTGTTAACACTGAGTTTCTTTAAATTTAAACAAGTCCTTCAGTGTAGAACATCTCAGAGCCCATAGTATGCTAACATGGAATACGTTGAGGTTTCTCAGTGGCTCACCCTCCCTGTGGATCCCTTTTCTCTCAGAGCTTTCTCTTGGACTCAGTTCCATGGAAGGCACCCAGAGGCACTTGACTGATGGCACCTTCTCATTCTACAGGTGAGGGTTGACTTCCTTGGGTCCCAGAACTAACCAGCCTGCCTCCTATTTCAGAGTCCCCCCCCCCCCCCCCCCCCCCCGCCCCAGTGGCTCCATCCTGACTTGCTCTGCCACTTTCTGGTCACACCACTAATTTAGCACTGCGCTTGGTTGGTCATGTATGCACTTATGTCTAGAATCAAATTATAACTTTCTCAATGGGGGCATTTCAACACTCTTCTTTTTAAAAAATAAATTTTTATTGAACAAAAAACAAGAGAAAAAATACTTTTATTGATTTCAGAGAGGTAGGGCAGAGAGAGAGAGAGAGAGAGAGAGAGAGAGAGAGAGAGAGAGAGAGAGATATCAATGATGAGAGAAAATCATTGATCGATTGGCTGCCTCCTGCATGCCCCCATTAGGAATTAAGTCAACAACCTGGTCATGCGCCCTGACCTGGAATCAAACTGTGATATCCTGGTTCATAGGTCAGTGCTCAACTACTGAGCCATGCCAACACTCTTCTGCTGTCCTCCTCACTGTGCCTAGAGCCAGGCGTGTGGTCAATATACTCTCATTGAGAAATGAATGATGAAGGCATGAGCAAGAAAGGTCAACATTTATCACAGCATTTTGAAAAGTCATCAAAAATCTCTCTAGGGGATAAAATAAATGCAGTGTTATTTTATGTACCACTAAGAAGGGGAAAGCTTTCCACAACCTCACCACCGTTCTTTCTCATCATTGATTGTAAGGAATATCCTAATTTCAGGGGCATCAAAACAAAACAAATGTGTATCTTCTCTTCAATGAACACAGAACAAACATTTATGCAAAGCAAAATGCGGTTCTATAGGTCATCTCATTCCACTGGAAACTCGTTTCAAAATTGCCCAAAGCCTCAGAGTGGAAAAAGGGTGGGGAGGAGGGAAGGGCTGGAGTCACAGGGTAAGAGGAATAGCTAAGGGCATCCCGCCAGGGGCCAAGCTGTGAGCGCCCTGAGGTTTTCCAGGGCGGTGGCTGCTGCTGCCGGGCCGGCTCCAGCTGAAACCCAACAGGCCGGGCACACAAATGGCATCAGTTAATCTGAGATTGGTAATGACATGTTTGTTTTGGATCGAAGGAATGTCATTGTGGCTTCAATGCAGCCGTTGGTTGCTGTGGATGGAGGGTGGGGAAATGCGTGTCCTGGACTCATAGTCATGCCATGGCCCTTGGAAGCTATTCAGGAGGGTTTGGGAGGTGAGGTTCTTTCTCAAAGAACCTCAAAGAAGCAGCCTGAACTTGTGAACCAGAGGACAATGTTCACACGCCAATGGCCACAGGGTAATGCTCTAGAGTTGATCTGTACCTCCCTCCTCTCTCTCTCATTCGTTCCTTCCCTCCTCCTCCTTCTCCTTCTTCTCTCTTTCCCTTTATTTTTTAAAAATAATTCTTCATTGTTGAAAGTATTACATATGTCCTGCTTTCCCCCCCATTGACTCCTGCACCTCCCTCCCCCACCACTCTTCCCCATCCCAGGTCTTCAGCTTCTTTCTCTGGCATGTAAACACTGGGCCGGGGCAGTCATTTGCCCGTTGCCAGAACGTGGTCAAAATTCATGAGTTTGACATTTCAAACCAGACCCATGCCCTCAGTGGTCAGGTTGGTTTTCCTTTGGCCAAACTCAACCTTCTGCACTTGGAGAAGGTGGCCTGGGTGGAAGGGCACTTACAGGGCTTATTAAAAAGGGTACCAACGCCTTCTGGGAGAGAAAATAGCTCTTTGCAAAGAGATTTTCATGATTAAGTGCAAATGAATCTAAAACACATGGATCAAATTTCCCTGAAATTACACACAGTTTCAAAATTAAAGGGAGAAAAGGAATGGTTTTTCTGGCAACCCCAAAACATCTGATGGTGTCTGAGGCCTCCTTATAAATGCAGGAGCCAGTGAGCCTGCCCTTCTCAGTAAGGAAGGTCGAGGCTGTCCGCTCAGCAACTCAGCTAAGAGGAGACTCTGTGGCCAGGAGCCCTTCACCAGCTGAATGCCCTGCAATTTTGAAGAGGGAGGCAGGGCAGCCAGGGAGAAAGCCCATTTTCTGTCGGTTAAACTCTCCATTAGTTACCTTTACCTTTATGAATGCTGTTAAGATTTGGGCTTTCACATACATAACTTTAAATCAGTAATATCCTTCATGGTTTCGTGATTTGTTGCCTCCATATGTAACCTCTTGGCCCATTAAATTGGCTTCAGCTCAAATCCCGTGGCTCCTTTGCTTTTGGTGTTCTTTTTGTTGGGAAGGGCCATGGAGTGGAGGAGGGCACGAGCAGAAGAAATGAGAAGAAGCTAGAGAAAGAAGAAGAGGAAGAAGAAGAAGAAGAAGAAGAAGAAGAAGAAGAAGAAGAAGAAGAAGAGGAAGAAGAAGAAGAAGAAGAAGAAGAAGAAGAAGAAGAAGAAGAAGAAGAAGAAGAAAAAAAGGAATTCCTTCTACTGAAATTTCTAAATGTGGAACTCATTGTCTGCGCCGGCTTTGAGACAGAAAAACAAAAAAAGAAAGAAAACAACCAAAGAGTTTAAATACTTGTTGAAGTCTAAATTTCTCCCTGCACCCGTCCCCCTCTTGTAAAATTCAAGCTGAAGCTAGCAGTTCACGTCTAGCTCTTGAAATGTCACCGGCAACATTGCTGTTATTCTGATTTTCTGGGCAACGCCCGTCGGGTCCCTGCTGCAGCTCAATTAAGTGAACTCGGCCCTTCTCGGATCTGGCCTGCCAGCTGCATTGAATTTGGGTTCATTGGGTGATTTATCGGGCCTGCTGATGTACAGCTGCGTGATTTAGGAGAGCAAAAAATCCTGGAATGCACCATAAAGCAATATATGCATTATTATTAATAATAATAATAAAGATAAATGTCAGCCCCAAATGACTCTGGTGGCCCTTGCCACTCCATTTAACATTTTAACGGTGGCATGTGGCCCCTGCGTGGCACTTGGTTCTGTCTGGTGCCTTCAAGGAGGCTAAGAAAAGGTTATTTGTCAAATGGTGGGTGGGAGTTGGGGGGTATTTTTAAAGCTCCAGGTCAGGCCGGCCCAGCTGCATTCCTGTCCCTGTCATTGAACGAGCTGAACTTTGTCACATTATTAAGCTGTCAGCAACGCCAGGGCGTTGTTTAGATTTCTGGTGGGAACTCCTCACACATGCTCCAGGGCTCCATGGGGATTTTATCAACACCATTGTAAAACATGCACAAATGAGCTGTGCTGGGATTGCCCTGGGAAGACTGGGCTGCTCGGCCTCCTCAGAGGGGATGGAAATGACACAGCCAGGCTCCACTACCACCCAGGGGCACCCTCCCCAGTGCTCGCTGCTGCGAACACCACTGCCCTCAGGTCCCCCGGCTCTGCTGTGCCACTGCTCCTGAGAGTCCTGCCTTGGTGTCAGGCAAGGGGGATGCGGGAAGCACTGAGTTCAGATTCAGACGAAGCGGATGTGGCACAATGGGCCCTTCAGCTCCCTGTTCACCCCTCTTCCCTCCCACCATCCAGTTTCTCCCTCACTCGAATGTTCTCATATTGTTAGTCTTCCAGGCTGGGAGCTGGAAAAACTCCAGATACAAATGAGACAAGTTAAACTATCAAGAATTATGGGGTATATGATCTGCACAAGGAAGGTCTGCAATCAAACAGGACTGGAATCAAGAGCTGGGCCTCAAATTTTAGCTCTCAGCAATGAGACACCAGCTTCAGACTAGGGGTCTTGGGCAACCGTCAAATCACAACGCTGCACAGAGCCCACGCTACTCGTCTTCATAGAACTGCTTTCAGGGTGTGGAAAGAGGGCTTGGGAAAAAAGAGGTGGCAACTGGGTGCTGGCAGTATAGTTTCGGGGCCCTCAGGTTCTGAAATGAAGCTAGGGAAACAGCGTTCCCACCAGGGCCAATCCCACCATGGAAGGGAAAAGGTGAGCCGGGGACAGCCCGGCACGGGGGGGGGGGGGGGGGGGGGGGGGGGGGGGGGGTTGGACTCTGGGTTCTGCTTGCCTTGGGCAGTGTGGAAAGAACTCTGTCCCCTCCTGGCATGTGACCTCAGGCCATGCCCATCTGGGCAATGGCTGTAACAGTAGCACATGCCCTGTAGGATGACCTGGGGTCATAATGTGAATGACAACGCTGAGTCTACTCCTGATCCTCACAGGCAACTCTGATGAGGAGTTTTCTGAAAAAGCTGCATCCAGGCTGGGGGACTCTCCAGCACCCCCAGCTCTTTCTGCTCTGGTTTGTAGCAGCTCCTGTTTCCTGGGCTTGGCTGTGCCACGAACCAGCTGTGTGAACTTGGAAAATGCACTCGACCCTCTGGCTAGTGAGGAAGGTGTGCTAACGACTCAGTCCTCCTGTAACTTCTGCGATTCTCTCTCAACTTGCACGATCAAAAGCAGAGCAAGGGTGTCAGAGCCACTGTTCAGCATCCAGGGGCCTCACGAGGCTGAAACAATGTAGGCAGTGACACTTACACAAATGAGCGACCCACACCTAAGTAAAAACACATGGCCTCCTCCCCGCTCCACTCCAGCACTCAGCGCACAGCGCATGTGGGTGGTCCCCGCAAGGAAGTGGAAAAGATTGTGTACCTGTTCCGAGGATTTTTTCCACATAAGAAGAGTCCAGATCTTTCTCCAGACCTCCCACTATCGACAATGTGGTCTATCACCCTGCAAAGAACTCCTCAGGGATAGGAAACTTCTCCTAACAAGGCCCCTTGTTACCACCACGGGCGCTGCCTAACAACCTCATTAAATCCGGCTGGTCCAGGCCTCCCAATGGATACTCTGGACACATCAGGTGGAAGCCACAGGCCTCTTGGGAGACACGCAAGGCGCTGCAGTTCCTCCTCCTTCAGAGTGTATGCTGGAGGACACTGTGAATAACCACCACAGACGCTGCCACGTTTGTTGGCAGGCAAGGCCAGCAAAAGCAAGTCATCACCCTTGGGCACAAGACACACAGAGAGTGGGATAGGTCACCTACATGGCATGGTACAGACGTGGGTTTTGGAATGAGGAAACCTGAGCTATATCCGCTTCTACCATTATGTAACCCCAGCAAGCCACTTCCACTCACCACATCTCCTCCTCAGTTCAGAATGGGTCAGCAATGACTGCACCTGCCCTGCCTCCTCTTCCTCAGAGGCCTCTGGTGACTCAGAATAATAAGTGGAAATGGGGCTTCTCACAATACTGAGCTCCAAGATGAATGGAAATCATGCCCTGAAGTTCTTGACACAGAAGCAGGCACGCAGTAGGAGCTCAATAATTATTTGCTGTTATTATCACTGTCAATCTACTTACTTTCTAGGATAGATTAGTGCTGGGTACTGAGCTGGACACCATATAATATGATTTAATTTAATACTTACATGTTACAGATGAGGAAACTTACATGTTACAGATAAGGCTCAGGAGGAGGATTTCTCACAGGTCCTTCAGTTAGGGCTGGGACTCACACCCAGGCACTGACTGCAAAGCTGGAGCTCCTTCACTTTTAACTGAATGAGATAATATGTGTGGAAGCACAATACTCATATTAGTATTATTTCACTAAGGACCCTGATTTCTTAGGATAATCCCTATCAGTTGGGATGCATTTGGCTGCATAGGTTGCACACCTAGCAGTGGTCCAGGTGATAAAGGCATTGCGTTATCTTATGTAAAACAAGAGGGAGGTGTTTCTAGATTCAGTAGCTCTGGAAGTCAGAATACCAAGGAGTTGGGTTGACATTTCCATGATTCTCTGATATTTCCCGTCATTGCTGCAAGATGGCTGCCAAAGGCCCAGACATCACACCTTTACACCATAGCATCAATGAGAAAGGCAGGGAGGAGTCTTGTCATCATCATCATTATTATTAATATATTTTTTTAAAAAAAAAACCTTTGCAGAGTTTTATTTGCATCTTATTGGCTGAGTTGAGTCACTGGCGATGGAGAAGAGAATAGCTCAAAGTGAACTTTGTCTCCTGAGATTACAAAAAGAAAATTTGGAGTTCTGCTTAGCAAGAGTGAAGAGGGAAGGTCAATAGGGTAGTCAGTTCCTCTACATAGCATTCAAGCCCCCACTTCTGTTGCATCTCAGAGCCCACTGTCCTTCTGCTCCCCTACTTCGCTGCTCTCTGTTGGACCCTGCTCCATCCAGCTGGTCTCCTCATTACCTGACCCATATGCCTCACTCAGGCCTTGCTGTGTCTTCTTTTGGTCTTCTCTCTGCTTACAATGTCTTTCCCTCATACATTTTGCCCATGACAATTCTATTCCACAATAAAGGGCAATCCAAACTCATATTCATCCCCAATAACTTCAGTCTATACCAATATTTCCTTTTTATAAACTAGGGAACACTGATAATTTGAAAGAGAAGTAGTCTAGCACTGTAGTTAAAAGCATGGACTATGAAGTCCCCCCAAAGATACTTGATTTCTGACTATAATATCTGCTAGTTGTGTGAACTATGAATAAGTCTTGGTGTTTCTAAACCTCAGTTTCCCATCTGGAAAATGAGATTAATAATGTCACCTACCTCATAAGATTATTGTAAGAGCTACAGGGCTTAAAGTAGAGTATCTGATAAGTAGTAAGTGCCATTTGTTTATTATCTCCTTCATTACTTAAATCCTAGATTATAACACAAGGACAATATGTAGATCAGTTAATTCATATGGCAGTTATGAAAACTGAGATCTAGAGAGTTTAAATAGCTAATGTTCTCAAGGTCACAAGGCCAATTACAAAGTGTATTGGCAGGTCATTGAAACATAGACATTTTGATGTTAAGGGTGCTCTTTGGGAAACTTTCTGAAATGTTTTGGGGCCTCTGGGTCAGGGTTTCTCAAGCCTGGAAATTCACCATAACCATCAGAACTCCTGGGAACCTGTTAAAAATTATGATTCCTGGACCCCATTTTAGATTCCTTGAATCAGGCTTTCTATGGCTGAGACTCAACACTGCTGTTTGAACAAACTTCCGGGATGATTTGTGAACCAAAGGTCTATGCCACTGTTGGAGGGACTGCGTTTCCTCCAGACAGAGGCTCACGTGGACAGGGAGAAGGGCATCTCTAAGGACCAAGGTGGACATCCATGGAGACATGAATGTGGACTCAGCAGGGAGACACAGGGTAAGGATTTCTTGACTCTAATTTAGTCATTCAGTCAGAACTGTAAGATTTTTAAAGACTGAGAAATTTGGCAAATGCTATGAAGTTTTATGTTGAGGAAGAAGACAAGATGAGGAGAAGCAACTCCCCAAGACCTGCCTGTCACTCAGTTCTCAATTTTGGGCATTTTTCCCAGGGTTAATTGCATTTAAAATGTCATTGGGGAAGGCTGACAACTTGGAGGTCAAATGGGATAAAAGACCACTGTATTCGTTTTCTATTGCTGCATAACAGATGACCAGGATTTAGCAGCTTAAAACAACACACATATATTATCTCATAGCTGCTGTAGGCAGGAGTCTGGGCACAGTCCAGCAGGATCCTCTGCCTCAGGATGTCTCACAAGGCTGCAGTCATGGTGTCATCTGGGGCTGAGGTCTAATCTCAAGTTTCGACTGGGGAAGAACCTGCTTCCAAGCTTGCATGATTGTTGGCAGGATTCAGTTCCTTAAGAGTTGTTGAATGGAGGACCTTGGCTCCTTGTTGGCTATTAATCAAAGACTGCTCTCATTTCCTGGCCTTAAGGGCCTCTCCAACCTGACAACTCACTTCATCAGAAACAGAAGGAAGTGACAATCTTTCGTAAGCTATCATAGAAGAGTAACCAGATCACATAACCTAATCAACATTGCAGTGTTCTATTGGCCAGAAGCAAATCATTCAAGGGCAAGGGATTACACAAGGTTTTTCAGTACCAGGACTTGGGTACTTTGGAACCTCCATATTAAAAACTTTCTATCTCAATTGAAGTGATTGAAACCATTGAAGAGAACTGTGTGAGATGCAAATATGTTACATGAGCAGGTTTACATTCATCCGTATATATTGAGAGGTCCAGTGCATGAAATTCATGCATGGGGGAGGAGGGTTGTCCTTCAGCCCCGCCTGCAACAACATAAGTGTTCCATGCCCGACCTGGCCAGAGGCCCTCTGCAGCTGGGCGTGGAACATTTGCCTTATTGCTGGGGTGACGACACAAGCATCCCCCTCTCCCCATCCCACCGCTCTGTGCCCGCTGCCCAGAGGCCCTCCATGGCCAGGGTTGGGGGACTCTGGCCCCCCAGGACTGGGGGACTCCAGCAGGGCTGAGAGGACTGGGTGCTGCCACCTTTGTGATGGAGTGATGGTCAATTTGCATATTACCTCTTTATTAGATAGGATTATCTTTATATTACATATAAAGCAACAAATTTCCCTCATAAGCATTTTAATCCCAAAGGAGAAATACATTATTATAATACTTGCTGTTAAATTCCTATTGCCAAACTGCTTTTTGTAAAGCCACCTCTGAGAGTGAGAGCACAGGATCTTCTAAAAATCTTCTATTAAATGCAAATACATTATTCCAGGAGAAAGAACTTATATTTATTTTATATTTCAACAAGGTTGGATTGATAGTCACAGACCAGGTGTAAGTAGGAATACAAACTCAGATGTGGGAACAACACTGTCCAGACCTTGGAGAGCTATGGAAGTGTCTCTTCTTGACTGGAGAGAGGCTGTGGTAGAAGGGGTAGACAGGCAGTTCCAAAGGGACATTCTTCAGCACCAATTCTGCCTGGGGTGGACTCAATTTTCAGCTAACAAGAAGTTGGCACAGGAAGGTGCTAGGTAAAATGCAGAGCCATTATCTCCCACCAAACATTATTAATGCAAAAGGAAGTATAAAAGGAGTGTCATTATTAACTGTATGAATCCAACATTAAATGCTTTCTCTGTACAAAGCATGTGGGCTCTGTCTTTGCTCCTGTGCAACTACAGAAAGACAACTCCATGTCCTGCTTGTAATACATGGAGAGAATTATCTACAGCTTGCATGGGAACCCTGCCAAGCAGAAGAAAATATAGCCAAATCCCCCTTTCACATGGTTCTTTGTGAGAGAACAATAAGAGAAGCCAGTCTGACATTTATAAAGTGGGAGCCTCAAGTGGAAACTACTTATTGGAAAGAGAGCTGGAAAAGAGGGACATGGAGGTTTGGAGGCAGCACTGGATAGCAATGCTGAATGGACTGCTCCTTTGGAGACTTTATTTATTTTTTATTGTTTATTATTCATTTATTTATTATTATTATTATTATTTTTATTGTTTAAAGTATTACAAATAGTAGTACATATGTCTCCTTTTTTTCTCCATTGACATCCCGCCCCGCCCCCCCCCCCCCTCCGGTCCTTTGGATACGTTAACACATTCCCTGAACTTATATTGGTATGGGGGGAACTGGGACAGAGAGATTAACAAACCATTGATTTGACAGGAGGCATGATGCTTGGCTCCCAGTGCAAGGCCAGGGATGGGACCAGGCTCACTCAGGGCCGGGGTGGTGAGAGCGCCAGGTCTCTAGCTGAGGCTTCTGAGTACAGTCAACTGCTTTATGATCTTCAAAAGTCACAGTTGGCGCAAGAGAGCAGAGAACATTTGCATTGAGCTACCTAATTCTGGTTCTATTTTAAGAACCATTTTTTTTTAACACTACAAGATATCCACACCCAATCATTTTTTACTGTGCCTATACTGGTCCCTCAAATTTATGACAGCTCATGGAAATTACTTCTGCAAATGACAAGTGCCCAAACCAGTCTCTTTGATTCAGACTAGCCTCCCAAGCTGTGGGCCATTGTCCTTGATGGTCAAGGACTCTCAAAATTGAGTCCATGTTATGGAGCGTGCATGGTGGAAAGGTCTAAGGATGGGCAGCTGTACCTCTGGCCTTGGGAGCTTCAAGAGAATTGAGTCTCGAATGGGCATCTAACCCCAAGGGCTTGGGAGGAAAGAATTTGAAAATTCAACAGAACTTAGAAATTTTGAAATGTTAATTACAATGCAAAATTCAGGGCCTAATGCAGTGAGGAGGTGTTTCTCTATTAGTGGCAGAATGAAGTGTCTCTTGGGATGAATACTAACATTGCTGAGTAACAAAATAGGGGTCTGGGGAAGGAGAGACACAATCTAACTTGGTTGTGAGTTTTTTCTTGAGATGGTGCTCATGATTTTCCTCTCTTTTTAGCTTCCTGATTTTAATATTTGTGACCTGTACACTATCAGGAAACAAAGATATACAAAACACATGTCACAATTTACTATGTTGAGTTTAAATGATATTATGATTTGTTTTCTTTCACATTTCTAACATTCATACCCCCCCCCCCCCCCATCCCAAATAGTTTTTCTTCTGGAACAGGAGGACCCTATATTAATAAATGTCAGGGTAGCATGTGATGATACATGAGTATTGGGAAGAAGAAGAATGGAGAGAAGATACTCCCCTACTTCAAGTCCCCCATGCCCCCCCCCCAAACACACACAATACCTAGAAGCTATACTTACGACCTGGAGCAAATCTGTAATATTTACAAAAAAGTTACTAAAATGAGGAATCTCTGAATTTTAGAATAAGAAGGAACTTGGAAATTCTCTGCTGCAATCCATTCATTTCAGAAACCAAGAAAGGGTAGGTAACAACAAATGAGGAACAAAAGCTAACATACAATGCCAGTCAGGTGTGTCTGGCTACTGAGCATCTATTTTTTCCCCATGCTGGGTCACGCCTAAGACATTGGCAACACAGAGGGATTCAAGCATCACATGCATTCCTTCTCAGGTCTCTTGAAATGACCACTGTCTACTTGAGCCAGTAAATCTCTTTCCTGTCCTCCAGTGGGCAGTGTATCCTGACTCCTGTTGTGCCTCTTCTCTGCCCCCCACCCCATGTGCCCAGCCATCTCCTAAGTCCCAATAGACATGAAGATGCTTGTCCAGTTGGTTTGAACCCCTTGGTTTGGTGGCAGAGTCCCCTCCCATCTCTTCTGTAACTTTCCCTATGGTGATCTTGTAACAACTTCTTACACACAGAAACTGACAATAGTTAACAATAAGAATTTCAATATAAAGAGAAGTGACTATTTTAAAAACAGAGGATATGTTTTAGTTCGCAGAGCTGGTCTGGAAATAATCTGGTTTCGATATGCCTCTAGTGCAACCCTTTGAATATAAGACCCTTGCAGAACTCACTATCTCTAATGTCTTTTGTTGCAATTTTCCAATAAAATCTGGCAGTGGCCCAACTTCTCAGAGGACTAATAAGGATAAGAATGTCCCTGATTTTCCTTCAAAATGAGAAATCATTTCAACGTGAGGCGTCCAGCCACAACTGGCACAATCCCCACGGGTCTCTGGGTTTTCGGAGAGACCCAGACCTCTCTTTGACCATCCCAACAACCTCCCAGACTTATAATTATTCAGTCAGCAGCCCAGAATTGCGGCCTACTTAGTTTTCTCTAAAAGCACTTAAGGACAGTTTAATGAAAGGAAAGAGGAGCAAAGAAAGGGGAAAAATGCTTTTTTTAGGAACAGAACAACATATCATGTTTTCTTCTCTCTCTCTCTCTCTCTCGCTCGCTCTTTTTCCCTTTTTGCAATATTTCTCCTCAGAGAAAATTATAGTCTTTAAAGCCAGCACTCTGCTCTGTATGTTTTGCTTATTACAGTGGTTAAAATGAGAACCATGGGCAATGGAGTATCATTATAACATTCTTGATACCCCTGATATATTTGTGCAAACATAGCTGTGGGCAACACATGCACCATGATGAGCCCATGTTATCCGGGGAACTTTCTCCTCTTCTTTGTTTATTTGTACAGCTTGGCCTTTCTCTGGAATCTGTAGTCTGTATTCCTTCTTCCAGTTTCTTCAAACTCCATTTAACTTACCTTCTTTCCCACTTCCCTCGAGCAGCATTAAAATGTTTTCATGCCAAACAATTTGGGAAGGAAATGGTTCAGTTTAGGAGTAAAATGGAGGCTGTAATCTCAACATAGGAGTTCTGGCCATTACTACATTCCCTTTGGCTCTCAACTGTGTCTTTCTCTATTTTCTGTTCCTGTCCGTAGGACCTGAGGAAGAATCTGCCCTCTCCGACATAGGGGACCTAGAAGGCAGAAAAGTAAAAACTTAATCCCTTTCAATGGCTGTATTTCATGGCACTGAGCCTAATGCTGTTGGGACACAAAGCAGTAACACCCTCTGCATTCCAGTCCCTGATCTAAAAATACTTTTGATGCACAGAAAAGAAACACATGAATCATTAATAAGACCAGATAGGCTAAGGGACACAGGAGTTCAGAGGAATAAGGGCCCTCTGAGGGCTTGGAAATTCTAGGAAGACTCCATGGATGAGGCCTCAGGAAAGCAGAGAGAATGAGCGGACTTTTCAGATAGAAGCAGCGGTAACCTTAAGGGAAGCTCAGGTAAGTCGCCATTGTCCTAGGTCAGCTCAACACCAAGGTTTGTGGAATTTCCCTAAGAAAATTTTCTAAGCCGGCATTACTCATATTCTGCATGACTGATTTGCTCACTTTCTTGGTCTCTGGTGCTAACAATGCAAATGTTGTGAGTCTGAGCCCTCTTAAAATTTCACGTCTACTTAGTCTTTGGATTCTGTTTGAGGACACAAACACTCTGAGATTCTGGCTAAAGTTATGGTCTCTCTTCCTAGAAAAATGAACATAAATACAATATTATGCTTATAATTCCAGGTGCTCCCTAAAACCTCTTCTAAAAGCCCAGGGTAAAAATGCCTTGACTATAGCAGCCCTGAAAGAGAGAGATTGAGTTTATTCATCGTGCTAGTTCAATGCCCAGAACATAGTAGTTGGTGAATAAACACTGAATGAATAAAAGTAAATTTGGTGTCTCCCTCATTTGTTGGCCCCACATTCCATGGAGGCCACACATCCATGCTTCCTGCTGGTCCTGGTGCCCATGTGGAAGATTCTCATTGGACATGCTCCCTCTGTCCCAGCTCCTATCCTGGTATCCAATAACTTGTTCTTCTCTTTTTTTCCTTTTTTAAATAATAAAAAAAAGTCCTTGAAAGATAACACACAAATCTAGTTCTTATATTCCCCTACAACATTTGCAAATTGCTCGCTTGTTCGAACAAAAACCAATATTATGGAACATAAATCTCATAACTCAGTGGTTTCTCTAAATATGAACCCTATGTTCACTGCAGCATTATTCACGGTGCCAAGACATTGAAACAACTCAAGTGTTGATAGATGATTGGACAAAGATGATATGGTACATATATGCAATGGAATACTACTCAGCCATAAGAAAAAGTGAAATATTGCCATTTGCAACAACATAAGTGATTTTTGAGATTATCATGCGAAGAGAAATAAGTCAGACAGAAAAATTCAAGAATCATATGATTTCACTTGTATACATGTGAAAGCAACAAATGAATGAATAAGACAGACACATAAAAACTTACAGACACAGACAAAAGTATGGTGGTTACTAGAGGAAATGGGGAGTAGAAGGAGATAGCAGAGGGAAAGGTGGTCAAATATACGGTGACAGAGACTAAACTTTGGGTGGTGAACACATAATACAATATACAGATGTTGTATTGCAAAATGTACACTTGAAACCTACATAATTTTATTAACCAATGTTAATAAAGTTAGTAAAAATGTTTAAAAAATAAATTCAGTAAAAACTAAAAAATTACAACATGATTAAATCTGGGGTAACTCTGGCCATTACAAAAGTAATTTAATACCTAGAGTATTAGATTTTTTGAATTCACCTTCTCATTGTGAATACTCAGTTTGTTTCTTATCTTCTGAGGGCTGGACTCTAACATCTAGCAGTTAAAGAAATCCATGCCAACACATTAAAGAAAGAGAAATAAACAAGATTCCCATTCCTCTGGTTCCTGTCCCAGGTAAGCCCAAGGCATCCTCATGGGTGCTTTCCAGGGGCAGCATCTCGATCTTGCATTCTAATCATGAAGTAACTCCCATGAGGAGAGTTGAAGCCTAGTGGAGTGGGACATGTGTCTTGGGAAGGTTGGAGGACAAGATGCCTTGTGGCAGCGGGAAGCTGACAGCACTCTTCTGGTCATGCTCTATGTTAAGAAATATTATATAAAATTTTGAAATAACACAAAGAATTACTAAGTCCCTTTTCAGAGTCATATTAGAGTATTAGCTCATAAGCCTACCTAAGAGTAATCTAATTCTGTTATAAGGATGTAGCCTTTTTGATTTATTATTTGATACTAGTGCCCCAGTGCATGGATTCATGCATATTGAAAGGAAATCAATTAGAAGACGACCTATGGGGTGGGACTGGGCAACATGGGCCAGACACACCGTGGAGCCAATTTCCCACAGTCCCTTCCCAACCTGCCACACCTGGGGCAGCACTGTGTCTCAAGGGGCATCTGTAGAGTGAGTGGCTTCCCTCTGCCAGGTGGGGTCCCTCGGCCTGGCCTGCAGGGATTGGGCTGAAACTAGCTCTCTGACATTCCCTGAGGGGTCCTAGATTGCAAGAGAGAAGGTTCTCAGGTGATACACCCTGGAATCAGGCTCCTTCCTTTCTGGTTCTGGGTGCGTCATCCAAGAACCACAATTGCCAAGTCACCACAGCTTGGCAGCTCCTGCTTTGGTCATCTGCCCTCTGGTGGTCACTGTGCGTCATAGTTACCGGTTGGAGCATCTGCCCCTGGTGGTCATTGCACTTTATAGTTATCAGTTGGATGGTCAGACAGTTGCTTGGGCTTATTATTTAATACTAGAACCCAGTGCATGAAATTTGTGCACTGGTAGGGTCCCTAGCAGCTGCTGGCTTTTGGCTGCTGGCTGGGTACTCCCTCCCTTTCCGTGGCTGCCTGCTATCATCACTGTTGCTGGGGCCTCCCTCCCTTCCCCTAGTCACCACCACCCCTTTCTCTCCGCGACCCCCCCCCCCCCCGTTGAACTGGACAACTTCCAGTCAAGGAGACAGTTTTCATACTATGCTTTTATTATATAGGATTGATTACAAGCCCAGACTTTGTAAAGGTAGATGTTAATTTGTAGGAGGTAGATTAATTGAATATAATTTTTATGTGACACTGATGCAAGTAATGTCGGTGTACTAGAAAACATAACTTCAATGGCTATGGTTGTATTGTCCTGTAGGCCATTAACTAATTTTGTATTTAAAGTTTTTATCTTATTTCAACAATATTTATTTCATTGACAATATATATATATATATATATATATATATATATATATATACTCAGTCTCTCTTATTCTCTTTTAAACTAGTTTTAGCTTCTTGCAGGATTATTATTATTTTTTTAACTTTCACAACCTTTTGTTACCAAACTCTACAGGTTTGACTTTGAGCCCAGCTAATAGCATCTCTAACAGGACCTAGAATGGAGGTTAAGACCTAATAAAGATGGTCTCTTGAACAAAGGATTAAAAAATACAAAACATCCACATAGAAATCAAACTGTGACCTCCTGGTTCATAGGTTGACCCTCAACCACTGAACCACACTGGCTGGGCATATAAGTAATTTTTACAAGAGTGAAATTCTCCGGTGTTTTAGAAAATGGTATCCCAAAGTGATTTCAGTCCAGAGGAAAACAGCATTTGGCACTATGCTGCCTTTTCTCCCAGTTCAAGACACACATGGGAGAAAACCAATTCCCCCCTTAAAAAAAATACCCCCTCTTCTCTTCCTTCCTGTTCAACTTCCACTACTTATTCCTAGAAACACCCAGAGAACAATATAAACAAGGCCCCGCCCACTTCTCTTGGCCTCTGCCAGTCTGAAGGCTCACAGCAGGGTCTGTTTCTTAGGGATTTTCTCCTCTGCTACAATCAGGAAACTGACCCCTAATTTCTGGGAACTGGCAAAAATAAAAAATAAAAAATAAATCCCATTTCCTTCCAGGAGGGGCCTGCGGGCTCTATAAAGGATCAAAGAGCAGTGGACTTGGCCCATGTGCGAAGGGGGCCTTTCTATATAAAAACACCCAACTTTATAACCTAAAGTTTAACCTATAAGTAAAAGCGAGTAGCAGCTGACTTAGATACTAAAAAGATGTTTATCTCCTCATCTTCAACCACTAAGGAAACAGATGGGAGGAGAGTCTAGAGAATTTGACCTCCTCTCCTTTCCCAAAACTTTGACATGTCTTCTAAGCCAAAGACAAGTTCCTGAGCCAGACACGTGGTCACAGGGTGCAGTCTCTGCTGAATAATGCGGCCACACCTGGGCAGCTGGCACATGGCCCCTTTACTGAAATTTTCTCCCTGGTTTGCATAGTGCTTAAGGATAACTAGGAAAATTATTTTCTCAATTCCACTTCGTCACTGACAAATACGTCCATAGCAGCTTCTAGAAATTGCCTGGAGGACTTCCTCCCTCCTAGTTCAGGGTCGCAGATCTTTCCAGTTGATGGGCTCCTTGCCAGACTTTTGCAGCAGCTCGTTGGTTTTCAAGCAATGTCTGCACCCAAAGAACCCTCTGTACATGACAATGGGGAGGGATGGGCAGTCTGTAGCACATGGTGGAGCTTCCTATCGATGGTACTGCCCTTCTTCTGAGCATAGGAGCCCCAAAGCAAGAAGATGAGATCACTCAAGTTCTGATTTAGCAAGGACTCAACTATGTCAGTAAATTGCCCCCAACTTTTCTCCTTATGAGAATTGGCCTGATGCTCCTGGATGGTGAGGGCAGTGCTGATAGGAGAATACCTTGCTTGGCACACCCAGATACATGTCCAGGTTCAGGATGCACAAAACCATCTATGTCTGTAGACAGCTCTTCATAAATGTTTGCCAAACTGGGTGGAGGTGGAACAGGTCTTTGAACACTAAAGCAGAGCCCATGAGCTTGGTTGGGGCCATGATATGGATTCTGTCCCAGGATGATAACCTTCATGTCTCTTATGTTGCACATTTGGGTCCATGTGAAGACTTGATGTGGGGTGGATAAATCGTGTAATATCTTCTTTCTTCGGCAACAAATCCCATTTTAATATATAAAAACCTAAACAACCATTACAATCAAATGACTGGAATGACCAGTCGACCAGTTGCTATAATGCATGCTGGCCAATAGGGGGCAGATGCCCAATGCAGGAGCTACCCCCTGGTGGTCAGTGTGCTCCCATAGCCAATCTCCTGCAGCCCCTCCTCCTGGCCAGTCAATTTCCCACAACCCCTCCTCTCTTCCCCTGCCAACTTCTCACAGCCCCTCCTCCTGGCTGGCTGGCCCCCTGATAGGCCTCAATCACTGGCCAGGCTGAGGGACCCCATCTGTGCATGAATTCATGCACTGAGCCTCTAGTTAATTTTATAAAATATGGTTTTCTAAACTCTCCACTGAGGTGCTTCTTCCAACTCTGACTGAAACCCACTGGCACATTTTGAGCAGAGAGTCAAGCAGGGCCCAGCCTTGTTTTTCTGGATGTGGACCAACTTCTTGGGGCTCAGTGGCAAGAGTGCAATGTGCTGGGCTCTTCCTGCTCTGCTGGAGTCTTCTTAGCAGGACTGACCACTGCATCCTTGCTCTCCTCAGCTACGGCTGCCACAGTGGTTAGTGGTGGGGCTCAGGGAGAAGGAGAAGAGTATCTTCTGGCCAATCATCCCAAAGATGCCCAGGGACCCTCAAGGCTGGGGTAAGGGAAGGTGTGCCACCCAGGAATTCACACAAGGCTGGTGCAGGCTGTGGCAGCCAGCAATTGGCCTCTTTTTTTCTTTTTTAAGAGAGAGAGAGAGAGAGAGAGAGAGAGAGAGAGAGAGAGAGAGAGAGAGAGAGAGAGAGATTTGTTGCTCCACTTATTTTTGCATTCATTGGTTGACTGATGCATGGCTCTGACCTGAGATTGAACCCAAAACCTTGGTGTATTGGAATGGTGCTTTAACCAACTGAGCTACCTGGCCAAGGCCATCTTGCAGGATTCTTGATTGATGCATTCAATAAATCTTTGATCTGTGCTCACTCTCTCGTTGTATGGGAATTGAGATTTTAATTTTTTGAAAACTATCAGCTGCATGTCAGCTGTGGACAGAGGCCAACATTGGAGGCATTTTAGCTTCCAGAGTGCTGTGGACCAACACTACTCAGCCTCTCGTGTATGCACAAAACATCTGGGGACCTTGTTAAAATGCAGGTTCTGATTTTGTAGCTCAGGAGTGGGTACATCTCACAAGCATCCTGGAAGGGAATGTCAACTCTGCTGGTTCAGGGAAAGCACTTAGTAGTCTGCAGAGTGCAAAGGGTCCTCACAAAAGACTGAATGAATCTGTATCCCCTCTCTGTCCCTTGCTCCCATAGAGGCATGGCAGAACCAAACCAAAAGATAGTCCTGACTTCTGTAGAACTGGGCTTGAAGGGGAGTTTTTGGGAACTATTCGGGGAGAGTTGGGTGTGTGTAGAGGGGTGTGGGTAGGAGGGTGGGACAATATAAAGGAAATGAAGTGAATCATGCTGAACTGTGATTGCAGGAACATTAAATACAATCAGAGGGAAATCCGATCTGCCCATTGCAAAGGGAACCATCCAACTCTGAGCGCTGCTCTCCAAGCAACACAGCTCCCCCTCTTCTGATGGGACTCACCCAGCTCTTCCCTCAAGGAGCCCTCTGGGGCTGTCAAGTGCATGGACAGCTCTCAAACTATGAGTTTTCCAAGGCAGCTGAGCTGTTTGCACCTCCTGTGGGAAGAGGAGAGGTAGGTCCCTGTTGTTTTCAGTGGGAACATTTCAACACTTTGGTGGCCCAACTCTGCTCTGCTGCAAATCTTCCTACAGCATGGTACACTCATATTTTTATCCTTCGAATTTCTTGGAAACACACAGATTTCAGAGACTCCAAGAGACACAAAGCTTTACTTCACTTTAATTTACCAAAGTGAAGAGGCATGCATTCCCAGAATGAACGGAAAGCTTTGATTCTGTTTCTGAAGGCCTGCTCATGGACTGGACTTCACTGAGATGAGAAGAAAAGAGGGAGGAGAGCGAAGAAAGGAGGGAGCAAAGAGGAAAGAAGACAGGGAGGGCAGAATTATTCCTAGAGCTGAATTTATTTCATGAAAGGACTGTCCTTTCTGAATCTGTTCTGCCTTTTTGAAGGTGGTATGAAATGTTTTCATGGAGATGCTATTGATAGTAGATGACCAGTTTTTTCTTAAGGTATTTTTTATAGCCTCATTCAATACAGAAAAAAACATTGGCAATCCTACTTTAGTCCTCTAATTTGGGGGGAAATTGTTCTTCTCTGGAAAGCCACACACCCAAGGACTACTTGCCCTTGCCTCTCAGATAAGACTACAGATAAGATGCCCCTGAGTAAAAGAAAGTCTACCAGCTGTCTGGAAAACCAGCTCTTTACTCCAGGGCTGGAGAAACAAGTAACTTGGTGTCAGACACAGGACAGCCCCTCTTCTCCTCCTGTCACCAGTCTGCTTGGAGGGAGGCGTCACTTGACACAGTAGATAACAGAGCATCTTCTGCAGTAGTTCAATATGCAATTTGGAGAGTGGGAATGAGTTGGAGTTTGAAGAACGGGGAGTGAGTCTTGATTCTGCCATTTAAAAACTGTGTGAACTTTTGCAAGTGGTGTAATCCTTTGGAAGCAGAAAAGACTATCAGAGTTGCCAAGAATCAGTAATGTATATAAAGAGCTCTGTAAAATGTAATATAAAAGAGCTGTGAAAATATAATCTATTGTTACAAGTCCCTTCCCTCCCTCCCACGACATTTCCTCATACAAATGAAACGTTGTTGAGTTGAGAGCTACGATTTCCAGCCCCATGTGTTCACTATTGGTGTGGGGGTAGTTACATGATATCAGAGACAAGCACTCAGATTTTCAATGATTTATTCGATTTTATTATTCTGGCGCCTGTCAGGGCATCAGTAATTATCCAGGTAATTCAAATGTGTATTCAAAGTCAATAAACACTATTTACAGAAATGAGGTAAAGATATAACCTATATAGTGAACAACATAAACTGATAACAAAAATAGATCCAGAGACAGAGAAGCATCGAACTGACTGTCAAACCTCAGAGGGAAGGCAGGGAGTGGGCAGAGGGGGTAAGAGATCAACCAAAGGACTTGTATGCATGCATATAAATATTACCAATGGGCACAGACACTAAGGGGGTGAGGGCATGTACTAGGGGAAGGGGTGGGAGTGGCCTAGGAGAGGTCAATGGGGGGAAAAGGAGACATATGTAATACTTTAATCATTAAAGAACTAAAAAAAAAAGAGATATAACCTATCTAGGTAAGTTATAGCTTATCAAATCATCTTACATAATACTATAAGCTCACTTAATTCTTAAAAAATTGAGTATTATTTCCAATCATGCATGAAAATCAGGTTAATTTACCATCCAAATCCACACCATCAGACTGGTAAGGACAGGATGCTAATCTAGTTCATGCTGACTAAGCGGCTCTGCTCTTCATCCTTCACCACCCTGTGCTATCACTACACTGAGCCCTAAATCACTCCTCATGAGGAAAATCTTCAGGTAGGAGACCAAGAGTCAGACTGTCCCAAATTTACTGCTTATCAAAAGAGCAACTTTGAACCCATCCCTTCGGATAGATCTTGTTCAATTCATAGGAGAAATATAAAATCTCCTCAAATAATTTCCAGGGAAGTAAAAACAAAATACTTTGCAATTGTAAGAATTAGAGTCACCAACTTTCTATAAATGAACTAAACTCATTATTAGCCAAGACTTGCTCTTTCTGACATAACCAAAATACAAATGCAATGTTGTTTATTTTTCTTGGTACGGTTGGTAAATGGAATTGCTCAGACCTGAAGGGTTAAATAAAATATTTTTATGCTACTTATGTTGAACATTAGCTAGCTCCCTGGATTAATATTGGACATTACCCCACCAGTGTACATTAGATGAAACATATGCATCTGTTAAACATCTAATTGGGGGAGTGGAAATATAATATAATAAAGAGAATGTATACATGAGAAAAGCTGAACTCCAAAATACTTTAAATTACAACATGATGCCTTCCACTTTATTTAATCAAGTCCGTTCTTATAGCTCAGTTAAAATGAGAGGGAAGAGAAGAGAGGGAAAGTAATACTAAAATTTATTCCTAATTTTAACTCTGAAGTATACAATAATCATAGTGATTTGGTGAAATAGTTTGAAGTTTCCAAAATTAAGAAAAATAGTTCTGTGTTTTTCCTATAAGTCCTCTTTCAAGAAGATAAATACAGAAACTTTACCTTAATCATTCTAATATTTCCACCCAGGAAAATTAAGATGTTGGTAATGATAACTTATATGCTGTAGAAATATACATGGACCAATGGTAGTGGGTCTGACTGGCAAGGGTCAGAGCCAGAAGGTTTATTGGAGTTCTTAAACATGTATGAATAAAACAAATTCATCTGACCAAGTATTTCAGTTACAACCAGTGAAGTGACCTAAGTTAGACTAAAAGAGCTATAGGTCTGATTCTATATATCAAAATATATTTGACTTAAAAATATGACGAGAAAGTAGAAAATAAAATCTGTGTACCTAAAAAGTCACTGATCTTGTCCATAAAATTCCACCTCTCTTGCTTCCTTCAAATCCCTCCTGCTCCCAAAGGTGGTGGCAGCCAGTAATGGCTCTACCTCCCATAGCAGCTGTGGAAGCCACACTTTCCCAATACAGCAAACGTCCAGCTCCAGGGAGACCTACCAGAAGAGGGCTCAGCACACCACCCCCTTTTTCTAAAGTTATACTGGAATGCAGCTGGGCTCTTTGCTCACGTCATGTCCAGGGCTGCTTTTGCCCTGCAATGGTAGAGTTGAGTAGTTGATTCACAAAAGATAGGAAAAATAATGACCATCTGGTTCTTTACAGAAAATATTTGCTGGCCCTTGTACTAGAAAGGTGCCAGCTACAGAGTACCAAGGTTGGCATTTCATATACTTCAAAGCTCTGGTTCCCAGCCCTTCTGTAACCCCAGCACACCTGAGGGGAAAAACACACTCTCATCAATAGTACAGTCTTAATTGCTGTATTGGAGACGCCTCCATACATACATACCTGAGAGAAGGATTTTCCACGGAGCCAGTGAGATTTAAGCTTTAGGATCACTCACTTGCACAAGATCTGGGGAGGGGCCCTCCTGATGTGTTCACATGGTTATTTTTTGTTGTGATATTTGAAAGAAAAAAAAAAGATGTAGACACCATTGTCTCTTTCTATTCCAGCTTTCCCTCCACCAATCTTATCCATGTGTTGGGTGGTACTAGAGGCATGTGGGAATTTGTGGATCCAATTAAACAGAGGTTGAGTTGAGGATACAGCTAATTTGGGTTCAGTGTGACACAGATAGACAGAAAGAAGCTATCTATAGCCACTTGGCTTTATGGCTAAGCTATTGCCAGTCCTCCCAAGATAGGAATGACTTATAGAGATACTTCTACTGCCCACTGCAATGACTCCTCTGACACAAAAGCATAGACATAGCTGTCCTAGAACTACTAGTAAATGGATGTGTCCTACAGCACCCATCATTGACAGTGTGAAAAATAAAATGTTTTGAACTGTGTGAAACCAGAAGAGGAAATTCTACCCAGCCTTACTGTTTACATACGAAAGAAACTTAATCATTTTTCCAAATTTGACAACATTCTTAAAGCGTTCAATGGCACTTGCAATTGCAAGTTGTGATGTTGCAAAAAAGCAAACAAACACCCTTCCCCCCCCCAGCAAACTTTTCCATCAATAATAAAAATTATTTTTTTTCTATCAACTGCCCTAAAGAAAAGGTCAAATTGTCTTGCTATTTCTTTCTGTAGCAAGTGGTATTATAACATTTGCAATCATATAAAGAGGTGATCAAAGATTATGCTGCCAGGAAATGTGGGAGACTAGTATTATAGTGTCTAGTGTCAAACCATAAAAAAAGTATCATGTTGTATCTGACCTGGATTTTGTAATGTTTGTGGTCAGTTTTTAAAAATTAGTAATTTCTTGTGTGTTTTTTTTATTAATTCTAAACAATTATTGATACTTTTTCATAAATAAGGCCCTTGAAATCATGTAAGCCGTAGGCCCATAACACTTCACCTATTTATATACGTGCACATATTCATGTTATTAAAACACAAAATTTCTGCTTTAATGTCGGTCATCATAACCCACTGTGTGAATGTCATTCCGGTAATGAAGTAGGATTCACAGTTGCAAAAACACTTCTTAAAAATCTGTGCAAACCCATTATTATTTTGAGTGAACCCATGACTGAATGGGCTGTGTCTCATTCCAAGCTACCTTGGTCCAGTCACCTGGTTGGGATGCAAAGAGCATACATTTCAAAACTCAGCTGACTTGGATATAGACCCTGGACATAATATTGAACATTCCCGAGCTTTATCTGTCACACAGGGGAGATGGTGCCAGCTTCACAGGCTGTTGTGAGGGTCAAGTGAAGAAAGCTGTGCTAAAGGCGGAGTTCAGAGCCTGGCCCAGCAGGCCTTTCTGCCCGAGGCTCCTCGACTCCACCAGCCGAATCCCTCTGGGGCCCCAGGGGCTCCTGCGCACAGAGCGCAGCTGGCAAAGACACTCGGAGGAAAGCCTCTGTAATTAATGTCACATTCACTCAATTTCAGGTCTAGACAATATTTTTCTAAAACAATTGCTTCCAAGGGCCAGAAATAAAAACAGAACAATGTCAGTCATCAGAACTCAGAAAGGGGAGGGTAAATAGTGCCTGACGGGTCCATTCTAACTTTGATCCAAAATTCCATATTCTGCGGGGAGACGTGTAGTAAATGATTTCCACACTTCTCCACGGCTGCTGGTCCTGGCTGTGCACGGCCTGTGTCTCAGGCACGGAGATCGGAATGCAGGGAGAAGATGGCTTTAAGATTCTCCTTTAAAGGATCCAGAGACCAGTGTCCCAGCTGTAGTGTGAGATGGGAGCTCTGAAAGCTGTGGGCAGCCCCAAACCTCTGACCTGGACTGTTTCTCCAGCCAACATGCCAGGGGCTGACCCCCCCCCCCCAAATCGCCTGCTTCCTGGGGCAGCAGAGGACGAGATGAACGGGAATTGCAACTTACCTGGTACTGGACCTGTGGAAGGGGCTCTCTGCTCTTCCGCGTTCCCCCTCTGCTCTCACCCCATCTTCATTCTCCCTAACTAGTTAGGAGCAGGGGCTACAGAGGGTGCTGCCACCATCACCGAAGTGTCATGATCCGAGAGGTTGCCATCTTGGTAGCATTCTGTGCAAAGGGCATCTCCTGGAAATGGGCAAAGCGATAGTCTAATTGCTGACATTGTGAATCTCCGGAGAAGTTTCCTTACATCTCATGGAGAGAGAGACCGAGACCAAGAAAAGAGAGTCATGGGGAGGCTGCCACGAGGAAAAGGAGGGAAAGGGATCCAGTGGGAGACAGGGAGGGAGCAAGCTGGAGACAGAGGCTGAGTGGTCCTTGTTACAGTCCCAGGAATAAACCCACGGCTCTCCAGTAAATAGAATTCAGCGCAGCCGGCAGCTGTTCCCACAACACAGGGCACAGGCCACCCGGCACTCAGATTCCTGTGCCAGATCCTGGCCTTCGTCACCCGGAGGAGCTCTCTCACTCAGCAGGGCCCTGGGAGACGCTGTCTGCACCACCACCTTAGGTTCCCATGTTTGCAAGAGGAAGAGCCTTTGTGATCCAAAAGTTAAGTCCTCTCTCCCTCCACCTTCCCTCACCCCACCCTAGTCAGTAGCTAGTGGCATTTAGAACAGTGATTCTCCCAGGAAGAAGGAGCAGCTCAACCCAAAGTGGCATACCACCTCCCAGGCACCTCCCTCACCAGGCACCCAGCAACCCATTTCAAAGTTCCCCTTTATTCTTCAAAAATAGGTCTTCCTCCCACAAGTTCTCCAACTCAACCCAATCCAAAATCCCCTTCTCTCATGAGAATGTTCTTAACTAAGTACAAAGGGGAAACTGACTTAATGTAATCTTATGAGTGACTGAGTGATTGACAATCTTTCTCAACTCTTCCAGGAGCATTTGCATTATAAAAGGGCAACTTACAGCAAAAACAAACAAAAATCCACGACGAATCTCTCATTGGTGGGGTTCCTGATAGTGTGAGCAAAGGGAGGGGAGGCTGCAGGAAAGGTGGGAGCCTTCATGGAAGGCCACACCAGTCTCCAGTGCTCCTTCCGCCACATCATGAGGGCAGCTCTGCTTACTCCATCTAGGGCTAGGGCTGCTACTGTGTCCAGGTGGTCACACTTCTCCTTGGATCAGAAATTTGATACATGGCACATAACGAGAGTCAGATGACACAAGGCCACAGTTCTCAAAGCGAGAACTCCACCATGCCAGCAGCTTGGGCATCACGTACAAATCATCTGATGCAAATTCTCCCTAGACCTACTGAATTAGATGCCCAGGACATGGTACCCAGAAACCTCTGCGTCAATAAGCCTTCTAGGGAATGCTATTGTCAACCACCTGTATAGAGCACCGTGACCTGGAGAGCTCCCTCTTCCTCTGGCTAGCTTGCAACCTTGAGCAACTCAGCTCACTTCTGTGAACTTCAGTTTCATATAATAATCTATACTATAAAGAGTAATATGCTAATTAGACGAAGAGACCTTCTGGAGACCTTCCGGATAAAGCTGGGGGCTTGGGCAGCCTGCAAAGTGCCCCCAAATGGCCTTCAGCCCCTCGCACAGGCCAGCCATACCCCCAAGCAGGGACCCTCACCCCAATGGGGACATGGCCAGCCTGCAAACCAGTCCTCAGCCTCCCCACCCCCCTGTCCAGGTCGTCCATGCCCCCAGCAAGGACCCTCACCCCAATGGGGACATGGCCAGCCTGCAAACAGTACTCAGCCCCTAGCCCAGGCTCACCCAACCCTCCAGCAGGGACCTTCACCCTGATGGAGGCATGGCTAGCTTGCAAATGGCCCTCAGCTCCTCATCCAGGACAGCCATGCCCCCCTGTGGGGATCCCCATCCCAATGGGGGTGTGGCCAACCTGCAAACAGCCATCAGCCTATCACCCAGGCTGGCCATGCCCCCCAGCGGAAACCCTCACCCTGAAGGGTGTGTGACCAGCCTGAAAACGTCCCTCAACCCCTTGCTCAGGCTGGCCATGCTCCCTAGTGGGAACCCCCCACCCCAATAGGCGCATGGCCAGCCTGCAAACCACCCAGCCCCTTGCCCAGGCTGGCACCACCCCCAGTGGGGACCCCCACCCAGATGGGGGCATGGCCCACCGGCAAACCACCCACTCCAGGCCTCTCCCCCAGGCTGGCCCCACCCCCAAAGGGGACCCCCACCCTGATCCAGGACCCCCTTCAGGGAAGACCAGCCAGTCTTCACCCATGCGCCAGCCCTTTATCTGTACTAATAAAAGGGTAATATGCTAATTAGACTGGGAGACCTTTCAGGAGACCTTCCAGACATCCTTCCAGACAAAGGTATGGTGGCGGGTCAAGGAAGAGGTGGTTACAATTGATCAGGCCATAAGGGGAGGTCAGCTGGGGGTGATCATGCTGGCAAGGGGACAGTTGTGGCAAGCAGGCTGGCAGGGGGGGCCAGTTGGGGGCAAACAGGCTGGCAGGGGGGCAGTTGGGGGCAAGCAGGCTGGCAGTGGGGGCAGTTGGGGACTAGCAGGTTGGCAGGCAGAGTGGTTAAGGGTGATCAGGCAGGCAGAGTGGTTAAGGGTGATCAGGCAGGCAGGGAGGTGAGCAGTTAGGAGATGGCAGTCCAGGATTGCAAGAAGGATTGGGCCTAAACCAGTAGTGGGACCCAGATTGGAGAGGGTGCAGGCTGGGCTGAAAGACAACCGACTCCCGCCCCTCTCCCCCCCCGCCCCCAGCACACATTTTGTGTACCAGGCCACTAGTATAATATAATATAATCTTATCCTATCTAATAAAAGAATAATATGCAAATTTGACTGTACCTCCACCACACCCACAAGGCAAGCCCACAAGCCATGCCCACCAGCCAATCAGGAGCAGATTATGCAAATAAACCCCAACCAAGATGGCTGCCACCACTGAGAACAGGAAGAAGGCATGGGTTTCCCCAGCAACAGAGGAAGCCAAGCTTTCAGCCTGCCATTGCCTGCCTAAGCCTCCACTTAATGTTACAAAGTTTCAATTATAAAAGCTACAGAAATGACAGCAGCCACTGAGCTGGAGAGAATAGAGGCTTGGATTTCCCAGGCAACAGAGGAAGCCAAGCTTTCAGCCTGCTGTTGCCGGCCTAGGCCTCCACTCTAGGCTATAAAATTTCATACAGAAATGGCTGCTGTCCCAGAGTGAGCAGAAGGCTTGGCTCTGCTCCAGGCTACAAAGTTTCAATTGTAGACACAGATTAATCCCAGATACCAGGGCCTCTGCTTGGGTCGCTGAGGGGCATGGCCAGCCTGCAAACCTCCACAGGCCCCTCACCCAGGCTGCCCCTCACCCCAAGGGAACCCTCACCCTGATCTGGGACACTCTTCAGGGCAAACCAGCTGGCCCCAACCCAGGCATCAGCCCTCTACCTTATTTAATAAGAGTAATTTGCAGATTGACCATCACTCCAACACACAAGAGGGCTGCCCCAATGTGGTCAAAGATCCTGCCCCCAGGTGGACACAAGATGGCCAGCAGGGAAGGGCCATTGGAAGGTTCTAGGCCCTGCAAGAGAGGGCAGTTGGGGTGACCAGGCTGGCAGAGGAGAAAAGTTGGGGGCAAACAGGCTGGCAGGGGAGCAGTTAGACATCAATTAGGCTGGCAGGGTAGTGGTTAGCAGGTGATCAGGCTGGCAGGCAGAAGCAGTTAGGGGCAATCAGGGAGGCAGGCAGGTGAGTAGTTTTGGAGCCAGCAGTACTGGGTTGTGAGAAGGATGTCCGATTGTCCATCTGTCAATCAGATATCCCTTGAGGGTTCCCAGATTGGAGAGGGTGCAGGCTGGGCTAAGGGACATCTCCCGCCCTGCCCCCCCCCCATGCACGAATTTTGTGCACCGGGCCTCTAGTATAATAATAAAGAGGTAATGTGAAAATTGACCCTCATGCCCTTGCATCACAAGATGACCACCCCCATGTCACAAGATGGCTGCCTCCACATTGTCACAAGATGGCCATTCCCATGTCATCACAATATGGCCACCATAAGATGGCTGGGAGGTGAAGGCAGTTGGGGGAGGGACAGGCCTTAAGGGGAGGGCAGTTGGGGGTGATTGGGCTGGCAGGGGAGCAGTTAGGTGTCAATCATGCTGGCAGGGGAGTGGTTAGGGGGCTATCAGGACATACTCCAAGGAATCCCAGATTGGAGAGGGTGCAGGCTGGGCTGAGGGAGCATAATATAATATAGTATAATCTATACCAATAAAAAAGGGTAATATGCTAATTAGATTGGGTTGACCGGACATTTTCTGGATGTCCAGTCCTCTTTCTAGACAAAGCCATGGTGGCAGGGCCAAGGCAGAGGCAATTAGGGGCAATCAGGCCAGCAGGGGAGGGTGGTTAGGGGTGATCAGGTCGGCAGGCAGAGGCAGTTAGGGGTGATCAGGCAGGCAGGTAGGCAGGCAGAGTGGTTAGGAGCAATCAGGCAGGCAGGTGAGGAGCCAGCAGTCCCGGATTGCAAGAGGGATGTATGACTGCAGGAATTGGGCCTAAACCAGCAGTTGGACATCCCCTGAGGGGTCCCAGATTGGAGATGGTGAAGGCCAGGCTGAGGGGACCCCCCTCATGCACTAATTGCATGTACTGAGCATATAATATAATATAATATAATAGGATTTAATCAGCATCCTATGCAAAAAAAAAAAACTATTTCAGCCTTGGCTGGTGTGGCTCAGTTGGTTAGGTGTAGTTCTGTGCACCAAGAAATTGCAGGTTGGATTCCTGGTCAGGGCACATACTAGGGTTGTGGACTTGATCCCCAGAAGAGGGCATGCAGGAAACAGCCAATCGATGCTATGCTCTCACATCAATATTTCTCCCTTCTCATTTCCTGTTTTTCTTAAAAAAAAAAAATCAATAAACCATTCTTTTAAAAAAATCATTTTATAGCCAAATCATTCTGGGGAATTGTTTCTTAGAAAAACTCCAACAATCCAACCATGAATAAAGTAGTTTCTCTAACTGTGTTAACTCCCTGCTTAGGAAACATGTCTGAGCATGGATCCATTTTCTTAGTCACGCTCATTAACATCTAGAACTTGAGGTTTAGGGGATCACCAGAGTCTCTCCCAACTCTAATGTTCTGCAGGTCTTGCTCCAGGAAGGCCCACTCTCTCCACTCTGGCTTGTGTTGGCTGCAATAAACATAAATCAGTTTGAATGAGCAAACACTCAGATCAGATAGGGCCTAGGCCCTATACCAGAGTTTATTTGCACTATGATTTATGTGTATTCCCTGGTTTCATTAGCATTAAGGATAAATCTTCCCTTCACTGCCACCTAGAGAAAAACCAGAAGACAGAGGGGGACATTACACAGCCTTGAGGGCAAGAAGTGAGGTGTGGGGAACAGCAGTTGAGGTTAGGAAGACATCCTGGAGGTGGGATCTTGGAAAGTGAAGTTCCAACAGAGAAGAGCAGAACATCCTGCTCTGTGAAAGCAGGTGATGCCAATAATAATAATAATAATAATAATAATAATAATAATAATAGTAACAACAACAACAATAACAACTAATAATCCTTAGAATATTTTGCAATGTACAGAATATTTCTGCATAGATTCTTCTTTAATCTTGGCAATGCAAAAATTGTGAAATAGGTATTACTTTTATCGCCATTTTGCAGATAAGTTAGTTATCCCCAGCTACAGGCTCTGTTGGGAATTTTGCTTCCTAAGTCTAAGAGCCTGTAACTGGGGATAACTAGATGAGATGTTAGGCCTCTTTTGCCATCCCAGGTATCCAAGGACACATAACCTATTCTTCTAAATTGTTTCATCCAAAAGTCTGCATTGACTTGTGCAACATTGAATTAACTTCACTCTAGCCCCTTGCATGCCTGACAACAGACACTTTCTCTAGTAGTAAAATGGTTAAGAACATGGGTCTAGAACTGATTGCTTGGGATTGACCCCACCTCCTCACACTAGTTGTATGAGGTTTGAGGGCTAATTGTGTGAAGATTTTAGCAGAGTGCCCGGCATAGTAAATGTTCTCTGAGGCTGGCTGCATACCCATCATTGTGAGAAGACAAATCTTTGCTGAGTTCAGGGAACAGAAAAGATGCAGTAAGCGCTAAGAAGGATGAAAAGTCACTAATTATGCCAAGACCAAGGAGACAAGTAATTCAGAGAATAATGGACTTGGGACTGAAGACTTGAGCTGGAATCTTCACTTTGTCATTAATTCCCTGTGGCATTGAGGAAAGAATGAAAATGTTGTTTTCTCTTCTACTTGTTGAATGTCTGACTTGCTGTCTACACAGTCATTTGAAGATGAGACAGGCCAGGCATGACCACTTGTAGCAGACACTGTTGGTTGCCAACACAATAGCCAACTTCTTGACAATGAACTCTGACTTCATTTGGGTAACTACCTCTTCCACCCAATTATGTACTTTAGGGGATGTCTCTGATTGGTCTAAACTCATAAAAGTGGCTTCCTTCCCTGGCGAGTGACTGAAGGAAGTCAGGGCATGTCACACAATTCTGAACACTGAGAAGTGAGGCTGGGTCCCCTGGGGAGTTGAGAGGAAGGTTTCCTTGATTTTAAAAAAGAGCCATAAGGAAGAACTGCTATCTTCTTCCTGTAAACATGACCCTGACTGGATACAGTACTGGTCCCAATGCTGCAGATGCCTTGCTACCATAAGCAGATATGAGCATTACGCCAACTCTCTGAAGATGGCAGAGCAGAGGGGTGGAAAGCACCTGGGTCTTTGGCAATGTCATTGAGCTCTTTAATTAATCAATCCTAAGATACCCTATCTCTGAAATTGTCACATGAAATAATAGCGTATTATTTGCTTAAGGTGGGGATTGTGCTACTTGTCAGAGAGCACTCTCATCTATCCCAGGTGATAGATCAATGTAAAGTCTCTTCTAGGTGTAAATAGATAAGCATATTTGTAATGAATGCTCTTAACTCTCTACGTAAGTGTGAGACCAATAACAAATTACCCAGAAAAGCCCAACTGGGTTGCAGCACTCGGGTGACAATGTATAGACCAGTGAGGCAGAATAGAAACTTGGGACAAAACTGAGCCTCATTGAGCTTCATGGTTTATTTTCCTTTAATGATATTCAGACTATGCCTCTCCTATTTTTCATGTGTTCAACAAATGCTGAGTATCCTAAAGAAATAACGTATGGTAAAGGAGCAAATTCCTCCCCTTTACTGAATCTCTTTGTACTCTCCATTGCCTCTAGACTTCCAAAGCTCACATCATTGTGCATCAGGAACACAGGCAAACCAACTGTGTAAAAGAATCTGAAAGTCACAAGTCCATTGCTTCTATTTTTTTGTAAGTGAAATGGAGAGATGCTGGCAGCATCAAGTGTTCCATTTTCTCAATAGAATGCTTTATTTGGCCAGGGCAGATATGACCTAATGATAGAGATTCAATTGCATTTGGGAGGGAGATAAATTAAAACATAAGTAGTAAAATTGCATATTCTTAAGAAACTGAACATATGACAGGAATTCTTTTTCTTCTAATAGTTGTTCACTCTTATTATTCTTTCTGGTTTGACTGCAAATGGCAAATGTCTTCAAAATTACTTAAAAATAGTGTGGGATTGTGTTTGTGCTAAATTTCTTATTGGGAAGGCAGGCAATAACTGTTCCTGGTAAAGAATCGAGATAATGTCATAGGGACAATGTCTTACTTGGATTTGTGACTCTGAGTAATGACAAAGCCCACATTCATTCAGGGCACATAGTAAGTGCTCAACAAATATATTTGAAAGCACCATTCTATTTATTCTAAGCAAAAGACCATGAGCATTCATCTGAAGGTGGCAATTTAATATTATATGAATAGGTGTGAGATGTGAATTGTAATAAATTGCTAGAATAACTGTGTATGCATTGGAAAGTCTATGCTTTTAAAAATATATATGACAATGATAAACGATGTTCAGGATGAACCACAACCTCTAAGTACCTTAAGTGGAAGCATTTTTATAAAGAACCCAGAACTAGGATTCTGTCCCTGGCCTCTCCACTTAATAGTTGCATGGTCACAGGCAGAAAATTCAATCCCACACCACAGCTTTTTATTGGCCAAATGGATGACAATTCTGCCTATCTTATCATGTGGTTGTGAGTACTGACAGAGATAATCCATGAAAGGTAACTTGCCAGGGTGTCTGGCTATATTAGTCCTATCAGAATCACCCAAAACGTAGTGGATATATAAATGAATGAATGAGTTATGCAGGAAATAGCTTTGAAATCCAATACTATCGCCTAGTTCTGTATGATCATTTTATGGATAATACACACAGGAACTCAACTAAACATATTCTTTAATTAACCAGGGAATGCTTCTGAATGATACTTACCTCAATGTATCATAATTATTTATTTTCAAATTTCTTTATTAGTAGAAAGTGAAGGTCAAGCGGGCATGAATAATATTCATTTTTATTTCCAATGTACAGCTCAGCATTTGCCATCTAGCAAGCACTTAATACACATTTGTAAAATGAGTGGGTGAACGAATAAAGAATTTTGCCTTGGGCCAGACCTGTTTTCTGTAAAATATTAAGTGATTGGCAGGAAATCCATTGGTAGTTACTAAGACGAGTCAAGATGAAGCCACTACAGAGAAGAGAGCCTTCTCTGAAGGCTGAAAACTATAGGCTCACATTGCTGGCCCTGCTGCCAGATGAAAACCACATCGTGTGGCAATTTACATTGTGTTCTTTTAACGTCGAGAGATTCAAGACAGGCTGGCTCCTGCCATCTTAGGAACGATTCTGCCCCAACACACTGGCTACTGTTCTCTCTATTGAATTGCAACTTTTTTCCCCCTGGGTATCGATAAACAGCTGCGGAGTCAAATTAGTACTGTTTACTGTCAAATTAAGATGGAAACCGATCCTTTCTGTTCCTTGTTTACAGCGCCTGTACTGCTTGTCCCAAACCTCCAAAGTAACTAAACGCTAACGGACGGCTTCTGACGGTGGATGCTGTCCCAGATCAAACAGAAGGCAGATTTTGTTTGTCTTCTAAAATAAACTATCTTTTCAGGTTCATGGGCTCAGAATAACAGCTATCATATTTCGCCAGCTGTTTTTTATTCCTTTGCTAATTTTACAGCTTAGTCTTTTAGGAGGAGGGCTTGGTCCTTGTTCCATTCCTATGGTGCTGGTTTCGTGCCAGGGAAAGAAAATATTCATAGACATGTAGGAAGCCGAGGGGGAGAGAGAGAGAGAGAGGGAGGGAGAGAGAGAGAGAGAGAGAGACAGAGAGAGAGAAGAGAGAGAGAGAGAGAGAGAGAGAGAGAGAGAACGGAGTGTGTGTTTGTGATTTGGATGCATGGATAATAGTGTTCTGAAAACTCATCGTGAAATAAATAGTGTTTCTTGTAAAAACCTAAATACTGTAGCAATCTCTAAATAATCTTAACAATTATTTTCCTGACAGGCTCGTCGCCATTTCAATATTCAGCAGGCAGACCTTCTGTATATCTCTCTAAGTTCTTTTCTTAAAATGTTAGGCTGGGTCGGTAGTGTGCCACTTAGAAATTATCTGCAGGTTGACATCACTTTGGTTAATTCCAATCCCTGGGGGTCATGCCATAAAGACAGCCAAATGCATTGTCCTGCTTATACACTTCTGTCTTGTTCATCATTGTTAGGAAGAGAACCTTTCCTGTTGCCTCACTGTAATCCAGACATGCTACTTGTGTCCCATTTTATGGAAGAGCCAGGCAAGCCTCTCAATAAAGTGAATCCTACTGTGCTCACATGAAGGGTTCTCAAGGAACCCATGCCAGGTCCGGAGATTACAGCCTCTTCATTTCATGCTCACAAACCAAGTTCCCCATAGCTTGCTCTGGAATCTCAGCCAAGAATTCCATGCTGTGGATTGTTTTGCCATTAGTAGAACCTATTTTCTTAGTTTTCTTATCAGTGAATATAAGAAGACCTTGCTGGGCTGGACTTTGCAGTCTATTTAAAGCCATGAGCTGAAGACTCCAGCTGAGGAAACTCTTTAGAGAGCCCCAGGGGCTGGAGCACACCATCTAGGAATCCCAGGCTGAGCAGAACCAGGGCTTCAATACCTTGCATCGCCTTTCCTTCTCTCACTGGTGATACACCTGGGAACATGGGTCCTTCCTTCTTAGTGCATCAGCTACAGGAGAAAACATCACATTCGCATATATCATAGCAGAGTGGCAGTCCTCTCTTTTCAGAATCAAGTGTAGGAACTGCAGCTGGGCCCCTGGATGTTACAGCACACTGGGAGTCTCTTCCATCTGTGAGAACCTGGAGCTTCTTGTCCAAGCCACCATCCATTCCATCATTCCTTCAATAAGAAAATGTTAACCACCTGCCATTGGAAAGCACGAAAGAATAAGAGATGGGTAAGAAATAGTCCCTATATTCAAGAGTTTATAATTTGGCATGAAAACTTCAAAAATCACACAACAAGGCAGTGAGTAGCACTTAAGGTTCCTATCAAGCATACAAAAACAAACAAAACACTCTCAGAGTTCAGAAGAAAGGCAGAGCTTCCCACTGGTTGTAGAGACAAGTTGAATATTGAAGAATGGGAAGACTTTTAGGCGTAAAGACAATGTGTGAAGGCAAAAGTCGCAAGGACTTCAGACAATAGCAAGGGGATCCAGGCTACAGTACATATTCCATGCAAATCATGGGAGTCAGTCAAGGTAAGAATGAACACATCTATAAACACCAGGCTACTGAATCTGAACGCTATGTATTCTTGTGGATAGGTGATGGCAACCATTAGAGGGTTTTGAGCATGGGAATGACATGATAAACACAATTAGGGAGGTTCAACACCTGACTGGTCAGTCTATGTGGAACGAAAGAACTGCTCATGTTACATGGGCTAACTTCACAGTTGGAAAATGTCCTGTGAATTTTTTTCACTTCTTAGTCACTCACCCTCATCACACATTATAAGGAAGACTGGGATGAAATCTGAACACCTTTTTCCCCCTTGATTTTTCTTGATTTATTTTCTTCATTTATTTTTAAGAACAGTATATCTGTGCTAGTTCTAGCTATGAAAAAAGGCTATAGTTGAGTCAGACAAGATCCTAAAAATTGGAAGGAGCTTCAAGTTGGGGACCTGGATCTGATATGGCACAAAGTTCATTATCATTACCACCACCACTAACAACTATTGAGCACTCACTCTCTACTAGGTGCTTGCTATGGACTTGTTTAATCCTTATAATACTACTGGGGATCCAGTGCATGAATTCGTGCACCTTGAAAGGCACCATGGGCTGTGAGGGTGTGGTGGGCACAGGAGTGGGTCTCAGCCCATCCTCCGTACCTTGCCTCTCCCACCATGGCCCTTGGTCCCCTCTCTGCCAGCACCCACGCTCCCTCTGCCACTGCCACTGCACCTCTGTGCTGATAGCTATGGAGTGATTGGGCCTAGTGCCAGCAGTGGGTGCAAGCAGGGCTGGCACCATCAGCAGGTGCAAGTGGTGGCTGCTGCCATGATCACCCCTCAGGAGCAGGGGGAAGTGGAGAAGCACTCAGGGGTGATTGAGGCTGCCAGGCACCACTTGCAACCGCTGACAGTGCCAAGCAATCGGGGCTGATATTGGGCACTGGTAGCGAGTGCGAGCAGTGGCTCTGGTACTGGCAGCAGGTGAGAGTGGGTCCACCACTAGCAGCAAGTGCAAGTGCTAGGTGGGACTGCAGCACACAAGAGCAAAGAATTTTCAGTAACCACCAGAGGCTCGCTCCAATGACAGTGCCCAGTGCCCTGTCCGGGTCTGGCGCCCCCTCTCACCTGCTCCACCATCCCACTATGACCAACACCCACCATGTTCCATGCTTTGCTGCCTGCTGCTGATGTCAGCCATATTCCCCACACACTTCCTAGTGGTCAGTGCATGTCGTAGCAACTGATTGTTCGGTTGTTCTGCTGTTTGCATATTAGCTTTTTATTACATAGGAGTATAAGACAGAGAACAGTGGCTGATCTTTACACTTGGTCAACACAACATTTTGATTCTAGATTCTCTTTGGTGTAGGCATAGCCCAGGTCCAGAATAAAATTACCAACCTATATCCTGGGAACCACCTCAGGGCTCAAGCTGGGTATAACCTGGAGTTCTGGTTGGGGTATATCTTTGAACCTGGATCAGTAGTCAGGTCTGAATTTCTTTCTTTCATTCTTCAAATATTTCTTGAGCCTCTGCTGTGTGCCCAGCATTTTGGTGAACAAGACAGACATGTTTCTTGCAATCATGTGCAATTTTTTGCTTGGAATGCTGAAAGGAAGAGACCTTTACCCCATACTAGTGATAACAAGGAAACCTGGGTATAAGACTGGACTCAGATGCTAATTATTCTGGGACCTTGGCCAAGCCTCTAAACCTCCCTTAGCTTCAGTTTCCTTGTGGTTAGAAAGGCAGAATTCACCTGGAGAGTCTCGGCTGTTCATCAGCGTCTATGCTTTCCAGTGTTTCAGAAAGTGAGTCATGCTGCAATCAGATGCCTTCCCCAGCTCCTCATCTCAGCCTTTCTGCTCTCCAGGTTCAGTGGAGCAAACCCTTCCCCACTGACACTAATTGGAATCATTCTCATCTAGGCACACCCACATCCCACGAGGGCCTGATAGGTCCAGCCGGCTGTTTGTTCGCTGTCACTCTGAATCGAAACTTGCTCTATTTTAACTTGACATTGTTTCTCTGTTTACTTTGCCTAATAAGTGAATTTTTTACCTCATAAAAAACTCATTTTGGAGCTGGGGTAGAATTCAGGAAAGAATGATATTGGCCATTCGTTCTGACCTCCTCCATTAGCTGAAGTACTCCATGAGAGGTGAAGTCATTCCTTGAGACAGAGGCTAGACATATGGGGATAAACACATTTGCTATTCTCCTTTAACTGAAAGAGACTACGCCAATAGGGTTATGCTGGATTCTTCAGAAAGGGGAACCCAGGAACTCAAAACCGGTCTCATTATATAGACACTACAAGCCTCTTTGAACACAGGACTCTATTGACCTAGAGCGAGCTATTAAATTGAAAACAAGAGTAAGTAAGGCAGTTTCAAATCACAAATTCCTTGAGCTGTCACTCATTTTCTCCCTCCTCAACTTTGAGCTGAACATGCAACTTTTTTTTTGTTGTTCTATTATATATGGCATCTGCCAACCAAAAGCCATTTTGATTTTTCCTATTCAACCATGGTTTTAGCCATGCATTACAGTCCCTCTTTCTCCTCTCCACCCCCACATTAAAAAAAATTAAAAAGAACCAAGAAGTTGATAGGAAGACTGGAACTCTTTCATTAGGAATGGGGCAGGAGAGTATAAAGTAAACAACACCTTGGGTTAGTCATTCTGTTCTCTGAGTCTCAGTCTCCTCCTTCTGAGAATAGTAATGCTAGCTAGTTCCAGAGAGCTTTGAATGAGATACTGCATAGGAAACACATAGCACTGTTTCCTTCATATATAGTCATTCATTCAATAATGTGCTGGTCTGCACAAAGATAGCTTTTAAATCCCTTTAAAATATGAGAACATAGACTTAGCTACCAACCCTATTAAAACCTGGAAGAATTTGTTTCAGAAAATCAATGTTTAATAATCACTTAATTTGGGTGATTTTTATCTTTATCTTTCCTCCTCTTCCCCCAGCCCAAACTTCAGTGTGGAAGAAAACCTCTTTTCTCCATGGCTCCAACTCAGCTCCCATCTCCATAAACCTGCTTCTTGAATCCAGGAAATCAGACCGGAAAAAAAAAAAGTCTAGAGGAAAAACATGAGAAAGAATGAATGACTGATGATTGGTTAGGTTCCCCATAAAAACTCAAAGGCTCCCCACTTCCATCCTATCTCTGGAGCAGTGTCCCAGCAAAAAACAATAACAACAACAAACAAACAACAAAACAAAACAAAGCAAAACAAAAAAACACACACAAACAAACAAAAAACTCAAAGGGTCAATGTAGTCAATCTCATAAACATCCAGTAAGGGCCTAGTAGACACACTGCTATGCCATGTGATAGTTTAGAAAAAGCTGAGTTCTAGACCCGGTTCCAATAATAGTTGGCTTCCCATCACTGGCCAGCTCCATTGCCTCTCTGGGTCTCATCTTCCAGAAACGGGGACTGGAATAGAATGACCCCTCCAGCACTAACATTTTATAATAATGCTGATGAGCACTGGGAAAGAAACTGAAAACTAGCTCCTGTAAAAATGGAACAGATTTGCCATTTCTGTTCTTCATTTGACCGCAATTACTTAATTATTCAGAACATATTTCCATGTTGAGATGTAATCACAGAATTTTTTCTCTCTCTCTCCCCCTTTTTCTTCTCCTTCTTCCTCCTCTTCTTCCTCTTCCTCCCCTTCTCCTCCTCCTCCTCCTTCTCCTCCTCCTCCTCCTCCTCCTCCTCCTCCTCCTTCTTCTTCTTCTTCTTCTTCTTCTTCTTCTTCTTCTTCTTCTTCTTCTTCTTCTTCTGCTGTTGCCATTTGAATCCAACTTGTTTTGTTCATTTCCTTGTGTGGAAACTTTTAGTGATGACTGCATTTTTATGAGTGTCTTTAAAAGAGAGATTTAGATGCAGTCCCTCTGCCTCGGTATGGAGTTCCATGAAATTTACAGAGAAAAAACAACTAGTCACTTTGAATCTAGGTCAAACAAAATTTTAATATCGAAAGAATTCAATCAGAACGCTGGAGCCTACATTACTGTTTTAAGATACCAGATTTGGCAAGTATTCTATTTTGTTATGAGGGACTCTACCCATCCCAAGGCTAATGTGGTACATATTAGCATTCAGAATCTCAGGAGATCTCATTTTGGTTTAAATTTAACCCTATGTATCCTAGAATTTGTTAGATATAGAATCCCCGCTTCAGCATAGTCTCCAAGATCATATCAGATTTACTTCTCTAGTCTAGGGTGACTCAAGAAGTGTTAAATGATTCAACACATTCCAAGAGTGAATAGGACATTATCTCATTAATTCAGACTTCACTGATTTTGGAATTTATTCATCTTGAGCTTACAGAGGCAAATCTAAGTGAATCAATAATAAAAATGGCATTCAAGAAACTTTTAATATTCTTAAAAAGACATTGTTTTAAGTGCATTTAAAAATGATATTTTGCCTTAAAAAGTTGCTAAATATGAAGGGTCCCGAGTTAATCTCCAAAGCTGACACTGGAAAAATGTATGTTTAGTCATTCTTTGTGATATCATTTATAACTGAAATTATTTTTTTAAACATTTTACAATTCTAGCTTTTTCCAAACTGGCTGTGCTGGGGCCATGACTTAATAGAAATTAGTAATATTGCTGCTACATAATAGACCATGTTGGAAAATATGATGAGTTTGATTGCAGTGCGAATTTGCTTTATGTGACTCACCCCAGGGTAATGATGAAAGCATTTGTGGTGGTAAGAATATTTGAGGTGAGTTTAGGGAAACACAGAAGGAAAGCCTGTCATCAAAGAATTGATCCAATCATTTTATTATGAGGCAAGCAAAGCCCAAATTTGCCTGAGGTTCCTCAGATTAGCAAGAAGTGGAGCAAGGCTTAGAAAGCACAGCTCTTGACTCTTGGTTCTGGCTACTTCCCTGCCCTGGTCTTCACCTTGTGAAAGGAGCTGACATCACTCCAGGTCCATCTCACTCTTCCATAAATGCTCTTAGGCTGATCCCAGGCCTTAATGTCAAGCAGCCACAAAATCACTTGTTTAAGGTGCACTGAGAGCCAGCCTACAAAACTTTTGAATTTCCCTCAAAACTATGTACTTAGCCTCTAGGGTTTGCTTTTATTCCAAGGCATCTGACTCAGTGTTAGACACATTTATTGGGTGGGAGTGGAGAAGTAAGGAATATATACTTATATGTATCCTGCCACATTATTCAGCCTGACCCTTCTGGACATTTCTACCTTCTGCTCACTGATAAACCAAGAATAAGTGGGTATTTTAAGAAAAATGTTCAGAGAGAAATCACCAAAGCAACCTGAAATTTCTTCAAGTTGAACTGAGAGCCGCAGGCCACAGTAACCTGATTCCTGAAATGTTCACCACTGATCTTGGCAACTGTTTTCTTTCTGGTTTGTGATTTTCAATAAGATCCCAAACAACCAAAGAAAGCAAGAAAAAAAGAAAAAGCAAAGAGAGAAAAGTCTCTAACCTTCCAAAACCAGCTATTTGTCATAGTCATTCACACAACGACCTCAAGGGAGGTCACTGCTACTTAAGAATTGGCAAGGGCGCTGTGGTGAGCACCAAAAGGCTTTTTTTTTTTGCCAAACAAACCAATTAGCCAATGATCATATCCACTTCCTTGCTTCTTCCTGAATTTCTTAAACATGTGTTTCTTGGAATCCACCTCTTCTGCCACATAGATCCAAATGACAAATCATCAACCCCAAAGAACCAATGCTCCACAACAAACCACGAGCATGTGTTGTAACTGCCAGAGGCAGGAGGGAGTGATAAACCAGACTACCAAATTTGGTGGAAAAAAAAGAAGAAGTAGAAAGTAGCCTGTTTTCACTGGCTAATTGCAGTGATGACACTTAATTTGTAAAATATTCTGAGGTCTATTATGGTGAAGAGGAAGCTTGGTGAGAGGGAGGGTGTCATAACGGCAGGCTGGCCAGCTCCAAAGGAAGCAATAGCTTGATGAAGTTTTCACAGTCCTCACACTGGTCCTCCACCTGGCAGGCCTAGCAGTTAGATTTAGCCTGCATGTACCCAGAGATGAAAGGTCAATTTCTTAAGACCTGGTGTTTGATAATCAAACACATATGGGGCTGATGTATAAAGCAGAGCTAGTCTATTCAAGTAACAATGGAGCTGACCCTCTTCTGAAGCTGGCATGGTCTCTCTGCTTTGACCTTGTCTGGGATATTTTTCCCCACACATCATCTCAAGAAGCTGAAGGTGATTAGCCAGGAAACATTGACTCACCAAAGGCAGGAAGATGGTCTTGAAGGATCTTTCAACCCAACCAAAATGTCCCTCTTCCCTGAACAGCTCTGGATGACACCTGCAAATTTCTGTCTTTCTACAATCCCAGGCTGCTGGCTTCCCTTGTGTTTTCATAGTTTTCCCGAAGATCCTGGAGCCTGTGAGTGGTGGAGCCACTATCTGAAGCCATATATGTTTCCTCCAAAGCCTGTGCACTCAGCCACTTCCACATGTCTTTGGTATCTTTTGATAATCCGGATTGCCTTCTTTTCTTCCGTCATTTATTTTGAGAAAGTGAAGGGTGGGGCTATTGTTAACTATGACAGAGAAGAGAGGGGGAAGCAAGAAGGGAGGAAGGTTGGTGCACTTTTGGAGTGAACAACACACTGATTGACTATAGTGGTGGATGATGGAGAGGACAGAACATCCTGGGAGCCAGCTTTTTTTATTTTTTAAGTTTTTTTAAATTAAAACAACTACAAAAATAGCAACAACTAAAATCCACGTTTTGGTGCTCATCTTTCTAAAATGCTTTTATTTTCTACTTTAGTCACTGAAGTCTAATTCACATAATTAAGCCTTTTTTAGATTACCGAATGTATGATGACCATAGAAAATTATAGATATAGCTACAGTTGGTATAAAAGATCATAAGAAAACTCGGGATTTCGCCCCCCCCCCCCCCCCCGCTTTGTCTCCATAATGTGAACCTGTTTTCTTATGATTTCTTTTTAAAAAGCTGAGCTGAGGTAAGATAAATTCTTGTTCTGTAAAGATTATGAGTAGTTAAGCTCTGTTTAATTAGAATTTTGCAAGCATAGTGATTTATAGAGCATGATAATTTATAGCTTGGGGGACTGTGGTGCTCATACAATCCAACCACCTCATTTTATAAACAAGAAAATGAAGGCTATGAGAAAAGTGACTTGCTTAAGGATGTTCAATCTATGAGCAGCAGAACCAAGATGTAAACCATATCTTCTAACTCCAAATGGAATGATCTTTTCACCCAGTTGGAATGAAGTTGACCAATGATCTAGAAAGCTGTCATCATCTAATGCCTTTCTGTCAAGACCTCAAGTGCAAACATCACCAGCTCAGAGGCATCAAAGACACTTTTCCATCACTGCTGTAAACCCTCTCTTTGTAGACTTAAGTGATGGATGATGTTTCTGGGTATCTCTTCAGAACTGAGTTCAATGACAGCATTGAACAAGATATATGTTTATTCGTGGATCCTCATCTCCCTGAGCACATCTTGAGACCCTCTACAGAGGGAATGGAGAGTAAAGGGAGGAAAGATCCAACAACTCCCAGTAGGTGGGCTATAGGAGTCAAGCTGGGTGAGGGAGGGGAGACTGCTCAGCAAAAGACAAGTGGAAACTGGCTGCAGAGTCTCGACTGAGATGGGGCTGGGCTGCAAGATCTGAGGTACCACATGCAAGAAAACTAGTGAAGGGTGAGACTATCAAAGGAGAAAAGGCCTAGAGAGACACCCAGAGACAATGGGGTGCAGGAAGTTGAAGCCTTCTACTGGTTGTCATGGCTGAATCTGACAGGAAGTAGAGGCTGGGAGGGCATGTGGAGACGGGAGGGCACTTTAGATATTGCAGATAAGAAGGGGGCAAAGGCCCAGATACTTTAAACTCCATGCCCAGGGCACATCCAGGTTATATGGGCCCTGAAGCTAGAACAATTAGCTTTTAAGAAAGAAAAATACAGTTATCTTATAACGATGAATTTTGTTGCCATAAATTATGTTACAAGTGTAAATTTTTACTTAGAATGAGAAAAGATATTACAAAAGTTGAAAAAGAAGCCATCAAATACCATAAATATAATAAAATTTAAAAATACCTATATTTTTATCAATTACCTTTTGACACACCTTTGTATTCTTGTGGTTTCCCCGCATTTTTGTCTGCATATTCTTTTTGATGCATCACTTTTTTATTATTTTTTTAAATATATTTTTATTGATTTCAGAGAGGAAGGGAGAGTGAAAGAGAGATAAAAACATCAATGATGAGAGAGAATCATTGATTGGCTGCCTCCTGCATGCCCCCTAGTGGGGATCAGCCCCCAACCCGGGTATGTGCCCTTGAAAGGAATTGAACCTGGGACTCTTCAATCCGCAAGCTGACACTTTATCCACTGAGCCAAGCTAGTCAGGGCTAGTTAATGATTTTTAAGTATTATTTTCTATATAGAGAGGGAAAGGCAAGTCAGTCTTTTAGCACTGTAGGTCAAAATTTGTTTTTTGGTATTTTGGGATAACAGTTCTGTCTAGGAATTGATGATGCCTATATTTCCACTTGCAAGTTTAGATATCTGATGAGAGGGAGAACTTTCCGTAGCATAGCCTCTGGCTCCACAGATTTACATCTTGCATCTCTTCTACTACTTTCACATTATCAGTGCCTCAGGACACAGTCAAGGTGAGTGATAATGTTGATGCTACACCTTATGCCATGGTGTGGGCAAGTCTACCTAGTGGGCAATGAGGTATCCCTGCTATTTCTCTACCAGGAAGGATTGCCTAACCACACATGAGAATGAGGATAAACCACGCTAATAAACTCCAAGAAATCTGAATGCAATGGCCCTTTATACAGATTCCCTATAGACCAGAGCCCCTCCAGTGTTACCTGACAGGCAGGGGGCTGTTGGAGGAAAGAGGGGGAGAGAAGACATGTGTCCCAACTGACTGCATTAAAATAGCTTACTTTTGCAAAGTTTACAAAGACATACGAGCACCAGAGCCTCTCCCATGCACATGGGGGAGACGGCGGAGGGAGATCCTGAACTTAAGCCTCATCAGCTTCATAGTAAATCCAGGCCTTAAATCTGGAAATGCCAGACCTGCTGCTAAAGCCCATTCCCCCTGTAGGCTGGCTCACCTGTTGTCTGGGCTAAGGCACTGATCTTCTGAGGTCTGTAGCCAGGGGTGGGGGAGGTCCCAGATCATCCTTGAAATGAATCCATATGTGGCTGGATTTGGCTGATGAGTGGAGAGGAGTGTGAGGAACCAATACAAGCAAATGTCTATATTCATGGGTTGATTAGCATGGGGGAGGGAGGAGGAGCCAGCACATAGTGTGGGAAGTGAGAAGGGGCAGAGGGAAAGTATGGAGACTCTCTCTCTCTCTCTCTCTCTCTCTCTCTCTCTCTCTCTCTCTCTCTCTCTCACACACACACACACACACACACACACACACACATGCACATACACGCACATTCATGAGTCACACAACAGCCAATTCCAAACATGAGTCTGAGCACCCTGGAGAAAGGCACTGCAGTGTGAAGGTGGAGGAGGGGATTTCTAAAAGACTTGGTAAATCATGGGGTACTCATGACTGATGTCAGGCCCCAGGTGTCTGAAGTGTGTGACATGGAGCAGGGCAGCGGCCCTTTCACATGTGAACAGAGCACAGCATGGCTTGCCACCTGTGCCGACCGCTCTTGGAGAAGACAGATCTAAACATGGACAATGGCACTCCTGCAGGGGTGCAGGCAGCAGGGGTTCAGGCAGCAGGGGTGCTGGCAGCAGGGACAGGTTGGGAGGCCTTTACTGGGAGCACCTAAGTGGGAGAAGGGACCAATGAATGCCACATGGGAACCACCCTGACACAAGTGACACATGACACATCCTCCCAGGACTCCCACAATGACCTGCTGGGTGGAAAGCAGTGTGAGGCACCCAGATGGGCTCTGCAGAGGACTGGCCCTTGGGAGCAGGTGGGGACAGAGCCCAGTGAGGACTGTATTGTTGCCATCAAATCCTGGGGAGATTCAAGTTCCATTTCATGGACATTAACACCTCAGCCTGGATTATAAAAAGCAATATTATTATCTGATTTTGATAGCTGAGGAAAGCTATGGAGACCCTCCCTAGACCCCGTTAGAGGTGAGGGGGTCATATTAGAATGAGATTCTCTCTATTTATGTGTTTCTTGATTCATTAAGTATTTATTGAGCTTCTACTCTGTGCCAGGCACTGCTGTGGGGTAAAGGAGCGAGTTCTCGCTGATAGATGCCAAGGGAATGGGCAATGCTGAGTAAGTAATAACAGGAGCCGCTGTGCATACCAGGCCTTGGAGGCAGCACCATCTGAAGGTCAAGCTTCTGGACTCAGCCAAACTGACCAGGGTTTAAACTCACAGCCACCCTTTCCCGGCCATGAGCGCCTATGCACACCACTTCACCACCCTGAGCCCCTGGGGCTGTGGTCCCCACTTGTAGAATGGGAATGCTACCCATCCTTGCCTCCAGGAGAAGTGTGAGGGTTACAATGTAGAATCCACAGAAGGGTTTAGCCCCATTCCTGGTGCACAGGAAAGGCGTGGTGAGTGTGAGCTATCCATAGCCTGTTTCTATTATTATTCTCTCATTGTCTCCACTGGAGAGTTGAACTGCAGCGCAGAGCTGTGAGCCAGACCAGCGCACACACGACTGGAGGACGGGGAGCATAGCCTGGAGACGGTGCTGTGGCCTCAGAAACATCAACGCACGCTACAGCAGCTGTGGGGTCTGGCAGACTGCCCTCTACAGTAGAGCAGGCAATTGACAAATGCCATGAGGGAGATAGAGAGCTGCACGCAGGAACATGCAGACACACAGATGATACCTTCTGGGGATTCACAGGAAAACTAAAAGAGCCCGGGGCATTTGAAGGAAGGCTGAGATTCCTGTAATCACAGGTGGAGCCAGAGCTAGAAAACTCAGCAGGGTTGCATCGTGTTTCTACCCACCTCCAAGGCCGGAGGCTGGGGAACTATGAGCTGCAGCAGAACGGCCTTCCTTTCATGAGGCCTGGGTAGAGAGGAGCCACTGATTGGGTTCTGAAGGATGAATAGGAGTTTTCCAGGAAGGACATCAATTTTGGAAACCACCACAGTCCTGTATGTGAAGAGGGAAGTGAAAGGCAATAAAGTTGGGAAGTTAAATTGGAGCCACATTGTGAAAAGCTTCTCATGCCAAACTCTACTCAACCCTGTAGTTTGGGGGGGCCTGTGGGAGGTTTTTAAGCCAGAAGTAAAAAGCCAAGAGAATAACCAGGTATGCATTTTATTAAAAGTTTCCTATGGCAGTGTGCGAAGTAGATTGTAGAAGTGGAGGATGGGGTGCAGGCAGGAACCAGACAATGTCAAAGTTAACTACACCCAGGTGCCGAGCGCCGCCCAGTTGGCACGCGGGGATGTGCCTTGTCCTCTCTCTGCACGTTGTCTCATCTCCTTTCTTGTCTATGGCTTAGGCTCCTAATAGCTCTCCACAGTGAGCCTCCTGCAGGGGGCTCCTGCTTCCTCCGATTCTTTGTCCCAAGGACGCATGAGACACCAGAATAGAGTCCAGAACAATGCCCCTCCTGAAACACCTGTGCTTCAGGGAATCGAGGAGCACTGGAATGAAATAAAATAAAAGAACAGTTTATTTTGAGGCCATCTTTCTCATACCTGTGATGTCAAAGTAAGTTAGACATGAGACCCAGGTTGTGTTTTTATGCGTAAAAATAGTCTGCGACACGGAGAAAGGATCTGAGAGCATGAAGAATTGTTCCTTTATATCCAGGTTGATTCTCTTTACCAACATAATTGGCCTCTTCAAAAAGAAATCGGAAGAGCCCTAGCTGGTTTGGCTCAGTGGATAGGGTGTCAGCCTGCGGACTGTAGGGTCCCAAGTTTGATTTCTGTTCAGGGCACTTGCCTGGATTGCAGGCTTGATCCCCAGTAGGGGGCGTGCAGGAGGCAGCCAGTCAATGATTCTCTTTCATCACTGATGTTTCTCTCTCTCTCCCTCTCCCTTCCTCTCTGAAATCAATTATATATATATTAAACAGATACAGAAAGAAACTATGACCTGGGCTCTTCGCCACTTACTTTTTTATGTGTATAGGGTGTTGGAAGGATGTGAGAAGGAGTGGCAAGAAGGTGAATGAGTGCCTTTTGTTGGCAGCACAGATCCTGGGCTTCCCATCCCCGTGGCAGTCTAACACCCCCTCTCCTCTCCTCACTTCCCCAGGCCATGCTCCCTTTGCTTCCCCAGCTTCCTTATGCTCTCAGCCACATCCAAAATGCCCTCCTTCCCTGTCCCCCTCATCCCTTCCAGCCCTCCAGGTCTGGAGCACTCTCTGCATCATCCACTGTTCTCCCCTCATCGGCCAGTCTCCTCTGCATCCTACAGTGCTTCATTTCCTCACAGGGACCCTGGGAGAAGGCTGTGCCATCTGTTCTAGATGAGTGAGTTGGAGTTCAGCCAGCCAGAGCATCTCCTCCAAGGCCCGGAGCAAGCTCTAGATGCCAGGCAGTGTGATGCATGCTCTCCAGCTCTGTGACCCACAGTTCACCTTCTGCAGCATCTGTAGTGCCTGGGATATTTTCTTATTGTTTACTGTGTGTTGAGCCTTGCCCTTAACTGAAATCGTTTAAGACAGGGAACCAGTTAGCTGTGTCATTACTTCTCATAGCACCTGTTGCCATGCGGAGCCCAAAATACTTGGGGAGTGAGGCAAAGCAGGCCTTATCTGCCTCCTCAGCTCTCATCTCATTTTGTGCCCATAAATTCAGCAGCAGAGAGAGGGCCAATGGGGCTCCTGGATTTCAAAACCAGCCCTCCAGGTGGACTAAGTGCACTGAAGTTGAGAACCATTGTCCTAAGGGCTTTTCACGTATAAACAAACTCATTGAATTCCCATTTTCTACTCTCTGAGGTTGGTAACTCCACTTGGAGCTGGGAAAGCTGAGTACAGAGAGGTTATGTGATATGCTCAGTGTGGGAGAGAGGGCTTGACCTCAGGGATTTTGGAAAACTCATGGTGGCATCTGCCTCATCCCTGGGGAAAAAATGTCTAGAGACAAGAGGATGTTGGGCACAGAACAGAGCCACCTGGAACTTCAATGGGCTAGGCATATGTGATGCTGTGAACTGTCCCTGGCCCCAAGGCAGTGAACAATGAGACTGAAGTGAGTCAGAAGGGGGTGCTGTAGGAAAAACAAAGTGCTTTTAAAAGCCTCCTCTGCCAAGTCCTGATTGTCACATCTGAGCCTGACACAGTGATTTCCCAGCTGCACTTACTGGAGTCAGTGACAAGGAGCTCAGAAGAAAGATACCGCAGCCCTTGGCCATGGAAGGATGGCATCGGCAAGGGCTGCTTCGGTCTCATGGTTATGGAGTCATTTTGTGTGCAGGGAAATGGCTGAGGGTTAGCATCCAGGAAACACCCCCGCGAGGCTCCTCTGCCCAGCTGGGATTCTCCATTTGGGGTCCCTGGAGGGCGCTGCGGACGGCCACCGTGAAAGGGTAGCACATTCCTGTGGCTGATACCATGCAATTTTCTTTCAAAGGGTGCTTAAAGATTTTACTAGCTTTGGGGATTGGGGTAAGAGAAGACACAGGGAGGTACATAGACAAAAACAGACACAAAGACTGCATCAGGATGTGGAACTGACTGCGGTAAATTAAGCAGAGTTGGCATAAAAACCTTTGATCTTTCTTTTGTGCTGGTCCATCCCTGGCCTCTAGGTTTAGGGATGAACAGTCCCAAGCCACACTGTGTGGGGTGCTTTCCATGTATTAATTTGTTCAATCCTAGCCACCACCCACCAGGCAGATATCATTGAACCCAGTTCATAGAATGTTTAAGAGACAACACTAGATTTCAAACTTCCATCTGTGTATCACCAACCCAACACTGTTATCTCAAAGGATCTTGATTTTTTGCCTACAAAATGGGTATAACAATAATTGATACTTAAGAATTAATTTTTAAAGGCATCTTTCATTCTTTCCCCCATACCAGTATCTCATTCTGCACACTCTTCTCAATTCTCATCTCATTTACCATGAACTTGTCAAGTTAGTTCAAGTGAGAATGTTCATTTATCTCTAAGGACAGAAATAGTGTTGCTTTTTAGGGGGCAAGTGCAAGTTTTATGACCCCATCAAAACCCTACCATTAATGACCGTCCTTATCTAAAGTATAAGGTATCATATTTGTTCATTGAAGGAATACTTGCTACATTTCAAACTTTTCAAAATAAATCCTTAAGTTCAAAATGGTAGATGGGGCCTTCTTTACCTCTGCTCCCTCCCAAATCCCATGAATAACAGTATATATATGTAAAAGAGTAAACCTACACTGGCAACAAGCATTAAAGGGTCTCAGAAACGATCCAGAACATTTCACAAAAGATGGATCATGCCCTGGCCAGTGTGGTTATGTGGTTAGGGCTTTGGCCCCCACACCAAAGGGTCTCAGGTTTTATTCCCAGTCATGGGCATGTACCTGGGTTGCAGGTTGGACCCCAGCCCACTCAGGGCAAGTGTGGGAGATAACCAATTGATGTGTCTCACATTAATATTCCTCTCTCCCCCTATCTCCCTTCTACTCTCTTTAAAAATCAATGGAAAAATACTCCCGAGTGAGAATTACAAAAAAGAACGATGGGATTGTATTGACAAATAAAACTTAGTTAAAAAAAAAAAACCTACAGGAAGAGGACTAGCTTGGAGGCAAAGGTGCCCCTTGCAGCAAAGCCCTGGAGAGAGTCTCAAATTAGAGCCTCAGCTACAAAGTGCAGGGTGGGGCTGTCGGGTCATTAATTAAATGCCTTTCTGAAGTTTATAGCCACCAGCTCTCCTCCACAGACAGCAACTGGCTGTAGTGGCCTTTGCCTGTGTGAAAACATGAGAATCTTTTTGGCCTTGGCTTCTGAACATTCTCCCAAGTGGAGGGTGTTCAGTGATGCCAGTTTGATGCTACTTGCTTCTGCACCATATAATATATTCATAATCATAATAAATTTACATTCTGCATATTTCTTTCAGAAAAACTTGGAAGAGCTAGAAATGTAAGTCTCATACACCTTGTAAGATAAAGTGAATGCCACAGCTCAGAGAAGGGAGGTAGAGACGATGTGCTCTCAGGTGTGTTAGTCTTCTGGTTGTCCAGCAACAAGGCAGAACTAGGTGCCCACCCAGTTTCAGGACTATCCTGGGCCCAGGAGACATCGGAAGACAAAGGGACAGACAGTCCCACCTCTATGGAACTCTTAGTCTAGTCTCAAATAAACAGACAACGCCTAAAAGTTGATGAATATGAAGATAAGGGTTTCAGTCCATTATTTAAAACTATGAAAGTAGCCACAAGATTATTGAAGATAATAATGTTATGTACAAAACCCCATAGAAGGGGAGAGTCATTATAAAGGTGCTAAAATTCTTGTCATAGCAAGAGGAGACTAGGTGGAATTTAAATTGAACAAATTCAAGAAACAGGTGTATAGGGAGTTAGATTGTGGTGGGAACCACCAGAACGAAACACTGACATGGCCAAGTAGTTAAATCCAGGATATGGCCCGGAGGTGCCTGGAGACACTTGCTCTCCAAGAGACCTTGACACCCCTCAAGGCAGAGGGAAAGGGGATGTTTTTGCTTATCTGCATATAAAAAAATATAAATTCTATCTAATAAAAGAGTAACATGCAAATTGATCATCACTCCAACAAACAAGATGGCTGCCACCATGTGGATACAAGATGGCCACCACAAGATGGCCAGCAGGGGAGGGCAATTTGGAGGGACCAGGCCTTCAAGGGAGGGCAGTTGGTGGTGATCAAGCCAGGAGGGGAGGGCAGTTAGGGCTGACCAGGCTGGCAGAGGAGGGAAGTTGGGGGCAACTGGATCTGCAAGGAAGGGCAGTTGGGGGTGACCAGGATTGCAGGGAAGGGCAGTTAGGCATCCATCAGGCTGGAAGGGGAGTGGTTAGTGGGTGATTAGGCTGGTAGGCAGAAGGGTTAGGGGCAATCAGGAAGGTAGGCAGGTGAGCATTTGGGAGCCAGCAGTCCTGGATTGTGAGAGGGCCTGATCCTAGTAGGAGTCCTTGGACATCCCTCGAGGGGTCCCAGATTGGAGAGGGTGCAGGCTGGGCTGAGAGACCCCCTCCCCATGCATGAATTTCATGCTCCACGCCTCTAGTAAATAAATAAAATAATAATTTAAAAAAAACTAACATCCCAAACCCTGGGAGAAATGTAAGGTAAATATTCTCATTCCCATTTTATACATGTAGACATGGACATCAAACCAAGCAGTATGATAAGAAAAAGAGGGTTGCTCTGATGGGTAATGAGCTCCCTGTTAGTACAGATGTTACAGCTAGGGCAGTTGAAGGCCAGGATGGTCTCTGCCCTGGAGATGAAGTTGGGAGAAATAAGAATCAGAGCCCCTCCCAGTCCCAGCAGGCAATTCAAGCACACTTCTCCAGATCTGCCATGGAGAGCAGGGCACTAACCCACAGGAGGTGCATGCTGACTAAGACCCGGCCCAGCCTCTCAAGAGTTTCTATGTGATTCTCAGCTTTTCTAATATCATCATCATCACAGAGATTCTGGGAGGAATTTAATAAAGAATAGCGAAGGTTCATTTCTTTCATCTCCTAAAGGTAAATCCATCTGAACTACCCAATCACTTTTCTTTTCTCTGTCTGCTTCCGGAGAGCCCTATAGGGATTCAGGCTTATTAAAAACAAAAAAGTAGAATATGTTCTGTGTCTTTGCCTCTGCAGAGGAAATGCTCTGTGTTACTGTAAATAATAATTAGCAGGTCAGTGAAGGTTGTTAAATGTCCTAATGCTTTTTCTCACTTCCCTCCAGACTCTCGTAATTACTACTGCTCTGAACCCAGCGGGCAGAGATGCATATTTCTCTGCCCAGGAAATGACAGTAGTGTGTTGCCCTCTCCTCACTGCGGTGAAAGCCTGCATGTTTGTGCATTGGCTTGTCCTGAACCCGTATCAAAGCCACTCACATCTCTGCCTGAAAATAGCCACGAGGAAGCTCATCAAGTTGTCCCTTGACAGACCTAAGGCTGCAGGCCATGGTACCTGGGTTCTAAAGCTACCAATAGCTCCATGACTTCAGAACAGTTACAGACCCTCCTGGGCATCTGTTTCTTCACCCATAAAGCTGAGAACACAATACTTACCTTGACTAATAATAGCATTGCATTGAGAATTCATACTTAAAAAAAAAATACGTTTTTTTTTTTTTTTAGAGAGAGGGGAAGGGAGAGGGAGAGAGATATAGAAACATGGATGAGAGAAACATCAACTGGCTACCTCCTGCATGCCCCCTACTGGGGATAAAGCCTGCAACACAGGCATGTGCCCTGACCGGAAATGGAACAGGTGACCTATAAATTCATAGGTCAATACTCAACCATTTGAGCCACACTGGCCGGGCAAGAATTTTTGCTTTTATTTAAAATTTTCATTCTAGAATTCTCAGGAACCAAGATGGTGGCATAGGTAAACACCTATTTTGCTACCCCACACAACAATTTCAAAACTACAACTTAACGACAGAACAAACATCATCCAGAATCACCAGAAAGCTGGCTGAGTGGAAATTCCACAAATAAAAGTAAAGATAGGACACTGTGACTCAGAGGAGCAGCAGAGGGCAGAGTTGAGGATACGTGTGGAGTCAGAGGTTTGGAGCCATGCACATGTGAGCAGATAGGGCAGGCAGCTGGATGTCCAGCTGGTTTACTCTAATGGGGAGGGAGATAAAGGTGTCCCACTGATTCCCTAGTTCTGGGCGAGGTATGAGGAACCCACACTCATACGAGGTGAAACTGAACAGTAAGGAGGAAGCACACTGAAACTCAGGCACTGCAGAAGTCTGTGAGCTTGCAGAGAGGGCGTGTAAACTTGGGAACTGCAGAAGTGCGCAAGCATGCAGAGAGGACTCACGACTTACTCTCTCAGTTGGGAGAAAAAAAAGAAAGAAGGGAAACCACCAGACTGCATGTTTTATAATCCTGGGTGAGACTTTGGGTGTGCAGACTCATTTGGGGAGAGGCTGAATTGTCCGGCAGTGGGTTGAGCTCAGCAGCAGCTTTTTCTCAGAGGTGCGTGCAGCCATTACCACCAGGCACAGAGACCCAGATGTGCTGCATAGGGCAGAGCTGACGGGAAATCAAGGCTGCCTGCTCAGCCTGGAGACTCCACTACCCAACTGAGCACAGCTGATCCTCACAGCCAATTGGCCTGGAAGTCAAACCCTCCTAGCGTTCACAACAATAATCTAGGCTTAACTTCAACAAGACTGTGCAACCAATAAAGGGCTGCACCAAGAGTATCCACCTCAGGTAACTGGGAGGCTGAGCCACTGTCCCTCAGAGGACATCTACCACACAAAGCTAATTGACCAACTCAGGGAAGCAGCCAAAATGCAGAGACATGGAAAGAAATCACATGTGAAAGAAATGGAGGGGGAAAAAAACGACTGGACATAGAGTTCAAAACCAATGTTATAAGGTTTTTCAAGAGGTTTCTAGAAAAGGTCAATGAACTTAATGAGACCTTCGAGGATATAAACGAGACCCTCGAGGATATAAACGAAACCCTTGAGGATATGAAAAAGGACTAACTAGAAATGAAGCATACACTGACTAAAATAAAAAAAAGTATTATACAGAGACTTAAAAGCAGTCTAGAGGACTACAAGAATCAAGTCAAAGATTTGAAATACAAAGAAGCAAAATCCACTCAGTCGGAAAAGCAAGAAGCAAAAAGAATCCAAAAATTTGAATACAGTGTAAGAGGCCTCTGGACAACCTTAATCATACCAACATCCGAATTATAGGAGTGCCAGAAAAAGAGAGAGAGCAAGACAATGAAAACCTATTTGAAGAAATAGTGACTGAAAACTTCCCCCACCTGGTGAAAGAAATTGACTTAAAAGTCCAAGAAGCGCACAGAACCCCAAACTATAGAAATCCAAAGATGACCACACCAAGACACATCATAATTAAAATGCCAAGAGCAAAAGACAAAGAGAGAATATTAAAAGCAGCAAGAGAAAAACAGTTAGTTACCTATAAGGGAGCACCCATATGATTGTCAGTGGATTTTACAACAGAAACTATTCAGGCCAGACGGGAGTGGCAAGAAATATTCAAAATGATGAATAGCAAGAACCTACAACCAAGATTACTCTACCCAGCAATGCTGTCATTTAGAATTGAAGGTCAGATAAAGTACTTCACAGATAAGAAAAAGCTAAAGGAGTTCATCACCGCCAAACCAATATGAAATGCCAAAAGATATTCTTTGAGAAGAGGAAGAAGAAAAAGGTAAAAATAAAAATTATTAACAACAAATACACATCTATCAGCAATGAATCTAAAAATCAAGTGAATTAAAAATCTGATGAACAGGATAAACTGGTGAATATAACAGAATTATGGGCATAGAGAGGGAATGGACTGACAATTCTTGGGGAGAAAAGGGGTGTGGGAGGTGCAGCAAGAGACTGGACAAAAATCATACACCTATGGAAGAGGACAGTGGGAGGGAAGTAAGGGCAGAGGGTGGGATGGGTACCAGGTGGAGGGGAGCTATGGGGGGGGCAAGGGGGGGAACAATGTAATTAATAAACTGAACAATAAAGATTAAAATATAAAAAAATTTTTCATTCTAAATATTTATGGATCATTGCTAAAGGTCAGGTACTATTATATTCCTGGGGACGGGGGAGGGCACTTATATACAAACCAGGCAAAATTTTCTCTGTTCCTGGATCTTCACTGGGGGAAGCAGATATATAAGTGAATATGCCAAACATACAGAATTTCTAAAGTTGGTAAGGACTTTGGTAAAAAGTAAAGCAGGAAAGTGTAATGGGGAGGACTAGGGAATGATCAGACAGGGCATCTCTAACAGGGTGCTGTTTGGACTTAAAGGAGGTAAGGACTGAAACCCAGAGAACATTTTAGAGGAAGAGCATTCCAGCTGGTGGGAATAGCATGTGCAAAGGCTCTGAGCAAGGGTGAGTCCACATCGTCACAGGACAGTGGGCCAGGGCAGCTGGAGCAGAACAACTGGGAGGAACGTCCCAGGAAGCAGGATTAGACAGGGCAGGGCCTTGCAAGGCCTTTGACTGACTCTGAGTGAGATGGTAGCCTCTGGTGGCTTTCAGCAGAGGAGTGACATAAACTGCCTTGAGTTTCAAAAGGATCTCCAGCTGTTGTGTTTAGAGAGGAGAATAAAATGAAATAATATTTCCCAAGGTGTTTTGAAAAGCACAAAATGAAAATGAATTACACTAAAAAAATCAGCTCTCCAGACTCCTCTAGGAACGTGTTGTTCTGGACACATCACATGATGGCTTAACTATGACCAAAATGTCATTGTCACATTCCCCACTGAAATGTGGAGCTCATGTCCACTCCCCTTAAAACTTGTTGGTCTTCAAGGACTTATCCAATAAGATATGGTGGGTGGTGACCAGCCATTTAAAGGACAGGAAGTGCAGGAGGAGAGCAAGGGCTCAGGGCTCCACCTCTGGGGCCAGCGTTCTCCCACTGGCTTCTCTGCTCACGATTCTCTATTGTGATCTCTAGGACCTCGGTGAGGCCAGGGAGCCCAAAAACACCTGCACAAGAGAGACAATGCAGCACCGGGGAAGCAAGTTTCTCAGATGCACCACTTACCAACCATATGATATTGGGAAAGTTGCTTAGTGTCTCTGAGCCTAATTTATTCATGACAATAGGTTCCACTATCCAGGACTGTTACAAAAAATAAGTGAGAGAATACACATTGAATACTTAGCACTGTATGTGGCACTCAGTTATGACTCATTTAATGATCATTTCTTTTTCGTTCCCTAGATTTAGCCCTAACAGAATGTGGGACTCCTTCTAGGGCTGAATTAAGGCCTTTCTTCCTATGACTTTATCTACGTGATTGGAATGTTCCACCTCTAGACCCTCCCCATCTGGGACAGGATCACAAAGGTAGGAGTCTGACCAGGGAAGTGGTCTATTAAGATGTGTTTAGTTGGTGGGAGGGGCTGTGGAGGGATCCCAGCCAGAACAAAATCCAAGTTTGCAGAGTCCTGTTTATAGGAACCTCTGTGGGCAAGGGCCTCCCTAGGGATGGGAAAGAATAATAGTTTGCCAGAAAGTGAATGTTTGAAGAAGGGACACAACCCTAGAAGCCATCAGGTATGTAAATGCCTTGAATCTTATACCCTCCACCCCCATCAGTTCCCTGAGGACTTTGAGGCCCCCAATACTTGTTTTGGAAAAATTTTAGTCAGTGCTCAGAGGAAAGAGAAAAAAAGAAGTCCAGTAAATCAATGACAGATTTTTCTTCCCATCAGTTGGTTTAAAGCATTGAGCCAATGTCAACTGATCTAGAATTTCTAAATTGTAAATAAGAAATTGAATGGTAAGATTTTTATCGGAGCCACTTCATGAAAGCCACTATTCAGAGTCCTGGTTTATCATACTCCTCACGTTGTCTGAGCTGAGGTATGGGGATTACACCTCTTGCCAGACCAGGAAATTCAGTGGGAAAGTTTTCAACTCTACCTGGCTCAGGCCACGGTGCTTAGTTATGGCATTTCTACTGGATTTTCTTGTTTCTCTCTAACAGATTTCTTGTACCCTAAACTAAGCATCCACAATCAGACCAATGAAGGACACTAGGAGACATTGAATAGCCTCATGTTGAGGATTCAAAAGTCCCTCAACATGCTTAGCACTGTACCAGGTACTGTGGAGGATAACAATAATAAAAGCAGCAATAGTCATGATAGCTATTAATGCACTGAGTTAACCACTTTCACTATCTTATATTTGCTTCTTCTAATCATGGACAAAATGGTTATTATTACCTCTGTCTTATACACATATAAAATCAGACTCAAAGAAGTTGGGTAAGTTGCTCAAAATTGCACAACTAATGAGAATAAAGAACTATATGACATGTTTCTTGTTCCCAAAGAGTTTTAAGAAACACCATCTCTCATCAAAACATCCAGGAATGTCTTCTTGCTTCAAGCCATACATTGACATTCATTCAACCAATGAACACGTATAAAGCACTGCCCTGTGAATCTGCAACTACAGCACTGGTAATAGAGAGGAAACCCACACCACAATTTTTTATTCCACTTTGTGGAAGATAATGTGAGATCAGAGAGAAAGACAGCGAGGGCCAGAAAAGCCAGGGAAAATTTCACAGAGAGACTAAAACTTGAATTAGGTCTTAGAATATAAAAAAAATATGCAAAGGGATTTTCTAGTTGAGGGAACAGGGTAGGCAGAGACATTGAGGCAGGAATAAGTGTGACAGGAGAAAGCTTGTTGGAAGTGAAGATCAGTCTTAGGTGGAAGATTGAAACTAATGCCACCCCCTACAGGGATTGTGCAGGGGGTTAGCATTTGTCTACTATTCAATTGGACTATTACAAATGATAATGCCAATGCTTCAAATTTCTCACTTGCAGAAGGTTTTAAAATGTTTTTAAAAGTCAAAGATGAATAAAAAAGAAATCTCAACCGGCCAATACTACTTTGTGTTAATACTTGAATACTGTGGCAGAAACCATCTACCAAATGATGGGGTAATTAAGAAAGTGTTTCTGTCCCTCTTTGTGGGTGGAAACTGGAGTTTCTCTGAACTAATCTCTGTCCTCAGAAGATCTGTGTGTGTGTGTGTGTGTGTGTGTGTTTCAAAAATTACTCCAGAAAACTGGAAAAGTAGGAAAGTGTTATGCCCCTTACCTTGATGTGGAAAGCTCTACGGAGACCAGAGCTATTGTGCCCACATTCCCAGTGGGTTGGTGTGAAAGTCTTGGAATGTCATAGACTACCGTAGAATGCTCCACTGTCCCATTTTCCCCTGAATGACCTCACCAAATTAGAGATTATTTTAGATTTGAACTCTGACTTAGGGGATGATGGCTAGATCCATGGTCCTTCTCAAAACATAGAACTTATACAATGAATGTGGGAAAAAAGGGGGTACTCTTTCAAAGAGACAGAGACCTAAGAATATGGATAGGGAGGTGAGATTTTGAACTGGGAACACTTTCAATGGACCCATCCTAAGTTGGAGGACATGACGATTTAGTTTTTTAAGTTGTTTTATTTTGTGGCAAAGCCTGTTAGCTGTCCTTGTGGCCCTTTCTATTTCATAACTTGCCTTACATCTTAACAGGGCCCTGTGGAATGTCATGTGGAATCTTGGCGCCTGCTGCCTGCCCCAGGCATGGAAAGACATTCCTTCAAACCCCTTTTTGCTTCTTCATAGGGAATCTATTGCAGATAGTCTTTCAATCATCAGGATAATAATAAGACACTATAATTAATAACACAGTTTAGAATATTTGTCCACATGTATGGTGTGTCCATGGCACCTACTATTGTCCTTATTTTGGAAATTAGAAAACTGACATAGCCAATGGACACAAACAATAGTGTGATGAAGACCTAGGTTGGGGAAAGGGCTGGAAGAAGAGAAGCCAAGTGAGATAAATTGGGGGACATCTGAAACACTGTCAACAAATTTTTAAAAAGAAATGGAGGAACTGAGATTCATATCTTATCAAAGTCTGATACATGTGGGAGCCATACCTGTGGCTCACACACAGCTGGAAGATGCTGTGTAAGAAAAGAACTGGTGGGTTGTTCCCACTGACATTGCTTTGCTCCTTGCCACTGCTACTCTCATGGTACGCATACTCACCTTCACTGCCTTTAGCTTATTCCCACTGATACCATTCTCCCATATTCACACCCCAAAAAGCAAAAGACCAAGATACATTCCTGGTGCCTCCGATTTAATTTTGAGTCTCAAATTGGAATGATAATTGGAAATGTAGAGAACAGTTCCACCTGAAGTCAGAAGTTTCTGACAGTTGGCTAAATCCCTAAATATAGGAGACTTTGCTCAGATTAGTTGTCCAACTCTAAGAAAACACCATTTCTTAGCAACTCTCCAGGAATATTCCATTGCCTCCAGCCACACATTGTAGTAAGTCGATAGAAATGTTTAGAGCGGTGTTTCTTAAGCTTTTATTTATTATGACTCTCTTAGGGGGATTTTAAAGGCATCTTTCACCTAATATCTCCATGGAAATAGAATTCCACAGATGGACTGTATATCTATGTATGTAGTATGGCACTGTGAAGGGCTATAAGCCGTTGGTAAGATTCTCTCTCATGCCCTCTTTTCTAAGAATCACTTTTGCACGTTGGGGGCATTGTCAATTCTGTTAAGAATGCATGGTTTAGAGCACTGAAATGTGAAAGATAGAAAAATAAGGGGAAAGATACTTGATCCCTGCCCTCACAAGCTTACAGTCCAATATGAGGTCGGCTTTGTCTTGCATCATCAGCAATCCTAGTAAAGGAGAGAAACCAGAGACACTGGGTTAACTTCTATCTAAACCGCCAAAGATGACTTAAAGAATCTTCTCAACCCAAGAGTTTTGTAGCATTAGATCAGGTTTCAGTTCTGAGCCATCATCAGTGGGGACTCTACATACAAAAAAAAAACTGGCCAAGACCTGTGTTCTGTGTGGAAATATGGTTGGGAAGCATTCACCACACATTTATGGCACAAAGAATATTTTTTTCTTTAAAAAAAAATCCTGTTTATAATGAAACACAAGACAGAATGGAACAAATTCCTCAAAAAAAATTTTTTAAATGGTTTTTTTCAATCACTTCTATTGAAAAACCATTCAGTGGGGTTTAAACAGCCAACCCTACCCAAGATAATGTTTCACTTTCTTTAACAAGGGAAAGAATTCACAGCTGAAAAGCCAACTGTTATTTCATTACTTTAATGGAAATCCCCTTGAATTCTATGATCTACTCAATCATAGGCTCACTGGTTGAGTCACACAAAAGTAACAAACGCTGGGAAAGGGACTGAATGTCATAGTCATTCCATTTCACGTTAGCATCTTAGAACATATTATTTTAATGTTTCTGGTGGGGTAGGGGAGAAAATTAAACACATGTCATGCTCCCTCATTCAGTAAATATTTATTAAGTGCTGCTGTATGCCAGGATCCATGTTAGGGGTTTTAGAAAAAGAAGTTCATTAGGGAATGAAGGGACACTTCCCTAATATCCACAGCCTGGCTGAGCTGTCCTTTATACATGCATGGGATGTTTGAAGTGCACTATTGAAAAATTATTACATGGGGAGCAGGAGACCTTGCTAGATCCACCTCTGGGTCTGGCTGTGGGAACCTCTGTCAAGTGCCTGATGTCTCTGAGACTTGATTTTCCCATCTATGAAAGTCAAGGGGTTATGGGTAATAGTGGTTCTCAACTACCACTCTTATGTGGGGAGCCAATGGTCTCCATTAAAAGAAAGGTAGTTATTCATTCTTATCACATTCACATAACTATTTTTTAATTTTTATTTTGAATGAATTATACATTGACAGGAAGCAGCTAACATGTACAGAGAAGTCCCCTGTACCCTTCACCAAATTCCTCCATTTCACCAAACTCGTGTGCAGTAGGGCAGAATATCTTTGATCCCATTTGTTTATGTGAAAAAAAATAAAAAATAGGGTGACCAGCTGTCCTTATTTGCTCAGAACTGAGGAAGCTCCTGGAACATAAAACATGAAGTTTTAAAACCAGGACAGTTCCAGGCAAACCCAGATTTTTAGGTCACTCTAAAAATTTCCATATAAAACTACTCAGCAAACAATATTTTGGGAGGATGCATTCCCACTGCCCCTTTTTGCCTCTTCTAGAACTGGCTACCAGCGCCCCACTATGCTCTCTGGCTACTTGCATCTCCTCTGTTTGTGGGATCTCACTCCTACTAATTGCATCTATCTTTCCTCCCAGGCTTCTGTTTTAAAAAGATCCCCGCGCATTTTCCTGAATCTCCCTTTGACTATCAACATTTATATTTTCTCAACTCACACCCCTGGTCTCAGCAAGATGTTGGGAGAAAAGCCTTTCATTCCAATACAGTGGAAAGAGCCCTGGACCAGAGGCTGTAGGCCAGGGTTCTCATCTCTCTCCCGCCACCAGCTGGCTGAGTGACTTTATGTGAATCATCTTCCACTTCTGGACCCCTTATTCTGAAAATAAGTGGATTGGTCTAGAGCAGACCTCCTCATCCTACTGATACTACTAACATATGGGGCTGATTATTCTTTGTTGTGGGGCAGTTGTATGTACCACATTGTAGGATGCCTGGCTTCTACCATTTAGATTTCAGAAGCATCCCTAAGTTGTGACAACCAAATATTTCTCTTGGCATTACCAATGTCCCCTACGCTGGGGTAGAGGGGTGGGGAAATCAGCCCTGGTGGAGGACTAGTCTATAATATTTATTCCACTTCCAGTTTTGATAGCATTTAATATAAATTAAACACCAATAAATTGAGTGATTAATAGTTTCTCTTCAAACTTCCAAAACACTTGCATTTTTAATGTATTACCTATTTAGAATAGAAAAAAAAGTCTAGAAAGCATCTTCACCAAAATATTAAAAGAAGCTCTCTCTATGTATATTGTAGTGGTAGATGTTTGATTCTTTTTTTTCCATTTTCTCTTTTTCTTTCTCCTCCCTTTCTCCCTCTTCCTCTTCTTCTCACTCCTCCTCCTCTTCTTTCTTCTGCTCTTTCTTCTTTTGGTTTAATATCAATATGATTGATCACGTATTACCTGAGTTATTAAGGAAAAAACTGGATGTTCTTCAATCCAAATTAAATTCATCAGTAGGTTTTCAAGGCAGTACTAGGGAACATGAACTTAAACAGGAGGGGATTTCACTAGAAACTGCAATCTCACTAACTCATATTATTTTGAGCTATTAGGCCTTTTCATATGGTTGCACTTACTTTGAAATTTTTATGATGTCCTTACCCAAATTAGATTGTTTTGGCAAATAAGCAAGAGTTTTCCAAATATTTTTCTCACCAAAAGCAGCCCTCCACTTCAGGGTAAGTCAGCTGGAATTAACAAAACCTCATCAACTCTCACCTTCAGAGCTACAGTCACCAAAAGCCATCACCCTCTGGGCCTGTCTGGCTGAGGGAGAGTTGTAGAAAATGAACTTCTTTGAAAAATCTAAAACACTCTGAAAAGCTTATGGATTACCTACTCTGTACAAATTTGCTAACATTTGATTGAATCATATGAAATTGCTCATAGCTGACTACTTATGACCTACAAAAAGTGCAATTCCATATGGTTTTTCCTTAAATAATTCATTAACTGTCAATCAATGAAGAATCAGACCCATCAACCCTGGTCCTCCCACCACGTGCCTTGATAAAGGAAGTAGATTCAGGTAAACAGTTTTGGTCAAGAGAGAAGGAAGTAGAGTTCAGGCGTGAAGGGAGAAAGCATAGGAACCCTAGCTTCTAAATGAGTGGTGGGGCACCATGAGGTGATGGTTACCCTACTGCTGACTTGATCCATGGTGTTATCACACGGAAAGGCTGAGTACAACGGCTCTTTGCTATATAGCATGTAAGCTTCTTGAGGGCAAAACCATGTATCTGCTACTATACACCTCTGTTTCACTCTGTGCTTTCACACGTCATTACACACAGCAAGGACCCGATCATCACTGTTGCATGGTTATATGTCTAGGAATATCAAAATCACTTTCCATGATTCATGCTCACCTTCATTCATTCATGGATTTCTTTATCCAAAGTGTTTTTTTTTTCCCTAGTATTTTTTTTTTGGAGGGGGGGGGGGAGGCTAGATAGTGTGGTTGTTTCAATAACTTTGTCCCAGCTCTCAAGATTTTTCTAGCCTATGCAAATCAGGCCTAAGCATGTGGTTTCAACACTAGAATCCAAGTGCTATGTGGTTCCATGCAAATGGCTTCATCACTGAAAAAAGTGAGCCAGGGGAACTCCCTTGAAGCTGCCTGCGTTCTGGTCCCTAGTCTCTGACAAAAGACAGTACTCAGCTAAAGTGAAGGAAAAAGTCTACTGGGAAGAACAAAATATGCTATTAATGACCAAATCTTTATTAATGACTAAATCTCATGCTCAGCAACTGACTTTTGGTTTCTGGAAAAAGAATATCACCCACATGTGTTTGTCCTTATTGTCAAAAATACACATTATTAGCAAATGCTGCAAAATAGTCCAATATGCCACAGTCAGGTTGAAGCAAGGGGGCAGGGAGGAAGCTAACTTTAAATTGTTTGGATCATTTTGGGGGTTCTTTTCCCTTTTCTAGCTTTTGATTTATGAGCAGAACACTTGGATCAGGCCTTCCCATTGGTGGAAAGCCAATTAGATTCATTCCAAACTATTAGAGCTACTAGCTCTGACTTGAGGTCAGTAGCATAAATAAATCATTACTCACAGGGAGGCTGCTCTTCCATTTTCTATAAGAATTTCAACAAAATCCTCAAAGTCTGAAAACCTCAGATGTTTTGATCATTTCCCTGTTTTGCCCTGACACTTGCATCACTAATAGCTTTTTCCAACATGGTTTTGACAGGCGTTAAATGAGTGCCAGCAATTGGGCAGGACCCTTCATAGGATGCACAACCACATATCAGTGTCCTGTGGTCCTGCTCCCTGGAACTTGCTGACTCTCTTGGTTGCCATGATGGAAAAACTTGCAACTTCAGTTTAGGTCACTATCTCTTCCCTAGAAAACCCAGTCTGACATGTCTTGTTTTGCTAATCTTTCCTTTAGTCATCCAAGATCTCCAGAAGACAAAGGAGACTGCTAGAAGACAGAAGGAGCTTCTGTACAGGGCAAAGGTCAACAGGGGTTAGAGGACAAGAGTTCACATCCCAGTTTTCTGCCTCCTACTGAGCCAGGAGACAAACTTATTTACAAATTGCAAAGGCTAGTTTAGCTAACCCTAAAGTTACTGTAAATTTTGTTCTCTGCAATTCTATGGCCATTATGATAAAAATGTGCTTCCTTTCTTCTATTCTTCAGTCTTCCTCTCTCTCTCTCTCTCTCTCTCCCTCTCTCTCTCTCTCCCCCTTCCTCCCTCTCTCTCTCTCTTCCTCCCTCCCTCTTCCATTGGGCTTGCTCAAGGCTGGCAAATGCTTCCCAGCAGCCAAAATAGAAGTCATTACCAGAAGCACCGCAGCTAAACAGAGGGAAATGTTTAGGTAAGCATCATAATGGGCATGGAAATAAAGAGACCACAATTCAAAGCATAAGTCATCGTAGATGAGCATGCACATGTTTGGGGCTAGGTTTATGAGAAATGAACGGATGATGCTGTGCTGGCGAATCCCAGGGTTCGTGTTTTCCTAGTGCCAGGAGTGATTTATATTTTGGTAAACAGTTTTGCTCAAGTAGGGCATCCAATTACTACAAACCTTGTTTGGTATAAAAACGAACTGCATAGAAATATATTGCCTTAGCAAGGTTTAACTGGTTGTTAATCCAAACATGTGGCAGAGTCCAAATTCCAGGGCTCAAAATATCCTCTGGATTCTCAGCAGCATCCAGTGTCCAGAGGAGGGCATAATCATCACTCTCAACGAGGCGTGACTCGGGGGTAGCATATGGAAAGAGGACATTTCCAGAAAAACCATTGTATGGAAACCAAGCCCACAGGGCGGGGAATGGGGGTGGGGGGTGGGGAGACCAGGCCGCCCTGAGGGAGAAGTTATGTCCAGCTCCTTTGAAGTACGAGATTGGGCTGCTTTGGGAAGATGAAAAAAAGGTTTTTAAATCCTCCTTTCCACACAAATCTCTTCACATCCAGCTCTGTTCCCTGGGATGTTTCATCACCTTAAGAAATATATTTAAAACAGACACAAGTAAGAGTATCTGTTTATAAGTAAAGCAAAGCTCCAGGCTTTCATTTTTGTAACAAAAAACTTAATTGCCTCCTTCAATTTCTCTGGGTTTTGCCTCTCAGCATTCATAAGATGCAATTGACATACTTCAACTATTTTGTTTTTAAGTTTAAAAAAAGCTTGAAAGTATTCAAGAGAAAAAAAATATATATATATAGAGAGAGAGAGAGAGGGGAACTGGTCATGAAGAAAATTTAACTTCTGTGTTAAAATATATTTTGAAAAAATAAGAGGAGATAATGTTTAATACTCAAATATTCCCATTTCCTGCATCTCTCTTTTTTTTTTAATTTATTTTTCCCTTTAACTCCCTCCACCCTGCTCCAGACTATTGTCTGTTCATGGGCTATGCATATGTGCAGAAAGTTCATTGGCTAATTTCTTCCCTATCCCCCTCCCTCTCCCTCTGAGATATGTCAGTCTGTTGCATGCTTCAATGTCACTGGATCTTTTTTATTCATCAGTTTATTTTGTTCATTAGATTGCACATATGAGTGAGGTCATGTGATACTTGTCTTTCTCTGGCTGGTTTATTTCACTTAGCATAATACTCTCCAGGTCTCTCTTTGCTGTCTCAAAGAGTAAGAAATCCCACATCTCTTTTCCATGGGCATTCCCACTGTGCTAATAGTTTTCAGTTGCATCTGAGAGGGGTTTGGTGACCATGTATTATGAGCACTGCAAATGCACCTTGGTGTCCTGAAGGATTTGTTTAAAATACTTTCCCTATTTCAAGGTGGCAACTGGCAGTCCCAATGATCTGGAATGATTTGGGAGCCATCTGAGTCAGAAGGAACGTGGGGTGTCAGCTTACCCCAGCACAAGGATGAGCAGCTTTGCCACAAGGCAGCAGGCTCCTGGCTCTGGGAGCTGGGCTCCCGCCACAGCCAATACACTCCACACAGAGAGAAAGGCATGGCGCACCAGGGGCACGGGGCCCTCAGAAAGCCCCGTCAGCATCCCTCTGCCGCCTGGCAGGCGGATAAGGAAACCACCCCATCACATCCATTCAGTCTGATCACATTAATTTAAGAATTCCGAAGACGGGAGTTCATAATCTTGCTTGGTGTTCATTCCAATATCTCACAGCCCTTCACCCAGGACCCGCTTCTTCATCTCTAACCCTAATCTCCCCTGATGCAATTTCAGCCTCTCTGTTTTTTCCTGTCTTCACTAGAAATGAAAACCAGCTGGACCCCATTTTCTGTGTAATAACCTCCACAAACTGGGAGACCAGGATTCAAACCGCCGGGTTCTTGTCTTCTCCCGATTAAATGATGCTGAGGCCTTCAGCTTTTTCTCATCCTCCTGACTTCCAAACCTCATTATTTACATGACTCTCAGATTGTTGAGGCCCAAACTAGACCTTGTATGAGGATGTGACAAAGACTAAATGGGTGCGCTTGCCTGTGTGCGCATGCGGTACATGTGTAGGAGGGAAGTTTCTCGCTCACAGTTCCAACAAGTTAATATTTTAAACTTTCTCATTGTAAGAGATATCAAGAAGAGTCTATATAACACACATGGAGTTTAGAAAACAAAACGAAATAAAACGAGAACGCACACACCCAGTGTAAGCTATTTTTCCTATTAACACTGACCTTGTATTTTTTGATTTTGCTTTATTTAAGAGGAGGCGGCGGGTCATTCCCCCTCTGATTGCATTTTAAATTGCATTTACATTTAAATCACACTGACTACATTCTAAACCAATGACGCTGTTTCAGCTCTTACACACATGTTTGTTATAGCTTCTTTCAAACATGACAATATTTAGCGGAGGCATCAAAAGTTTCATAAGATGGCTCATTCTGAAAAAAAAGCTGAACCCAAATCAAAAAAATCTTTAAAAAAGGAATGTTTGCGATGAGCCAAGTTTACTAACATTCTAGTTCTCTGTTATTAAAACTTTCATGACTGAGCATACAGTTTTTCATCAGGAAATGTCAGGAAACAGGCCACTTAATCATGTTCCTATCAAATGATAGCTGATGGTCCTAACTGCTGAGAATCAGATGTGCCCGGAGTTCAAGTCACTGAAAAACTCAGCCCCCACGGGTTTATCATCATGCCTTTCCCACTTCCCAGCAATCCAATGCCGCTTCATAAAATCACTGGGATTAAGAAACAGTAACAAACATGAATATTTTTGGGCAAAAAGTGTTATTTTGTCATCGATCCTGGAGTCTTGGTTTAGAGTCAATCTAAATCTTTGTTTGAGTCCAAGTCCAAAAGCTTCCTGGATAGACATGAAGCCACAACTTTGAGGTCAGGTGACATGAAAGGACACACAGGGCTTGTTCTCCAGGGGCAGGTAGGATTGCCTCTCTTATGCCTGTCCCTAACCCCAGAAGCAGCCTCAGTTCGCCATCTTAGCCCTACTTCTTCCAGAGCTTTCTATGGTGAAGGTTTCATGCCGCAGAGAAGAATCAGAAGTAGAAGCTGTGCTCTCACCACTCTCGTGTCTATTTTTCCCTAAGTGGACTCAGAGTTTTCCTGCTTGTTTTTTAGTTGTTGTTTTCTTTTGGCTGATTATTATTATTATCATCATTATCATCATCATTATAATCACCATCATCATCATCATCATCATCATCATCACTTCTATGGCAGCTGATTCACTATCATGGCTGGGACACTAACTTGTTTTTTAGTTACAGGTCCGCCTCTCATGACTTCATCAAGGTTTGTGATTTGGTAACAAAGGTATTTTTGTTTCTTTCACGATTCCAGATTCAAAAATTGAAACCATTTCTGAACACAGACCTCAAGTGGCTCCATCACACATTCCCAAGAATCTGTACAGATCTTGCTGCCTGCATCCAATCCATTGATCCAATACCAACCTTCCCCTTGGCTTCAGGTTCAATGTTTTCAAACCACTTCCATGCTTCCTGAGAATTCCTAAAGATTACTCGCTTCCATTTGTTTCCCAGTTAATGTTCACATTTTATCCTGGTTCCCCTTGCTAATATTGAGAAACATGCAGGATTTTTTTTTTTCTTTTTTGGTAGCAACTTCATTGTGGACAGTACTCACAAGGATTTCTCTCCACTTGTCAGAACCAGGGCCAGACCGGCCATGTTCTGTGCCTACAGCTACTCTAGGCTTCGGAACAAGGCTGGACCCACCAAGCAGACTCGGTACAGGATCCAAGGCAGGGATGCGCTGGGCTGCCTGTCTTGGAAAACAGAACCTGGGCTACTAAGGCCACCCACCTGATAACATCCTAGAGCTTCAGGCTGGCCTTTTAAGAAGGAGAGGGGGGAAGAGAGAAAAAATAACATAGCAACACTGATCTGAGCACTACCCGTGGAGTCATTAATGTGGTTTCCAGCAAACTGCTCATAAAATTCATGGCAGCAGCTAATTGCTACCATGTTCTTCCTCATAGAGTTTCATATTAAATTTGAAAGAAAGGAAGCAAAGCCCTTTCAAAGCCATATTAATCCATGCACAGCAGTGGAATGCGTGATCTAAAGTGCGCCTCTCGAATCACCACAGCTATGTGGGCTGGCTGTCAAACAGTGGATTTCATGTCACTCACAGTACAATGAACAATGCTTTTGCCAGCCGCTGGCTCTGCTGGGCCTAGCTCCCCTGAACCTGGGCAGCTCTAACCAGCACGGAGTGCCATGTGAGTGCACACACGTGAGCCCAGCACATGTGCATGAGTATGCATATCAGCCCTTAAGCCACCTCGAGGGAATTCAAGCTAAATGTTGGCGTGTGTCTTTCTGCCTCCACCCTCCACACATGTTTGCCTGAAAGTGCTCAGCAGAGAAATGGTGGCTGATGGCCAAATCCTGGCTGCCTCCTTCCCCTCATGAAGATGTTTTGTTGCATTATGCCCTGCAGTGTACTAAGACCAGCTTGCCTCAAGGCAGCTCTTGCAAGGATTTAAAGAACCACGAACTCAACAAGCCTACCACACTTTCCCAAATTCCCACTAGTAGAAGGCTCTTATTGAAATGAATGATTCCAAGCACTCCCTGGATGGGGCTGCTCCTCAGCTGGTCTCACTGCTCTGGCGATATCAGTCCCTTATGGTCAGCTTCCATTTTGATGGGCCATTCTGATTGGGTGCAGCACCATCCAGTTGATCTTGGTATCCCTTCCAATTGTTTGAGCCAGTGACTACTGCATGCTGGAAATACATTAAGAGCAATCAATCTAGCCAGGAAACCAATACATTCAAATGATTTATCAGAATAACTGTGTGACACATAGCCAAAGGCATAGTTGTGTCTACAATGAGCAGTTCATCAGAGAATTTCCTGCTATTCTATGAGAATATGACCCTCTCCAAGGAGTATCAGAGTCATCATTGCAGAATTACTACAGATGAATTTTCTATTCCCAATCCTTCCTGAGCAGGGAAGCTGAAAAGAACTGGTGTGTGTCTCCTCGGTGGGCAAAGACTAAGCCTGCAGCATCATACTGGTGACTACTTTTTCTCTCCCTCCTGGCCCAGCCTCACAGCCTGCAGGTCTTGAATACTTTCATTACCACCCCAAACCCATTCTGACCCCAAGTAAGCCTTAACAAAGCCAGGCAGTAGTTATAAGTCCCATATTAATCAAAGGGCAAGTTTAGAATTCATTTGGAATTTGTCATACAAACTCATAGGAGTGACGAGGTGAGCATTTTGTGTCCACCAAGCTTCCAGTATTCATCTCATCTTCTCAGTCATGGTCCTTCCATATCTCTTTATTTCCACAGGTACAATGCCCTCCTCTGAATCACAGCCCACTGAAGGGACTCTCTACCCTAACAATATAGGGACACCTCACCTCTAGAAGTAGCTTAAAGCTTCCCCTCGCTCCCAGCTGGATTCTCCAATCCTGTCATCCCTCTGCCACTTGCAATGGGAAGAATGATGAATGATATCAGGAGTCTCCAGTTGGATCTCTGTTCCAGGCAGTGAAGATTCAGATGGGAAGGTGTGAAATGGACATTCTCTTAGTTCTTCTCTTTGTGTGCATCTTTATTATCAGAGTAGTAAGAGTAAAGCCATATATAGAACTGGGGTGGGATGTAGGAGGAGAAGAGGCCGAAGAGACCTGATTTTAGGACTTTGACTAGAGGAGAAAAATGGGGTTCTTACAGTTCCCATATGACCTATCCCAGTGCCTCAGGGATGACAGCATCACATAAGAATATGGAGCTAAATTCTGAGTTCAAAGTAAAACATGTTACCTTTGCCCCTCTCCCTCAGGAGCCTGTGGCAAAAATAAGCAGTTGGTTGAATATTCAAGTTAAATAATCTTGGACAAATCCTTTCTACAAACACATAGTTCTAGCCAGGCCTCTTTCCCTAGGCTCAGAAGCCGATTCACTGTCCTCTTGCCCATTGGCTGGGGATCCGCCTCTACCAGATGAAAGTTCCTGGATGCTCAAGGCACCCATCCTGTGGATAAAAAATACCATCCCTGTCCAAATGCCCTTGCTGCCAAGCCCCATGCCCCATATTGTCATCCTAGGATGTTTTCATAAACACACATTCAACCCAGGTTCAGGCACTGACACTGTGATACACTGAGATCCTCCTTGAGAGTCGTTCCTATAGTTGGCTTCACACATGCTGACATGCTCTCCTCTGCTGCTGCCCTATGTTGAGAGTTTCAGATTGCCTTGCAGACATGATGACAGCAGTGTTTGATGTAGGTCCAAAAGTGAATTGTCTCTGAACACTGCTACATATCTGCGATGGGTTCAGAGGGAAGTAGCAAAACATGAGAAAATTATTATGCAAATTAAATTCTCTGAGGATTGGGGTTTAAACAATAGTGTTTAGGAAAGTCTGTTGAGAGCCTTGATATCCTCCTTGAAGAATTTAGATAGTCTGCTATTGAGAAGGATGGGTTCTCATAAATAATACAACCCAAGTGAACCAAAGTCAACAACTTTGGGTGTTATTTTCTGTCTATTGTTCATATGAAAGAACTCTCTGTCACTGTGGGAATCCAGTGACTCTCCACTATTTCTCGGGATTTTTATTAGCTATTTACAGTCTTTTGGAGCTTGCCTATACTTAACAGCCCTAAATCTGTGTTCCTAGTGCCCCCCCCCCCCACTCATCTCTGATTTCAGCCTGTGCTCTTCTCACCCACACCACTGGCCCCAAATGAGAGAAGCTTCCTTTTATTCCCCCAGGAAGATCCCACACTTGCCTTGTATGGAAGGTTTGGGACAACACAGTGGGGTTATTACAACAGAGGAGAGTAAAAAATTAAAATCCAGTATCATATACTAACGTTAATAATGTTGTTTATCAGAGCCCTTCATGGGGGCTTGGATGACTGCCACATGGCTTCAGATCCTTCACAAATCAGAGTTCCTCTCCCATCACATTTGCTCTCCAAACTTTTGACTACTACCACCTCCTTTTCCCTAATGGTGAGCCCTTGGGCTCACCCAAAATATATTGAAACTTCAAAAAAAATTATGCAAAGCCATTTTAGGCACTTCTTGGACTCCAATGCATCCACATAAAACATGATATGTAATTAAGGGCTCATTAAAGTGTTTTCTAAAAAAGAACAGCTCCCTACATGGTAGGAGGTCTGCCCTGCTTCCTGGAGATGGCATGATTATAAGCCTAGAAAGCAGCACCTCTTTCCTTTGTTTCCACCTTGATAGGTTAATCCCAGGACTTATTCCAATCACCGTGGAGGCCTTTTAGTCTTTTTGTTTTCTTAAACATTTCCAGGTGGAGTTCAAAGGTGTCTGGAGGAGAATGTAAAGACCTCACTTCCAAACTAAGAAATTTTTTGTTTGATAAATAAGTGAAGAAAAGTTAGTATGACATTATGAACCAGTGATCCTAAGTCTCCCCTGGTCTTATTGGGATGGGTCTTAGAAGTGGAATTCAAAAGAAAGGGAGAATGAATAACCAAAGTTGTGGAGATAGGCAACTATGCTAAATCCACAGACCTGCTCCTGAAAGGTTGCTGTCGGCTGGAGGGCAAGGCTGATGTCACCCAGAGGCAGGCGATGGGTGATGCCAAGAGCAGAGCACCTGGCAAATGCTAGAATCTGAAGGTATTATTCCATGGCCTCATTGTTCAGGAAGGGACCGAGTCTCACATGGATTGGGAAGTTCTTAACAAGAAGTGGAGAGGCAGTTATTTCTGAGATGGAAAATTATCTGTAAATCTCTAAGTGAAAGAAAAGATGAAAATGCCTCAAGTAGGCTAAGGGTTTATTGGGTTTTTAAATTTATTTGTAGCCCATGGGGACCTCTTAAAAATTATTCATTTCATTGAGAGAAAGGGAGAGGAAGAGAGAGAAAGCTAAAAACAGGGATGAGAGAGAAACATCCATTGGCTGCCTCCTGCATGCCCCCTACTGGGGGTCGAGATGGAGCCCCAACCCAGGCATGTGCCTTGACTGGGAATCAAACTAGTGACCTCCTGATGCATGGGATGACGCGCAACCAACTAAGCCACACCAACAAGGTTCCTGCACCTCTTTTCAATAGTAGGGGACTTAATGTAAATTTAAAGAAAATTAAAAGTTGGTCTGGTTCAAAGTACTTTTTGAGAACTTTATTAGCCACTTGAAGCAAAGAATCACAGAGGAAACAGACAGTATAATGTCCAAAGTCTGTTGCAGATGTGTGCATTCTAACTAAGACTAATACAGATCTCAAGTAATCCCATCTCTTAACTCAGTACAACACAGTCTTTGTGTGGTTTCAACCCCTTCCAAAAAATAACAGAAAAATCACCACATCAGAGTGTGGAGGCAATATTTACAAGGACATAGATATTAGCAGAAGGCATGGGATCAAGTTGGAGATATCTGGGTATGGTTGTGAGTACTTGTGGCTTGTTAAGCTCCACTTTAAGTGTGAGTTGGATTGACACTTATACTTTCTTTCTATTGGCAGATGAATTCTAAACCATACAGATCCTGCTTTTGACTTAGAGAAAGGCACAGAGTATTCCAGGACACTACGGACGACGCTACATAATAGATCAAGACAGCAGGCTGCCTGAATGTTGCTCACTGCAGAAAGGCAGAAGATAAAAGCACGGTCAAGTCCTGGAGCACCTCTGATTCCACATCTGGGGTGTTTATGTGGGAAGTCACAAGTGTCCTTTCATTCAATAGAAGTCGAGTGACACCTCTACCTGTTTGTTTATTTTTTTGAGCTAATGCAATTAAGTAAACCAGTATTCTTGCACAGGGGCTCTCAAAAGAGTATTTAAGAGAGAGGAGGCAAAAGATGAACACTACATCAAATACGCGTATACAGTGGGTCTTAACTGGAAGAGGAGTGCCCAGGAAGCCAATGCCTTTATAGGGTGACCACCCATTCCAGTTTGCCTAGGACAGAGAGGACTTCTAGGGCATAGCATTTTTAGGCCTAAAACTGGGGGAGTCCTCAATAAACCAGAGCAGTTGGCATCCCTGATCCACAGTGAATGAGGCTAGCAACAACGCAAGAGTCAAAAAAGGCTTGTGTTTGGTTTTTTGGGCTACTTCTGCAGTCAGAGAGAGGTCTAGGGGCTGGTTTCATGGCTGTATATTTGAAGGATGAGATCATGAAATCAGAGCTCTCCAACTCCCGATTTTTCTTTTGTTCTGTCTGGAAAGAAGAATGATCTTCAGGCCAAGAAGAATAAAATCAAAATTGCTTAAGGGCTCTAACAAAACTCAAGATGGATGTAGAGCTAATAAGAGCTGATCCAGCTGCTCTAAATGAAATCAAGAGTGCTAGCCCAGAAACCTTCAACCTGAGAGAAATGGCAGCAGAAACTACCAAACCCCTGTGGACAGGAAAACTCTCAAACTTCTGAGTGTGCCTGATGGCCTTCTGGGAAATTTACTTAAATGCAGATCCCAAGGTGCTGCCTTCATTGAGTCTTATTTGATAGGTCTCAAAGGTGAAGGTTTGCATTATCAATAAACACTCCAAGTCATTCTCATAAAGGTGAACCATTATGGTCCACTCTTTCAGAAACATTTCTTTATAGAACTTTGATAAGCAACCAATTAGTGAGCAAACTATTGGTTAATACCAACATTTGGTGGCTGAGCAAACAAACAAGCAGAAGATTATTAGAGATTCAATGAAAAATATATGTATGTGTATGCCTGTGCACATATTTTACTTTTCAAACAAGAGATTTCTAAGATGATCTCAAAAAAATGTAAGAGCCTATTGAGCCACTTGCCAGTTTCTATCTGTGCAGGCCAACACCCTTTAGGGAGGGCAATGCAGCTGCTTGCGGCAAAGATCAACCTTGGTCCTCTGATGCCCAGACTCCCTCGAGATCATTGTGCTGAGCACTGCTGTGAGCCATCTGTTTGGAGTCAATGCATGTACCCAAAAGAATGAACCTCCGGGTAAAAAATTGACGACACCTAGGCAAAACCAAACACTAAATATAGAAATATCACTTGTGTGTATTTTTGTCACCAGTGGGCTAGACAGTTACAGGTATGCAAATCAGAGTCCTGGAAACCACACCCAGATAGGCTATAGTCTAATAGTGACATTTCCTTCCTATCAGGGTACTAATTCTCTGAGATGCAAAGAAGAAATGAGAAAAAGAAATGACCTGCCTACTTGCTCTGTAGAAAAATTCCTACCATATTAAGATTTTTATCTCTACTTAACTTTGGTTTCTGAGATAATAACTAACATGCGCAGCACAGTGCTTTATTCATTAACTAAGTCTTTTCATATATTTTGTCTCATTTCATTTTCGCTTCAGCCCTGCAGGGTAGCCAGGACTAATGATTTAATGGCACCTGGATCCTCGAGCTCAGAAGTGACAGAGTTCAAATACTCAGAGCTGGGACTCAGCCTGTCACCTAATTGCAGATCAGGAACCACAGCCCTCTGAACTAGACCATTGTCTCCTTAAGTCCTTTGTGAACAATTGGCAGTGCAAATTACTTAATGAGCTATCTGTCCATTGAAGAAATGGCTAGGGCAGTTGTGTCTGCTCTCCTGATCACCATTACATTTGTGTTTGCTTTTTCTCAAATGTAGCCTCATTATGCTCCTGGGTCAGCCGGAGCCAACACGTATCTGTAGGGAATTTCAGTTCTGGGCTGAAAGGAAGCTCCCTCTTGAACATCTTGCAAGACCCATCAAGTAACCTGATGGAAATTGAGTCTGTCGTTAATGAGACAGGGTAATTTGGTGCAGGGAAAACAATCTTCCAAAATGACTATGTCAGCAACCTCGTCATTCTTCCTGCTGAAACAAAGCAGGGCTTGGTCCCTAGAGGGCAGGGCCACATGGTGAAACACTTACATGCTCGCTGGTGCCTAGCCTAGTGTCACAGGCAGAGTGGGTGACAGGAATGTTTGGCATGAACAGGTTGGGATGACTGCATGCTTTGCAAGATGGAACGAGGTACAGAGTACAGAACAGGAGGCAGTGAATTCAGGTCTTCGGGTTCTCATCCCAGCTTCAGCCTTGTCATCAGAACATTTTACTCTTCTTTCTCATGAATAAAGTGCTCTAATGACCAAGAAAACAAACCAAACACCTTATTCTTAATAATCTATACAAAATACCAGAGGAGGATAGATGAACAACGAGGGGAACCAGTCCAAATTCATAACTAAGAATGTTAGCTGGGAGAAAAAGCAGTGGAGGTCACTTCCTTTATAAAATGATCCTCTGGCTAAAATGAGGCTGATTGCATATTCAAGGGTTAAATGCATTACCAGCTGGCAAATGACCTTCTGGAGAGAGAAGGGGGAAACAAGAGAGGCCAAGTCTTCAGAAGTAACTAGTTTAATAAAAATAATCCCCCCTCTCATTTCTGACACCGCCGGGCAGTCACACCATCCTGCCTCGGGTCACCAGACGTGGCTCCGCCAAGTCAGAGGAAATTATAGAAATCCATCACTGCTTAATTTTCTGAGCTGGTTATTACTCGCTGCTTTTTATCTTCCAAACAGTCCCTAAATTTAATTGCTTCGTTGTAATGGATTAACCTCTGAGGTCCACAGTAGCATTTATATTGTGTTCAAAGGGAAAGTTGCAAGTTTGGAGCCCATTTTTGGAGCATGTTTTATCAGACCTAAGCGTGTCTGCCCAGTTCTGGGTAACAATGGCAGACGCTTGTCACCGGAGGTCACTCAAATGCCCAGACAGGGAGAAACATAGAGACTCTCATTTGACCAGAAGGAATCAAGGCACACTATCCAAGCTGATTCAGGATGAAAGACGAGCAGACCATGACCATGAGGACTGTCACTCTGCACATAATATTAAAAACACTGGTTTTAGAGATGGGTTAGACGTGGGTCTTACTTTCCTGCCTCGTTTATCTCTATCTCTTCTAGACCAGCAAGCAAACAGGCTCTACTGTCGCCCATTTAGAAAAAGTGTCTTTCTTGGCACCCTCACACTTGACACAAACTTCTTATATCAGTTGCCAACAATCTTCCATGGAGCCACATTCAATAGACATTTCTTTGTGTTCATCTTCATCACCTTTGTAGTGGTATTTGATACCAGGGGGCTGATCCCTCCTTCCTGAAGCACTGCTTTCTTAGATTCCTAGAAACCCACACTCACCTGGTATTCTCCTCCCTCCTTGGCCATTCCTTCCCACGTCCCTTCGCTGGTTGTATTTCTATTTACCTACCAATGTCAGCATTCTTCCTTTGGTCCTATTCTCATATCTCCCTTCCCCCTTCCCTAGAAATTCTCATCTACCAAGGTGGCTTTAAATGTCATCTACACACTGATAACTCTAAAGTGTGCATCTCTCGCTTCTGACTTCTTTTCTGAAATTCAAGCTAGCATATCCATAGTTTATCTGTCCCTTCTTACTTAGTATCTTAGAAAATAAGTCCTACCCCTTGCTTACGTCCAATCCACGGGCCAATTCTTTGATTCTATCTCCAAAGTATATATCAAATAAATCCACCTCTCAATCTCTTCATTTCCATTGGTGTGGCCTAGCTCTATCGGCCAACTTAACACAAGAGGCTTCTAACTGTTGTTGAAGTTCCAACTGGGCTTTCATTCTCAGTGTGACCCCCCAAACAGGCTCACCCTCTCTCCACCTACTCCAACCTTACTTGCCCAGTTTCTGTTTTTCAAATATGCTAAGCTCATCTCCATCCCAGAGTCTTTACACTTGCTGTTCTCTCTGCTTGGAAGTCACTTTCTTCTTACCTTCTATGCCTGGTTTCTTCATAGATGTCACCTCTGCAGAGAGACTTCAGTTCAAACTGTTATTTCTCCCACTTCCTAGCAGTAAAAATAAAACAATAAAGGGTGAGAGGTAGGAGGCAAAAGTGTGAACATTGTGGAACACTAACATGGCCTTAGGTTTTAGATCTGGCCCCTAAACTACATGCTGAAACCAGTTAGGAGACAATTGTGGTTATACAGGAGAAACTATGGCCATTTGGTCCAGGGGTATGGATAGAAGGAAATGCATTTGAGAAAGAATTCTTAGGTATAATGGATAATATTTGATGACATTTGTATATAGGAAAGAGGAAAGAAATTTAAGCTAACTCTGGTGTTTCTGACTATCCACTTGAGTGGATAGTAATGTCTTTTATAGAGATGGAAAAGAATAACATTTCAAGAAGCCTAAAAGTTTCTTTTTGGACATGATAGGTTTGGAATGCCTGAGAAATACCTAAATGAGGAGTCAAGAAGGCACTTAAATGTGGGGTTGGAGTGCAGAATAGAGGTCTGAGGATATCCAGGTCTGCAGTAGGTGCCTTGACATTAGGAGTTTTCATAAATGGTATTTAAATCATGAATATGGAGGAAGTAATGTAGAGAAAAGAATATACAGTGAGGAAAGGACCAGGATAAAAACCTGAGGCACTCCAGCATTTGAAGGTAATATGAAAAACTTGAGTCCAACCAAAGAGATTGAGTGGGGATGGCCAGAGAGAGTAGAGAATCCAGGCATCCTAGGAAAAGGCCACAGAAAGAGAGTTTTGAGAAGCAGGGAGTGAACAATTATGTCGAGTGCTACAGTGGTGGTAGAAGATGTGCCCTTGGAATTTTGCATCATGAAGGTCATTTGTGACTCTAATAAGAGCCGATTTTGGCTAGTGGTGGGAAAGTAGAGGATCAGGATGGCGGATGAGGAAGTGCCGGCAGACAGTGTAGGCAATGCATTCAAGAAGCTTGGCTATGATGAGAAATGGAACAGAGTGAAAGCTAGTAAGGATGATGGTGTATCAAAGGAGGATTTTAGTTTTGTTGTGTGGTTATTTGGGGAGCCATTTGCACAACTGGGAGGATAACAGAATTGTCCAGACAAGAGAAAAGATTGAAGATATAGGAGAGAAATTAGAGTATTAGGAGACTAATGTCCTTGAGACCCTGCAGAATATTTGGTCTAGACCATAATGCAAGGTATGTACATAATTTTAAATTTCCTAAGAACCACATTAGGAAAGTTTAAAAAAAAGAAGTAAAATTCATTTCAATGATATACCTCAATTGACACAATATAGTCAAAAATATCATTTCAATATGCAATCAATATAAGTAATTATTAAGATATTTTATATTCCTTTTTATAGTAAGTATTTTACACTTGTAACATATTTAAATTCAGACCAGATGCATTTCAAGCACTCAGCAGCCTCTTGTGGCTGGTGACAATCATATTGGACACCCAGATCTAGGGCACAAGCAGATAGATTGGCCTTTGATGGAGGGAAGAACACCTTCCCCATTGAAAGATAGAAAGGAATAAAAACACAGATGCAGGAAGGTTTGAAATATGGTGGTAAATGGAGGAGAGAGAATGAGAGGAGTATGAAAAACCATTTAGTATAACCATTAGTACATTACTTAAACTTTTCATCAATCTCTCTCTTCTCCCTTGAAATTTCCCTGTACTTCCAAACTACTTTGGGAAATTATATAGAAGGTAGGTCGTTTTTACATTGGAAAGCCTCCCATAATATCCACAACACTTACTTTTTAAAGCAATATAAGCATTTGTTCACATTCTCTTCTATGTTTGAAGAGACAAATCATCATTTAGTGATAAAGCAATTGTAAGTTCTGTCTTAAGCCTAATCTTGCTACTGAACTTTTATTACACTGGGAAGTTCATTTCAAAGAGGTGGTATGAGCTATGAGCATAAGAAAGAAAAAGAACAGTTTAAAATATTGAAATGCCCATATATGCAATAAATAATAATAATGACAACACCAATGACAACAATACACATAGGACCTACCACATCCTTTTAGTGTTGGCAGTTGATGAGCCCTCAAACCTATTTTTCTCTCATGCAAGGATCAGCAAAATCCCAAGTATGATTCGGCCTAAGCCTTTTCCTCCTTTCCCTTCAAACCCATATGGATTTTGAGGTAAATCTAATCCACATGTTTCTGATTCATTTACACTTAACTCATCAAAATATTGTTTTCTAACAGCTATTTTTGATGGCCAAGAAGACTTTCTTAAAGCTCCTTTCTTAGAAATAGGATGTTGTGGTTTGTCAAAGGAAAAGAAAATGTTGATCCCCAAAAGGTTTGAATTCAACTTGAAACTAAGAAATCATAAAGTTTGGAAAAAATTGGGCCAGATGCTTTCTCATTATTCCTAATAACCTTTCTCCCCCAGGTGATTTTTCAACTCTTGTTTCAGTGATGGACAGAATGAAAATGCTTGGGCAAGGCAGGGCTGCTGGTCCAGGATTGCTCTGGAGATGCACTGAACTAGGATGCACTGGGAAAGGGACATTTTTTCTGTCAATTCATTTCCCCTACCTTCTTACCTCCGTGGTTTAGAATAAGCCTCTGGTCAGCTCAATGGCAGCTACTTTACTCACCTGAGGCTCCTTAATTCCCCAGGGTCCTTTTCGTGCTCACAAACTGCCCCCCGCCAGGGTGGGGCTACTCATGGTCCTTGGAACCACCACTTCTTTCTCCATTTCCCCTTCTCAATGAAAGCTCTGTGTCAAGGGTTCAGGAAAACAAAACTCCCTAGCATGAAGAATTTCATGGCCTTGCAAAGAAACAGAAGATACATTAGGTCAGATGTTAGGCTGATACATTCACCAACTCCCTTTAACTTCAGACTTTAATTAAAATGACCCTTGTACAGGGAATTAAAAATAAACACTCATTCATGGTTATGCTCTGGATCCCATAAAATCTTACATGAATAGACTACTTCTATTTTATCATAGCTCTCTAAGACACTCTGCCCAGATGGATTTTGTTCCTGCCATTTGGAATGAAGACAAAATCTTGAGCAGCACTCACAGGCATAGAGACTCTGATCATCCACCATGTTTTTTCCTCTTTCGGCAGCATCCAGTTGAGGCCATTGGGTGCATGGAACACTAGCTAGATGGTGTATGAGTTCTCTTTGGTGAAGGAGCAAATGTATAGTCTTTCATACATAACTAGGAAACAGTAAATGTCCAAATATATATGTGTTGAATTAATCTATATCAACAAAACACAATGGATTTGGCTAGGGTGTGTGTGGGGGGGGGGGGGGGGAGAGAAAGAGAGAGAGAGAGAGAGAGAGAGAGAGAGAGAGAGAGAGAGAGAGAGAGAGGCAGTTGAAAGAAGGGAACATAGAAGTAGGTCTGGGGAAGGTCAAGAGATGGGGGCATCTATAGCTTAAGAGTAACTTTGGGGCAGATCAAAGAAGTTTAATGAGGATTTTATTAGTTTCCCCTCTAAATTCTAGTAAAATCACATCCTTAATGATGGTCTGTGGAGTGGATCACTTGGCAGGACTACATAAAAAAGTGCTATATCTGGTTCAAGGTTGGCAGAGGATGAAACCAGACGCTTCTCCAGGGAGCAGGGGCATACTGGCTGTGTGTGTTAAAAGGCTGACTCTCTCAGTTCTATGGCATTCGGTGCTTGGAATAGTCATAGAATTCAAAGAAGAATGGCAGTTGCCTTGGATGGAAAGAAGAAAGCCTGGGAAGCCAGGAGGCCTGGGTGCTGGTCTAGAGTGGCCTCTACTGGTATACACTCACAGAAGCCACCTTGCTATCTGGGCTTTAGAACCACCTGAGAAATGGAAAACCTATAAAACTTGTAAGATTCTGTCCACCTCTAACTTTCCAAGATCCCTACATTGGATTTCTTAACCCTAAGATATGTATAATCTTTGAGATCTCATTGTTCAAATAGACTAGGCACTGTTTATATCTTTTGAATTTTATGGCAAACTAAGCCTCAGTCTTTGGAAAATCACTTCTGACTCTTTATAAGTGTGTACACCCCTCCCCACATATACACATTACCTTGTTCGTATACACACACACACACACACACACACACACACACACACACACACACACACACACACAGTGAATGTGCTAATTATCTAGTCTGTCTCTTCCATGTCCATCTCCACCCTGCTCTCTGCCTCCACAGATGCAACCAGCAGACTCCCGAGTCTTCTACTTCCCCCTGGCTCAGTGGGGAGCCCTGACAGGAGAACAGAGAGAAGGAGAATGGGTTCTGGATATTTGTTCTGCCTATTCACTTTAGATGCCCTGGAAATGTATCCCACAGTTCCCTCCTTCTCAGACCTCTCTTCTTTCTGGATCTGATAAGTTCCCTTGTCCCTCTCTCTCCCTCTCCAGGCCCAGGGGTGCAAATGGCTCTGTTGCTTCTAGTCTTTATTCCTCTACTCTTCCTTGTGGCTCTTTTACATGCCCACTGCATTTCTGTAATTAGATCTTTTTTCTTTTCTTTTTTTTTTTTTTTTTTTACAATGGGGTGAAGTAATTGGGAGAATTTGTTTATTCACTAATCAATATATATATATATATTTTAATTAAGATTTTATCTTTATTGTTCAGTTTATTAATTACATTGTTCCCCCCTTTTTCCCCCCCCTATAGTTCCCCTCCACCTGGTACCCATCCCACCCTCCGCCCTCACCCCCCTCCACTGTCCTCTCCCATAGTTGCATGATTTTTGTCCAGTCTCTTGAAGCACTTCCCATACCCCCTTTCTCCCCAAGAGTTGTCAGTCCATTCCCTCTCCTTGTCCATGATTCTGTTACATTCACCAGTTTATCCTGTTCATCAGCTTATTAATTCACTTGATTTTTAGATTCATTTGTTGATAGATGTGTATTTGTTGTTCATAATTTACACTTTAACTTTTTCTTCTTCCTCTTCTTAAAGAATATGTTTCAGCATTTCATATAATATTGGTTTGGTGGTGATGAACTCCTTTAGCTTTTTCTTATCTGCGAAGCACTTTAACTGACCTTCAATTCTGCATGATAGCTTTGCTGGATAGAGTAATCTTGGTTGTAGATTCTTGCTATTCATCACTTTGAATATTTCTTGCCACTCCCATCTGGCCTGCATCGTTTCTGTTGAGAAATCCGCTGACAATTGTATGGGTGCTCCCTTATAGGTAACTAACTGTTTTTCTCTTGCTGCTTTTAATATTCTCTCTTTGTCTTTTGCTCTTGGCATTTTAATTATGATGTGCCTTGGTGTGGTCCTCTTAGGGTTCCTATATATTGGGGTTTGGTGCGCTTCTTGGACTTTTAAGTCTATTTCTTTCACCAGATGTGGGAAGTTTTCAGTCACTATTTCTTCAAATAGGTTTCATTCTCTTGGTCTCTCTCTTTTTCTGGCACCCCTATAATTCAGATGTTGGTATGCTTGAGGTTGTCCCAGAGGCCTCTTACACTATCTTCAATTTTTTTTTATTCTTTTGGTTTCTTGCTTTTTCAGCTGAGTGGATTTTACCTCTTTGTATTTCAAATCTTTGACTTGATTCTTGTAGTCCTCTAGACTGCTTTTAGGTCTTTGTATAATATTTTTTATTTCAATCAGTGTATGCTTAATTTCTGGTTGGTCCTTTTTCATATCCTTGAGAGTCTCCTTCATATCCTTGAGGGTCTCCTTCATTTCCTTGTAGGACTCATTCATTTCCACATTGGTCTTGATCATTTCCTTGCAGGTCTCGTTCATATCCTCGAGGGTCTTGTTCGTTTCCTTTTCGGTCTTGCTTATTTCCTTATATGTCTCGACCTTTCGTAGGAGCCTCTTGAGAAGCCCTATAACCGTGGTTTTGAATTCCATGTCAGTCATTTTTTTCCTCCATTTCTTTCACATCCGATTTCTTTCCATGTCTCTGCATGGTGGCTGCTTCCCTGAGTTGGTCAATTAGCTTTGTGTGGTAGACTTCCTACAAGGGACAGTGGGTCAGCCTCCCCAGTTCCTTGAGGTGGATATGGGTTGCACAGTCTTGCTGAAGTTAAGCTCAGGTTAATCGTTGTTAGCACTCGGAGGGGCTGACCTCCAGGCCAATTGTCTGTGAAGTTCAGCTGTGCTCAGGTTGGATGGGCGGAGTCTCCAGGCCAAGCAGACAGCGTTAGCTCCACCCTGTGTGGCCCCAGGGATTCTGTGCCAGGGACAATGGCCGCCAGCACCTGTGAGAGAGAGCCGCTGCCGAGCTCCACTGGCTGCCGGGGAATTCAGACTCTCCCCAAATGAGTCTGCACAACCAATGTCACACCCAGGGTCGTAAAACAAAGGAGTCTGATGGTTTCCCAAATAAGAGAGCAAGTCGCAAGCGCTCTCTACAGGTCACGCAGCTGCACTGTTCCCAAGTTCACGCGCAAGCTCGCCTTCTCCACAAGCCGGCAGACCCCTGCAGCACCTGAGCTTTGGCGTGTCCTCCCACTGTCCAGTTTTCACCCTGTATGATAGTGGGTTCCCTGGACTTCGCCCAGAGCTGTATATTCAGTCCAGTGGGACGTCTTTGTCTTCCCGTTCGAGAAAACTGGCCGGTTTTCAGCCGCCTGCCCTATCCGCTGGCACTCACGCTCCAAACCTCTCTCCGCGTGAATCTTCTATGCTGTCCTCAGCTGCTCCTCTGAGTCACAGTGTCTTATCTTCACTTTTATTTGTGGAATTTTCACTCGGCCAGCTTTCTGGTGATTCTGGAAGGTGTCTGTTCTTTCGTTAAGTTGTAGTTTTAAAATTGCTGTGTATGACAGCAAGATAGGTGTTTTACCTATGCCGCCATCTTGGTTCTCCTCTGTAATTAGATCTTGAAAGCAAACTCTCATGGAATGATCCTAATTGGAGTGCAACATCTGTCCCCATAGAGACCTAGACAGTCAAAGAGTCAGGAGAGATTTTCAGACTTCATCCTGCAAAGCTGGTGACAAAGAAAATAATGATGAGCTTTCATTGCTTTAGAAACCAATGGTTTAAGCTGAAATCATAAAACCCCTAGAAAACACAGGGCAAAAGTTTAAATAAAAACCTACCAATAAACTCTCATAAATTCTTATAAAGTTACACTAGAGGCGGAGTGCATGAAATTTGTGCACAGGGATTGTCCCTCAGCCCAGCCTGCACCCTCTCCAATCTGGTGCCCCCCCGCCAACTGCCCTCCCCTGCTGTCTGGTCCCCCAAAGTGCCCTCCCCTGCAGGCCTGGTCACCCCTAACTGCCCACAACTGCTCTCCTCTGCAGGCCATCTTATGGTAGCCATCTTATGTCCACATGGGGGCTGCCATCTTGTGTCTTGCAGTGATGGTCAATTTGCATATTACTCTTTTATTAGATAGGATATTCCTTGTGATCTATAATTCACATAACCAGGGCACTATGTTGAACCTCTTCTTAGACACAAACACATAAGCCCACCCCAAATGAAAAAGTATGGTAATTTATACTATGTACCTGTTTGCATGTTATAACAAGTTTTATTTACACTAATGGTGTTAAGGCACATGTCATTGTACATTTAATTAATTAGACTCATGGATACATTTCTGTTGATTATTAAAATCATATATTTGGGATAATAATGATTTCACAGTTTAAAACGAATTATACACTATTTCTTAAGTGTGTGTGAATATCTTGAATATCTTATTAGGACAAAGAATCTTAGGGGGTCTGTGCAGGAGGCAGATGATCAATGTTTCACTCTAACATCAATGTTTCTCTCTATCTCTCTCTTCCCCTCTCTCTAAAATTAGTAAGATCATGTTCTCGGGCAAGGATTTTTAAAAAGCATGTCCCAGGGCCTCCACTCACCTCTTCTATCTCTTGGGAATTGCTCACTGCACTTAGCTCAGAGCTAAGCACCTAAGGTGATTGAAGAATAGCTATGACTGTTGACCAAGTTAAGCCAATTTAAGACTTTATCTTTATTTGTTTCCTGTACACACCTGTGTAACACACACACACACACACATACACACACACACACACACACACACACATCTGTTGTTAGATTGATGCCTCATTTATCTGACATTAGTGTTACTACATTTCCCAAATAAATAAAGTTCACCCATTCAAAGTTATATATTTTAATTGGGATCACAAAGCTTTCTAAAAGAAAATACACACTACTCTCACTTCTTAAACAGAAAATTCTCAACATAATATGAACTATAAACAGTGAGTCGCGATGGTTCTAATTAAGAGCATCAGTCATTTCCCTGGGCCTCAGATGCCAGGGACAATCTTTTGGCAATCACCAGGCTGTTTATTATTTTTAAACTGCAATCTAAACAGTCATGGCAGTGAGACCTCTCTCCTTCCTAAAGCACCTTACATCTGGTGGCAACTCTCACCCCCAGAATAAAACCCGAGAATTGATCTCTGAAGACAACAGTATACTTCCTGGGAAGGATCAGGTGTGGGGTGACTCAGCCCACTGGAATAAATCGTTTTGGTACCTCTAACCATCATTCCCATTAAATTCTCAGGGAAGTAAAGAGGTAGCTCCACCCAGGAATAAAATTCACTAAAGGGCAGTAGCCCCAAACCAAATCCCTGTTTATTTTGCCCCTCCCTGCTCCCTGCACAAAGACCCTACATGGAAGCCAGTGCCCATCCTGTGTATACAGGAGGCAGTCGGTCCTTCTATGTATGGCAGATTCTAGTAGGCAAAGAACCTCGTGCAAAAACACGGGAACCCTGCTACCAAGGATCACCCAACATTGAAAAAAACTGATTCCATAAAAGGGAAGAATCAGGTAAATAAAGGGATGAAATTGTAATTCAGAGAACAAAAGCGGCATTTTTAAAAGGTAGAGTTAGTGTTCAGAGAGAGTTTTAAGAAGATAATGAATTCAGAAATCAAGGACAGACTGCTATAAAAAAAGAGGAAGCATTTAAAGAACAAGAAAGAGTACCTAGAAATGAAAAAGAAATAGTTTTCCAAATAAGACAGTCATATCAATAATAGAACAGAAAAAGCTAAAGACCAAGGTGGTTGTCTGGGATCTATAATTGAGCCAACATCTCATAATGTAGAGCAATAAGAAAAAGAGATGAAGAGTGTGATAAGAAAGTTAAGAGACATGGAAGATAAATCTAACATCTAAAGACAGTTTTAGGAGGAGAGAACAGAGACAAGGGGGAGGAGAAAAGTCAAAGCAAGGAGGGATACAGATTTCATAAGCTGAGGAATAAGAATCTTCAGGTTGGAAGGGGCTCAAAAAATCTCTCAGTCAACCGAAGGACTTGTATGTATGCATATAAGCATAACCAATGGATATAAGACACAGGGGGAGGGGGGAGGCAGGTGAGGGCATGTGCTGGGGGATAGGGGAGGCCAGGGGGAGGTCAATTGGGGGAAAAAGGAAACATATATACTACTATTTGTAATAATTTACACTATATATATACATATATGTGTGTGTATACATATATACATATATATATGTATATATGTATACACACACACACACACACACACACACATATATATATATATATATATATATATATATATGTATATATATATATTTAAAAATCTCTCAGAATGCCTAAAAGATTCCACCCAAGGTTAGGATATATTTCAGAAGTTCTAAAACATAAGGAAAAAAGCATAAAAGTTCTTTTTAAGTGACATCAGACAACTCCTGGCAAATGCTAGAAGTCTGTGAAGCAGTGCACATATATACATTTTGAGACAAGTAGGGACCCAGGACCATGCAAGTAGCTGGGACAGACACTGCTAGTTACTTGCCTGATGTCACTATTATTTTTTCTTTACAACAGAACCCCAGGTTTTGGGAAGGGAATATCAATTGAGCTTAAAGTATTCCCATCACCAGACTCCTGTGAAGTTCAGAGTGGCCATAACTCAATGCCAGCCAAGGAGTGTAAGCAGAAGCTGATTACTGGAACTTCCTGGAAAGCTTTTTCAAAGGAACAGACTCAACAATCTGACTTTTTCATCCCTTTGTCCCTTCACCCTGGCTGCTTCCTTCTTAGAATGTGCACTAGATTCCTGGGGGCTCACAACTCTCTCATGACCCAAAGGACCAAAGCCTACAGAGTAAGGATGCCAAAAGAGAGGGCAGAAAAAGCCTGATTAAAAATCAAATCATGAAAGTATGCAAAGAAATGTGGAGCAATTTTTAAAAATAATTTTAGAGGAGAAGGTAACACAAAATGCCAAAGCCATAAAAAGAAAACTTAATAAATTTGACAAAAAGCCAAGTAATTAAAGACAAACTGTGAGAAAAAAAAAAGTAACTGCAACTCATATCATAAAAAGCTAATTTCCTAAATATACAATGAAATATTTACAAATTGCTATGAAAAAAATTTAAAACGATTCAAATAGGAAAATAGTCTAAAGATAAAAACATTTCATAGGAAAAAGAATAAATCACCCCTATATGAAAAAATATTTAATTAGTAATAAAATTAGTACAAAATATTGGCTTTGAATATAAATTTTAGCCAAAAGGCAGAGAAGCTACTCCATATAAATTTTAAAATAGCCCTAGCTGATTTGGTTCTGTGGATAGAGCATCAGCCTGTGGACTGAGGGTTCAATTCTGGTCAAGGGCATGTACTTCAATTGCAAGCTCAATCCCTGGCCCCAATTGGAGCACATACAGGAGAGGCAAGCAATCGATGTATCTCTCACATTGACGTTTTTCTCTCTGTGTCACTCCCCTTCTCTTGCACTCTCTTAAAACGTCAATGGAAAAATATCCTTGGGTGAGGACTAACAAAACAAAACAAATAAATCTTAGAATAACCTTGTCTGTATCTATAAAACACTTTCCTATAATTTTGATAGAGATTGAGTTAAGCCTGCATATCAATCTGGAAAGAATTGATATGCTTATTATGTAGTTGTATAATGAATGAGCATTTTTTCACTTATTTTCATCATTTTTTATTTCTTTAATTAATATTTTTTAGTTTTCAACATACAAGTTCTGAATATGTTTTACATCTAAGTATTTAACTTAATTAACATGATTATAAGTGATACTATATTTTTTATTTTGGTGTCCATGTAGTGATTGCTAGACAATCATTTCATCAGAGAATGAGAGTTTTATTGCTTCCTTTCCAATCTGCATTCCTTTAATTTCATTTTTCTGGTCTTATTACACTGGCTAGCATTTCTAAAACCATGTAGAATGAGTGTTAAGAAAGGACTTTCTTGCCTTGTTGTTAAACCTTAGAAGGAAATTTGTCAAATTTATTAAGTTTTCACCATTAAGTATAATGCCAACTATAGGGTTTTTGAAGATGGCTTTTATTAATTTGAAGAAGTTTCCTCTATTCCTTTTTCCCTGAGCATTTTTATCATGAATGGATTTTAAGTGCTTTTTTAAAAAAAAAAAACACACAAAAAAACCAGTTGATATGATCATATGATTTTATTTTAGCATATATACATATGGTGAAATATACTGATTTATATCTGAATATTGAAACAGCTTTGCATCCCTGGAAGGTACAAATGATAAGAGTTATTAATGTAAATTGGTTGTGGAATCTTTGACCTTCACCCAAGCCATCCATTCTCTGAGTTCCACCCCGCTTCCTCACCTGCTGGAGAGTTTGCCAAGGCTGGTTGCAGTGGACACTGATCCATGCAAAGATCACCAGGCTGTGGTTCTGGCAAGTATTACAGGGCAGCCAGCATGCCAAAGAGAGTCCTGTGGGCACATGAGTCTGAAGGAAAGAGTTGTAGTCACCATGCCAAGCTTGCTGCCTGTAGGGCCCATTGAGGTACCAGTTTGAGTTGGCTAACAATTCCTATTTGAGAACAATGTGGCTGATTAATTCTGACTAACTTTGCCCATAAAAATGCAAAATATAGAGGGAGACTGCATTCAGCCCAGCTCTTGTTGGAATGTAGTACTCATGCATAGAAACTTAGAGCAGTGTACTTTGCTACACTCTAAGAATTCATTCTACATTTTTATTTGTGTGGAATAAATTGTCCTCAACAAATTCCAGATTTTGTCACATTCATCTAGTACTAAGTTATAAAAATAACCATGGACCTCAAATATTGTGCATTGGCTAGGGTAATGCATCTCAGAGAGATGAAACCTGGAAATTATTTTTTCTAGTCCAAAGTCTGTATAACATTTAAGATGCTTGAAAAAAGAAGGCAAGATCTGGTGTCTGCAGGAGTTCTTTCTGTGCCTAAGACCCTCAGGGAAGTCAGGAAAGAAGCAAAGATCCATTTAGAAGCAGAGACCATCTATAAATCTAATTCTCTCCCATGAGTCATCTAGAGAGGAATTTACGTATGTCTAGTAAAAGTAGAAAAACATTGTCTAGCATTTTAAATTGAAAGGAATCCATTTTAAGTCCTTTGTTTCCTCTCTAGGTCATTATATCTCCCTCAAGGAAATTTTTCAGACATTTGTTTCCAAATTATTTTCCTGCCCTTATGAAATTTGGATACCAAAGATATATTATGTTTATGTTGATGGGTAATGTTGAGCTTTGGAGGATTACAAACCATTGCAATATCTAATCTTTCCCAACCAATTTTTGTCCCCTTGGGAGCAACATTACCCTTATTAATAATGCCTGTCCTAGGAAAAGTGGTATTTAAATTCTTCACAAAGCAGAAAAAATGAATATCTTAAAGAACCTTTAAGGTTGCTTACATGTACTATCCTCAGAATTGCAATGACAATTTTCTTCTTTTATCTGGGTGTATCTATTGGCATTCTTCAGTCTAGAAACAAGCAAAAAGTGGTTCATTACAATCAAGGAAATGCCAGAGAAGTCAAGTTCAGAAAGTTTTGAAAGGCCTGGAAAGTCATGATCAGGCAACTACCGCATTCTGCTCATCTCCAGTTTCTCTTGAGTGGGTTCTAGGTGAAGACTCTCATCTGTTTCTGCCCAGTGCTGAGTGTCAGCTGCATAAATCCAAATACCTAACTCCCCCATCCACACAATCTTGCAATGTTCCTGCACTGTTATGACAAGGAAGGAGAGTCACAGAGGGTGACTAATACAGCACCATTTGTGGCAATATTAGGTGGCTGGACGTAGCTGTCATTTTTAAGTGAAACAGCTTAATTTAAGAATTTGTGCCCTAGATGGTTTGGCTCATGGATAGAGTGACGGCCTGAGTACTGAAAGGTCCCAGGTTCAATTCTGGTCAAGGGCACATGCTGGGGTTGCGGGCTCCATCCCCAGTGGGGGGCATGCAAAAGCCACTAATCAATGTTTCTCTCTCATCATTGATGTTTCTGTTCATTGATATTTCTCGCTCTCTCTTTTCCTCTCTGAAATCAACAAAAATATATTTTAAAAAAGAATTTGTATAAAACCTGGTATGTCTTAGGCTCGGAGTCCAACTGAGTTTTGGTACATGAACCATGAAATAACTATCAAAGGTGATAACTGCAATGTGTTGATCAAGTTGATTTACTCACGGAGAGGCTTCTTTGATTCCCATTGAACTTGGACAGCCATAACCGTGATGTCAGGTATCAGGGAAACCGAATTTGCATAATAACAATTGATCATACTAGGGTACCTGATCATGCTGGGGTACTGATCATACTGGGGAACTGATCACACTGGAGTATTTGATCATACCGGGGTCCTGATCATATTATGGTACCTGATCATGCTGGGGTACTGATCATGCTAAATACTGATCATGCTGGGATACTGATCATGCTGGAGTTCTGATCATGCTGGGGTCCTGGTCATATTGTGGTATCTGATCATGCGGGGAACCTGATCATGCTGTGCTACAAAGATTTGCCAGAGAAGATAGCTGCTGAATTTGAGGAAGCCTCTAATATTTTGTATCTACACACTGGCTTAATGAGAAATCTCAACTCATTGGGAAATAAATATGAAATGGTTTCTTTTATTGGGTGTCTGCCTCCAACTAAGCTCTGCTGAACTACCCTTTCTCCCTGGACACAGCAATCTTAACTATAGCTGATATGACAACACACATTTTCTGTTACCTTTATTACCAAAGCAGTTTCAATTTAATTCCATAAGAGCTAGCACTGTCCATTTTAAGTCTCCAATTACATAATTAAGGGGGAGCTCTTCTTTTTCAACCCTTTCAGCTTCTGCACAGGCTACACTGGGAGCTGATATCACTTGGCCAGGTCATACAGAGTGAAATACAGTCTGTTTTCACACGCCTCCTTACTCATCTCCACTCACATGTTGGGGTGCAGAGCAGATGGACAGAAATTACTATCTTCTTATGTGGCTACTCATAGCAAGTTTCCACTTTTTCAGACTTCACCTTGGTTGGTCATAATTGCTGACTTGGCTTGATATTTAGGAACTCAAAACAGTGAAGTGGTGGTTCCAACAACCTTGCTGATAAAGGATTCAATTTAGAGACACTCCCTTCGGCTTACACCACCTCTTTTTCTTGTCTTTCAGCCAATAAATTTACCCACTTGTTCTGATGTTCCAAAATGGCTTTGGCCTCTGGCAAGACTATGGTCACAAATTCCAGTTACCCTTCCTAGTCCCAAATCTGGAGTCCATGACCTGTAGAGGATTTATCTTTCACGCTCTCAGGAGCTATACGGAGAAGTCTTTCTCTCTGCCCGGTGGCACTCTGTTCCGTCTCCCAGTGATTCTGCCCCTCTAGTAACACTTAGTATGAGTTCTCAATCCTGCTGACTTGAGGTCATAACCAAGGAATAAACTGTTTAACTTCTATTTGCTGGACTGACTTTCAAAGGTCTATATGAAAAGTTATGAGTGATTCTTTTGAGGTCTCCATCCTATGATTTCAGAGAGCAGAAGAGCCCTGGGAAAGGAAGGGAGAATGGTTTGAGGCATTCATGGCACTTACTCAAGTAGGCAGTCTCATTCCACTGCTGGTTGCCCTCTGGCATTTTGTGGGAGAAGGGTTGGAAAATAGTAGAGGCCATACTTCTTTGCAAGCCCGGATGTGGTGTTTGATCCATTAATGACTAAAAACAGGTTTTCATACACACCACCACCACCACCACTACATGGCTTCTTCCTAAGTCTCTTGGTTTCTTTTTCACCAAAAACATGGCTTTGGGTTGTTAGAGTAACAGATCTGGCTGCTTTCCATCTGATTTCAACTCCATGGGTTTCAGTGCAAATTTTCAAGACAGGGAATCTGATTGGCTTTCTTTGAACAGATGTTTACCACAGGGTCAACCAGATGTGAACAAAATAGGAGTAAAAACATGTAAAAATAGCAGTAAAAACACCGGGTAAAAATATGCCTTCCTAGGCCCTCTCATATATCAGGGCTATCATTAGGATTACTGAACCATATATAAACCAAACTGAGGCATTTTGGAGAGTAAAAGGTGGAGTGACCAATAACCCCTTGAGACAATAGCCATAAATTGGGATTGTCTTAAACAAACCAGGAGGTATACTCATCCTACGTGGAGGAACTTCCACGAGTAGAAAAGTGATTAGACAGGTATACCAGGTACATTTGTGATGTGGTAGAATAAAAATTAGTTTATAATCTCCTTGAGAGAAGGAAATGTGTCTTGTGTACCTTTCTATTTTTGAGTCTAACATAATGTCTGCCAAAAAGGAGGGGCTTAATAAATATCTGTTGAATTAATGAAAATTTAATAAGCTCCAGTATTTTGTTGAAAAAGTAGTTCATGTTTACATGTGAACCTGGAAACTTTCTTCCTACTGAAGGGAAAATACTCAAACCATTCTCTCTGAAAGATGCTTTTGTAGCATTAATCAAGTTGCCCATATTGTGCATTAGACTTAGAACAGTGCCTTTCTTATAGTCTAGCCTAAAACATACCTGCACCAAAGCAACATTGGTGACTCTCAAATTTCTATCCAGAACTTCAGCCATTAACTACAGGGTTAGGATGACAATTCTTTGTCAAGAACTTAAAATGAAATTGCAGTCTCCCTCCCTCGTGGGAGACACCCTCAGCTTCAGGGTAAAACAGAGCAGCAAATGGGATTATGTTGAAACTGGTGGGAAGCAGGAATACAGAAGAGAGGAAGAAAGAGAGAAAGAGGCAAGAAGCTCCCCAAAGGCTCGAGCAAGGCTACAGCCGCGTAAGAACTAGGAACAACCTCTGAGAATCATGGCAGACGGGTACTAGGTATGTATGTGGTAGCTCGTAGCACCTGTGAAAGCTACTGACTTACAGCTACCCTCCTTCTCAAGAACTTCCAGGTCAGCTCCAAATCAAGCCTTTCTCAGGCATCTGAAGCCATTTCCACACACCTTCCTGAAGCCCGCCGAGGCACACACATCAATCAGGGCTGACCACCTCTCCTCATTGCAATATCAATGTGTCATTTTTCTTATAGCGCTGCTCATAGAGCCACCAGCCTCCAGCTCTGTTCCAGAAGGCATCGCTGACTCCAGATACAACAAAAACAAAAATTGTTCAAGAAAATTCCCCTTTTTTACTTTAGACTCTAAAGATTAAAGGATAATTATGTTATTATCCACTATTCATTATTTTGTTTTAAGTGCCTTATAGATGACGCTTTTCTACAAAAACATATATTATTTCCATAACAAGAGAAAAAGAAAAGATATTTAAAGAAAAAATATACCACCTCCGTACCATCCCTCCTTTTACATTTTGAAGCTACATTTTTTAAGTTGTCATAAAATTATATTTTGCAGTTGATTCTTATATTTATTAATGTTCAAGTGGCTTTATCTTTCTTTCTTCTTAAGGCTATGTGACTTTAATTATTGACTATCAATTTCTCTGGAAGGAAAGCACCCCCCTCTCTTCTTGTTCTGTGGGAGCAGCTCAAATGTCCCTCATTTCTCCTCTCGGGGTGGCAGCTGCCTGAACCACAGACATAAAGCCTCAGAGTATTTAACTTGGCTTTAGAGAGTCTCCTTGCAAACTCAAAGTTAATGAAGACAGAAAAGTTATTACAGAGGTGTTCTTGATGGCATGCACAATGAAGACACATTTGTCATTGGTCAGTGACAACAGGGTGTACCCCACTGTGTGTCATTGCCAACCTCGGGCTCTTGGAATTTCCCTGAGACCTAGTCGCCTCAACAGCCCAATAATCACTCAGGTGGTTCATTGCAGTGGGCTCTGCCTCTTACCCTGCTCACTAGTGGGCCAGGTGCCTGACCACCCTCGCTTGAAGGTTGGGAAAATAGCACACTCAGGGACAACTTATTCAACTCACTGAATTGTCACATGTAAGAAGAAAGTAGAGAAAGAATGAGCCTCAAGAAATAAGTCTCCACTTGAAAATGTGAATACTTTTATATATAAGGAAAATTGAAGGGTTACAGGTTTTGATTTGTTGTTAAGGTTTCAGGACATTTTGTGATGGTTTAAGCACACATAATACCATCAATGCCATTTGTTTAGACAGCTGGTTAGCAAGCTATGGCCAGAGGGGTAAACCTGGCCAGCCACCTGATTTTATAAATAAAGTTTTATTGGAACACAGTCACACTCACTTATTTACGTATTCTCTGTGTCTACTTTTGTGCTACAAGGCAGAGTTGAGTAGTGGCAACAGAGACCATATGTGGCCCACAAAACCTAAAATATTTACTGTCTGGCCCTTTATAGAAAAAGTTCACCAACTTCTGCTTTAAACCAACATTGACACCCAGTCTCATTTTCCTTACTCATTTGACAGGAGGACATTTATATTTCAATACAAAAGTAGAATGCATGGCCTCCACATAGCTTATAAGCAGATTGATTTTCTCCATCCACAGGCATTTTCCAGAGTGGTAACAGAGAGCAGAGCTTGGGTCTTGACAGCTGTGTAATTCTGGGCTGATTCCTTCACATCTCATGCCTCCTCATAAGAACGTATCTAGCTCACAAGGTTGTAATGAGGATTAAATGAATGAGCACATGTAAAGAGTCCAGCATATATCTGGACAGAGCGGAGCCTCAATGAACCCTGGTTTCTAAGTAGTTCCTTTTCCTTATCTAGCCATTCCTCTGCACCAGTGGTTCCCAATCTTTTTGGCCATGCCCCACCTAAGCATCTCTAAAATCCTGATGCCCTCCCTGTGACATATGATTCTTATTATTCAAAAAGCGAGCTCCTAGTCTCATGGAGGAAGCCTAAAAGGCCATTAACCAAACAAACTTCTAAAGAACATGGCATCCATGAAAGAGAAAAATAAAAGAATAAAAAGACAGTTGAAGTACCGAGGAAGAAATCACTAAGAAATTGTTTCAAAAAATAATAATATGAAGTGATATGAAAAAATAGCAAATAAAGTTTCAAAACATATAATAGAGACCTGAAATGCATAAATAAATCACATTATATATTTATATACTGTATGTGAGGCCCCTAGAGCAATAAGAAATGCAAAAAATTTACTTTTAATAACTCATTCTTGAATTGCCACCTTTAAAAATCAAATCTCCCCGCCCCCGCCGTGGGGCATGTACCCCATGTTGGGAACCACTGTGGTACACCCAACATTTCATGAAACACACATTTACCAGAAAAGGGGTCAGAAGAAAATGGAACATAGGGCAGAAACCCATTTGCAATTTGGCAAGATCTAAGTACCCTCCCCCTAAGTTGTTTTTCCTAAAAATCATTCCTGACAGCCCATCCACTGGTTGCACTAGAACACAGCCTTGCCTGCAGTGTGGCTCCTGCAGAATGCAAACTAACGGTTGACGAGAACGGTAATACCTAATTGCACTGGAAGCTGCTCAATTCATTAGGGGCCCCAGAATCAGTCGTTACAACTCACTTTCATGCTTCAGCGGCCTAATTGTGTCTTGGACAGACTCACCCCTGGATTCAACACCCAGCTCTCTTCAAAGCGCTCAATAAATTAGTGGCTCTCCGCATGCCCTTTCCCACAGAGGCAGACACACAGGGTCGGGCAACCTGGGTTTGAAAGCAGTAAAGTTAATCAGGTCTTTGCTCAAAGCTAGTCCAGAGAGCACAGAGTAATTTGCCCCAAGCACCAGGCCTGTGCTACCCCTGGATAAAACTGCTGAATCAATTAGTCTAATTAAATGAGGTGGAAAATGACTCCTGCAAATAAGTTGCCATGAAAGGCAAGTCTTAATTTGGCCTAAGGGAAAGCAAACAGCTCTTGCCTGTGTCTTGCCAGAGTCTATGAATGGGGAATAATTGGCAATTCATGCGTGTGTGTATTTTTAAGTTCATGGTACAAATATGTTTTCGTTGACAAGCAGCTGAGGCTTTCCTGGGTATAAAGAGAGGGTTCTAATTAAGGGATAACATAATTGTGTGTGTTGGCTGAAATGCCACATGTGTGCCCTGGCTGCAGACATCAGGGTCCTAGGACCCAGCCCACTGTGAGGAGTGGGGGCTTAGGCCAAGACGGACCCCCACAGTGCCACCTAACATCAGCCAGTCAGCCTCTCTCCTCTCTCAGGAGATGTTTCCTCATCTCACTCAGGAATCCCTTGCAAGTGACTTAGGAAGAAAAGCTGCGAAGTTAAAAATAAAAATTAAAAAGGTGTCTTCATCTCAGGGGATCTACTGCAAACCTTAAGAAGATGCTGAAGAACTACATTTCTGCATGTAGGAAGGCGATCAAAATCACTTGGTCTAAGTCGGTGTGAGTATAGTTTGCCTAGCTCTTCCACAGCCCTCAGCCTGCTCCTACCCAGCCCACTTGCAGGGAGAACTCTGAGACCTCTGCATGACTGAGGAGGCTGTAGGTCCCTGGAATCCTCAGAAAGGTGCGTCTACAAACCCAGCAACACTCTGTTACCCATGCTGACCTCCTTCAGAGGGTAACTTTGATAAGTATTTTCACAAGAAAAGTCTCCTTTGGATGTCTTTCTGAAAGATTTCTTCCCCAATAGGATGGTGTCTCACAGGAAATTAGGCTGAGGTAGGGTGTGAGAAGGAATCCCTGCTACCTGTGGGAAATTTAAGATAACCACAGGATGTGACCTTCTCCCAACACCCTATTCCTGGATGTGGGTCGGACTCAGAGCAGTGTGGTTTTGAGCCCCAGGGACAGTTCTGATGATCAAGACTGACTGATACGGTATTCTCAGTCTACTCAGCTCCCACCCCTGATTTCCTGGGACCCCTTTACAATGCGGCCTTCAAGCCCCTACTGTTTGCCAGCTTTTCTTTGTGAGCTCAGCTCATCTCCACGGTGGGCTCCTGAAACCCCCATCAGTGTCATGCCCTCCTTTCATCTAACTGGAGACAGTAAATGACCAGCTAATGACCCAGCCAGGGGAGAATCAATAGACCTAAAGGATTCTTAAAAAGAGGGTGCTTGATGCGATGAAGGGACTTAACAAACACAATCTTCAATTGACGGAGAACTGTGGCTTCATGACCTTTGACTATCAAGAGAATTAGTAGCAGTCCCTCTATGCCAGGACAGGACTCAGTTTTTGAGCAATTAAGTTTATGAGGCAGCATACAGTAGACCCCCTTATATGAGGAATATGATCCAAGACCTCCAGTGGATGTCAGAAACCAAGATATTACCAAACCCTGTATATACTATGTTTTTATCTGTACATACACACCTAGAATACAGTTTAATATATACATTAGGCACAGTAAGATATTAACAATAATAATCAATAATCAAATAGAGCAACCATAGTAATATACTGTAATGAAAGTGATGTGACATTATTAAGTAAATTAAAGATCACTTGAACTCTAACACTGTGATACCTTGACAGTTAATCTGATGACTGAGCCAGCTTCTAAGTGACTAACAGGCATGGAGACACTAGACAGAGGGATGATTCCTGTCCCGGGCAGGACAGAATGGTTTGGTGTGAGGTTTCATCACGGGACTCAGAATGATGCACCATTTAAAACATGAATTATTTGTTTCTGGAATTTTTCATGTGATAGTTTTGGACCACAGTTGACCGTGTGTAACAAAAATGTCTGAAAGCGAAACAGCAGCTTAGCGGGGGACTACTGGGGCTTGGAGTTGAGAGTATTGGTTCTAAAACTAGCCCAAGGGACGGAGATGGAAGGGTGGATGAAGGGAGGAGAGGTGATCAGGGAAGGATTACTAACCTGCAATGTGCTATGCTCTTTACAGACATCATCTCATTTAAGCCTCCTCCCAAACCTGTGGAATTTATCATCCAAAGAGGGACATTTTAAAAAGAGCCCTCTTGACAATGCTCAGAAGTCATACAACTTATGTTCCATTTATCTGTAACTTTATCTGACCCAACCCTCATCCTTGAGCCTATTCCATCCTCAAACCCCCTTTCATCCCTAAGGTGAGGCTCAGGGATGTGTGGGAAGTAGAAATGTGTCTTCTTATAAGTGATTTGCTAATTTTCCAAGGCTGACATTTTGATCGCTTTCTTTTTCGTGTCATAAAATTTTGTGTGAATGCCAACATCCTATCATCACTACCAAAATGCCAAGTCAAATGCTCAGATTACCCATTATCATCCCCGTTGTACAGATGAGGGTGCAGAGGTTAAAGAACGGGCCCACGTTTGCAGAGTTAGACGGTAGTGGATACAAGGCTATCAAGCCATGTGTGTCGGTTATTTTGAGCGCTGAGTTTTCACTCCCTGACCCTCCCTTACACTTCTACAGGGATTTGAGGTTGCTCGACACAGCCCAGAGGTCACCCACTCACTCAGCTTCCTACCCCACACTTGGAACAGAACTCATCTTCTCTGAGTGCCTGGGATCATGGGTCAGCTTGAACAGGTCTGTAAACACCTCATGCCTCAATTTCCCTATTAACTTCCCAGTAGCTTATTGTGTGGAATTAGTCTGAAAAAATGTCGGGAGGGGAATAACATGTTCTTATGAAAATTTAAAAAACAAAGTAAAAAAAGATGCTATAAGGAAAAGCTTTCTGCCGAACCGGTTTGGCTCAGTGGATAGAGCATCAGCCTGCGGAGTGAAAGGTCCCAGGTTCGATTCCGGTCAAGGGCATGTACCTTGGCTGCGGGCACATCCCCAGTTGGAGGTGTGCAAGAGGCAGCTGATCAATGTTTCTCTCCCATCGATGTTTCGGACTTTCTATCCCTTTCCCTTCCTCTCTGTGAAAAATCAATAAAATATATTTAAAAAAAAAAGAAAGAAAAAGCTTTCTTTTCTGACAGGTGCCATTTTTCTCAGACCCCCATGGATTTAAAGTGGGCCACATGTTACCTTTTTATTTTTTTAGCGTATACAAGGATCGGGTAAATGGATCCATACTATCAGTTTCTATTCTGTAAGTAACAGTCAATTGTTCAGAGGGTGGGAGAAACACTTGAGCTTAGGGCAGCAAGGAGAGCCCCTGAGAAGGTCTGGCACTGGATGGGAAGGATGTTCTCAGGCTACACGTTCGCACTCAGGCTTGTGAAACTGAGATTCCTGTTTATTTTCATTGCTTTTTATCGGTGAAGTTTTCCTCTGAAACCTGAACACACGAAACAACAGATCATCCCACCTAAATCCCAAAAGAAGTGCCACAATGAACCAAAAATTAACTTTCTCTGCTCAACTTTTTAGAAATGGGGGCAGGGAGTGGCAAAATTTTATTTTATTTTGTCAAAGGACAACAAGCTTCCAGAGTTAGTCACTGCCACATTTGGCCATTTCATAAACACACAAGAGATGGAACAGAACGGGCAGGTATCTCCTTTCCTAGCCCTGGGGTTACTGGTGGACCCCGTGATTCTGGAATCTTCTCTGCCTCTCACAACTGCCAAGCATTGGTGGTCTCTCATTTCTTAGTGTCTGTGAAGATTGTTTTTCAACTTGAAATATACCCCCTAATTTGAAAACGAATGGGTCTTCTTTAAAGAAATCATATTTACCAGCATTTAAAGAGGTCTACTGCGTCCTAGGCTGAGACACAGGGGTCAGAGGTTGGGATAGAGGGGGGTGCAAATAGACTGGCTGAGACCCCCTCTGAAGTTCTTATCCAGCCCGCTGATCAGCATCACAGCCTGGGGGAAAACAAAAAACAAAGCACAAAAAAATTGTCTTAAGCCATAAAATAACTCCATTCCTAAATAAAGAAAACAAATAATCAACCATCATATCTACATCATCCCCACATTGGAGAGTAAGTCAAGCATCCCCCAGTTGTGCTCAAAAGGATCAGTGGTGCTCTGGGGAGCAGTGTCTCCACAAGCCTCATTGAAGGAGCCTGTGGGAGCCGCCCCCCCACCGCACCCCGAATCAGAGCTCTTCCCAAATAGCATTCTAAAGTGCTTTTTAACCTCTGCATCGCTACTAACGCAGCAAGACTCCGAGGGGTTGGGTTGAAGCCAAGGTGGATTAAGTGGAATTGTAGAAGTGTTCCCAATAAGCAGTTTCCTACTATTAGCAACTTCTCGCCTAAAACCAAGGCTCACCGTCTCCCCCTCCTTTTCTTTGCCAAGAAGAATGTATAACAATTTCTGTTGTGTGAGACAAAGAGCGTGCATGTGTGTGCAGTGAGCCATGTATGTACATATGCACCTATGCACAAGAACTGCCTGGTCATATCCTTACTTCACTGTTTTCTCTCTCTCTCTCTCTCTCTCTCTCTCTCTCTCTCTCTCTCTCTCTCTCTCTCTCTGTGTGTGTGTGTGTGTGTGTGTGTGTGTGTGTGTGTGTAAACATATATAGATATATATCTTTTCTCTGTTTACTGATTCTCTTCCAAAATTTTCTCCAAATCTGATAAACCATTCTTTTCTATTTCTCTTTCTATCCAAACCAGGTTTTCTGTTGTGTCTGCTTCAGGCATCATAAAACAAAGGTTAATTCTTTTAACAACCCCAGGACCTGGAGCTGCTGTTGTCAGCTTTCCTGGCTGGCCTTGACCCTCCGGGATATCTCCCACCAGAATTCCCCAGACACATGCCATCAACATGGCCAGGCATCTCATATGCTCCTTCTGGGTTATGTTATAAATTTTGGCTGAGACATCAACACATGTCAACATGTTACTTTCAGTGACATGTTTGTCTTTTCTTTGTTAGCTTTGGTTCAAGGCCGTGAATCCATTTCGAGAAATGACGTTTCCAATTGTAAGCAAAAGTCTATCATGCTTCATGGACTTGGGGGTTTCTCTATGCCTGTCTCTTCCTTCCATCACTTTCCCCTGCCCCGCCCCCCCTCCGCTGTATTTTTCTTAGAAGTCCAAGTGAAAGGATATTTGATGATCAAAGTGAATTTAACTGGCAGGGCAGGAGCGAACACAAACCGATGAGCTCCCAGGACTTCTGTCTTTTGTTGGCTCTCCCTGAGTTTGGGGGATCACAACCATGTCTCCTTTTCACCTGAGCACTGCAATTCTCCCTCCCTCCCTCCCTCCTTCCCTTCCTTCCTTCCTTCCTTCCTTCCTTCCTTCCTTCCTTCCTTCCTTCCTTCCTTCCTTCCTTTCTTTTTCTTTTCAGTGACAACAGAGGTCAATGCTCAGGTTTTAATCTTGCTTGGTCAGATCTCCTCTCTCTTTCTTCATTGGCGTCCCGACAGCATCCCTTCCAGGAGTTCTGGGAGCTCCACAGTCATCCCCTCCTGCTCCAGAGGGCTGCTTCTCTGCTCACTTCCTTTTGCCTGGAGACAGCAACTGACCCTGGAGGCCCTCCCATTCCCTGTTGTGGAAAAGGAGGTGCCACAGCAGCCTGGCCGGAGGATGTGGCTTCTGAAAAGTGGCCGAGAAGTGACGGTGCGCTACCCATTCAGGTCGGCTGAAGGTGCCAGCAGGGAGCCAGCTCAAAGGTAGCAAAAGAAACATGGTTATTGCCCCTTTCTTTAGAAAACAAAAGCTTCTCAGGTTTTGAACAAATAATATTAATATACAGCTTGAACATGCATCTTCATCATCAACTTTACCTCTACATTAGCTTTAAGTAGTCCAGAAACCCATGCACAAAGGATAAACAACCCTTAGGCAATAATAAACCAGAAATTGGCTGATCAGAGTTCTGTCCCCAGAAGCGATTCTGAGGGACCCTGGGCAAGTGATTTAATTGTGTTCCGTGTCATTTTTCTCATCTATAAAAGGGGCTGGGGGAGGGGTGAACTTAAACCTCTAACTTTCTACGGCTTCCAAATTTGTTCTGAGTGAGCAAGCCATATTAGAACAAGCATGTCTTCTCCCAAGGCAACTACTTTGAAGGAAAAATATATTTATTTGGATATACAAGTCCTGGTGTTTGTTAAAAAAAATAGATTTTCATTGCTTTATAGTCACACCTCGTATATTCCAGCTTCTGTTAGAAGCCTTTTATGACTCTGTCATTCATAAATTTGTCCAAACTCTTTTTTAATCCATTTACATTTCCTGTCTGTACCGCCTCTCAGGGTAATGAGTTCCATAACTTTATTACGTGCTAGGAAAAGTATTATTTCCTTGTTTGCCCTAAACTTAGCTCAAGCTTCCAACAGCCTGCTTGCCTTCATATTTCAGAATCTGATGACCAAGTTCCTCCATCATCTTTGCTTTACAAATAGGAATTTACATCAACTTGGACTGCTCTGTAAAGCAGCAGCCCACTCCCAACCCTCATGATTCCCTAAATCATTCCAGTTACTTAGACATTAAATGTGGGTACCGATGGAGTAAGGAAGTCCTAGCTCGAAATAACTGAGAGGCAGGGAGCCTGGAGGTCTAAAGGCTTTCAAGTCAGACAAACCTGGGCTCAGATTCCAGGCCTGCCGCTCGCTGTGCGGTCTTTCGGAGCCTCATTTCCTCAACTGGAAAATGGAATACAGTGCTGACCTCAGAAGCTCTAAGAATGGACCCATATGATTTTTGTAATGTGCCCAGCATAAGGCCAGGTCATTGTTAATATCTCCCTAAATCCAGTGGTGGGAAGGTGATGGTTACTGAGTGCCGAGAAGCTAGGTGGACTTTAATGTGCAAGGTGTTCTAGAGCTATTGTTCATATTGTGAGCGGGGCCCAGGTAAGTGGCTGGCAAAGAACAGTGTACGCTTCATTGCATGAGATGATGGTGAAAAGCTGTGGGTGGCAGCAATGTTCTGAACACTGGAAGTGGGTAGAGTTTAAGGGGAGATCTTTGGCAATAGATCAATAGGAAATGTGATCTCAGTTGGAACTAAAGTGGCACCAGATCATGGACAATAAATATTTACAAGGTGGTAGAGGAGATTTTAAATAAAAATAAAAAGGAGGAGGAAGCCCGTACACTCTTTCCAGAAAAATGGCCTGAGTCAAAGGGAGGAAAAATTCAATTTCTATCTTTTACTTGAATGTGTGACCTTGAGCAAGTCAAACCTATTTGTATGTATAGCTTTCTTTGCACATAGAATTGAATTAAGCTACTTCACTAACTTGCAAACCATGCTCCTTGGGACCTATATATGGGGGAGAAGAGGAAAGAAACAGAGATGATAAAGGATATGAGTTTTCATCCCTAATTCAATCCAAGTAGCTATATCTCTAAGGTCCTAAGATTGGCTCATCAAGAAAAATTTCATGGAGTCAAAATTACTTTTTAAATGTCTTAAATCACCTAAATATATACTGTGAAAGTTCAAAGGAACTGAAACCTTGGGAGGCATAGCAGAGCCACCCTTCCCACCTCACACATGCTCCGTAGTGTACCATCACGAAGCCAAGTGGCAAGCTTAGCTTCTCTCTCTCTCTCTCTCTCTCTCTCTCTCTCTCTCTCTCTCTCTCCCTCCCTCCCTCTTTCTCTTTCTCTCTCTCTCACACACACACAAACACACACACTCACACATACAGTTAAATAAATGCATTAACTAATGCTACTATAATGAGCTTCCGTTTAAGATTTAAATTTTGGTTTGTAAAAAGGCTTCTGAAGTTATAAAGAACAACAAAAAATACCACTAGATTAGATTCTGGGGTGCCTTCCACTCTAATAGGATGGGGTTCCAATAAGAAGAATGTAAGCTTTGGATTCAGGAGTCTTTTTTTTTAATATATATTTTTTATTGATTTGTTACAGAGCAGAAGAGAGAGGGATAGAAAGTCAGAAACATCGATGAGAGAGAGACATCGATCAGCTGCCTCTTGCACGCCCCCTACTGGGGATGTGCCCTCAGCCAAGGTACATGCCCTTGCCAGAATCGAACCCGGGACCCTTCATTCCACAGTCCGACGCTCTATCCACTGAGCCAAACCGGTCTCGGCTTTTTTTTTTTTAATATATATTTTATTGATTTTTTTACAGAGAGGAAGGAAGAGGGATAGAGAGTCAGAAACATCGATCAGCTGCCTCCTGCATACCTCCTACTGGAGATGTGCCCACAACCAAGGTACATGCCCTTGACTGGAATTGAACCTGGGACCTTTTGGTACGCAGCCGATGCTCTAGCCACTGAGCCAAACCGGTTTCAGCGGATTCAGGAGTCTTATTAAAGGGATTTGGAGAGAATCCATTCACATAAGAGCAAATTGGGACAATGTATTTGCACACCTAATCAGACAAGCAACAGGTGTGGGAAGTAGATGGAAAATAAGCCAAAGTATATAAGCATTTCTGCATGAATGCTGGAAGTCTAACAACAACAAAAAGCAACACTTGGCATCCAGGCGATTCATAACCCAACTGGCGTCCCCACAAGCAACTGGTTACAAGAAAGGAATGCGGAAGACTCTATAGGCTATTCCCTGAAGACATCTTCCCAATGTGTAGCCAGCGCCAAAAAGACTCATAAAATTCCAGGCACATCATCAGCATGATTGCTTTATAAAAATATATAGATACCTTATCCAACTCCTGATTTAAGGCATGGTGCAACACAACTAGAGTAATTTGCATTGTTCTCATTCTCCTGCCTCAGAAAGATATAATGAGCTGCACAAGGCAACTCATAAAACACACAGAGAAAATAGAGCAAAAGAAACAAGAGGAAGAGAGTGAGAAAGGAAGAAATGAAGGACAGACTGAAGTATTCAAAAAAGAAGACTGATACAAGATTCTTCAACCAGGAACACTTGAAAGGGATATTACCATTACCTACAAAATATCTACACAATTACAAAGGAGAAAACAAGGTGGCCATGGTCTTTTCCTGATGACTTCCTTCCGCCACCCCTCCTCCTCACTACACCTCCCCCAAGCAGAAGCTTAGAGAAAGTAGCATGGGGACTAACAAAAAGCGTACTCTATCCAATACACTAATGCTACTGTCATGTACTTAAAAGATATCTCACAGGTATAGTGTCCACATTTATCCACAAAAAATGCTTGGAACTTGTTATTCCATCAGGAGAATCCAACAAATGTTATAAATAATTAAAGAAATATTAGAAAACATTATAGACAAATGTGGGAACTTGATTTAAGGACAATGTAGCTCTTTGTATATTTTTGACCAAAAAACAATCCATTTCTGTTTCTTATGGAAAGTTATCTTCTTCAACCAGGAGCATGACTCTGAAGGTCATTCCAATGCGTTCACGTTTCCCCACTAGGTTGCTTATACCAGGAGGCAAGGACCAGGTCTTACACTCCTCTATATGCATCTAAAGTTCTTATCTAGTGCATTGCCTAGTACATATTCAGCAGTCAGTCATGCTTGATGAAACAAACTGAATTGCATTGATGCATTGCAAGAGCTGGGAAATGTGGTCTCTCTCTATGCACTCTCTTGGTACTTTCACTGTTCCCTTTAGATCCTTAAGGTCAATCCCCAATAATTAATACATTTCTTATAATCTAGAAAATATTATTTTTGTGTGTTTTAAAAAACTTCTTGGAAAGATACAACCTATTTGGTTTCCCAAGCTTTTCATCTAATAAATGTTTTAGAAAAGTATGCAATTTGAATAATAGCAGAATAAATCAGCCTTAACCTATTGTGATAATGGAAAACAGTACCAATCAATTTCAAAGCAAATGCTAGTATTAGTACATCCAAGTAAAACAGCAGTCAACCAACAATTCTCTTCAGAGCATGCCTGCTGGTGCTGAACCCTTGAAGGAAAAGAATATTCATGAGGTCTTGGGAGTTGTCATCATCCTCTTTGAGCAGCAACCAACCAGGATGCAGGAATTGGAAAGTCTAAGTCCTGTCTATCAAGGAAGCACTATGTGGTCTCAGGTGACTGATTTAGCCTCTCTGGGCCTCAGTTTCTTTCTTTCTTTCTTTTTTTTTTTTTTTAAATCTTTATTGTTCAGTATATTAATTACATTGTTCCCCTTTTTTCCCCCTATAGTTCCCCTCCACCTTCAGTTTCTTCATATGTAAAACACAAAGGTTACTGAGTAAGGTCACTAGCACGCAAATCCCAAAATTTTGTTCCTTAAATTTTATTGGTTAAAAAAAAGACTGTGCTCCCAGAAAATGAGGTTTTCATTACTATATTTGAAAAGATAAATCTCTAACTTACTCTGAGTGTGTGTGTGTGTATGTGTGGTGAAGAAAGTGAGGAGGGTAATATAAGGCAAAGTTTAATGATAAACTCCCTTTAAACTTTTCTAATTCTAAGAGAAACCCGATTTCCTCTAGGAGAAATTGATATGACCACAATTCACACCTCATTTCCATGCTTATATGTGTCAATGAGACAACCCGTTAAGAAGAAATATTCCTTCTAAGAATCTTCTTATGGCCCATCCTCTGCTCCACTATTGGATGAAAACCTCCTGGAGCATAGAGGTCTTAAGCCATGGTCCTGAAAGGTTCAAGAAGTAGACAAGTAGAGACCTGTGTGAAATGAATGGGATCAACAGAACTGTAAAAAAGAAGTGGGCTGTGGAGAAATACTGTAAGTCTTGCTAGAGAAGTCAGAGAGGTTGTGGCTCATTTTAGATGACTATATACCCACAAGAAGACAGAAGCCTGTCCCAAAAGATTCTACAAAGTCTTCCAGATTCCAGCTTTTCTTTTCTTTTTTAACCAGCCATGGAGAATTGAAATCAGTGAGTGACATACCATGCAGAGCCATGACAATTGTCCAAGACAAAGGAAATGAGAACAAGAAAGGGCATATTCTTTAAAGAAGGTTCATGGGCCAAAATGGTTAGTTCTTGGCCCACACTTAAATGCTACAAGATTTTTGATAAATAAATAGAATAAAAATAAAAACCCTTGCTATTCAAATTGCATGTGAAATATGAACCTACTACAGACATCTTGAAATGTTTTCAGCATTGTTATCTACAAGGCTTTCTCCATTCATATGAACAATAGGCCTGACTGTGTTGCAACAAGAATGGATAATGAAAGGTCTTGTTCACTTGCAGCCAATAACACATGAATTGAAGGCATGCTTTTCCCTGTGGCAAAAGAGTATATAACAAAGTAGAATGTGTGGCCTCTGCCCACAGGGAGATCACAATCCAATGGGTGAGGTAAATTAGACGTGTGCCCAAAGTTAAACCCAAGAGAGGACAAAAGACTAACACTGACAAGATATGCAATAACAAGAAGATAGAGTGAGACTAAGCAGGTCAAGGAAGGTTTCACAAAGCAGGGCTTTTTAAAAAGAATATGTTTTTATTGATTTTAGAAGGATAGAGGGAGGGGGGGAGAGAGAGAGAGAGAGAGAGAGAGAGAGAGAGAGAGAGAGAGAGAGAGAGAGAAACATCATTGTGAGAGGGAAACATAGATTGGTTGCCTCCCACATGCACCCTGACCACGTACCCTGATCAAACCCATATGCTGGGTATATGCCCCGACCAGGAATCAAACCGCAGGCCTTTTGATGCAAAGGACGGTATTCAACCAATTGAGCCACGCTGGCATGAGCAAGAAGGGCTTTGAATAAGTGGGCATGAGGAGTACAGTGAAGAGGAAAGGAGAGAAATTCAAAAAGCTGGGAGAATGAGTATAGTCACTAACATCAAAGGAGAATGAGTAGTTCAGACAGGCTGGCCTGGAGAATCACCATTTGGGGGCAGAAAGATAAGACATTGCAATGACTTGGTAGATCAGTTGGCCAGGCTAAACAACTCCAACTTTATCCTATGAGTAGTAAGGAACTTTTAAAGGTAAACAATGTAAGATAGGGTCTTGGTAATCCCAAAGTCCCTAATCATTTTTGTGAGTGGTATTCTTTGCTCCTAATAGCCATAATAACACTATTCAGAGGTGCCTTCATTGCATGGGGCTTTAACAGCTCTTTTTCTTAACTTATAGGCACCTTTCAACATTGAAAAAGATCCTAGAATTGGAAGAAATCTAAGTATCAAATTCTATTTCTTAATCAATGCAGAATTTTTTTCCTGAAATATCCTCAAGAGCAATATATTCCTGGAATTGGCACAGTATATCGCATGAAGAAGAACTCAATAAAGCCTGGTGACTGAGCAAATGAATCCAGTCATTGCTTCACTTTGGTCATTGTGATCGCACTTGCTGAGATAGGCAGCATTGACTCTAGAAAGTTCCTTATGACTTTGAGTTGAAAAGTCTGTCTCCCTATTTCAACCACCTATCAATTCTAGTTCTGTCATCCAAAAAAATAAAGATATACTAATAAATAAGTAAATAAGTAATCTACTCATTCTTCCACATCATCACTTTTTTAACTATTTGGAGACATTTGTTGGGACTTAATCTTTTCCTCTCCAAAGAAACATCTTCAGTTCCTTCCTAGAGCTCCTAAAAACCAACCCACTAGTGTGAATTTTCTTCCTTTTAATTCAGGGAGAAAGATGGGTTGTGTAAAAGGGTTAGATTATAGATTTGAAGGAGGCAGTCTCCCAGAAGCTAGAGCCATGAGTCCCTGAACTTCTGAGTATGTACTATACTACCTGAGGGTGAAGGGAGTTAGGGGGGACGGGTTCTGTCTTGACTGCAGCCAAGACCACATGGCCACTTTCCAAACTTCCATGCTATAAGTTCTATGGGACCTGTCATCCTCCTACTGCTTCCATTCGCATCGTGACATTTTCCCAGGAAGAAGCCCTCTCAAGATCCTGCTGGTAGCCTTTGCTGCTAGCCTCTGCCTATTCTAAATCATAGCCATTACCCACTTCCTCAGCTCACTCTCCAGTGCCTCAAGGAAGCAAAAGCAGCTGATTCCTCATCCTCCACACCATAATCCTCCAAATCCTCGAAAGCCTTCATTAAATCACAATTCCACCAATGTCACCGCACCCCTAGGCTTCAGGTAATGCTCTGCTACAAAACAGCCCTTCACCTTCTCAAGGGGATCATAGTCAGATTTCTGAAAAACAAAACAGAAAATACTAGAGTTCATCATATGTAATAAACATAAATATGGTTTCTGGAAGTTTTCTATTTTATGTACAATAATAATTTTTAGTTATGCATATAAATATTCTTCATGCACTGAAATGAAATGTTAAGTGTCTTTGTTATTGTGGGTTTGGGTCCAAAGAATCTACTAAACACAGTTTTCTGCCAGCTGAAGCTGTGGTTGTCCATAGCTAAATTTGAGCCTATGTAAGAGAAAGAGAGGTTCTGAGAGTAGACACCATATCTGTCATATTGACCTCTGCACCCTTGTGCTACCCTCAGTATGTGCATAAAGTGGTGTCTAATTAACATTTGCTAAATGAATGAAAACCACTCACAAGCTGGGTGACTTCTGGGACTTGTATCCTCATTTAGAAAATGAGTTTTTCAGCATTTCATGATGAACTTGGAGTTCCCTCAGACTCTACCCTAAGAACCCATTACCATCTCTGGGTTCTGGAGAATGCTTCTGCAATGGCAGGGACTGGCTCTGGTAACTTTTCTCTTCCCCCAAATTCACACGCTACAAACCACCACCTCTGCGTAGGAAGTAGTGAGAATAAGCTGGTACTGAAAATGGGTGAAGAAAAAAAAAATAAAGTAAATCCTGCCCAGTGTATGTCAGACTGTGGTTTGTACTAGATTAATGAAAGCTCCACATGGCATAATTGTGTTTATAGTGAGCTTATAGGAGTTTTTCCTTAAGGTGGGGGAAAGGGGGTCGGGTTAAACAAATTATTTAGGTTTTCTGACCTGAACTGGCAACAGTGATGGGGAGCAATAGCTGAGGAATCACCTTCCCAATTCCAGCCCAGATTATGCTCACCTAAAGTTCCTTTGCAGCCAGATGCTGGTCTTCCATTGGGGAGCTGGAAGGAGACTCCTGAGCGCTATCTGAGAACATCTGAAGCCTCAAAGTGTTTCCTGTGGGCATAATGCACTTTGTAAAACTGTGTAGAAGCAACTTCCAGGTACAAGGCAGCAAGTGTTGGTATTATAGGAATTAGAGGTCCTGCTTTTTGGATGGAAAACTGAAGTAACTGAGCACATTTAATTGGCCAGAACTAGAATCCTGCCATCTTTATTGCTATCACTCACTTTTCTTCCTAACACAGAAATACTCCATGGAATTACATGCAGCCCACATCTACAGGAGGGTAACATTCTGTTGTTCTGTCTCATAGAAAATCTAAGTCCTACCTGTTGAGCTGACACAACACCAGTAAACTAGTCTGAATGAAAATTTTACTGAATGAATTCAATGAACAACCTATTGCACTGGCATATGTGACTTTTTTTTGGTCTAAAAGCAAATTAATTTTAACTGCAGCTTGGGGAGTGTGGATATAATTTTGCTTAGTTTTTATGGATGATTTTTTTCCCAGTCAATCCATATCCATTGCCAGTTTCTCTTTAGCCTCGGAAGATATTTTTAGGTATGAGACTGTACTAACAGGATATATGTAATTTATTGGCCATACTTTTCTGTCAACTAGTCAGTCATGTTTTATTCCAAATTACAGGTCTCAGCCCAGGTCTGGGATGCATCCACATTAAATGATTGTGGATCATTTATTTCAGAAATGATCGGTTGGAGAAAATGTGCTTTGCACAAGAGAAATGAAATCCCACAGAACATCAAGTTTCCTATTTCCTTGAGATCCTCATTTTTTTCATTTAGCCCCTATTTTAACTTTTCCTCCCTCTTACTTAAAGGTCTTGGAAGGATCCAAAAACAGACCTTGAAAGACCAGAGTGCAGCTCTCACCACTTCCAATGGTAATGTTGGCTTTCCCCTTGGAGCTGTGCTCATATCTGGCCCAGGAATTGGAGAAGCTGAGGGCCAAGCCAGCAGATAAGCTCCAAGAGTGCCTGCCCATACTTTTTTGGACAAAAGTGGTAGCAAAACAATCACACATACTTGAGTTTGTGACAATTCTCAGGTACTCTTTATAAGTATTTAGATTGTTTTATTTATTTACTCAAGGCCTGGTGCATGAAATTTATGTATAGGTAGGGTCCCTAGGCCTGGCTGGCGATCAAGGCCGATTGGGCCTTCCGGCTGCTGGCCGGGGCCTTCCTTCATTCTGCACCACCTCCTGATGGTCAGCGCACATCATAGCAAGTGATTGAACTCGCAGTCTCCCGGTTGAACTTGTGGGGGGACAATTTGCATATTAGACTTTTAAATATATAGATGCTTTTAAAGGAGATATAATTTACATATTGTGAATCTTAGGTATAACTATGATTAGATAAATACATAATTCTATGTACACATGCCCCTATCAATATGTAGCATACTTCCAATATTCCAGAAACTTCCTCCCAGTCAACACTGCTCCCCATCACCACCACCAGAAGTAGCCACTCTTCTGATTTCTTTGGCAACAGATTTGCTTTGCCTATAGCAGAACTCTGTGCAAATTAAATCATACAGTATTTACCCTTTTGTAATATGTATTCTTTTACTTACCATAATATTTGTAAGATTGCCTATGCTGTTACATGTGTCAGTAGATCATTCCTTTTCATGCTGAGTAGTATTCTGGTGAATATTTCTGTACAAGGTATTTGGTGAAGGGGATGTGATATCACTTGGGTAAATACTTAAGAGTAGAATGACTGAGTCATAAGGTAGAGGTATGTTCAATTTTATTAGAAACTTCCAAACTATCTTTCAGGGTGAGATATTATGGGCTGAGTTGTGTCCCTCCAAAATTCACATGTCAAAGTCTTGATCCCCAGTACCTCAGAATGTAACTGTGTTTGGAGATAGAATTTTTAAAGAGGTAATTAAGTTAAAGTGAAATCATTAGAATGGGCTCTAATCCAATATGATTGCTGTCTTTATAAGCAGAGTAGATAAGGATGCAGAAACACATGGAAGGAAGACCATGTGAAGACATGGGGAGAAGACAGCCATCTATAAACCAAGGAGAGAGGCCTCAAAACAAGCCAACTCTGTCAGCATCTTGAGATCTTAGACTTCTAGCCTTCAAAATTGTGAGAAAACAAAAAATACATTGTTTCAGCATGGACCTCATGGACCTCTTGGACCTCATGGACCACCAGTGATTATGGGCCACCAGTTGGTGACTGCTGGTTTAAGTCACCTACTTGTCAGTATTTCATTATGGTTGCACTAGCCAGCCAACTAAAAAAATGTTAATTCCATTTTTATACTCTCTTTTTATATGTCTGTGAGTTCTATTTGCTCCACATCCTCGCCAACACTCAATGTTGACAACATTTTTATTTTTAGCCATTTCAGTGGGTGAATAGTACATATTATTGTAATTTTCATTTGCATTTCTAAGTGATATTCAGCACAATTTTGTGTGCTCATTGGCCATTCATTTATCTCCTTTTGAGAAGTGCCTGTTCAAGTTTTTTGTCTTTTTATTTATTGAGTTGTAGAAGTTCTCTACATATTCTGTACAGAAGCTCTAAAACAAGTAATAGATTGCAAATGATTTCTCCCAATCTAAGACTTGTTTGTTCATTGCCTTCCCAGTAAGCTTTTAAAGAATGTAAATTTTTAATTTTAATAAATTATGTATCACTTTAATAACTATTAATTTCTGTGTACGTTCTAAGAAATCTGATCCTAGTCCAACGACCTTTTAGAAACTATGTCTTCATGTTGTCTATGATCCATTTTAAATGAATTTATGTGTATGATTTGAGGTATAGAATATGGTTAATTTTTTCATATATATTCTAGCACAATTTGTTGAAAAGGCAATTTTCATTGAAATTAATAAACATACTTGGGTGAGGATTAACAACAGTAACAAAAATCCCTATATCCAGACATTAATTAGATTTCTCACTTTATGCTATGGTTTTCTTTTCCATTCTGTATTATAGTTTTTAAACTGTTTTTTTTTTTTAATTGAAATGTATACCCTGAAAATTTTTTGCAAAACAAAAACTAAGTGGTAGAAAGTTTTGGAATGAACCATTTAAAGTAGCAACTGAGTGTTTTTTATTCCCAGGGTCTAGGTTCTAGATGCATATTCCCAGCATGATTTGTTATCCTACAGCTTCTGTTCCTAAATTTTCATATTTCTTTGTAGTTAAAATAATCAGCTTACTTAGTTGAAATAAATTATGTTCTTATTTACTAGAACTCCTTCATTGTGTGTCTATACCATTTGATCAATTATAAAAACCCAAAAAGAACAGGTCTTTTGTCAACTTTTTTCACTTAGCTGCATGGTGTGAAAAACTTTCATGTCAACAGACATATCTATAAAAATAAAAGCAGAATATGCTAATTAGACTGGACAGCCGAATGACCTTCTGGATGAAGCCAGGGCTGCAAGGGTTGAGAGCAGCCATGGAGAATGGGCCTAAGCCCCACTGACATCCCCTGAGGGCTCCCACACTGTGAGAGGAAGCAGGCTGGGCTGAGGAATCGCCCCCTCTCCCCCCACCCCCCCACCCCCCGCCACAAGAGCACAAATCTTGTGCACTGAGTCTCAAGTAGCTGAATAATTTTAAATGGCTACATACTCTTCTATTGAGAGTTAAAGCATAAAATCTGAGTCTTCTATAATTTGACTTTTAAGTTTCAAGGCATTACTGTTCTCCCACTTGACTGAACAGCCTATGTCTTGACCAGTGTTAGGAGTAACACTGGGTGGTACCCATCCACTCTGCTGACTTTGACAGAGGCCACACTTCTAAGAGCCAGATAATAAAACTTGGATACTAGTTATTCCTAACAAAAATGATTGGATTACTCTTTCTTAAACCATAGGCTTGAGACATTCCTTACCGAAGTGTGTTGTTCCCCAACATTAATTTAATTAATTATTTTTTTTTTAGAACTGGTATTCACACAGCCCTAGCTACTAAACTCAGGTAAGTGTGGTTTGGGGTAGGTCTGCTGTGTTTCTCCCTTAGCTTGTTTTCCCCCGATTTTTACTAAGCCTTTGAACGGAATGGATTTTAAAGGCTCACAGCCACGTGAATTATTCCAGATCAATTGACATTCCATGACTGTAGGTCATTTAGGAGGCAACAGTGACAGGCAAAGGACTGTGCTCTACAAGAAAGACAGAATGGCTCTGGGTGGGTGGCTCAGTTGGTTGGAGCGTTTGTCATCCCATACTCCAAAAGGTTGTGGGTTCAGTTCCCCATCATGGCACTTATCTAGGTTGTGGGTTTGGTACCGAGTTAGAGCTCAACCAGTTGAGGTTTCTCTCTCTCTCTCTCTCTCTCTCTCTCTCTCTCTCTCTCTCTCTCTCTCTCTCTCTTTCTCTCTCTCTCTCTCTCATCAATAGACTTATCATCGGGTAAGAGTTTTTTAAAAAAGGACAAAATGAAGAACTAAGGAATTTCTGTCAGTGTCAGTACAGGTCACTATACTGCTCTGAGTATAATGAATGCAAAAGTCAGGCTAGATATGCTCTTGTATTCCCCTAAATTCTAAGATTCTGTGCCCCAGTTAACTGTGGGAGAATTCAAACTTTTCCCCTAAAAGACTTAGTCACTTATTAAATTAATTTGGAAGTTCTTACTTTTATTGGACATAACATTTTGAGGGGGAAAAAAAGTAATTCCTTTATGACTTTTAAGGTGCTATCCAATGAGAAATTAATTCTACTTAGGTGCTCATAAAAAAAAATTCTCACCATGGGGGCTCTGTGAATCAGCACAGTCCTGCTGTCCTTTCAAATAATTCAACTGAGTTTAACAGCAGGTGTTTAGTTCAACACTTAGACTGAAATTCACCAGTTCAAGCCACTGTAGACTGAAGATATTATTGAAGATAAAGGAAGTGATTTTTTTTTTTTGCCATTTTTCATTCAGATAACTGGCTGAATTTATCTCCCTTCTTTGAGTTTAAGAGCTCTCTAGCTCTTTACTATTCTCATTCCTGGTTGCCTAGGGCAGTGGTCAGCAAACTCATTAGTCAACAGAGCCAAATATCAACATTACAACAATTGAAATTTCTTTTGAGAGCCAAATTTTTTAAACTTAAACTTCTTCTAATACCACTTCTTCAAAATAGACTTGCCTGGGCCATGGTATTTTGTGGGAGAGTCACATTCAAGGGGCCAAAGAGCTGCATGTGGCTCACGAGCCGCAGTTTGCTGACCATGGGCCTACGGCACATGTGTGCATTCGTGATTTGTACGAAAAGGCCTATAGAAAATTTCAGTGGATTGAAGACTCTATAGGACATTAGACAAGAAAGTGGAAGTCAGACCTCAGAGAATTAAAGATCTTTTCAAAAACTTTCCTTATTATTTCAACAGCAAACAACAGAGAATAAGATGCAGAGAATAAGATGATTTTGATTTGCATTTCCCTAATGATACCTATGTGTAGGTTTATTTCTGGGTTCTCTGTTACACTGATCTATGTGTCTATTTTTATGCCAATACTATACTGTTTTGTTTAATAAAACAAAATATAGTATGAATAGTCAAGTTGTTTGGTTATTTGGGACCTTTTATGGCTCCATACAAATTTTAAGATTGTTTTTGTCTATTTAAATTTTAAAAATGTCATTGGATATTTGCTAGAGATTATAGCAAATCTATAGATGGCTTTAAGTAGAATGGACATTTCAAGACTATTCCTTCCTCTGATTCATAAACATAAAATATCTTTCCATGTATTGGTCTTTTTTGATTTTTTTCATCAATGCCATATAGCATACAGCGTACAGATGTTTCTCCTCTTTGGTTAAATTAATTACTAAGTATTTTGTTATTTAGATACTAGTGTGAATGAGATTGTTACCTCATTGTTAGTGTACAGATTTTTTTACATTGATTTTGTATCCTGCAACTTTAATGAATTCATTAATTAGTTCCAACAGGTTTTTTTTTAGTGGAGTCTTTAAAATTATTTATATATAATGAGGGGCCAGGTACACAAAATTCGTGCATGTGGGGGTATCCTCAGCCCAGCCTGCACCCTCTCCAATCTGGAACTCCCTCGAGGGATGGCCTACTGCCCCTCTAGGCCTGATCCCAGTAGGATTGGCCCTAAATGGGCAGTCAGACATCCCTCTCACAATCCAGGACTGCTGGCTCCCTACTGCTCTTCTGCTCCCCTTCCTGATTGCCCCTAACTGCTTCTGTCTGTTAGCCTGAACACTCCATTGACAGCATGATTGATGCCTAACTGCTCCCCTGCCAGCCTGTTTGCCCCTAACTGCCCTCTTCTGCAGGCCTGGGTCCCCCCCAATTGTCCTTCCCTGAAGGCCCGGTCACCCTCAACTTCCCTCTTCTGCCAGCCTGGTCACCCCTAACTTCCCTCCCCTGTATACTTGATTGCCCCCAACTGCCATCCCTTGAAGGTCTGGTCCTTTCCCAACTGCCCTCCCCTGCTGGCCTGATCACCCATAACTGCCCTCCCTTGAAGGCCTGGAACCTCCCAAAAGCCCTCCCCTGCTGGCCATATTGTGGTGGTCATCTTATGTCCACATGGGGGCAGGATCTTTGACTACATGGGGGCAGCCCTCTTGTGTGTTGGAGTGATGGTCAATCTGTATATTACTCTTTTTTTAAAGATTTTATCTTTATTGTTCAGTTTATTAATTACATTGTTCCATTTTTCCCCCTATAGTTCCCCTCCACCTGGTACCCATCCCACCCTCCGCCCTCACCCCCCTCCACTGTCCTCTCCCATAGTTGCATGATTTTTGTCCAGTCTCTTGCTGCACTTCCCATACCCCTTTTCTCCCCAGGAGTTGTCAGTCCATTCCCTCTCTATGTCCATGATTCTGTTACATTCATCAGTTTATCCTGTTCATCAGCTTATTAATTCACTTGATTTTTAGATTCATTTGTTGATAGATGTGTATTTGTTGTTCATAATTTACACTTTTATCTTTTTCTTCTTCCTCTCCTTAAAGAATATCTTTCAGCATTTCATATAATATTGGTTTGGTGGTGATGAACTCCTTTAGTTTTTTCTTGCCTGCGAAGCACTTTATCTGACCTTCAATTCTGCATGATAGCTTTGCTGGATAGAGTAATCTTGGTTATAGATTCTTGCTATTCATCACTTTGAATATTTCTTGCCACTCCCATCTGGCCTGCATCGTTTCTGTTGAGAAATCCGCTGACAATCATATGGATGCTCCCTTATAGGTAACTAACTGTTTTTCTCTTGCTGCTTTTAATATTCTCTCTTTGTCTTTTGCTCTTGGCATTTTAATTATGATGTGCCTTGGTGTGGTCCTCTTAGGGTTCCTATTTATTGGGGTTCGGTGTGCTTCTTGGACTCCTAAGTCTATTTCTTTCACCAGATGTGGGAAGTTTTCGGTCACTATTTCTTCAAATAGGTTTTCATTGTCTTGGTTTCTCTCTTTTTTTGGCACCCCTATAATTCAGATGTTGGTATGCTTGAGGTTGTCCCAGAGGCCCCTTACACTATCTTCAATTTTTTGGATTCTTTTGGTTTCTTGCTTTTGCAGCTGAGTGGATTTTACCTCTTTGTATTTCAAATCTTTAACTTGATTCTTATAGTCCTCTAGACTGCTTTTAGGTCTTTGTATAATATTTTTTATTTCAGTCAGTGTATGCTTAATTTCTGATTGGTCCTTTTTCATATCCTTGAGAGTCTCCTTCATATCCTTGAGGGTCTCGTTCATTTCCTTGCAGGACTCATTCATTTCCACATTGGTCTTGATCATTTCCTTGCAGGTCTCATTCATATCCTTGAGGTTCTCGTTCATTTCCTTGTAGGTCTTGTTTATTTCCTTATAGGCCTCGATCTTTTGTTGGAGCCTCTTGAGAAGCCCTATAACCGTGGTTTTGAATTCCATGTCCAGTCGTTTTTTTTTTTTTCCTCCATTTCTTTCACATCTTATTTCTTTCCATGTCTCTGCATGGTGGCTGCTTCCCTGATGTGGTCAATTAGCTTTGTGTGGTAGACTTCCTACAAGGGACAGTGGGTGAGCCTCCCCAGTTACCTGAGGTGGATATGGATTGCACAGTCTTGCTGAAGTTAAGCTCAGGTTAATCGTTGTTAGCACTTGGAGAGGTTTACCTCCAGGCCAATTGCCTGTGAAGTTCAGCTGTGCTCAGGGTGGATGGGCGGAGTATCCGGGCCAAGCAGACAGTGTTAGCTCTGTCCTATGCAGCCCCAGGGACTCTGTGCCAGTGGCAATGGCTGCCAGCACCTCTGAGAGAGAGCCGCTGCCGAGCTCCACCGACTGCCAGGGAATTCAGACTCTCCCCAAATGAGTCTGCACACCAAACTTCTCACCCAGGGTTGTAAAACAAAGCAGTCTGACAGTTTCCTGAATGAGAGAGCAAGTCACCAGCACTCTCTACGCGGTCTCACAGCTGCGCTGTTTCCAAGTTCACGTGCAAGCTCGCCTTCTCCAAAAGCCGGCAGACCCCTGTAGCACCCGAGCTTCAGCGTGCCCTCCCACTGTCCAGTTTTACCCCGTATGATAGTAGGTTCCCTGGACTTCGCCCAGAGCTGGAGAATCAGTCCAGTGGGACGTCTTTGTCTTCCCGTTCGAGAAAACTGGCCAGTTTTCAGCTGCCTGCCCTATCCACTAGTGTGTGTGCTCCAAACCTCTCTCTGAGTGTATCTTCAATGCTGTCCTCAGCCGCTCCTCCAAGTCACAGTGTCTTATCTTCACTTTTATTTGTGGAATTTTCACTCGGCCAGCTTTCTGGTGATTCTGGAAGGTGTTTGTTCTTTTGTTAAGTTGTAGTTTTAAAATTGTTGTGTATGATGGCAAGATAGATGTTTTACCTATGCCGCCATCTTGGTTCTCCTCTGTGTATTACTCTTTTATTAGATAGGATAGAGGCCTGGTGCATGAGTGGGGGCCAGCTGGTTTGCCCTGAAGGTTGTCCTGGATTAGGGTGAGGGTTCCTTTGGGGTGTGATACAGCCTGGCAAAGGGCCTGTGGTAGTTTGCAGGCTGGCCACGCCCTTGGGCAAACCAAGTGGAGGCCCTGGTATCTGGTATTTACTTATCGTCTACAAGTGAAACTTTGTAGCCTGGAGCAGAGCAAAGCCTTCTGCTTACTCAGTGGTGGCAGACATTTAGGTTGGGTTTTATTTATCTTCTATCATTGAAACTTTGTAGCATTGAGTGGAGGCCTCGGCCAGTAAGGGCAGCAGGGAAGCTTGGCTTTCTCCATTGCCAGGGGCAACTCTACCCTCCTGCTCTCTCCAGCTCTGTGGCTGCTGCCATTTTTTGAGAATTTATTTAATTTCTATCATTGAAACTTTGTAGCATTGAGTGGAGGCCTGGGCTGGCAAGGACAGGCGGAAAGCTTGCCTTAACTCCATTGCCAGCGAAATCCAAGCCTCCTTCCTGCTCTCCATGGCCACAGCCATCTTTGTTGGGTTTATTTGCATATTTGCTCCTGATTGGCTTGTGGGTATAGCAGAGGTATGGTCAATTTGCATATTACTATTTTATTAGATAGGATATCATTTCATCTGAAAATTTAAACAATTTTACCTGTTCCATTCAGATTTAGATGCCTTTATTTATTTTTCTTGCATAATTGCTCTGGCTATAACTTTTAGTACTATGTTGAATAAAAATGGCAAGAGTGGACACCTTTGTTTTGACCTTGACCTTAGAGGACAAGCTTTCAGTTTTTCACCATTGAGTATGACGTTTTTGTAAATGTTTTTCTGCATCTATTAAAATGATTATAAGATTTATCTTTTATTTGTTAAATGCTAATGTGGATGTTGAACCATCCTGTATCCCAGGAATGAATCTCATTTGCTGATGATATGGGATCTCTTTAATGCATTATGGAATTTAGTTGCTAATATTTTTTGAGAATTTTTGCATCCATTGTCTATCAAGGTTATTGGCCTATAATTTTCTTTTCCTGTAATGCTCTTCTCTGATTTTGTTATCAAGGTAATGCTCATAAATTGTGTTTGAATATGATCCTTTTGCTTTCACTTTTTGGAAGACTTTGAGATGTATTCTTTAAATGTGAATCCCTCTGGTCCTGGACTTCTGGTTTTTTTATTATTATTACTGATTCAATCTTATATTAATAATTGGTTTATTCAGATTTTCTATTTCTTCATGATTCAATCATTTCTCTTAAGTTGTCCAATGTGTTGGTATGTAATTGTTCATAGACCATAATCTTTTATGAATCTACTACAGTTTTTCCCTTTGTGGTTGCCATGAAGCTTACATAAAATATCTTCCTATCTAATAAAGAGGGAATATGCTAATTGACCCTCACACCATCACAAATATAGCAGCACCCACAACCAATAAGGAGGAAATATGCTAATTGACTGCCTTGTCCTCAAAGATGGCAATGCTCAGAGCCACAAGATGGAGGCACCTGCCTCCCTGTCCCCTCAACCTTCCAGCTGCTCAGGGCCAGCCTGGGTGCAGGTAAGCCTCAGATGGCAGCTGCCCTGCCGCCCAGGGCTGCCTGAGACTCAGGTAACTAGGGCCAGCCAAGACTTATGTTGCTGGCAGTGGCAGCAGCAGGGATGTGATGGGGGCATAGCCTTCCCCTGATCACCGGGTCACCTTCCACCCCTGAGGGCTACCAGACTGTGAGAGGGGGCAGGCTGGGCTGAGGGCCCCCCCCACCTCCAGTGCATGAATTTTCATGCACCAGGCCTCTAGTATAATTATAATATCCTATTTCAAGTTGATAACTTTGAAAGCATATGGAACCATTATATTTTTATTGTCTTCCCTCCTGCATTTTAGGTTTTTAATGTTACAACTTACATATTTTTATATTGTATATCTAAACTATTATAGTTACAGTTTTTTTAACATTTAAACTAGAATTTTGACCTACCCTGTTCCCCCAAAATAAGACAGTGTCTTGTATTAATTTTTGCTCCCAAAGATGCGCTAGATCTTATTTTCAGGGAGATGCCTCATATTACAGGGAGTAGGTCTTATATTTGGGGGATGTCTTACTTTCGGGAAAACAGAGTATGTACCACTAATACAATAGTGGAGATTCTAACTTTGACTCTTTATTTACCTTTACTAATGATTTTTACACATTCATATGCTTTTACAGCATTCTTTCATTTCCACTTGTGGAATGCTCATTTAGTATTTCTTATAAAGCTAGTCTACTGGTGATAACCCCTCCCAGATTTTGTTTGTTTGGGAAAGTTTTTATTTCCCCTTCAGTTCCGAAGGCCAGCTTCGCCAGGTGTGATAACTCCCTGAGGACTCCAAAAAGGACAATAATAGGGTCATCAGGTTGGGGATATAGGACGTGACTAACTTCAGTCCTTTCACAGGAAGACCAACTACCAACTATTTATAGACAAGACACAATTGTGAAAAGCTTTCCTGAGAAGGGCTCTGACTTTATAGATCGCCCAGGCAGACCAACACAACTGTCTGGCCCCCCTGCCGCTACCAGGACTGAAAAGGAACTAGCCCAGGCTTTTATACAGAGAGTTGGTGGTTAAAATGCATCCAGAATCAGGGCAAGGCTTTCTCCAGATACCTAGTTCCTCCCACCTTCAAGATTAAAGCACACACACACACACACACACACACACACACACACACACTTAACAAGTTATCAACTTTTCCTACTGTTTGGGGGAGAAAAAAAATGTCTCCCTAGTTCACTAGTGTTTTAAACACTGGGAGTTTTGAAATGCAAATGACAAGTTTTTATTTACTTGCAGTCTAGAACATGCAAGGGAAAGATAAACAGCATAAAACATTTAAATAAATGAAAAAAAATTAAACTCACATTCCATCTTCCTCTCTAATCACATTGCCGCCACCATCATCCTCAACCAAAACTGTGCCCAACTAAAATTGAAATGCCACAAAACCTTGAAAATGAGTCTGTATACAGAGCTTCGTAAACTTGGTTGAGAAGTATTTCTTTCCTGAGGAAGAAGATCAAAATGTCGTGCCAGAAACTTTCTGTGATGGCTACACACTCCAAGTTCAGGATGACCCTCCTGGGACCTTCAACTTGTAGGTTGTACAGCTGAGGCATAAAGTTGTGCATTGTGTGCTACTTTGGTATACGTTTATCTTACTATTTCTCCACTAAGAACTCCTTTTAAATGTGGTTTGTTATTGTAGCAATTTTGCAGTGAAACTATACTTGAACAGTTTCAAACTATGCAGACTAGATGGAGCTTCTCCTCGCAATGGGTTTCTTAAGTTCATGTGGAATTTCGTATCTTGCAGTGTCCTGTAAATAAAGTTTAAGTTCCACCTTTAAAAAAATGCGATTAATTAAATGATAACTCTTTTTTTAAAAAAAAATCATAATCTGCCCTCCATGGTCTCCTAATCTTACTTGAGGGAATAAATATAAAAATCCAGAGATAACCTAATTCTTGTTGGTAATTTTGAAGTCATCCAATTCTCTGTATTAAGCTTTTTTAAATATACACACACACTAAAATTCTAATTCTTTCTAAATGAATTTGGGGCATCTAAGGTTGTATTTTGTGATGATCAACACAACCATCTTATTTTGGTCAATTTTTTTTTCCAACCAGTGAAAAGGCAAAGCAGCCAAACCACTGATGTAGGTACTTCCAAAATTTAAAGCAATCAGATTTTAAAAACTTTTTATATCTCCTCTTCATTGAACCAGAGCACCAGTTACCAAGAATCTCAGATGAGTAGGAGAATAACTATTAATAAATTGAATTCCTGTCTACACACTGCCAAAACATCTAATAAGTCTGGTTTAAAAAATTCCAACCCAGATGTTTGGCACTGCATAGACCAAACATCCAGATGACTGGCTGAAGTTGTGAATAAACTGCTGAATGGACCAGAGGTTTCTGCTCCTGAGGGCCCTGGGGCCTCGGGACCTTGGGGACCTCAGGAGAAAGCAAATGTCCCCGCTGGACTCTCACCACCTGCATGCCTTCCTTCTCTGGAAACTGAAGTGGGCGTGTAACAGCGGGGTTGGAATTAAAAATGTCCAGGACCGCCTTAGAAAAATTCAGGGACAAGTACAAGGAGGACGTAACATGATAGTTATCTGAAATCCATGTTTTGGGAAGTCACTGAGTCACATCTATCTTGAGGCACTGTGGTTGCAGTTCTAAATATTCTCCCCCTCGAGACTTTCTCTTTCAACCCAAGTTCTGGGCCACCCTTCCCCAACCCAGGGTGCAGTGGTTTTTGTTTTTTGTTTTGTTTTTTTATGTGCAACAGCTAAAACTGAAATCTAGAACTTTCTGTCTTCCCTACCGCGGCCACTTGGTCCCTTCCTTTTTTATATGTTTCCTTCCCTACGCTGTGCAAAGTGGGGGAGGGAGAATAGGATTGAGTCAGGGATTCTGCTAGTGCAGCCCAGGCCATGGGCAGTCCTGGCAGAAGCTCGGAGGCCAGAGGGGACAGGACAGGTGGGAGGGACGCAGGCGGGGAAGGGACACGGACGCCGCTGGCAGGAGGAGGCCCCCGGGGCTGCCAGCAGGTGGAGGCTCGGAGCGGCCACCGGAGGATACTAACCCGACAGGATGGGACAGAACCACAGAACCTGGAGTCCCCTCCAGCGAACTTGTCTAAACTAAACGGGGCCGTGCAGTTAACTGAGGGCAGCAGGAAGGGCCGAGTCTCCAAAAACACCATGTGATTACCCAGCTCCCGGCTGTATTTAGAAAACAGCTTTTGGCTTCCGTCAGAAAGTCCAGATATGCATTTGATCCGTTGTGCAATTTTTGTTTTCCGAGAGGGGTTTGTTTGGTTTCTTTTGAAAAACGTCACTGAAGGGGTTCCTTCGTGCCTGTGTTTTCTGGAGCCTTCCCTGGGACCCGCTGCCGCTCTGTAGAGGAGGAGGCAGGCCGCGATTGCTTTCTTGTCTCCCCCCGGAGACACTTAGTCAACCAACCTCCAACTGCCCCTGGAGGAGGTCGCTGCTGTCTCTCACCAGGATGCAATCAATAGAACAAGTGAAGTGATGTGGGCAAGAAAACAGAAGAAAGAACCCTTCCCAGGTCCTGCCTGGAGCCAGCCCGGCTCTGCTGGGCTGAAGAAAATCACAGCAGCCAACTTGAAAGAACCCCCCAGCCATACTCCCACCTCCTCCCAAAACATGTGGGACACACCCCGATCTCACTAATACCAAAATATGGCAGAGACAGTCAGGGACTTTTAAATACAAAAATAAAAAGTATTATTTTCCTCTCTCTGCATTAAAAAGAATGCTTCTCCTATTTCTAACCACCCCCCACCACCCACCGCTGCCTAGCTTTCCCCTTCCCTCCCCCCCTCACCCCCTCCTCTCTCAGGGATTGGCTTTATTTAAAAAACTATATTTTTGCCCAGGCATTCAAAAATGCTGAGTGCCTCAAGCAAAGTAGTAGAATAAGCATGTTTCTTACTGCTTCTTGGCAACTCTGCGGCCCGAGACCTGCTTCCAATTAGAGATCATGTGGCTTCAGTTTAGTATTATCATGAAAATGAAATTACCACTTTAGAAAAGTCAAGTTATTTTGGAAGTGAAAACTGCAGGTCAGAGCCCACCAAAATTCCAGAAAAAAAAAATTGCTCAAGAAACATCTTGTCGAAGGGTCACAATGGCCCTGCTGATAAACGCCCAGGGGCTGTGACATGTGCCACCCCTCCTCCAGCAGGGCTCCCAGGGCCTTGCTGGGAAGGTCAAGCTCATCATCCTTCATGAAAAGGCATCTCTGGGATGGTACTCGGCTTGCAGAGAAAACCAACAGCTTCTCTCATCCTCCCGTTTGCTTGAACCCTACTGATCTCCACCACTCACCTGGCTGGGACATACCCTCCCTTTGCTGGCTTGTGCTCCACTAAGGTCCCTATGGCCCCCTCCCCAACAAGATTGTAAATTCCTGAGAACAAGGGCCGTGTCTTTACTTTTGTGTAGCTTCATAAATTCTTAGAACAGGAAGGGACCTAGTCCAATTGTTTCATGTTGAAGATAAGGCCTATTAGCTGGTTTTAGGCAGACACCCTGGGAGCACCTAGGCCTCTGGGCACAAAAAGGCCAGCTTGAAGTCACAGAATGTTGCAGATCAGACCTGAGACAACTTGTTCCCTCTACCGGGGACCGGCGCTTGAGCTTCGGAAGGACTGGGTTCAGATCCTAGGGCTGTCACTAGCTAGCTCTCTGAATCAAGGCAAACGTCTTTAGCGATTTCAGCCTTTGTGTATTCATTTGAAAAGTTGGGAAAATGTAAGTATACATCTCATGGTTTTGCTGTGGGTTACATAAGATAATGTATGTAAAGTATTTAGTCTGTAAAGTGAGTAAGCACTAAATAAATGGATATTGTTTCATCATCATTATTATTTGGCATGTGTTTGATGGAACGCAAACAAAGGCTTTCTTTTATAGAAAGCTCCACAGCCTGTCATATGAAAACACGGGTTTATTGGGAGGAAATGGCCTGTATCAGCTTTCTGGAACCATCTCTGTTATTATGAAATTCCAGGAACTAGAATAAAATAACAAGAGGGCGAGTGGGTTCTTCACAAAGCCACTTGAACCAACCAGCCAGTAGATCAACAATGCACTAAGCACACTTTGTGCGTCAGGCGCTGGGCCTGGTGCTGTGGGAAAGCCGGGAAATGTTGAACCTGAGCTCTGTCTTCAATCTCCTAATCTCGGTGGAGATGTAGAATTCATGGAAAGAAAACTAAAATGTCAGCTGTGCGTAATGTGTCTCCAAGGGTTTATGGAACACAAGTGCTACCGGAGGTCAGAAGAAACAGAGGTGGCTTCCAGGTGGTGTGGACAGGGAAAATGCCACAGAAAAGGTAAAACTTAAGGAAGGACTGGAAAGACTCACAAGGTGTAGATGAGGAAACAACACTCCTCATGACATGGGAAGTGTCTGTGCAAAGGCCCAGATGTAGGAAGTTCAAGGAGTGCTTGCAGGCAGCGAGTCCAGACTGGCTAACGTTCAAGGTACACCTGTAGGCTTAGGGAACATCAGATTTAAAAAGTTGCTTGAGAATGTACTGCAAAGGCTTTTGAATGCGTGCCTTATGACACAGCATAGGATGGTCGCAGAGTAGGGTGCCGGTTTATGTAGCACCGTGTACCGCCTTGAACAGAGGTACTCAGCAGCTCGGCTCACTCTCTGGACTTCACCCTGCAGGTTGAGGACAATGCACTCCACTTGGAAGAGCTTTTGGAAGCAGTCTTCAATTCAGTGAGATAGCTGAGCACCAAGTTGGGTGTTTTAAAGCCCTGGGTCTTAGCACCTTCAGAGTTTAAGGAATGTTGGTACAAGTTAACAGTTTTTTCTAAGCTGCTTGAGGGTGGGGAGATGGAGGATATCTCAGACTAAAACAGTTGCCTAAACTTTACTGCAGGCTGTTCTAAAATTCTCTTTAATAACATGATGTCTGCAGGAGTTTATGGAAGGAGGGGCAGGCTGTGAGATTGGGGAGAGGGCAGGAAATGAAGGAGCAGGTAGAAGATTCAGTCCCAGGCCCTTCATGTTCCCTTTCACTGCCTTTGAGAACAATTGTTCTGAGACTTAGGTCAAAAATAGAGACAAATCTATGATTGTGCCAAGAAAAACTCTCCTGGCTGTGGCACAATATTGAGTCTAAGAGGAGGTGGGGCAGGAGGGAGTGGATTACAAGAGAAAACAGTGCTGTGTGGTCCCCTCACAGACGTTAGCAATTGTTGGGTGAGTTTGGGTATCCAGGCTACTTCCTATGCCACTCAGCCCTGACCCTGGAACCTCTGTCTCAGGCAGACGAACCCACAGCACCCTGAGGCTCCCAGCCTCCCCTGCTCTGGGTTCCACATGTCATAGCCCCTACTGTATGTCAGGGAAGACAGAAACTCAAAGGAGACCAGACACGTTCCGCAGGCTGCAAAGGTGTGGAGCAGATGCTGGGGGTGGGGAGGCCAAAGAGATGAAAACAGATGCTTGAGAGTTTCTGCCATCAACACCTACTTGTAGATTCAAGTTTGAGCCATCGTTTGCAAATGCCTGTGTAAAATAATCCATCTCCCATGACCTCAGCGGAACATGACTTGGCTGGCGGGACGGAGCATCCTGAGGAGCAGAGCAGCTTGCCCAGATTGTCCCGGGGAAGGGAATGATCCAAGGTGGCCCCCCCCTGCTCTGAGGCAGGAGGACGTGGGGTGCTCAGGTGTCCCATGCCCCCACCTATAGGAACCTCTTCAAAACCACTGTTGACCAAAGGACACAGGAGCTAAGGGAGGGAGAGCGGGGATGGAGGTGGTTCTTCCACACACTTTCCCAGGCCCTTAGAGGGCACCGGGGAGGAGCGTCCCCATACCTTCTCCCACCTGCCACACTGAGATACCCTCAGAAGAGCCATCTGTTCTCTAGGAGGGCACAGCTCTAGGCAAAGCCCAGTGACCCTACAGTTTGCTCCCCAACCTGAGCCACCAGGCCCAGGGCAGACTCCCATGGATGTGCCTGGTGTTTCAGGAGGCCCAGCCAGGAAACCAGAAGAGCAGAGAGATTGCTGACAAGCAGCCCAGTGTCCTTGGACTGCAGATGCGGGGAAACATGCAAACACAAACCATGCAGCTACCAGAGCAGGTTTCTGGGCCCCCGGTGGGCAGCCAAAATGAGCTGCATTTAACCATGTTCTCTCATCCATGTAAGTCCTGCTCAGGCCGTTTCAGTCAGGCCTCATGAAGGATGTGAGCACCACAGAGGCACCTGAAATGCCTAAATTCAGCCAGGACAGGAGAACCCGGTCCCCTGCCTGCGGTCCACAGGCTCCTGTGACATGCAGGACATCCCCACCTCCATCTCCTTGTCCCTTCATGTCTGCTGCCTCTCTCTCTCTCTCTCTCTCTCTCTCTCTCTCTCTCTCACACACACACACACACACACACACACACACACACACAGAGAGAGAAATGCCTGTGTAAGCACACATGTATCATATATACATATACAATGCTATAGGATCTACAAAACTGAACATAATATAATAGGATACAATATAATATGCCCTGTGAACCAGAATAGAAGGGGAGACCCAAAACTGACTTTCTGGGTCAAGTTTTTCTAAGCTGACTGGGGCATACTTTTCAAAGGGCACTTTGAAAGCCAGCTCAGGAAGGTCCCTTGGAGGCCTCTGCCCCTGCAGTTTAATACATCCTGGCTATGTCCTACCCCTATTTATGCAGGAAACACCAGTGTTCCGAATATTCTTTGCAGGTGGATTCTTCTACTCCAGATGCTTCCATGACTGTCACGTATACAGGCTTTCAGGGACAGGCTTATTAGGTCTGCAAACGGTTGGTCTCAGATCATGACATGCATCTAGTGGAGGCGACTCACACCTGAAGCTGGTGGAAGAGTCAGAGCTCTAAGTGGCGTAGGTCTATCTGCCTCCCTTCCTTGACTCCCTCCTTGCCATCTCACCTCTCCTGTGGGCTCAGAGTGTTTTAAGAATGAGCGATTTCTCCCCACTTCCCAGCTCCACCCGCATCTCTAGGTGGATGCCAGCAGGAGCACACCTTATTCTGCGAGTTGCTAATGCTTCACTCTCCTGGTCTTGTTCTATCACTGAAATTTAGAAATTCTGATGAAAGTACTCAAATATCTCTGGGTATTCAAACTAACTGGTCAGGCTACAAAATTTAAATTTGTGGGTCATCATCATCTCCTGCTACTACTGTCCGTGTCCAATTCTCTCAAGAGGTCTAGTGTTCATTCATTCATTAGCAAATGTTTATGGAGCATGTGCTATGCCAGGCCTTGTTTGTTCTAGGGCCTGGAAATAAGGCAGTAGCAAAACTGCCAAAGTCCCTGCCCGCATGGCCCTCACACTCAGATGAGGCAAAAGATAGTAAATGCTTTGAAATATGGCTGAGGAGATAAGTGCCAAAGAGAAAAATGGAACTGATCCAGAGGATGGAGGGGGAGCTGGCCAAGAAAGTTGGGTAGCACTGCAGATGGCAAGGGGGTGGTCAGAAAAGCCCCCCTAAAGGGAGACCCCTGGCAGAGACTGAAGTGTAATGAAAGGCATACATGAGGACATCTCATCTACAAAACAAAACAAAAACTGCCCTAGCTGGTTTTGCTCAGTGATTAGTCCACCATCTTGTGTACTGAAGAGTCTCCAGGTTTGAATCTGGTCAAAGGCATGTACCTAGGTGGCAGGCTTCATCCAGAGCCCCTTTTGGGGTGCCTGTTGGAGGTAACCAATTGATGGGTCTCTCTCACATTGATGTTTCTCTCTGCTTCTTCCCCTCCCTTCCATTCTCTCTCTAAACAAACAAACAAAATCAATGGAAAAAATATCCTCAGGTGAGAATTAACAGAAAAATACAAAAACAAAAGTCTCCATTTTCCATGCAATGAAAGGTAGTAATCAAGTGGAAGGTAGTGATCAAAATTAAAGTCCTTCACAGTATAACAGCATGTAAACTTTTATCGCATGCTTTCTATTTCCCCTTTCCTTCATTTCTCATGATGCTGTGAAGTACTATTTGTACTTAAGAATGTTGAAATGGAGTCTCTGAGTGGGAAGGGGACTTTACCAAGATCAATCGGAGAAAACCTAGTGGCAGAGCTGGATCAGAACCCACCAATTCTAATTCCCAGCCAAATGCTTGCTAGAATAAATCATGTTGGATAATCCTGATCTCAGCCTCTGATGCTTCAGACTTCAATCAGAGATCCAAGCCTTAGGGCTTAAAGTTGGCTCAGATACAGACCACTGTGTGCAGGCCCATGTTCTTCTAGCTTGACCTAAACCATAGCCACATGGCTACAAATAGGCAAATGAGTTACCAAAGGTCTCCTACTCTGAGACAAATAGGAGCTGACGATATTAAGTTAAAAGCTCAACAAAAAGGAGACAAAGAAGAGAGTGTGCCTATGATGTTTATTATATTTGCTCAAACGAACTATTATATAATATATATGCATTGCTCCATTGTGTCAATGTTAATAAATACATTTCTTCTGGACTTTGAACACATGAATCCTCGCTTCCCCATATATAATGGACTATATGGTGGAAAATCACCACTCCTCTGATTTTGGACAAATCTCTTTTCCTCTCTGGCCTCAGTTTCCTCTTTTGTAAAATTTTGAATTAGATGATCTCTAAGTTTCTTTCCCCTTCTGGCATCCTAAACTTCTATATAAATATGCATTTTAAAAAAATAACAAATATAAGTAAGCCCTTCGGTGCTGTGCCACGTTTTATCTGGCTAGAGATGGTCAGTAACACCTTATTACTTCCTGACTCATTTTCCAACCAAGAGGTTCTTTCTAAGCTAAAACCTCCCTCAGATTTCCTGAGATGGGGCCCAGAGTATGGAGGTCCAGAGTATTTTCATTTTTTTCTAAATTCATGTTAATTGCTGACTGATCAACTGAGGCAGGGGAAAGCCTTTGTAGGTGTGTGTGGGAATCAAAGGGAAGATTAGGAGAGGGTCAGAAAATAAGAAACGGAAGAGAAAGAAGAAAGAAGGTGAAGAAGGTAAGGCAAAGAAGTGGTGGGTGGTGGTTGATAGGAGATGGGTGGTGGGAGATGGAGCAATGGGGGCAGGGGCAGGAAATATCCTCAGAAAGTATTTCCAGAGCTTTGTGGTGTGTTTCTTGTAGAAGGCATACGGGCTTCATTAACGAGAAAATGTGTGTGTGTGTGTGTGTGTATCCTGAAACACGTATTAATCATGCTGGTGACGAGCAGATGAAATCAATGATTCCTGAAACTTCCTCTGGAATCAACTGGAGAGACCACGTACGTGATGTTTCCTCAAACTGGCATGACGTGTTCATTCTTCACAGGCGAGGTCCAGGCCGCCTTCCTCTGTGCTTACCCTTCAATCCAGGATGTACTCCCCAATTCTCTTTCCTCAGCCAACCTATCACTGGTTTCCCCTCCTCTCCTGGATGGGGGAGATTTGTGTCATCTCCCCAGACAGCTTCAGTCAGGGAGAGCTTTTACTCCTCAGCATTCACACTTTTCTATGTGCTTTGAGCTCTTCATTTCCACTTTTTTTCTTTGCAGCTCTTTATTTCACTCAGGTCTTTCTTTTTATTTTCACCTTTACCTTCTTCCCGTATCTTACAGAAATAATCTTCAAACTTGGTGTATGTATCCCTACAAGGCCCAAAGACGTACCAGGGGGTACATAGAGGAGAATAAATTAAGAGACCATTTTAGACCTTCTTCATCCATAGATGCTTCGTAAACCAGCACTTCCATCTGCGTATCTGCTTCTCACATTCCCCTCATGACCACCATTTTCTTACTTGACAAAATATGATGTGTTTCTTGTCCCTCCACATCTTGCTTTGGGACATTTTCTTGATAATTAAAAGCTCCTAGGAAACCAAACCAAGGGGAAGTTCAGTAATGCATTGCCCTGAGAGAAGGTCCTTGACAGCAAAGCGAGGTGGACTTTAATAAGACTCATTAAAGGAGTAGAACCCTATTTCTTCCAGAAAACCGGTTAATGATGGGTATGCAGACAAAGGCTTATTTGTTTTTGCTTTATTTTGTCTTATTAACTTAGAATAATCAATAAGTGGATATGACTGGAGAGAAGGAATAGATCAAAGTCTCCCCTCAGCAGTGAGCAGCAAAGTTTCCTCTGAGGAGTGATTCTGAGGTGCATCTTGGAGAATGAGTAGGAGTTGGATGAGCAAAAAAGGTACTTAATGACTGGAAGAAAATTTCATGGTGAGAAAAAATATAAGTTGGTTTGGAGAGAAAGCCTGGAACTATTGGAATGGACTTTAGGGGGAAAGATGGAAGTGAGATATTGGAAGGACTTTGACCTTCCCCCTGCTTTCCCCCTAACCCGCCCTTTTTTTTGCCTGTAAGGTCAGTTACATCTTTAATTTGATAAAGGGCTACCAAGGAAGGTTTCATGAAGAGGTGAGACATGACCTGATTTCTGAAGAAGGGCGGGACTTAGATAAGTACCAAGGAGCAGAGAGAACCTAGCTATGGGGAGCAGCAGATTGTCAGAGGTATGACCATGGAGGGGCATGGCAATGTTCAAGGGACATCGAGAAACCTGTCTATTAGAGACAAGAGTTAGAGAATATTAAGAAATACAGGGAGAAAAGAGTAAGAAATTTGGTTTGGGCTGTTATTTTACTCCAAATGATCTCAGATCAATCAATATCCTTGTGAGCTCCTATGTTCTTAGCCCATCCATGATGATGTTACTCTCTACTTATCACCCACTAATAGTTTCTTCTTATATTTTAGATAAAATCAATATTCCTTCCCATCATCTACAAGGCACCACCTGATCTGGCCTCTGCCTATCTCCCTGGCCTCAGATCCTACCCCCACAACGCATAGCACTTGGAGCTTATTTCCTCAGAGCATCCACCTCCTTCTGTCCTCGGATCCTTTACACAGCCAGGCTTGGTGGATAGAGGAGGGTGAAGACACATTCTAGGCAGGATTTCCTCAACTTGTCTCACTTCCGTTTGGGGTCCTTCTTTGTCATAGTTCTCAGAGCACCAGCTTGCTTCACATCATTTATCACATCATGTTATTAGAAGCCTGGGAAAGGAGTTGGTGTGTGTGTCTGTGCATCTAACTAGAATACAGAAGACCTTGTCTGTGTTGTTCCCCAGGCCCAGAGTCATGTCTGGCACAGAGCCATCACGCAGTAACTATGGGCCCAATGAGGAGGTGGATCCACTCAACACAAATGATAAGGACTGAAGCTTGAATGTGGTGCCTCTACTACTCAGCCTGGACTGAGTTCTGACCTGGAGTATGAGATTAAAGCCATGTCTCGCAGGCTTTCCACTCACTCACCTGGGACATATGGGCCAACAGAGGTAAGCACACCTGCTGACTATGAGTCAATACTTTCACAGCCATCCCTCAAAACAAGGAAATAACAACGGGAAGGGAATCAGGCCTGGCCTGGCATCCCTGTACTCCATAGTTCAATGGCTGCTTAATGCTTTTATTGGCAAGTCCCCACAATAAATGTAAGTTTTATTTTGTTTTTAATCATCATTAATGGGTAAGAAACCTAGAGATTTCAATGTGCCTGTGGTCACATGACAAATTAACAATGGAACTAAGGCTTCAAACTCAAAACCACGGAATAGTCAACATATTTATTGAAGGGGCATTGTTCAAATGTGAGCTCTTTGGTTTCATCTGGTGATTTCATTCCAATTGAATGTGGACTTAGAGAAACCCCAGTCTGGCAGAGGGCTTTCAACTCAGCATGTAAGAGGATTTAGGACTTGCTGCATTGATGCCCAACACAGTGCTGAGGGCAGATAGTGCGTTCAGAGATAATGAATGCCTAAGAAGGGGGAGGAGAGAGAGCTAATAGGACTCAAGCTGGGACACTGGGAGCCCCAGGAGGCCCCATGTAGGGAGAAGTGGATCAGTCCTTAGTAATTTTAGAAACTCAGAAGGGTTGTTTTTTAAATTCGGTCAGTTGGTTAGAGTGTTGTCCTATAAACCAAAAGGAGGTTGTGAGTTCAATTCCTAGTCAGAGCACATATCTAGGTTGTGAGTCCAATCCCCAGTCATGGTACCTATGAGAGGCAGCTGATTGATGTCTCTCTCTCTCTCTCTCTCTCTCTCTCTCTCTCTCTCCCTTCTCTCTCCTCTCTCTCTAAAATCAATAAAAACATATTCTTAGGTAAAGATTAAAAAGAAAAATGGGTCACTAAAAAAATGGGTCATTCGAGCTTTGGCTCTTCCTATGTTGATGACTTCAGAAAAGTGACTTGATGTAGCTAAATTAGTGCCCTAGCTGGTGGTGCTCAGTGGTTAGAGCATTGGCCTGCTCTAGGTTCTCAGGTTTGATTCCCAAACAAGGGCATGTACCTGGGTTGCAGATTCAGTCCCCATGAGAAAGGCAACCAGTCTCTCTCTCTCTCTCTCTCTTTCTCCCTCTCTTTCTTTCTCTTTCTCTCCATTCTTTTCTCTCTCCCCATCTGTCCCTTCAACTCCCTCTGAAAAATCAATGGAAAAAATATCCTTAGGTGAGGATAGACCCCCCAAAATTAGTACCTACTTCATGGGATTGTTACATAAATTGAGCAAAACTGATTCCGCTGCCAGTTTTCATGAATAAATTTTATTGAAACATAGCCACATCCATTTGGTCACATATCTGTGGCTGTTTTCACACTACAGTGGCAGCATTGAGTGACTGCAACACAGAGCATGTGGCCTGCAAAGCTGAAATATTCCCTCTATGGTCCTTTACAGTGTTCACGTATCGTTGGTGTCAAACATTTATTAAAATATGTGCACATTTAATAAAATACATTCAGAACACAGCAAGGCACAATGCAAGTGCTCAATAAATACTAGTTTTTGCCATGTAATTCCCTCCTGTTAGATGAAGGCCCAGAGAGGGTAAGCGATTTGCCCAGGGCTGCTCAGCTAGGTAATAGCAAAGAAATAGGGTTTAAGAAAGAGGATTAGGGCTATCAGGAAAGAGGATTAGGGCTATCAGGAAACCTGACCCCAGAGAAATGCCTGCCCAGAACACAGGAAGTTCAATTCAAGGAAATCTGCATGTCAAGTCCAGTGTCTTATGAGTTGAGCTGGATATAGAACTAGAAGTGACTGTAAATCAAGAATAAAGAGCTAAGAACAGTGACTTGCCTCACATGTGTTCTCTAATTAAGAAAAGCAAGAAAGAAAGGTCCAAAGAGAAAAGTATTTCAGAAAGAAAGCCTTTCTTTCACTGCCAGGTGATGGTTGTGACAAGTTACCTGAAAAAAAAATAATAAGAATAAGAATTTTAAAAAAAAAAAACAGGTGGCAAATCTTCATCCTAATTAAGGCTAGGGACTGTCTAGTCCTTGCACTCTATGATTTACATTTCAGGAAAGTGGATTAGAAAAACTTTCCATTCAATTTGGATTTTTTAACCCAGAAAATATAATCTAGAATGTAAGCAATGAAAAAAGGTCTGATCAATGATAGCATTTGAGTGTGACTTGGGGGTGGCAGTATTATACATCAGAAACTCTTAAGCAGCAAAGCTGGAGACAAAAATAACTTTGTTACTAAGGCTTGTTTTATTTTATTTTTGCTCACTCAGTGGCAACTAACACAGGGATGGCAAATACTGGTCATGTAAATACTGATGATATATGCTCAACTCCTCTGCTGATTTTAACACACTTCCCAAGGATCTCAGATGTCTTCAGAAGTATCTGCAATGCCAGGGTCTAAGAATCCACCAGGTAGCATGTAAGATGAAATATAATTGCCGCCCCTAGATGCATGGCACACAGTAGGTGTTTATTAAATTTCTATTGAATGGTGTATAAAGGAATTAATGAATGGATGAGCAGGTAGATGTGTCAATAATAGACCTTTCAAAATGCAACAAACTGCTTTGTTTGTTTTTATTATTGATCATAAGAGAAACCAAGTAAGGGTGGGGTTGGGGCAGACTATGAGTTTTTACTAAAGAAAACTCCAGCACATCCTTAAACTAATGGCTACAACTACATCTCTAAAGAACTGAATTTAGGACCAGTTATCCAGGAGCATGGCTCACTAAGGTGAAGCCTCATTCATTTGTTCATTTAGTAAATCATAATTTCATCAGTCAGGACTCCAGCAGGATATAGAGAATGGAGGAAACAGAGAACCTCAAATGGAGTCATTTTATGATAACTGTATGAAGAGACTATTACGAGGGTTAGTGCAGGACCCTGCAATAGAGAAAGGTAGTCATTCCATCCTGGTTAGAGTTCAGGGACTCAACCAAGCTGTAGCAGTAGCAGATGTTCCCTGCTGCTTCCACACTGGCTCTACCCAAAGGGAAGCCGGAGGGTCAGGGCACTTTAGAAAAACCGTGCGTGTGTGTGTGTGTGTGTGTGTGTGTGTGTGTGAGAGAGAGAGAGAGAGAGAGAGAGAGAGAGAGAGAGAGAGAGAGAGAGAGAGAGAGAGAGAGAGAGGGGAGGGAGAGGAGAGGGATTATAGGAATTGTTTCATGATTTTGGAAGATGGGAAGTCCATGATCTGCTACCTGGAAGCAAGGTCTAAGACCCAGGGGGCCAATGCTATAAACCTGGAATCCAAAGGCCCAAGGACCAGGAGGTCTGATGTCTGATTGCAGGAACATGTGGACACCAAACTCTAGAACAGAGAGAGAGAGAGAAATCACTCTTCCTTGGCCTTTCTGTTCCACATGGGCCCCCAAAAGATTGAATGATGTCCTCTCACATTGCTCAGTTTATTGACTCAAATGCTAATCTCATCCAGAGACACCCTTGGTGATACCTCCAGAAATAATGTTTAACCAGCTATCTGGACATTCCTTGGCCTAGTCAAGTGGGCATGTAGACTTAGCCACCACAGAGCCCATTGGTAGGATTCACACAAATCAGCTCGGGCTCAGAGCCAGGTGGGGAGGGTCCTGAGTACATCTGGAGGAGCAAGTAGACACCCAGCTGGGCACTAGACAGCAGCACCCATGAGGCCTTGTTCTAGATACTGTGGACTCAACAGTGAGGGGTGACAGGTCCTTGCCCACAGGAAGCTGACCATCTCCTGATGGAAAGAGAAGCACTGAATTAATTTGCTAAAATAAGGTAATGTCACATTGCTTAGAAAACCCAAAGCTGGTGGTATTTTACCAATAGCGTTTCAATTACTGCTTCCTAAACTAAAAGATGAACCATCGTCAGCAAATAATGAAATGCCAAGAGAGAGAGAGAGCACTCTGCCTAATTGGCTGTTTGTTCTTAAAAAAAGAAACGAGGAACAACTTTCCCATATTGTTTTTCTATCACAAGCTTGCTTCCAAGGTCATTTTCTCTTTGATAGTTTGAGAAAACAGATTTGGGGTTTTGGAAACGGGTGCCTTGTTTAATCCTAGTTTCTGCAACCTTGGTAAATCAGGGAGAAAGATATGTCCAGTGGGCAACACAAAAATGTTTTATTTGCATAAGAAAAAGAAAATAGATTTTTTTTTTCCTGAGTGGCAGGAATAGAGTCCTGACCATACTTTGGTGTTTAACATCCGTTCATCTCAAGAAGTTTTTTTATTTCCAATGTGTTTTGGATCCTACTCAAAGAGAACTACACCATTTCTCCTCATTAATAGTATTTTAAAGCTTACTAGCCCACAGGATCTTTCTTAAAGATTGTAAAAGGAGACAGGTTTTGACCAAGCGTTTAGAAAGTGGGCAAAGAGGGAGTTGTTTCTCTCTCTCTCTCTCTCTCTCTCTCTCTCTCTCTCTCTCTCTCTCTCTCTCTCAATTCTAGAGTGTTGTGTGTGTTTTTTACCAAGTCCTGAGCCCAAAATCGACAAGCCATGCCCAAAGTTATGAAAGTGGAGAAGGGCTGGCTGAGCCTCAGAAAAACTTGCAAACAAATTCACAAGATGATGGGTTTGCAATATTAAATTAAGTCTTCAGCAATCACAAATCTTCCAACACATTCCAGATCAATGAAAGAGAGAGGGAGGGAGGGAGGGAGGGAGGGAGGGGGAGAGAGAGAGAGAGAGAGAGAGAGAGAGAGAGAGAGAGAGAGAGAAATACAGAGCCCAAAGAAGCTGAGCCAGTATTTAAAGCCTTTTTAATTTAAGAGAACCATTCTTTATGGCATCCAGGATAAGTTTCTGGCTTTTTCAAGCTGTCACATGATCTCTTGTCCAGATGTGTGGGTGTAGATCAGACTAGCCAAGCACTGAGGTTCTTTCCCTCTGCATGTAGCTTGTCACTGTAACTCAGCCGTGCTCCTCTGGGCTGCAGAAGCAGCGCATTTATATACGCTACAACAACAACAGGGGAGGACAGAAAGTTAACCACAACATGCACAGGAACTGGAAGAGAGGAGAGGCAAGGACAGGGCGGGCGGGGAAGGAGGGCAAATCAGATAGGTTTATTTGTCAGCTCCACACAACACTGAAAACGAAACCTCCGAGTGTGTGGTGTTCTGAAAACTTCCCTTTTTCTCACCTACTGTGAACAACCTTTACCAGAGGACAAGACTTCCTGGAGCTTTCTTCAGGAAATTAGCAAATGCCTCTGTTTGGAAGGGCAGGTTGTAGGAACCCACAGCAAGACCAGAAAGTGCCTCAAGAGCTGCAGCCTACAAGACTTCTTCACAGAAATTTCTGGAAGCCCAGGCCTTCACCGAAGAGGAGGCAGGCATGAGAGTGAGGGGACAACCACCTGCCTAGTGAGTCTTTGCCTTGACCTTTGGGGGATTAACCCAGCAAGGTGCTCAGACAGTTTTCAGGCGATCAATAAAATTTGTTAAGCTTTGGGTTTTTGTTTTTGTTTGTTTGTTTTTTGTTTTTTTGCTTCCTCCTGTGTGAAGTGGGGATTAACAGGACCTGCCTTGCAGGGGCATTTTCAGGATTTCATGGCAGTTACCAGGAATGCATTTAGCACAGTGCCTGTCACACAGTGAGGGCTTTGATTCATTCTTGCCCCCACATATTAACAGAGCACTTACTTCACACCCTTTGTACCAGAGGCTGGGGGACATCTGCAAACAAAACAAAGATTCTGGTTGCATGCACCTTCTCTGGTGGTGGTGGGGAGATGGGGGGGTTAGAAGGAGGATTGAATCAGGGACCCACATTTAAGATTCTGCTCTTGGTTCTCTGTGTGTGAAGGTGACACATATTGGGGCAGAAAGGGAATGGGAAGCCTGGGAAGGGGACTGGGCACATTTTAATAAGGTGATAAGGACAGTCTCCATGGAGAAGATTAATTTAAAATTAATTAAATAAAATCAATGTTACTTACAACCTTGTCTTAATTCACAAAGGGCATCTAGCAACCCAGCTAGCTCTTCTGTCTGATTTCCAGTCCTAACAAGTTGAGACCAAGGGACTCCCCCAGGATGAATATGAGCAGCCAGATGGTGTGAGATATCTCAGAGACCCCCATTAAGATCCTGCTCCCATGGCAGCTCACCAGGCCTGGAAGTCTCCCTGTGACCACTCAAAGGGTTGGAGCCATGGGCTATGTTGGCTCCAGCTGGCCTGTGGGCTTTCTCTCATTCATACAGCAGGAGGTTAAGGTGGAGCCCCTGCCCGGGGGCATGGCTCAGTAGTTGAGTGTCGACCTATGAACCAGGAGGTCATGGCTTGATTCCAGTCTGGGCACATGCCCAGGCTGTGGGCTTGATCCCCAGTGTGGGATGAGCAGGAGGCAGCCAATCAATTTTCTCCCTCATCATTGATGTTTCTCTCTCTCTCTCTCTCTCTCTCTCTCTCTCTCTCTCTCTCTCCTTCTTCCTCTCTGAATTCAATAAAAAATATATTTTAAAAAAAGACACATGGGGCCCCATAACCCTTTCACACTGTTATAATTCCCCACTAGAGGGGCATGAGAGGGGAAAGACAGGGATTTATTAAGGGGAGGCTTTATAGGCTTTTTTTTTTTTGCCTTAACTCGCACCCTCCTGGTGCCACAGAACAGTTGCCAAACAAGAATTCTAGGCCGGGTCCTCCCCCAACCTATTTTGTTGTCAAGACCCTTTTCCCTCTTCCTCTGAGCATCAGCCCTTCCACAGCCTCTGGGTCCGCTCACGGTGACCTCAGCTCCAGTGGTGAGAGGGGAGATTTATTCCCACAGCCTTCTACGGAGAGTGCTCACAGAAGACGTATTGTTCCGAGCGGATTTTCACCTGGGCAGGGCAAGAGGCAAGGAAGCTCCCCCCCAGAAATAATGTCACATTTCTTCAAAATCATGGACTCTGAAAAAATAAAAACCTATAATCATTTCATTGGGTAGTATGCAGATTATCTCCATTTTATGTATAAGTATGTGTGGGTGCGTGACAGAGTTCACACACACACATTAAATCTTAGAATCTCAGGGTCAGAAGGGCGAGTATAGTAGAATTCCTTCTCACTGTAATGTACTCTGAATTATTGGCGAATTTAATGTAACATGGATTCAAGCCAGGGAGCAATTTCTACCCCTCTGCCATTTAGCCAGTCTACTGAAATTCTGCAGACGGCACCTGACAAAGCCAGGATCTTCATTCACACCCTAAATGACGATAAGGTTCATTTAAAAGCACTTTCATTTTGTTTAAAGTGAGATTAAAGGCAAATAATTTAATAAAAGGGCTCTGAGTTTTCTTTAGGTTTGTTTGTTTTAAACCTCATCGGAGGATATTTTTTCCAATGATTTTCAGAAAGAGTGGAAAGGAGGAGAGGGTAGAGGGTGAGAGAAAGAAACGTTGATGTGAATGTGAAAGAGACACATTGATTGGTTGCTTTCCACATGTACCCTGACCAGGGCAGAAGATCGAACTTGCAATCCAGGTACATGCCTTTGACCAGAATCAAACCCAAGACCCTTCTGTCTGATTCTAATGTGTCGCCAGAGATGAGAACCACCATTAAAACTGAGTCCTGCCCTATTCTAGTCCTATACAGAATCTATTCACAAAGCATCACCACATTCATAAGCTAGGTTCACTCTGCCACAGTAAGAAACAGTCTGCCACATAGAGTGAGAGTGAGGACAGGATTGGGGGCAGGGATAGGGAGACAATAGGGGGGGGATAAGGACACATTTGTAATGCCTTAATCAATAAAGGAAGAAAAAAAGGAACAGTCTGATCATAAGAATGAAAACTTGTGGCAAGAAGGCTTATACTAGTATACCAGTATAGTGATCCCCTGCCAGTGTCTGAAATGTAAGTCATTCTCCTGTCCACAGGCGAGCTTCCAGGCCTGATGAGCTTCCATGGGAGCAGGATCTTAATGGGGGTCTCTGAGATACTTCACATCATCTGGCTGCTCATATTCATTCTGGTAAACCCCTTGGTCTCAACTGTTAGGATTAGAAATCAGATAGAAGAGCTAGCTGGGTTGCTAGATGCCCTTTGTGAATTAACCACTGACTACACAGAACTTTTGAGTTTTAACAGTGGTTCTCATCTCTGGCTACACATTACAGTCACCTGGCCCATGTTATTTTTAATCTATTCTTATACAGAATCTATTCACAAAGTATTACCACATTGATATGCTATGTTCATGCTGCCATAGTAAGAAAGTCTGCTCATAAGAATAGAAACTTGTGGCAAGAAAGCTTATATAGTGATCCCTTGATAATATCTGAAATGTAAATCATTCTCCTGTCCACCCCATGCTCATAGTCTGACATTTTTAATTGGCCTTTGCAAAGGGGCTTATATTCTCATTAATGCAATTGTGCGGTGTAGCGAAAGAATCCTGGTCTAGGAGTCAAGAAACATTGGTCTCCACCATTCTGATGGTGGTTTTAGGTAAGTTGTTTGACTTTCTGGCCTTAGCTTGCTCTTCAGAGAAATGGGCAGGTTTTCCTAAGTGATCTTAAAAATCCCTTCCTGTAGAAAGAAAGCATTGACATCAGCGAGATGGCAGTTGGAATTCCAGCTCAACCATTTCCTAGATAGTTGGCCTTGGACTTGTTTCTGAGTTTCAGAACAGCCACTGGCAAACAGACACTGGGAAGAGGAGGTGAAATGGCATCCACGAAAGATATTTGCAAAACAGACACAAGTACATGTTCATTTTTATTCCATTTGATTCCCTTCCTCACTCAGGCCAGAGGACTCAAGGAAATCACAAAGTGTTAAGACCCCCACCCAAAGGACAAAAGAATTATTACTTGGCACACTTTTCCATGCTATAAAATTTATTGTTTTCTATTTCGGTAGCCCAGTGGAGACAGAGAGTGCTCATGTGGTCAGCAGGCCTTCTACATTCAGTGCTGCCTGGAGTCCATGACCACCACTGTGCCTCCAGTGGTAGTCATCAGGGGCCATGGGAGAGACTTCTGGAGCAACCCCTGAATAGGAACCTCCAAGTCATTCCACAGTCACCCACTGGTTTTCCCAGTGTTAGGTGAGCCTTACTTGTCTCAGCTACTTCCTTCAGTTGCATAAGATTCAGACCTTCTGCATAGCCATCTTTGGGTAAATCTGACATTTCAGTCTTTTCATGAGAGGGAAGAGAATATTGAGAGAGGACAGGAAGAAAAGCAGGTATTTTCTCACCTTCTTTGAAAACCTTTCCCATGGCTCAGGTATCTCTATATGGAGAACTTTCTACCCTCAATGGAATAATCCTTTGGGTTAGCCCACCACGTCAAACTGGGTGGTAGATAAACCAAGCATTAATTGTTGCCTCCAGCCACCCACACTGCAGAATATACGCTGGGTGTGTAAATGGTTTTCTGAGCCTAGCAATTGGAAAAACATCTAAATCTGACTTGTTCCATGAATGAATATAGTGTGGGGTATGGGGTTGGATGGGAGCAGAGAAAAGCGACCTGGAGCTGTGTGAAATCGGACAGTTTCTGTTCCCAGGGCTTTGGGTCCACGTACTTCAGTTTCAGTTCTTGCAGGTTTCCCTCCTTGGGAGAGAAATTTTGACTTTCAGGTTGAAAGAAGCTAAATGGAGCTGAAACCACATCATTTGACGTACTTTCAGGTTGAGTGGAGGAGAAGAAAGAGGTGGAAAGGTTGCCTCAGCCTCATTCCAATTTCTCCTATAAAAGCCTGCCCCTGACTCACTTCTGGAGTTCTGATTCCTAGTTAACTTTCCTCCCAGCTACATTCAAGTTAAACCATGCACCCAAATTTCCATGTATTTCACTTCTACTAGAAGCCCACTCCCTGTCTGTAAGGCAGGGCAAAGCCTCCTTGAAAGATCCATCTGCCCCCAAACATCATTTTGTTGCCCTTTCTGAGATTCCCCTTGGGGCCAGGAACAGCAATCAATACAGAATCTGGATTTGAACCCACCTCCATAATTTATTATCTGTATGATATTGGTGGGTTAACCACCAAACTCTTGATGCAAACATTATTGTGTTTTTTTTAAATTGCTAACATTTGTCTTACTACCCCAAAATCACATTGTTGCTCCAACTTTGATGACTCAGCCAACATGTTTAGTACTCTTTTATCTATCAATAGTTCACTCCCCTAAAAGTGTCAAGTGACTTAGGAGAACTGAATAATGGAATAGCTAAGAAATGTTTAGGAGAATGGGAGACTGGTAGAGACTTGAGAGGGATGTTGGGCAGAGTAAGAAGTAATCAGAGCCCTGAGTTTGAGGGACTGAGAAAGGAGAGCAGAAGGTTTATGAAGTGGAGCTAGAGGTAGTGAGAGCCAACTCACCTAGCCCACAATTTAGCCACAGATAGGAGATACCCTCACACAAAGGTGCTCAGCTCCTCGGAAAAACAAAAGGCCCCTCCCTGGAGGCTGGGACGACAGTAGCTCCTCTCTGTCCTGACCTGTGCGTGACTCAGACCATTTCTCATTCCAGATGATGCCCTGGCCCTTCAGAGGTCTCTGTCTGTAAAATATGGGTCACAGTCCAGCCAGTACCCCTGCCCATGTTACATGACATTTCCAAATAGAAAGAACAAGGGAAAGAGAAAGACAGAGAGAGGAAAAATAGAGAGATGATGTCTATATAGGGAGAAAGAGTGCTTTCAAGATTGATTTGATTCCCAAAAAATGAATTAGTGTGCATCCTGACAAATTCCTGCCACAGGTGGGACTACTTTAGATAGTGATCACTTCCTGGAATGAAAAGGAGATCGGGTCCAGGATAAGAGGAGGAATTATAATGAATACAGAATCACAATTAATGTGAATGGGGTTTACTAGGTGGTTCAAGTAACCAGAAGTTCTATGCTGCATGGTTAAAAAGAAGAGCCTTAGCCAAAACCGGTTTAGCTCAGTGGATAGAGCGTCAGCCTGCGGACTGGAAGGTCCCAGGTTTGATTCCAGTCAAGGGCATGTACCTTGGCTGCGGGCACAATCCCAGTAGGGAGTGTGCAAGAGGCAGCTGATTGATGTTTCTCTCTCACAGATGTTTCTGACTTTCTATCCCTCTCCCTTCCTCTCTGTAAAAAATCAATAAAATATATTTTAAAAAAATAAATAAAATAAATAAATAAAAAGAAGAGCCTTAGAGAAACCCTATCAGGAATGGAACAAAATCTCAGGTGTGTAGCTCAAACTTCCAAGGTCTGACCTGAGCTCAGGATTGAGTCGAGCAGGTCCCTGACAGTGTAAGTCGGGTGAGCTGATTCCATAAGCCACACATGATATGCGGCTCTTCATAGGCATGTCTCAGGCTACTGCAAAGTCATTCAAGGGCTAAGCAACCGAAGCATAAACCCCCACCATGTGGACGGGGAGTCTCTATTCTGTTGCAATAGCCTGTTAGACATGATTCAGAGAAGCAACATTTTTAAGAGAAGGAGGTCATTTTGATGAAAATCCTTGAGGCATGAATCCAAAAACTTTTAGCTTGGATCAAAAGATGCCCTGTTACCAGAACAAAGGCTGCAGGATTGACTTTCCCCAAGTTCCACAAACTCCCTGTAGCAATGATTACTAATTGTCCCCCAGTATCTATTCTCTTCTTCTTCCACAGTACTTAGATCATGATTGTTATGGGGCATCTGGCTATCAAATTAAAAACTACATTTCCTAGCCTTCCTTGCAGTTGTGTGACCATGTGGACTCAGTCCTGGCCAATGGGGTTAACATGGTGTGTGTTACTTGCTGTGGATGGTTTTTAAAAGCAAAGTTGTACCCTTTGTTCCTGCTGTCTTCCTTGCTTGTTCTCTTTCTATTGACTAGAATGTGGTATAATGGTTAGAGCTCCAACAGCAAATTGGGATCACACGATAACCTAGAGAGGCCACTATGATGGAGGATGCAGATTAAAGATACCTGAATCCCCAATATCGTGAGTGCCACTGTACCCTTGGACTGACTGGCTCCAAACTTGTTGACTGTAAGGTGTAAATAACCTTCTACCCTGCTCATAGCTAAACTGATTCATACCTCATACATTTTCTTCATAGGCTGCATGTCTTGTTACTTTATTTCCTCTTCTGGTTATTCCAATAGTTCATCTTCAAATAATTCCAATTATTTAGTAACCAAAACAAAAATAATAATAGCTAGCATTTATAGGTTGTTTGTTATGTGCCAGGCAATATTTTAAGTGTTTTATATGAATTAATTTATTTGTCACGGCAACCTATAAAGTAGGCACTATTTTTTTTTGTTGTTGTTGTTCAAGGAGATTTATCATAGGAATGTTTGCAATAGCAAACAAAAAAACATAGTACATAAACTATATTAGTGGGAACTGATTAAATAATTAAATAATGTGTGTGTGTGTTAAATAATTATGCAGCTTTCTATATATTGATAAGGAACAGCCTCCCAGGTGTGTAGTTGAGTAAAAAAAGCAAGATGTAAAAGCTTGTTTTTACAAGTCAGAAAACTAAGGCATAAAGTAGTTAAAGAACTTGCTCAAGATTGTTTTCTTACAAGAGTTTGATAATTAAATCCAAATTATCTTATTTCAACTCTGAATAGTGATGGAGAGAGAAGAGTTGGCCTGTATCTTCAGTTACCATCTGGGGTTTTATCCATTGAATAAAAAGTTGGAACAGGTGATTTCTGAGATCCAATCTAATTCTAAAAGTTCTATCATTGCATGGCTAGAAGTCATTATAACATCCTTAGTCAATCTGTGAATATTCACTTATGTGTGTAATATTTCCCTTCCTGTGACAAAGAGAGTGAACCTTTTAGATATGTAATCAGTGCCTTTGTTCAAGAATGATGTAGATTCATCTGAAATTCAGTAAGAACTTGAATTTCCCCAAGTTTCTGGTTAATCAAACTTTTCCTCTATTCAGTCATGATTCATTTAGTCAAAAACAAACTAAATCATTTCCATGTTCAAGTCATCCTGCTACATGATCAGGGAGACTTAAAGGTAAAAGAAAATCAAACAAAATAAAGACCATAACATTGTTCATGCCCTATCCCACCCAACCTGTGAACTCTTAGCATAAAAAGGTCACACAGAAGACTCTTCAGTTTGTTCATAAGACCTTGATAAAGTCACTCTTTGAATATCAATTTTCTCATATTTGAGTTGAGATTGATAAAACTTGGATCAAAGAGTTGGCATGAAGATTAAGCAGCATGAGTAAACACATTATAAATTTTTAAAAACAAACTACAAGTATGAATAACTTTAACTCATAATCTCCACTTCTTTTTTACGTGTCCTATATAATTTCTTCTTCATGACAACCCAACAGAACGTCACATGGATATTTCACAGAGGAGGAAACTGAGAGCCAAACATCTGAAGTAATTTGGCCAAGTTCACACCTACTATAGGAAGAGTCACTCTTAGAGCAGACACCTCAAAAGCTGAAATCCTGACTGTGCCCTCTCAGACAGTGAAGCAATGGAGAGCTATTTTGAACATGGACCCTGGGGTCAGAGTTCCTAAGTATGAATTCCAGATCTGCCACTGCAACTTGAGGAATGGTAGGAAAGTGTTTTAACCTCTTTGTGCCTCAGCTTTCTCATCTGTAAAATGGGGATGCAGTAAGATAAGAAGGGAATGAAAGTGTAATGATTCTCTACAAATTTCGCTCACGTACTAAAAGTTCCACTTTCTAAAGGCTAGTCCTGTGCTCTGTTCAAAGGTGCATTTAAGCCTGTTCTTCCTCCAGTTAATGGGGGTCTGGTGTCCACACCTGTTGCTGTGGCCCAAAATATCAAAGGAAAAGGACATCACAAAAGGTACATTGTTTCCTGGGCTGGGGACCAGGGCCAGGCTGTGAGCTCACCTCGTGCAGAGAATCTCCACCTCCGGACAGGAAAGAATCTGTGGAGCACCAGAGGCAAAGTGGGAAGGAGGGATCAAATCCTAACTGTCCAGGCTCGATTCTCACCATGTAAACACTCTGGCTGCACACAGACACCCATGGCCACACTAGTGTATACATTTACATTGGGACGAAGCAGATGAATTGGCTCAATTCACTAGCACTCTTGTTTAATTTGGAGCCTTGAGCGCCCAACTGCCAAGTGAAATGGCTGTCTTAGAAAGTGGCTGTGTATTTTAAAGGAACATTGCATGCATTTTAACGAGAGATTTCCTCTGTGTGTTTATTTCCAATAGTACAAGTGCCAAAGGGTGGTAAGTTTGCTGCATCTCATCTCTGCTTGTTGGGACAAGATGACTGGCCTGCCTGAGGGCATTGAATGATGGGCTACAAGGAGTGAATTGGAAATCAGTGGGGTTCCTTTGTTCTTTACTGTTCAGCAAGGGGGGCGAAGGAAGGGGCTGGGCTGACCTTAGATGAAGATGTTGGAAAAACTTCTGAAGCCCAGGGTATATTTCATCCAAGCCATTATTGTTATGCCTCCTGTTTGAATATTGCTTGGTAGGTTAGAATTCTTTCACATACGTTCTGTCAGTCATTGAGCAGCTGAAAAGCTATTGGTCTTGTTCTCTTGTTATATCCTGGGGTATGTGTAGGAGGAGCCTATACTCAGGTTGTGTGGACAACCAGATTCAGGCAGGAGCCATCGCCTTACTTACCTAATGCTATAGGCCAGGTGTGTGATCTTGGATAGGTTACTTAACCTTGTTATGCATCTTTTACCTTATATTGCGACATGTGAGGATCAAATGAATTAACAGGTAAATTTAGAATAGCACCCAAACTGTATGAGAACTCACTAAATAGTGTTAGTGATCATGAAAATGATGATGATAGTGCTGATGATAAAGGTGCTGGTGATGAAGATGGTGGTAACAATGATGGTGATGATGATAAAAGTACTGGTGATGAAGCTGGTGGTAACCATGAAGGTGGTAGTAATGATAAGGGTGGTGATGGTGATGATGGTGAGGATGCTTTTCTCTCCTCTTTTTTGGTAAAATAACAATAACAATAGATTCCAGCCTTTTAAGGTCTATTGGATGTCAGGAAGCCACCAGGATGGGCACTTTCTATACACTGTGCCTGATATTTGACAATCCCCATTTATAGTTAGGAAAACTAAGACTTAGGCTTAGCTAAGTAAATGGCTTAAGGTCACAGCCCTAGGAAAAGACAGAGAATTTGAGTCTGCCTATCTTCAATCCACACTTTTTTTCCCATACCACACTGCACATATCCCCACTACATCTCCTGGGCATTTCATGTATCTTAAATACTTTTGGAAAGGTGGTGTATAGTATAAATCCATAAACATAAAAACATATCTTTTGAAATTTTAGTTCTTGGCTGTTTTGCCTTCCTCTTGTTTCATGCCTATCTCTTCTTTTATATCACCTGCTACTAATTTATATTCCCCAGTTTTCTGTTCACAATACCCCTCATGAAGAAAGTCTTTTGTGAAATTTGCAAGAGTTTTTTTTTTTCTAAGACCCTAGGCCACTTCAACACCAGCTTGAAAGTCCTGGTTAAGTGGACAATGTATGAATTGGAAATGACAAAGGTTGTGACTCATTTCAGGGGGCCTCTATGTATTGAGCACCTTTCATGTGCCAAGAATAATTCTACACGTAGGAACCAATACCCATTCTCATGACCTGCATTTTGGAGTATGCTGCACACAGCTCCAATGCACACAAGAGACATAATTATATTTTCCCTAATTCACTAACGCTGCATTCTTTACAAGGAAAGCCATACATTTTAAAGGATTCATATTTTCAACCCAGTCTGGAGTCAAGAATTTCAGAATCCAGCCCAGCTAAGAAACAGGAGTCAAGAGACCAAGACTCAAGTCTTGGTTTTACTTACCTCATCTGTGACCTTGAGCAAGAATTAGCACCCCTGATCTACAGGTCATTCATTTTCAACAGAGATGATGTCCAATCCCTGCATAACAATGGTTTGCCTTTGTCTGATTCATAACCATCAAATAAGTTTTACATCAGCATTTCACTTCATCATGCCCAGCCCGGCCTCCCAGAATGTGGAACATCAGCTCCCTGTATCTCTCTGGAGCCCAGGGACTACCGGCAGACTACCACATACTGACCATTCAGTGACCCCAATCCTTGTGTAGGTCAGGACAGAGAATTCTGAGGGAGGAACTCAGCAGCTAGTAGACATGCTGGCTGAGAATGAATGACAGTGGAGGCTGTGAGAGGAAACCGCTGGTCCCAGACAAGATACCAGGACTCTCCCCCTCCCCACCTCCCCCCAATGCCTCTTGCTTGCCCATAGTTGCTGTTTAGTTTATTGATTGAATGAAGCAAAGCTATTTAAGCTAAATGGTGTGTGTGTGTGTGTGTGTGTGTGTGTGTGTGTGTGTGTGTGCGCGCGCGCGCGAGCGCAGTTTCTTTTTATGTATAGCCTGAACCTAGGTCCTAGTTTTGACCTTTTGGCTTAGTTCCTCAAAATTAAACATTGGTCCTCCAAATACCACTGAAGGGTCTGTGTGTGGTCGGACTGCTTCCTCACTCTATCCTGCTCCTAAATGGAGCAGCTTGACTCAATCTTTGAATGTAAAATTTCTGATTTGAATCCCACCTCTTCACTTATGAGCTCTGTAGCCTTGGGAAAGTTGCTTGACTTGTCTGTGCCTTCGTTTCCTCATTTCCAAAATGGGGATAATGATATTTGGGGTTATTTTGAAGATCCAATCAAATACTTAAGACCAAGCACTTACAAATTGATAAAAGACAGAACAATCCAAAATAGCTGATTGATATGAGGGACAGTCAGGAGGAAGAAGGGAGGGGTTCCAGAAAGACACCTGTATCCAATATACCTTGAGTAATGGCCCTATATCTTGAGCAAAGGGCATGGTAATCAACCTTGTTCTTAAGCCCACCAAGAGCTAGACATCTTCCAAATATCTTGGTATAGATGCACATTTCCTTATTTTATAGAAAAACAAACTATGGCTCAGAAACCCTAATATATTGACACCACACAGGTAGCTCAGGAACTTTCTGAGTAAGGGGAGCAATTGGGTCTCAGTCACCACTGTGTTGCTAGCCCCATTACCTGGAAGCATGTCCCTCTCAAATGACCCATGTCTGGTGAGCAAGAAGTGAGATGACACAGTATGTGGGCATAGCAACTAATGGAGAGGGACGTTATTAAAAACCCTACTTACCAGACTACTTCTATGTCCCTCTGGCCTGCTCTCGGACATGAAACAGGCTTTTAAAAGGGCAGGTCAGATGCCAGTGGTTTTAGGGGGCTCTCTCTGAGGTCCAGGCCTACCTGCTGTCCCACTAGGAAGAAAGTGGCCATTATACAACTGTCCAAACAGCTGCCCTCTTGTGCATATGGCCTGCTTCCTTACCCATTAGCAGGAATTATGCCTAATCCAATCTTTTACCGCTGATTCACTTTTTACCATCATCGCAACTTCCATCCAGTGACTCTTTTTTGCACCTGGGATTCCCTTCTCTTTAATCTCAGAGATAAAGACTGTTGTTTCCCTCACCCCAATGCCTGAAACCATTTCTTGCCCAAATCTGGACCCACTTTGGGGGGAATGGGGGAGGGGGGTTGCTCTCCTCCCCGCATGCCTCCCCTTTCCTCATCTTGTCTTACAAGTCCTACCCTTGGCCACTTTCCCAGGAGAGGAGAGGCCTAGAGGATGGGCTTCTAAGTTGGAAGTTGCCCAAACCAAGTCCACATAGTTACAGGGGCCTTAGACACAGCCGCAGTGGACAACAGTAGAAAGTAATGAGAATGGAGCCAGCATTTTCAGAAAGGACAGATGTGGTTTGGAGAGGGTCCCAGGTAAAGGGGCCACGTGAGCTCAGTCAAATCGATGGGTAGGATTTTGACAGGCCCAATCTGATGTAGAAGGAGATGCCCTACTGATAACCCTCCTTCACTGTTAGTGGGAGGAGCCACTATGAAAACAGTGGGGAGTTCCTCCAAAAATTAAAAATAGAACTACCAAATGATGAATTCCACTTGTGGGTATTCATCTGAAGAAACAAAAATGCTAAAGAGATGTGCACCCCATGTTTATACCAACAATATTTATAATAACCAATATATGAAAGCCACCTAAGTGTCCCATCAATGAATAAATGTATAATGGAATATTATTTAGCCTTAAAAAAGGAATAAAATCTTGCCATTTGTGACAACATGGGTGAGTCTTAGGGGATTATGCTAAGCAAAATAACAGAGAAAGACAAATACCATATGATCTCAGTTTATGTGGAATCTAGAAAACAAACAATAACAAAATGAGCTCATATATACAGAGAACAGATTGATGGTTGCCAGAGGCAGGGATGGGGGTGGGGGAAAGATGGGTGAAGGGAATTAAAAGTTATAAACTTCCAGTTACAAAGTAAATAAGTCCTTGTGGTATAATTCACAGCATGGCGACTACCAATACTCTACTGCATATTTGAAAGTTGCTAAGAAAGTAGATCTTAAAAGTTCTCATCACAAGAAAAATTTTGCAATTATGTGTGGTGATGAAAGTTTATCTACACTTATTGTGGTGATTATTTTCTATATATATAAAAATATGAAATCATTATGTTGTATACCTGAAAGTAACATAATATGATGCCATTATATCTCAATTTTTAAAAAGGGAGATGCTCTAATGAGAAAACCTGAACCAACTGTTGCATATTAAAAGGGACTGAGGGATGTTGCACTAGCCTGGTAAGGGTGAGGCAGGGACCTGAGGTTCCACAGAGGGTGTGCCAGCTCCCAGGCCACCTGCAATATTGGAAAACATGTGGTTTTTGAAGCCAAATAGACATGGGTTCTAACCCTGCCTCTGCTCTTCTGAGTGATGGCACCTAGAGCAAGTCACTCCACCTCCCCAAGCCTGAATTCTCTTATGTATAGAAAGGAAGTGTCAACATACATCTCAATAGGGTGAATGAGAGGATTTCCATGTGTAACTCATGGAGCCCTGAACCTGGCCTTTGTTCTGAGCTATGTAAAGGATTCTCTACTACCTTCAGGATCAAGAGCAAACCCCACCCTCCATGCCTGTGAATCTTAATACAACCATATGTATTATTGTAATTTTATTTTCAATTTGGAGATCGATTTTTAAATTATTTTCATAATACACACCACAAGATAGAAAGCTCAACTAATCCTTGGCCCATAGGAAGAAAAAAAGAAGGCCCAGGCCTCTCCATAGCAGGGGTCAAGATTTGATCAGCATGAACTTGTCACACTTGCCAATAGAGGTCAAGGATACTTAAGGTTGAAAACTTTGGACTCGGAGGTTTTCTCAGAGTCCTTCTGGCTAAAAGACTCTAAGTCTCACTTGAGCAGTACCAGGGGGAGAATCTTACCCTGAATGGGGTTGGGGTGCCAGTACCACGACAGGCTCTGGTTTCCTCCACACATTTTGCCTAAGCCTGCCTCCCGTCCCGGCCATCCTGGGACAGGAGGAGGCGTTTAAAGGGAGTGGGGATGTTGGAGTGTGTGTGTAGGGAGATGGGGGCAAGAGACGGAGAGTAACACATTTCAGAAAGTTGAATGTTTTCTGTCAGTCCCTTTATAATAGGAGCTGCATTCTCCTATTACTATCAGTATTTCAGAACACTCCAGAATCTTCATGGAAGTTCTCAAGCCATCAGCCAAGCTAAAACATGCTCTCATACATTTAAGGAGGGGAATGTTGCCCCCTTTTGCTTTCAGAGTACATGCTATAAATTTCAGGACCTATCTTCTGCCTACCATCTCCTCTCCCACTTGAGCAAGCACACAGAGAATTTTGGGTGGCTTCCATATCCCTCACACCAAGTTCTCGCCATCTGGAGAACCAGGTACCAGCCACCACCACTTCCGCTGCTGGACTGCTGAGGGGCATCCGGTCTCGGTTAGGATGTCATACAAACTGCAGAGACTGAGAAGCAGCCAGGCCCAACCCTCCCTTCTCTTACCCAGAGCATCCATCTCCTGTCACAGCTGCTTATCTAATTGACTGCAGGACCATTTTTGTAAAGGTGGGTTAAGGCCAAAGCCAAGACTGCTGCAGGAAGAAGATAAATAGCTTTCGAATCACCACCTGAGCTAGCAGTTCACTCGGGTCCTGGCAGTGACTAGACTTTGGTGGGGCATCCATGAGGCTGACAACAGAGCTCAGCCAACCTCAATGAAATTAGGCCCCAGGGAACTCTGAACTTCCTTATTCTTGGAGCTGTGTTGACTCTGAGAGGACCTGTCCTATTCACGTGTGTGTCTTCAGACAAGCATGTGAGAATGAGGAAAAGAGGCCCCGGGCCAGTCTGGCGAGGGAGCTGGAAAAGCTGTGCCAAGTAGGTGTCAGACCCTATCCTCCAAGGCCCAGTGTGGGAACATTGGGTGGCCCAGGCAGGTCATAGCCTTGGGCCATAGACATACCCGCCCTCTACCTGCAGCCTGAGCCAGCTGTCTTAATAATGCCTATGTGTAGACAACAAGGAAGACAGGTGAGAATGCGGATGGCTCAGGGAAACTTCTTCCTGCTACCACAGAAAGAAACCAACCCAACCCAGGGGTGGAGATGAACTAGCCTCATCTTTAAATGTGAAAAGAACCACTCTTCTCAGCAGGTCCATCACCGCAGGTACCAAAATCCTTCGCTGTCCACTCCACTGGTGGCCGGGATGGTAACCGTTGCTCAGGGTTGGAGAAACCACTTCAGCCAGAGTCCTCGTCCAGACCTGAGGACAGCATAGGGCTTTTCCCGAGGTCCAGGCACCCTCTCCCTATCCAGAGCTCCCACTATGGCCTCCCCCTTCTGGTCCTGTGGCTCCTGAGATGACAGCCCTACAGCCAGCCCTACAGCAGTTTCAGGACAGCACTGATCTGGCAGAAGAACCTCCTGCCTCTGACAGGTCCTGGCCTAGGTTTCCACCCATCATGCCACTGCACTGACCAGATGTGGGAAGTGAATGCTTTCAGGATCCTTGGCTCAAGTTTAGCCCGGGCCTTGGATGTGGGTGGAGAAAGAGCTTTTCTTTTCAAATCAGGTAGAATTACATCTTTTTATACAGTTTCAGCTGTAACTATTTTCATCACACCTGCAATGCAACGTGGATGAAGATTCTTGTTGACCACAAACAAGAACCTCATACAAAACCATGTAGTGACCTCCCCCTCACATAGGAACTACTTAAAGGACCCCACACATACCCAAAATCTTTCTCCTGCTGGCTTGTCACAACCCAAGGAATTGCCAGCCTTAAAGTTTCATTCCTTTAGGTTAAGATAGTGTCCCCTGTCAAAATACAAAAATTCCTGGAAAGGATAGCACATTGAGTATCATTCCCCAGCATCTTAGAATACATTTATCATGTTTTCATCACCCTCACCCTGACCATCGCAGCAACCCCCTCACTGGCTGCCCTGCCGCTGTTCCCTTCTCCCTCCCGTTCATCTCCTCTTCTGCCAGCAATTGCTTTTTATTTTTAAAAAAATCATCTTTGTCGCTTCCCTGGCTCAAACCTTTGTTAATTCCCCTTCGCCTACAGAATACAACTCAAAGCCCTTAGAATTCAAGGCCTCACATGTTTTAGTTCCTGCAAGGAGATGGCAGCCCGTCACCTCCCTCACCCACACCCTGAGCATTTCCCAGAGGAACCAGACTCTCTCACCCCTCTCTTTCCCACACTGCTCTGCCCTTCCTCTGCCCCTCCCCCTCCCCACACTTTGAGATGCACCTGAAATTTTGTCTTGATTGTGCTGGGTTTCCAGATCCCACCCCATTCCCTCTGCACTCTCCGTCCTGCCTTTCTCTTCATCCCAAAGATGCTTTATGGAGATCTCTACAAAGACATTCATCACACGGGCCAGTGATTATGGATGGATATAAATGAATATTATATTCTTTCATATACATGTGTGACTACAATGGATATAATAATATTCCTTTCCCCCTTTCCACTGTGAGCGCTATGGGCAAGGACTGAGCTTAATTCATCTGTGTGGCCCAAATCCCAGCACCTGGTACACAGTCAGCCATCAACAAATGTGTGTTCTCTTCCACCCCTGACCATCAGCTGGGAGATTTTTATTTGGGGGAAGGAATGATGAGGAGGAGCAGGGTCAAAGCAGTCAACACATTTTTCATTGGTCTGAGGACAACAGGCAGCCCTTTGAAGGCTGGATGAAGGAGGACAATCATAGGAGGCAAGAGTCCTGGTCATGTTCTCCAGACAAGCCGAAGCCTAGCAGAGTGCTAGCCACTGACAGCTTTTAAAACCGTTCTGGCCATGTTGCTGTACATCTGAAACTGATACAGAATATGATTGAATGCAAACTGTCATTTAAAAAATAAAAAAGAATAAATGCACTAAAAATAAAACGAATCTGCCAGAGTTCATGTAATTTTATTTTGATTCCCCAAGATATTTAAAAGTATGTTCAAGTTTTCAAATGTGTATTGTATTTTTGTTGTTAATTTCTAACTTGTGTTTTAGTCAGAAAACATGATCTACATGTTCCTGATATTTTTTGAAATTTGGGAACCTTTCCTTGTTGTTTAGGGTATGGTCAATTTCTATGAACATTTACACAGGAAAAAACTTGTAAGCCCCAACTGTGTGGTGCAGGGCTCCCTATATGTCCACCAACACAGCTTGTTTACTAAGCTGTTCAAATCCTCTACAGTTGTATTAACTCCTGGTCTACTCGGCATTGCATTCAACACCTCCCACCGTGATGGTGGGATTCAGTTGATCCTTCTAGTTCACCGAGCCTCCACAAACGTATCTGCTTTGGCTTGCTACAGAGTCATCAGCTCCAAGGGAGAGAGGACTTGCAAACTATGAAGTATCATGTGGAGGTTCATTGTTACTGTTGAAAGGGTTCACACCTCACATCATCTTGGGAAGGATTCTTAAGAGCTTTTATATGCCTTCTTGTCACCTTCATCATCATCATTCCCACCGCTGAACACCTAGTGGGTACAAGCTCTTCTCATTTTCCCCAGGTTTTCCCTCAAATGCCCATGAGGAGGTGCCATTTATCACAAAGGGAAGAGCCTTGCTTGGACCCCAAGCTAATAAAGCCACAGAGCCTGGAGCGGAGCCCAGGTTGGCCTGTCTCCAAGACCTATGGTTTTATTATGTTTTGTTTCATTGCTTAAGTTGTTTTTCTAATGATGAAATATTTCATACATGTACACAATAATAAACATAACACTATATAGAATGTGTAAAGAGAAACAAACAAAACCCATGTCCCCACCACATAGCCTCAAACATTGTTACATTTTGAATGTTTTTCCAGCCACCCACGTGCCCACTCTATTCTCATGACCTTCACTCCCTTCTCCAGAGTAACTACTCACCTGATTTTTATCATTTTTTTTCACCTTGTCCTTTTTTTCAAGTTTAATTATTTATGTATATACTACATAAGTATGTGCAATGATATATTATTGACTTGTGCATAATTCTGAACTTGATTTAAAGTTCACACCACAGTATTCTTCTGCAACTTGGGAGATCCCTCTGTATAGACATTACTGGAGGAATAGATATATTTTCACGGCAGTATATTCCACTATATGATTATATCACCATTTTTAACTTTCTTCTACTATGGTGGATATATAATTTGTTCCTATTTTTTTTTCCTATAACAATGGTGCTGTAAATACTCTTGGTGTACATAGGCAAAGTTTTGCTAGAGCATAAATACTAGAAATGTGTCTTAGCTTAGGCTGTCATAGAAAATACTCTAGACTGGGTAGGCGAAACAACAGAAATTTGTTTCTCATAGTTCTGGAGACTAAAAATCCAAACTCAAGGGGCCAACATGGTTGGTACCCGGTGAGAGCTCTCATCCTGGCTTGTAGAGAGCCACCTTCTCACTGTGTCTTCACATGGCAGAGAGAGAGACGGCAAGCTCTCTTATACAGGGACTAAGCCTATTATGAAGGCTTCACCTGCATGCCGTCATCTAATCCTAATTAGCTCTCAAAGGCCTCATCTCCAAATTTTATCACACTGGGGTTAGGGCTTCAACATATGAACTGGAGGGAGGGTCACATTCTGTATAGAGAAGAGTGGAACTTCTGGCTCATAGTGTACTCAAATCTTCGACTTACTAGACACAGTTAATCTGTGTCTACAGATTCTGCATTTGCAAATTCAACTTACTACAGATCAAAAATATTTGCACAAAAACATTCCAGAAAGTTTACACCCAAACATGGCAGTGCAACAACTATTTGCATAGTGTTTTCATTGTGTTAGGTATTATAAGGAGTCTGGAGATAACTTAAAGTATCTGGGATAATGAGCATAGGTTATAAGCAAATACTATGCCATCTATAACTATAAAAGCCTAAGTGACCATTCGACCAGTAGCTATGATACACACTGACCACCAGGGAGCAGATGCTCAACACACAGGCATGGAAACATGGAACAGACAGATGAATCTCAGAGGGGAAGGGGGAGGGTGGGAAGAGATTAACCAACGATCTTATATGCATACTAGAGGCCTGGTACATGGATTTGTGCACTGGTGCAGGCCAGACCCAGGGACTCTACCAATGCACAAATTCATGCACCCAGACTCTAGTTTTATAAAAGGGATTTGAGCATATTTTGCTAAACATAGGAGTCCTGGGGACTCACGTGATTAGGTTTGGCCCTGGATAATTGGGGTACTTTTTCCATATCAAGGCCCATCCCCTTAAATCACATCTACAAAGTCCCCTTAGCCACATGACATGACACATTCATGGGCATTAGGCATTAAGCCATGGGCATCTTGGAGCCATTAGTCTGCCAACCACCAAAGTCAGTGGAGTGCACTGAGCAGAAGAGTGACCTGCTTTCTGAATGGCTGCTGGGTAGAACCAAGCCTCTGCTGGTATCAAAGGGTGACTCAATTGCTGAACTGTTGTGTGAAGAAGTCAATTAAAAAACCCATGATCCTGACTGGCTTCCCAACTCACCCACCCACCTCCTTCAATATGCATGCCATTAACATCCTTCAGTCAGATTCAAAATGTTTTCTCTCTAAGAGCTGAAGGATCTTTTATGTGTCCTGACCTGTTTCTTTCTTGTCCCCCTCCCTGGGCCACCCGGCTTTGTTTGTTTCCTCCCCACCCACCTCTTGCTCCCCATCTTCCCTGTGATGACACTAGCTGACACACACCCACACCCCACCTGTGCTCCGGGAATCTGGAGTGTATCCAAGGTCAGAGTACAAAGGAGCATTTGTCTCTCAAAAGCACCCAGAGAAATGGTGCCCAACCTCCCCACAGCTCACCATCACAAACCTTCTCCACAGATACAGAACCAGTGGGCACTGAAGACCTTAGTGGTGGAAGACATCCAAAGTTATCTGGCTCCCCTTTACACAGAAGATGAAGGCCCTGAGGAGAAAGTGCTGTTGCCCAAGGTCACAATGCCAGTGGGGGGAGCTGTGTTGCAGGCAGAAGTTACCATCCAGGCAATTTAGAGGGAGAGTGATGATACTGTCCATGTATCTGGGTTTTGGGTGGAAACAGGTAGTCTCATCATTGGCTAAAATAAAATAAAATATAATAAAATAAAATAAAATAATAAAATAAAATAAAATAAAATTGTTTAAAATTAATTACCTGTTTGGGGAATTTGTTGTTGAGAGCTAATTTTATGTCAATCTGAAACTAACAACTACCAGTATATTATTACAGGAGGCTCGTTGATAACATATGATGATTAATACCTTTTATCTGAATGGTGAGGGAGGGGTCTGAGTGGTTTTGGGGAAGAGTGCTTCAGGCTGAGGAAGCAGCAAGTGTAACCATCTGAAATAAGAACCTTCTTGATCTTCAGAGAAAGAGCAAGGAGACCTGTGTGACATGCAGGGTGAGCAACTGAGGGGAAGTGAAGGAGATAAAGCCAGAGAGATCATTCACGGCCTTTAGGGTTTTACCTAAGTGGGCTGAGAAACTCCAGTATGTCTTGTTGTGGCTATAACACAAGCTGTGAACAACACACACAGTGGTTTAATATGACACCAGTTTATCATCTTGCAGTTCTGGAGGTCACAGGTTCACATGGATATCGCTGGGCTGAACTCAAGGTGTCAATGGGGCTGGGTTACTTTCTGGAGGCTCCAGAGAGAATCCCTTTCCTCACATGTTTTAGCTTCCAGAGTCTGACTTCCTTCTCTGGCTTGTGGCCCTCTTTCTCCAGCTTCAAAGCCAGCAACAGGGGGTCAAGCCCTTCTCACCTGGCATCTCTCTGACCATTCGTCCATTCCCACAGCTCTCCGGCTCTGACCTCAGTGTGGCAGGTTCTCTATTCTTAGGGACTCCCAGGAATAAGTAGGGCCCACCTGGGTGATCCAGAGTACTTTTCCCATGTCAAGGCCAATAACCTTAATCTCATCTACAAAGTCCCATTGGTCACCTGAGATGACACAATCATAGGCTATGGGCATTAGGCTATGGACATCTTGGTGGTTTTTAGTCTGCCAACCACCAAACTCAGTGGAGGCTCTGAGCAGAAAAGTGACCTGCTTTCTAAATGGCTGGTGGGTAGAGACCAGACTGTGGGAGGCAAAGGTGAGGCAGAGACCAGTGAGAGGGTTACTGTAACTTCCGAGATGTGAGAGGAGAGGGAAGTGGGTAGAAACCATGGAGGCTGTGAGAGGCAGTCCTATTGCAGGCATATTTTAAAGGGAGAGCTAATAGGATCTCCTGACAGGTTGGACGTGGGAGGCAACAGGAAGAGAATAGAGGTGATGCCAAGGATTTTGTTCAGAACTTCAGAGAACAGAGTTGCTTGCTGGAGGGGAGGACTGAGATAAACAGGGGTGGGGAGGGATGGCATCAGGTAATACTTCCACCAATACAGTTCAGCCATGTGTCTACTCTGGCCCCCAAATTTTAGGATCTTATATTTCACTTACGAAATCAAGACACACAAGATAACACAACTGATTAATTACTGATATATCAGAACTTATTCCAGCAAATGAACATTATCCCCAAAGCTGTCATCTCGGGAAGCCACGTACATTTATCCTGAGGCTGCTGCCAAAATATCTTTGGAATTCCTTTCTAAGAGTTGGATTGATTTATGGATCAGGCCAGAAAACCAGCCTTGTCATTATTCCTTCAGAAGGTCACTTTAAATACTTTTTTTTCCCCACTGGACCTGGCTCTTCTTGCAAAAAACTGGAACTATTTGTCCCCAGGATAGCAATCGGCCACCACTGAGGATATTTGCATCTCCAGCTGTGGCTCTGTCACTGGAAAAGTCAACTGCCATTTCCAGGGAGGACAGATTTTCTTCCACACACCAGTGTTCCCTTCCATGGGTGGGAGGGCCACCTCCTTTCTAGAGCCCTAGGGATTGCCAGCAACATGGGGGCGGGGGAGGGTCATGAAACCCAGCACTCATCTGAATGCATAGATTCAGGTACAATATGGTTTAAAAATAGTGTTACTTTATGACAGTGGATCGTCCATATGTTTCAAAAGACGCATTTTCTCCAGTTTCAATAGCAGACATATTTATCTAGCTCATAAGCTACTGGGTTGTTCAGATCATATGTTAATGTGAATATATAACCGGTTATATTTCTTGCTTCATTCTCAGAGCTAGCAAATCCTCGACACCCCATTTGCTCAGTTCTAAAATGTGGGTGCTAATCATACCTTCGTGAGGCAATTTTGAAGAGGAAATCAGGTATTTCCTATGAAACATTTCACACAATGCCCAAGAAGTTCTTGAGAAATCTTGGCCATGACTGTTAACCTCAACCCATGTGCGTGATCACATTTATCAGATGACTGCTCACCTTTTGCCTTTCCATGCAAGAACCGCCAACGTGCAGGTTTTAACTGAGGTTGCTGCTTTCTTGATTCTTGTCTGCTTTTCCTAAAATTCCCTTTGAGGAACTTGGCCACCCAGTTGGGTGTGGGAATTAGGTAAGTGAGCAATGGTCCTCTTCCTCCCCGCCCCCCTTCCCCTCTCCTCTCACTGCCAGGCCATCCCAGGCGCAGGCAACAGCTCTGGCCAGACCAGCATTCTACCAAATATCAGTCTCCTCGAGTCTTTCATTGTTGGCATACAATGTCAACTGTGCCTGGACTTCACCTGTGAGAAGAACATACACATCTTAGACTCAGTGTGGGAAACAGTCTATGCTGACACCTACATGCTGAGGAAGACAGGTGGTGAAATGATGTAAAACTTTGGGTCTCCATCCCTTGTAATGAAACCAACACCCAAGTTTTCATTAACTTGAGAAATCACCACGTGCCGGTGCCAGGAGAACTTTTTCTTCCCTCACAGGGAATTTTAGGGACATTTTAACAGGAGACTCCTGGAGTCCATGCCTCATGCTTCAAATCTGACTCACAAGTAACCCAGTTGTTCGGAATTTTAATCCAACTGGGGAGATAGTTTTGACCAGAATACCTTTTAGAATCACCCTCTTCCCCCTTCAAAATGACAGTGATAATGGCTCATTTTCTGTCTTTGGGTTAGAGTGGGCCCGAGGGGCGGTAAAATGTCCTGGTTAGTGAGGCCATTGGTCACATTAGCTGAGAAAATAGATTCAAAAGTGCCAGGCACTTTATTCCTATCAGGTTGTTTTTCCCATCCCTCACACTTTCCCACCAAAACCAAACCGAATGCCAACACCGTGAACTGGCTGTGAAGGCCCTCCTCCCCGGAGGCCATTTACCACAGCACCGGCTCAGCTCAGCACTGATGGACCAGCCATGCCTATCTTGCTTCCTAAGGCTCCAAGACTTTCTAGAAACATCTAACCACTTGATTTGACAAATGACTTTCTGAGTGGAAAAGGTTTTACGTTTAATACGTATCATAAGAGACATCAGAGCTTTGCTCAGGAGATCAAATAGTTTCTTCAGCTCAAAATGTAAGCATGATCCCTATTAATATCTTTCCAACAAAGGCCCTGGGCTCCCCGCCCCCGTGATTCTATGATCTCAGTTTATTAATGTTGCAGTCCCTCCCCCTGGTTCAGCTGCCCTCACCGCAGACTCTCATTCCAGTCTGATGTATGCTCTCAGTAGAACACACCTCCTTGGCAAGCATTTAATGTAAAAAAAAAAAAAAATGCTCCATCATCATAAATCGTAAAATCAAACAACTGAACACCATCTCCTGGGAAATAAAATCTGAAAAGTTAAGAAGGGAAAAGAGAGGGCTATGATTATTTTAATCCTATTCCAGATGCTCAAGAATTCCCCCCAACAAAACCCAGATCAAACATGCGCCTATGAAAACCGATGATGACTTTGAAAGTGCATAGCACGTTTAGCAAATAGTAGATGCTCAGTTAATATTTATTTTTTTAAAAAATAAGTACATACGTACCAACAGCCTGTGAACCATGCTTGCACAGGCCCAGCCTGAACAGACAAGATGGGTTCGTGTTACCAAAGTCAGGATGCTGTGATTTTCAAAACACCTTTGTGCTTATTAGTTGGTTTGACAAATCAGCATATGGAAGCTTGAACCTGGCCTTTCTGAGGTCCCTCAAAGAATGGGTCAACAAGGACTCCCACGCAGACACACTTAAACACAGAGAAAATCCTGTTCTCAGAAGACTTTGGAACCACGTGAATATTTTGGAATCTCTGTCAGCTCTACAAAAATTGCTGAGATTTGGACCACTGACACTTTATCAGAACCAGAGTAAATAACACCTCTACTCATCACCACCAACAAAAAAGTGTCAGAAGGATACTAATATTGTGGAATGGATATGGAGGATGTCAAAAAGGCAAACATTCCAGCCAAAAAAGTTTCGTTTCATTTAGCCAATCCAACCCTGAAATCAATGGCAAAGCCATGTAACCCTGGGCCTCTGTTTATGCAGATGGAAAATGGGAACAAAGATTGCTTTCCATGTACCTGCCGAGGTGAAGAACAAATGCTGTGAGGATCCAGGAGAGAGGGTTCTTGGTGTTGAGATACAGAGGGAACTCCTTGCCTCAGTGGCCCTGCGTAACAAGAATAAGAACGCTCAGACTAACAGGTTTTGTTTGCTGATTGGAGGCCTCTGTCCTGTTGCCTAGGCTCGCAACTTTGCTGTCCTAGGAGTGGATGCAGAGCTGCCATTTACCAGCTCCACAACCTGGAGCTTCCTGGGCCCATTGTCTTCTCTGTAGAGGTGGACCCAAGTCCTCTCCCTCACAGAAGAGACTGCCAGGACCTAGGGAAGTAGGTGAGAACAGTGTACACGCAGAGGTACTGCCCACGTGTTAACTCAACCTGAAAATAGGTCCTTCAAAAAAACTGGTCCACTCTCAGAACCCTCAGAGTGGAGAGGTGCTTCCTCGTGGCTTCCTGTGTAAGTGTGTCTTGGGTTCTGCCTCATTGCTCTGGGTTTCCTCCCACCACCCTCCCTGAGGCGCTTCCAGAGCCTTGGAGAGTTACACTGGGGGAAGCAAACAGCCCTTTGCCTCATGTTCTGTTCCTGCTGGTGGAGGCAGTGCCCGAGGGGAGGCAAGAAGGCCTGATGTGGTAGTTGTGGGCAGGTCAGGACAAATGGCTCTAATGTCTCCTGGTGGCCCCCAAACAGGGTCCTACAGAAAAGGGGGAAGCAGGCAAACCCCTCCTGCACGGTTTCCCCACTGTGTTCCAGCACTCTCCCCCAACAAAGCTCAGGTCTCCCCCAAGAAGCACTGCACCAGCTTGTCCTGTCCTTGTGATCAGGTCCCCCTTGTCAAAGCCTCCTTAGACTCAGGACTGTGAGAGCCAAGTGGGACATGGGCATCATTTCATCTGGATTGTCACCCTAAGCCCCCTTAAAATGTCCTAGCAAGCAATAATGGGGGTACTACAGATAGTCTCAATATTTTGGGAGAACCATTCACACAGTGTACATGCCTCACATGAGAGTGGACAAGCTGAACAGGCCTCAGGCCTCTGTTGAATGGAACTGTATTTACTCAATGTGGGCACTCTGGTTAGCTAGTGCTGACAACAGTTCTGACTAGGCCCAGGCCGAGTGGTTCAGTGGTTGAGCATCACCCTATGAACCACAGTTCAATTCCCCATCAGCGCACATGCCTGGGTTGAAGGATCCATCCCCAGTGGGAGGAGGCGGAGGAAGCTGATTGATGGTTCTCTCTCATCATTGATGTTTCTATCTCTCCTTTCTTCTCTGAATTCAATACCAAAAAAAATTTTTTTAACTTCAGACTAGTAGTTTGTAACTTAAAATGGCTGCCATGATTGCTTGATGAGTGCTATTGTAGCACAAACTTTTTCTAACCAAGGAGTCCATTGGGGGAAATAATAAAAAGACTTAGTGGCCACATGGTTAAAACCCACCAACCTTTCCCATTTTGCAGGTGAAGAAATAGAGTCCCAGAAGTGGTCTCTCCCAGACCCAAAAGGGGCAGAAACGGGATTATAGATGACTACCGGCGTTTTGCTTGCAGTGCTGTTTGGTCAAGTTGCTCTGTCACATCCTGGGTCCCACCCTCTCCACACAACCCTGCTAATTCCCAGGTGACACCTAGTAAGGTTGGCCAAGTGATGTACACATGTCAACAGATCCTTCCAGAATTGTGCTGTGCATTAGGCAGGATAGATGTGAATACTTAATTTAAAATTAATTAAAATAAAATAAAATTATAATTCAGGTTCAGACTAGCCACGCCCCAAGTGCTCAGTAGACCCAGGTGGCTAGCAGTGACCACAAAGGGCAGGGCAGACATAGACATTCCCATCACTGCAGAAAGTTCTACTGGCAACATTGCTCTAAAAGTAGTGACTCTAAAAGGGAGGTGTCTGGACTCTGCAGATGGTCTGGACTTAGGGTCTATGGGACCCTAAACCATAAGGACCTGGGGGTCCCAGAGAGAAACAGCCTAAAATACCACTTCCTTCCAAGACTAGCCCTATGGGTTCCATGACCAGAAGCCTTCCTAGAGACTCAGCTGCCCTGACTATTTACAAGTCACTCTGTCACCACAGGAGGAGCATCAAAGTGGAAGTCAGGAGAAGAGGGTTTCAGCGCCTCTGTTGCCTGTTACCAGCTGTGTGCCTTCAGCAAGTTGCTCCCCATCTCTGGTCCTCAATCCCCCACTAGGGAAACAACTCTGTCTTCTCAAGTCTTAAAATTCCACACCACCCGCTATCCTTTCATTCATCTCTCTCGGGGACGTGTCTTGTCTTTCTTGGGTGTGTGTGAATTTGGAGGAATTTTCATCTTACTCAAGGGAGCCGTGAAGAGGGTAGGGGCAGTCACCTTGGCCAACACCAACACATGTTCAAATGTAGAGAAAAACCTCTGAAGAGATTCTAAGGCAGCAGAGGGCCTGTGAAGTACTGTTTTCCACGCAGGAATCCAGTAGAGGGGGACATTGCATAGAGGCCGTTCCTCACAGGCCAGTTCCTGACTTGATCCTGTGCCTGTGAGTGCCCAGATTCGAAGGGCAGGAAGTGTGTCTCATTCGTCCTCGCAGGACCCCAAATCTCTCCACACACCAAGCTTAGTGAGTCACAGCCAGAAGCTCCGGGGCAGGCCCAGGAAAGCCCCGTGTTCTTTCTGTGCCGTTAGCCCCGATGAATTTTCCCTTCCCATGTCCAGATTATAAAATCGAAGCTAATTTTCCCAGGTGCCTTACTTAGCAGCTGTCAAAAGTTGGAACCTGGCAAGATCAACAACAGGGTTTTAAGCTCAAAATTCACTGATGTCCCGGATGGGTTTTCCCCTCTCTGCTCCTTCTTCGGAGAATTGTTCCTTGTCTTCCGAGGTTGCCTAAGCGCCTGGCAGTGTGCCTCTTTCGATAAAGAATGCTTTTAAGGAAATAAAATGGCATTCACCATTCACTTTTTCCTAAGAACCGCATTTAACTTCCCATGTTGACAAGGGGACGCCAACCTCCTCCTCAGATAAAGGTTGATTGGCAGGCCCTCCACAATCTCTCACCATCTTCTCAGAACAAGACTCACCAAGCCTAGGCTCAGTTGAAAGCAAAAGGCTGGTCGGAATTTCCAGCTCCTGTGATTTCTCCCTTCAGGTCCTCAGAGGTAAAGATGAGAGTAAAAAGAGCATCAAGAAAGCCCTTGACTGTGTGTGAGCACCCACCTCGGGGTGGCGGGGGCGGCCAGCAGGACACACTTTATTTGCAAGTTCCCAGTGACATTTTCACAGATAGGCTCTTTTCCTTGTAAATGTCCCATTTAAAGGGTAAGGCTCACAAGATGCCTGGATCCAGCCACATCTGCATCTCCCCAATGCCCCAGGCTTTCCAGCAGGGAGGAAAGAAAGGAGGGTTGCTGAAGCCTTGACTTTGGGCAGTGACACCTTCTGTGTGAACCAGAGGCACCTGTCCTGGTACCTGAAGCTGTGCAGGGCAGCTCAGTGGGCGCCTGCAAACAATCTAAGAGAACATTTGTTGTAGGCAGAGGGAAATTTCATCCCTGGAGGTTGATCTCCAAGCTGAATAGACAAAGGAGCAAGAGATGGGGAAATTCCTAAGCAAATAAGGTGTATCTGCTGATCTACCTGAGTGAGGACTTGCACAATATTTTCTAAGCACTGGACTTCCTGGAGAATACAGGCATGGAGTAAGGGCCCTGGGTTCACCAGGAGAGCCTGTGTGTGAGAGGAAGGGGCATCCAGGTGTTGGAGCCAGATACGGCTTCAAATCCTAGCCCCATGACCTCTACTTGGATCACCTGAAACATCTCATCTGTTATGGATTTATTACTGCAAGGAATCAATGAAGCGATCTGTGTGAAGGCGCTCGGCACTCTGCCTTGTGTGGAGTGAGTGTTCATAGACGTGAGCCACTACCTTTATTCTGTGGATGAAATGACACCTCAGTGTTCCACCTGGACAGTCGCAGACGCATGAGAAAATGCTCTTGCACAGGCTGGGGGGATTTCTTTAGGATTGACATTCTGAGGCCTGTGTGGCTTCAGACTGACCCACAGAGCAATGTTATGGGGGAGTTTGATAGGTGCTTCCTAATATGTGCTTCCCAGTCTACCCAACAGCCCTCTTGTGTTTGAAATTCTACAAAGCAAGACACATGGGCAGTATAAATGGCAGAGTACCAATCAACCAATATATATATATATATTTCTCAGATCCCAAGGTAATAAATCCTGTGAAAACACTCCACCTCCACCTAATTCTAGCCTTTACTATAATATGATAACCCTTCATTTCAGACCCAATCGGAGCATCATAGTGGAATTTGGGGTGTCATCATTGGGCCAACAGCCGTGCACTGGGCAGGGCATGACCCTGCTGGTGTTAAATGGCGTGTGCTTCAGTCCCCATCCTTGTCCCTTGGCCGTGGTCGATGAGGTGCTTCCCATGCAATTCAGTGACAGCACACTTCTGGAGGGTTCTCAGCCCAGTCCAGCTGCTTCTGCAAGTGAGAGTTACATTAGCACGGGATAATTTGAGTCCACACAAATTAAAAAATTTTTAAAGAATGAAGAAAAAGCATTGTTTTCAAGTTTGGTAAGATATTATTTTATGACACATTGTCTCAAGTGATCATTAACATGTTGCCACCCCTAACTGAACAGTGGGTTGGTTTATTCATTCATTCCACAGACTTTTATTAAGCACCTACAACATGCCAGCCTTGTGCCAGACCTTGAAGAATGAAGAATAAACTGGACTTTAAAGCCGTTGAAGACCTCACAAGGGTGCAGGGGAGATGGACAACACAGGGGGACCAGAGCAGTGCAGGGCACACCCAGGCCGCTGTGGAGCCCACAGGAGGGAGACAGTCAGGGAGGAACAATGCTGTCTGCAACCAAAAGGCAAGGTCCTGAGATAGGAGAGTCAGCCTGCCTAGGGCACAGGAGGGTTCCTGGGGGCATGGAGAAGGAGGCAGGTGCTGGTAAGTGCATCTGAGGCCAGCAAAGATCCCAGGGATCGGGTGCAAAGACACAGAGGTGGGAGCCACTGAGGGGCGTGGCAGCCAGTGGGTGGGGAATGTTCCAAAGCCAACATTCTTCCCCACACCCACGCGTTCTATGAGTTTTCACAATGCACACAGCCGTAGCATAATTTGTGCTGAACTTGAAAGAACAGACTTCAGATGCTTATCCTGGAAGTGGAAAAGACCTGTAGGCGTCCTACAAAGGTTATGTTCTTGACCCTCAAACACAGAAGCCACATGTCAGGTTCCAAAGCTCTCTAACATACACACTGTGGCAAACGCTGATAATAGTGTCTGACCTTTCTCCTAGAAAATCAGGTAATACGTCTTCCCATGGACCCTGTCACACTGGGAGCCCATGGTCTCCTGCTTGGCACATATCATAAAGAGCCTGATAGTATTATTAGCTTAATTATAGCAACTTAAAAAAAAAAAACTCATAAAATAATGGAGTGAATAAATGCCCCAAACATGGCACTTAAGCCCTCTCCCTAAGTCTGCAATGGCGAATGTAAATGCTCCCAGCGAGCTGGTTGATCGAGTCGAAGGGCAGACCTGAAGCCAGCCCAGGCCCACACTTAGGTAGGATTTGAGGGGAACCAAAAACCCTGCCCTCAGTGGCAGAATTCCAATTAGTTATTCAGATATTGAGTGAAGGTAGTGGGAGTTCGGGGTTCTGTTTGTTTGTTTTACCTTTTTCTTAATCAGTGGAAAAGGTCTCTCAAGTGGCATCTTGCAGACTGCCCCACATAAATCATAATAGCAGATTCTTACCTAGTGTTTCCTATGTGCCAGATGCTGTAACTCACTTAGTCCAACCACAACCCTGTAAGATAGTGTACTATTCTCGCTAATGGTTTACAGCTGGCACAGCTGAGGCGCAGAGAGGTTAAATGGCCTGTCCGCCATCACACAGCTGGTAGGTGGGAGAGCTGGGGATCAAACCTGGATGGTCTGGCTTGGAAACCCATCCTTTTACTGACCCACTAGGTTGGCCTAAGGTTGAAGGCATATAAACACAGTGTGCTCTGGTCGGAGGCCAGGGAGAAGGCAACGGATTCCAGGCTCCATTGGAAGACCCTCAGGTGCATCCCTGGAAGCTTGATTCCATGGAACACAATTCTAAAGCCACAGGGTTAAGACACTGTCTAGTAAGGGTCACTTTAAGATAATATCTCCTTCCTCCCAGGAATAATGAATTAGTGCAGTTGTAGGAATCAGTTTTCAAATACTAGGTACTTGAGAAAATAGGACTTAGAACAGGTAAGATCCCAGCTGCAGGGCAGGGATGCTGGCCAGGGCAGACCTGGGTAGAGGAAGGGCTGGTCTCTGGAGTCTGAATAGTAGGAGGGGAGGGTGATGGGAGAAACGACACCCAGGACAACAAGCTGCCTGACTGCATGTGAGCTGGAGATCAAGCTGCAACAAGGTGCCTGTGGGGCCATTTGAAAGTGCCTCGGGGCAGGCAGTTAGTTGTCTGGGTGCTGAGCGGTAAACAGCAGGGTAACTCCCTGGGAGGCATAGCGTGACTAGAGCTGTGAGGGTGGGTGAGAACAAGTCTGACGTGAGAGTGTCAGGGCTCCCCAGGAGGTGACACTTAGAGTTTTCAGTTTCTATCTTGATAAAAATTTTGCTATTTTCAGAATTGCAAAAGAAATTGGAGCCGTGACTCATGTTTCACAATTTGCCTGGCGCACTGACTGTATTGCCAGGATTCTGACAATTGCATGTTTTTCAAGAGTGATGGGGCATCCAGGTGGACTATTTGGCACAGGGGCATGTTACCGGGTTGGGGGGGATACAGTGAGCCACGCGTTGCCCCCACCTCATGTCATGTGTTCGACAGCAGAAGCCAATGATTCAGGTGGGTTCCAGATCTCTGTGGGCCGGGGAGGACATTATAAGTTTAGATATATCCATGTGTGTGTATGTTCTGTCTCTTTTTCAGTCCTCTCTGAGCCTCATTTCCATCCTTCGTAACTTTAGGAGCTCAATTACTTGAGCGTCATCATTTTTTTTTAAAAAAGGTTTTAAAACTTTAATGTTCAAATGGTAGGGGTTTGAGCAGAAGCTTTCAAGATAATGGAATTTAGGAGCCGATGATACACAATGAAATCTTGACACTTTGGAGGAACAATGAAAACACCCAGAGAAACTGAAAAGGCAGAGTTTTCCCCTTTGGATTCTAAATGAGGAATCAAGTCAGGACGTCTGTGGAAGAAACAGACAGGAGCCGCTCCTGCCACTGGGAGACAGCACCTAGCTTCGGGCCAGCGACATGTTGGCGGTGTTTGTTTCTTTTTAAATGTGCTCATTCACCTTGGAAACGAGTTTATACAGGAAGAGAAACTACTTTAATCTTCTCACATTGTTCAGTGACTTTCGACAGACCCCTTGATATTGTCCATATTTTCGGTTCTCAGAGATCCGGGGGGCTGTTGAGGCCTAAGGTGAAGGTCATGGTCTCTTAAATCTCTCACCATCATGTTTTTCACTCTCTCTTTGTGGAACAGAAAGAAACATGATTTCAAGAAACTAGTTCTCATTAGAAAATGATTCATTTAGATAGCCTGAAACTGGCATTTGTTGAGTTATGTACCTATATAGGCATCGGGACAGAGCCTTAATAGTTGTTATTTCATTTTATCCTCCCAAGTGCAATTTTGCCCATTTTAGGAGTAAGGAATTATAGTCAGAGAGACTTGTCCCAGTCACAAACAAAAAGGGGCAGAATTGGAATCCCAAGTCAGGCTGAGTTCAACAGTGTTACTGCTGATGGGGCTGAATAGAAATGGCTGCCTTAGCAAAGCTAAAAGCCAAATGAGGATGCTAACCTGGAGGGCTTTAGGCCAATGAATGGGGGTAATTCATAGGGGAACCCTTTTGTTACACCTCAATTGTCCCTTTGCAGCAATTTGACCAGCTGGATGCTACTGAGCCCACTCTGGTCGCCCAGCAGGCCACCCTCCACACTCAGCCAGCGTGATTGAGGCAAGCCTGGTGAGTTCTCTCTCTTGTTAAACGCCCTTTAGCACTGCCCATTGCACTCAGAAGAAACGCCCCAATCCTCACATGCCAGAAGGTGCCGCCTGACCAGCCTTGCATACTTCTTTTATTAAATATATTTTTATTGATTTCAGAGAGGAAGTGGGGGAAGAGAGAGAGAGAGAGAGAGAGAGAGAGAGAGACATCAATGATGAGAGAGAATCATTGATCGGCTTGCCTCCCACACACCCCTCCTGAGGATGACCTTGCAACCTCGACATGTGCCCTTGACCGGAAATGAACCTGGGACCCTCCAGTCCGCAGGCTGACACTCTATCCACTGAGTCACACCAGCCAGGGCCTTTCCCACTTCTTTGGGCTTATCTCACCTTTCACCCCTGCTGTCTGCTCTCCAGGCACTAGGCCTGCACTTCCTCCTTCCTGCCACAGGGCCTTTGCATGTGTTGATCCCTTTTCTCTGAGCGCTCCGGCCCACTTGCTTTCCACCAGGCCACCTTCTTCCCCATCTGTGTGGCTCAACTTAAACATCCCTTTCTCAGAGAAGCTTCTTGTGATCACCAGCCACCCTCCACAGCACATAACAGAGCCCCTTGCAAGTACCTTTCGCTTCACTCATCACTGTTAATATGAGAGAGTTATTTGCATACTTGTGTTTAACGCCATCTTAACCCCCGCCCAGAGGAGGAGGTTTGAATCGATAGATACCTGTGAAGCAGGAATCCATCATTGTTCATGACGGTGCCCCAGAGCCTGCTTCAGCACCTGACATACCAGCATAGGAAGATGAGATGTTCAAGACATGCTGTTCCCCTCACCAGGCAATTAATCACAATGTCAGCCACTCGCTTATCTGTTTCAGACTTAAGGCCCCAGTCAGCTGTCCTATCTCACTCCCAAAATTCCATCAGAGTCAATGTGTGAGCAGCTGGTGGGGCAAACGTGAGCGCATAGGTTGCAGGAAAGCCTGGGCCACTCTGCCATCCCCTCCACCCTGCATCATATCTTCATAAGCTGACACGGGGCACCAGCTAACTGGTTGTTCTCACCATATAACCTAAGTCCAGGCGATTCCACTTCCCTTAACTAAGATCCCATCCTGCTCTGTTCGCCTCCAGAGGATCCACCTCAATTATAACAAAAGCCCACATTCTAGGCATGGCTAGAGGTCTGGAGGTTTGGCTCCTCACTGACTTCTCCTCCTTCCAGTCTCCATCCCTCTCACTCAGCCAGCCACATGGGCTTCCTCCAGCTTCTAGAACACACCAAACATGAACCTCTGGGCCTGTTAGCCCGCCATTCCCTCTTCCCCCAGATTGCCACAGTGCTCACTCTAGCATCTGATTTGGATGTTACCTTCCCTAACAACAACAAAAATACAAAATAAAAAAAAAATATATCACCTTCCTTAAAAAGATAAAATAAATAATAAAAAATATTGCCTTCCCTAAAAAGATAAATAAGTAATAAATAAATATCGCCTTCCCTGATGGCTGTCCCGCACTCCCTCGACCTATTCCTTGTGGATGTTTTCTCCCTCATGAACACTGTCTAACACACGACCTATCGCTGTTACTCATCGTCTGCCTCACACCATTGAAACAGGAAGCACCGTGAAGCCAGGGGTTTCTATTTGTTCACGGCTGAGCCCCACTGCCTGGCACTTACAAGGATCTCAACAATCAGTCACTCCACGAGTCGATGTTCTCCTTTCATCCTTACGTTAATCCCCAGGGATGCACACATTCCCCAACACCTTCCTCACCACCTGCTTCTGTCAAGGCTGCCCCTGCACCACTCTGGTCAGGTGGGAGAGAAGGGACCAAAGAAATGCGGGCCTCTGGACCTTCTGGGTTCACAGCAAGGTCCCCAACGCCTGATCTAAAACAGGTGGCCTGTTTCAATTTCACAATTCTTTCGTCAGCCGAAAAGTGGGTTTCCTTAGGTATCAGTCATTCATTCTACGGTTGCTTTAGCCGTCCGTGGCCAGCCCAGGTAAAAGTGATGTGAGTGCGGAAGGCCCCGCCTCGGGGAGCTCAGAGTTAGAAAACCACTCCCAATGGCCATGTTAGCTTCTCTTTGTCTGCACTGTTTCCCTGCTCATTTATTTTTCTAATCTCAAATACAGGTTTTGTTACCTTTCAAAATATAGGGCATTTAAGAAAAGCAGTGCTCCTGGTTAGAACTGAGAGAGGTTCTTTCATACCTACTGGTCACAACCTCCAGGGGCAAAAGGAGTGCAGCTTGATTCCAAATAGAGAAACACAGCCTTTTAAAAAACCAGCAGGGGCTGTTTCCATGAGTTGGACAGGTCCTGGGCCTGGGAGAGCAGTGAGCTTGGCTATGTTTGCATTTGCGAGACCATCTCTCTGAATTCTTCCCCTAACCCATGGCTGCTATGCTTTGCTATTAGTTGCTCCAAACATGTTGCTCATGCTTAAGGCCTGGTAGTTATCTTACAGGAAATACCCAAAGCATGCTTCCTCCTTGATCCCCACTCCCTGCGCTGAACCTGCTTTTCCATCCCTCCACTAGCTTCACAGCTCTGTGGTTTTCAAAGCCGCCCCTTGTACTCAGGACAGCCGATTCCTTCTGCTCCACCCAACCAGTCTGCTTTCGAATCTACTTCCCTCTTAAATCCCTCTGCACTCAGCAGTGAAACCTTCTGCTTCAGCCTCACAAGGAGGCCCCCCTCCCTCCCGCCACCCCACCCAAGAATCTGAAGAGGAAAGAGTAATATTAGAACTGAAATCAAATGTCAGTTTCAGCTAAACTGAGCAAGGCACACTTTCACCAGGTGTTTCAGATGTTGCCTCCAGAGACAGATGAGGGTCACAAAAGCAAAGGGCAAGGACCTTTCATCCCCTAACCCTGGGTTCGCACCTGCTTCTGAATAAACGGACAAGGTGTGGACTTGCCAACCCCCATTCCCCTGATTGGAGGAACTGTCAGGGCTCCATGCACCTATTAATTCATTAATGCAGTCTTTTGTTTATGTAGCAAAGAGTATATGAGAAGTTTATTCCTTTGACTTCTGACAGTTGTACAGTCTAATCTTCAAGAGTGCCCTATCACATTGCACGAAGTCTCACAAGATATTGTATCTTATTGAATGGACATCAATTTGATAAAAATTAGTTCCTTTATGTGAACCTCATGGTATTTTCCAATGTGGCAAAAGAGCTCCGGACTAGGGCAAAAGAAAACTGGAAAGGAATTCCATCTATTCCACTTACTGCACGATTAACCATAGGAAAGTTAATGACTTCTCCAAGCCTAAAATGGGTATGATACCAACTGCCCAACCTACATCACAGGAGTTTCTGTACCCTATTTAACTCAGTGTCCTTGGCAATCAACACAATGCCTGACAGATCTCAGCCAAAAACACAGATGGAACAGAAACAATTGTAGTTAAATTGAAAGAGTTGCCTTGAGTGAAGAATTACGGAGATGAAAGCCTCATCTCTACTTACCCAAATCCTATGCATCCTTTTTTGTTGTTGTTGTTAATCCTCACCCGAGGATATTTTTCCCATTGATATTTATTTATTTAGGTATTAATTAATAAATTAATTAAGGTATTACATGTGTCCTTATTCTCCCATAATCCCTCCCCACAACCCCCGTTAGAGAGAGTGGAAGGGAGAGGGAGAGACAGAAAGAGAAACATCGATGTGACAGTAACACATTGAATAGTTGCCTCTTTGCACTCACCTAGACTAAGGCTGTGATCGAGCCTGCAACTGAGGCTCATGCCCTTGAATGAAATCAGACCCTTCAGTCTGCAGGCTGATGCTCTATTCACTGCATCAAATTGGCTAGGGAAAATCGTGTGCAATCTGCAAGACCTGCTTCAAGTGCAATTTTAACCCCCTAATGTGAAGATAAGAAAAAGCTGAGGCAGTTAAGTTGATGTCTGGGACACCAGGCCTTACCTAAGAGATACGGTTCACTGAAGCAGAGCTCTCAAGAAGTGCCATGAGGAGAGACCCAGTGAAGGTACTGGGATCTGGAGACCCAGGCCCTGCCAGGGAGGAGAGACAAGTAAAGGACCCAAAGCATAATAGGACTCTTAGCTGTGGAGAGCAGGAATGGAGCAGATAGGGTATCTGAGAGAAAAACTGGGAGCTCTTGTGGTACAAGTAGAAGTGGTATCAAGGGCAGACATACTCTGAGTGTCTTATGTGTTCTCATGTTGCTGAATCATGCTGGATGGAAACCATCCCACCCCTTCTCAAATCCCATACACCCTCTACTTCTACTTAGAGCACTGCTCACACTGTCGCTATGGTTCTTTGAGGATGTGCAAATCTTCTTGCCCCTATGAGAATCTAAACACTTTGAAGGCAAGTCCAATTCTTACTCATCTTTGTACCCTCTTCCCAGTCCACACCCAATGCCTAGTGCAATCTCTTGCATATAATCAGTATAACAAATATTTGCTAGATGGGTTAATAAAAACATTATACTGTTTGGTTTCCAATATGACCAAATAATCCCATTGAACCTTTACTTATATAGTTTTATCATCTGGGTTTTCAATGTTCTGCCTTATCCTTCAGCATTTTACAGCATACTTAGTTTTCTTATACAACAAAATTACTTGTCATTTGACTGTGTGTTATACCAAATAATGCAGGAAGAGCTACCATTGATTGAGCATTGTGTCAAAATGGCTAGCTGTTTGTCCAAACCTTTGACACCCATTTCAGAGTGTGGAGTTTTTGCTAAGAGGTGGCAGCTAAGCTGGGATTATATTTCCCAATTTTCCACGGTGTGACCATGTAACTGGTTCTCATTAAAGTAATGTGAATGAAAGTGGATGAGTGTTACCTCTAAGTCCAGGGCTTTTCTTCACTCTCTCATTTCCCTTTGCTGCCTGGAAGCAGAAGTCTTTGATGTTCTGGAGGATAGGGAAGTAGGGGATGAAAGCCTGAATCCCTGAATGACCACATGGAGGAAAGCCTTCCCCTTTCTCCATTGACTCTATTACATGGGCAAGAAATAAACTATCAAATTACTGGAAATTGGCATTCAACTGTAAAACACCTAGTGTTACCTTAATATAAGTACCTACTGTATGCCATGTGCTTCACACAACTGAACACTTGTAACAGCCCCGAATGGTACGTACTATCATTACCCTTCTTTTTTTACTTTCCAAATGAGTAAACTAAGATTCAGAGTGGTTAAGTTATTGAGACAGGGGGATCACAGCTATCAAATGTTGGAGCTGGAGTTTGGCTGAGGTTTGTCTGGCTCCAAATGATGGAGAGTTCTCTGCTCCAATACATCCCCCTGTCTCCCATCCGTCAGTGATCTTGGACTCTGTCTTTGATATCATATGGGGTTTCTGCCCTGATTCTGACCTATACTTTTTAAAAGCAGTTCAGATATATGTTTCCCTTTCCTTCACAGAACCCCCTCTACCACCTGGAAGAATTATGCATTCCAAGCCCTGGAGTGTGCTTCAGAAGCCTTAATTTCTTCCTCACCTGTTTTGACACAATTTTTTTTATTAACAAAATTGAATTCTTTCTCTAAGAAAATATTTAAGCTTATTATGGCTTGGCTTCTGTTTTTCACCAGTTATGAGGGGTAAGAAGAGAATTCATTGTGAGTGTTGAGTGGAGGACAGGGGGGAGAGAAAGAGAGGGAGAATGAGAATAGGGGGGATGTATCAAATACCACATGGTCCTGGCTTGCTTCAGAAAACCCTCTCAGAACCTTTGTACTAATTCTCAAGCACTTTGTTGATAAAATTTATGCCACCCACGGTTATGTCTGTGTTAGTTCTGTTTCTTTTTCTCTTTCTGACTGAGACATAGAAAAGTTCAAATGACTAATCCAGAAGTCACATAGGATCAAGGGACAGAACTGGAAAGCAAATTACATCAGCATGAAGAGGCATAGAGAGAAAGGTCAGGATAAACTCCCTGCCAAAAAAGAGCTCAAAAATCACAGGTGTGGGGCTTTTTGACCTTTAAAAAAGGTAAAATGACAGTTATCCAAACTTAGGGAATAAAAGAGGAAACAAACCCAGATTTTTTTCAAATAACTGAAATTAGCTCTTTTAGCTACTTAAACAGTCACTGTCTAAAATGTATATACTTGTTGCCTTTTTGAAGTATATTAATTCTTCTTGATGATTCAAGAGAAACATCTGTTAATGAATTGGATTGTTAATTGATGGACCAATTCAGAAAATAGTGAAGAAAATAAGGCTGCTGCATTAAATATCCCCAAAGTGGTGTATAGTACAGTTCAGTGCAGAGATTTTGACTCTTTTGTTTAATAATGTAGCTTAAGCACCTTGAGACTGGGGGATCACAGCTAGCAAATGTTGGAGCTGGAGTTTGGCTGAGGTTTGGCTGTGGTCACTCAATAACCATTTGTTTGGTGATTGAATAAATGAATAATTGTCTCCTTTTATATCAGGTCATTTCTTGTCATCATTGGTTTGCTCTTAATGGATTGGGAAACTAGTGATAGATAGGTAGGTAGGTAGGTAGGTAGATAGGTAGATAGATGAAATAGTAACAACAAAACTTTTAGAACTTTCTGAAATAATGGGAATTTCCTTGTGCAGTATCTACTTACCACTCTTAAGTGCTTGACATATGACTAGTTCAACTAAGGAACTAAATGTTACATTACATCTAATTGTAATGAACTTGATTAGCCATGCATGTCAAGTAGCCCCTATACTGGACAGCACTGGTTTTGAACAAGTCGCTAAATAAGTCGATAAGACAAGTCTGAAGGCTCAGCACCCTTATTTTTGAAAACTCAGCAACATTATTTTTGAAAAAGATTTTATTCTGCATTCTGAATGAATAATGGAAGCTAGTCAAAAGGCTCACCTGCAGACCAAGGCATAGGAGTGGAGTTGGAAGGTGATTTGGCTCAAGGACAGTGCAGCTTTGGTGATCGTGTTAAGAAGGGCAAGGACACTGACTGGGAAAGCAGGAAGCTCTCTGTCTGGGATGCTTTTGAGGCCAGGTAAACCTGAGAGGAAAAGTGGGCTTTTCAGGGAGCCCCTTCATTTCAGTCGTTCAGGGCAGGAAGGAGGGCAGGCAGAGCCTCCTGAGACACAGGACCAGCTCAGCAAGGAATGCTCTCAGGCACAGAGCCCACAGCCGCACCAGCTTGGGCAATGACAGTGCGTTGATGTGAGGGGTTTGGTTGTCTGTTTGGTTTGTTCTTTAATCCCTAGACTTACTCACAATTTTTTCCAACACAGGACCCCAAGCAACCAGAACAGGTTTCTCCTATCCTAAGAGGCAAGGGTCATTCTCATTTAACTGGGAAGCTCCAGGGTCTGTTATCTGACTAGATGTGGGGTTCTTTGGGGATGTCTGTGGCCTGTGGTGACTGGATGGCTTTCTGAGGGGAACAGAGGTGGTTCTGCTTGGTAAAAGGAGCCCACCCATTGCATCTTTGTCCAAGGTATTCCTTGGAGCTAGAACAACCTCAGCAATTTAGACCTCAAGGGTCCCACACCAAAGTCTACTGTGTTCAGAAATGCTATCTGCCTATCTCTGTGCAGGGAGAGAGCCTCATTACGGGACAGTGATACAAACATACTTATTTCCTGGTCAAGGACATCATTGCTTCTCTGTGACCTGCAGACACACACCACTGAATCATGCACCCACTTACTTCTAATGAAAGGAACAGGTTGGCCTCCACTCTGTGGCAACCGGTCTTGCTTCATAACCAAATCTGCACAATTATTTGTTGTTAAAATGAAGATATATCCATATCTCTACATAGATATAGACTCATGTGTATATGTAATATAACATAAAAGAAATAATGAATATTAAAGAAAATATTTTAAAAATTATGTAAACAAAAGCACCCAAAGACCCCCATCCAAAGACAACCTCAGCTAACAGAGGTTTTCCTCCTTAAGCTAGTTGTAAGCATTTTATCATCGGTATCTTGCTTTTTGTAATATCATGAGCATTTCCCTTATAATAATACAGTTTAGCAAACACCATCTATAATATCCACAGAGGATTCCGTGGGAGGAGTTATTCACCTAACCTCTTCCTCTGGAAAGACATTTGGTTTCTAGTGTTACTCATTTTCCTAAATTATGACAGCAAATAACTGTGTGTGCAAAGGCTTGATACCAACACACACACACACACGCACGCACGCACGCACGCTCGCGCTCAAGAGTTCTGGGACACTTTCCTTAGGATAGAAGAGGAATTTCTGAGTCCAGTGCCATGAAGATGAGGAGCCAAGTTCAGGAGCAGATAATCTTGACTTTATTGGTGTTTCAGATTCCAAACACAAGATCCACAACAGGATTGCCAGGACATTTATTTAAAACCCCAATTCATAAGAAGTACCCAGATGTATTGAATCAGAAGACCCTGACTGAGCTGGGTCCTGTGAACTTGTGACAGTCACAGGTGACTGCCTGATGACCACCACTTCTGAACCACAGGACCTCCGGGGAACAATGTGGAAAATGCCTTATAAGCCTCTGTTTATCTGTTGCTATTAAAACTGCAGAGAACAGGCTTTTTGCTAACCCTGCCATTTGGCAAGGGGGAATCATAATAGCAATCTGTTCATTACCTAGATCCTTTGTGAATATTCACTTAAAATGTTTAATTTCTAATCATCCCATATAAAGATACAGGAATTGAGGTTTCATTGATTAAAAGCCCTGCCTTGCCCAGCTGGCATAGCTCAGTGGTTGAGTGTTGACCTATGAACCAGGAGGTCACAGTTTGATTCTTGGTCAGGGCACATGCTTGGGTTGCCAGCTCGATCCCCAGTGTGTAGCATGCAAGAGGCAGTCGATCAATGGTTCTCTCTCATCATTGATGTTTCTATCTCTCTGTCCCTCTCCCTTCCTCTCTGAAATCAATAAAAATATATTTAAAAATAAACAAAAGTCCTTCTTCACCTCATGCCATCTTTGAAAGTTAGCCCTCCCCATGTGGATTGGTATTCTTTTTCTCAGAGCTCCTTTGCTCAGCTCGTCTGCAATGTCCTCTGCCAAGACTCCAGAGCCGTGTGTTCTCTTCACTCAAGGGCTGGGAGCGTCCCTCCTCAGTTCTAATTATAAACCTGGAGGACTTAGCAGGAACTTTAGTAACATAATATTACACTTCCACCAAAGGACAAGTGTCTGGGCGTCCCTGATGGGATCCTCCGGGAGGAGAGTGAGCCTGGCTCAAACCCAGGATGTGCAACCACTCAGAACTCGGACCGTCTCCCCACCCCGACCCTGTTCCCATGATTTTCCTCTTCTTAGGGAACAATGAAGTCACACAAACCAAAACTGAGAAAGAAAGACAAAGCCAGAAACGGAGTCAAAGCAGAGAGGAATTTTTGGAGCGCACAGGCCTGGAGGCCAAGCTGGGTGTGATCCCAGAGGCTGCCACCCAATGAAGTTGGAGGGAAACACCTTGCCTCCCACATCTTGGCCCCAAGTCAAAACCTCTTTCTCAAAGGAGGCGCTGAAAAGGCGTCTGAGTATTAATTTGTCTGTTGTGAGAGGTTTTAGTACTGCCATAAATCACACCAGGTCGCAAACAGGGCCTCCGTGGAGGTGTCCCTGAGCTGCTGGAACCTGGTGAGACCTGCACAGAAGAAACTTCCATCCACTCCTGCCGGGCTGGGGAGACGGGCTCCGGGCCACTTCTAATCCCCTGAAGTGGTTAAGAGGCCATGGCTCTGGTCTCACAAAATCACCCAACAAAAGTGAACCTGGCATGTGGGGGGTCCCGCAGTGGGGGGATTTTTAAGGAAGTAGTTCTCAACAGTAATTTGTATTGAGATCCAGGGGCTATAGTTTAAGGTTAAAGGGTCCAACTCAGAGAAGGGAAATGTTCAGTTGCCTATGAAGGGCATCCTTTTTATATGGGACAAGCAATCAGCTGAATCCAGATGAGGAAAGCATAAAGTTGAGAGGGTAGCCAGTGTGACCAGTGACCTGACCAGCTAATGGATGTGACTTCAAAGTAAGAAAGTTCCCTAGAGTTTGGTGTGTGGTCTGGTACCAAGAACCCACCCCAAAGTCCAAGCTATAGGTCCTCCCAGATGAAGAGAACAAAGACAATGGCAGAGCAATCAGGAGCAGGTTCTTGCGATATCCCTTATTTTCCAATTTTATATCATTAAGATGCCCTTGCCTTTTTTTTATTTTTAAATCCTCACCCAAGGATATTTCTCCATTAATTTTTTTTTCTTTTAGAGAGAGTGGGAGAGAGAGAAAGACAGAAAGAAACATCAATGTGAGAGAAACACATCGATTGGTTGCTGGGTAGGAACCTGCAACCTAGATGTATACCCTTGACTGGAATAGAACCCGAGACCCTTCAGTCGGCAGGCCAAAGTTCTATCCACTGAGCCAAATTAGCTAGGGTGGCCCTACTCTTCAGAGTACAAGAGAAAGGCCTGGAGAAAGTCCCAGGCCCAATTGCCAAAGTTTCCTAAGGTCCAAGAATCTGGAATGTCAACAAACCCCTTTCCCACCAGATGATCCCAGTGCTGTGGTTGAAGGCCCTGTGGTGACCAAGTCCCTCTCCCAGAGCATCAAGCCTGGCCCCACGCATGGACCCCAATAGAACACTTGTAGTTGGGGTTCAGCAACCCTACAATAGCTCTGTGGGTGAAAAGGCTATGGCTTTTTGGTCCTTCTCTTGGAATGAATCATAGAAGGAGGACTCTGCATTGGTTCTTTGTGTACACGAGCCAGTGACTCAATTCTGGCAGCAACATTCTTGTAAGATGGTCTTTGCAGGGCCCCATAAGAAAAAGAGGTAGTCAAAAGCATCATTAATTTAGCTGACCGTGACCACATTTCACCCTCAGAGGGACCTTTCCAGATTTTACAATGGCTCCCAAATACTCATTCTCCCTGCCCCACACCAATTATATGTCATATAAGCAAAGAATCCTATACAATAAAGAGGTAATATGCAAATTGACCCTCACACAAGATGGCCACCCCCATGTGGTTACAAAATGGCTGCCACAAGATGACCAGCAAGGGAGGGCAGTTAGGGGCGACCAGGCCAAAAGGGGAGGCAGGGGAGCAGTTAGGTGTTGATCAGGCTGGCAGGGTAGTGGTTATGTGGTGATCAGGCTGACAGGCAGGTGAGCGATTGGGAGCCAGCAGACCCTGTGTGATGGGGCCTAAACTGGCAACCGGACATCCCCTAAGGGGTCCCAGATTGGAGAGGGTGCAGACTGGGCTGAGGGACATGCCCCGACTCTGTGCATGAATTTCATGTACTGGGTCTTTAGTATAAGTAATATAAACAAGAAATAAATGTTTGGTGTTGTTTTAAACCATTGAGTTATTGAGGGTGTTGATTACTATAGCAAAAGTTGGCCAGCACAGCCCTGCTTCTTGATAGACACAGTGATGTAGGACAGTTTTAGTCCAACATACTTCTTTTAAACACCTACTATGTGCTGATAAAAGTAAAATCTTACAATTGTAGAATCTGACGAACCCTATATTTCAGCTTTCATCCCACCTGCTACAGAAACAACATTCTTACTCAGAACCCTTCAATCGTTCTCCAGCTGACTCCAGATTAAAGCCCACATCCTCTATAATGGCCTGGAGGGTCCCTCAGAGTCTGGCTCTTGTCTCCTTGGTGACCTCATTTTCCTGTTACCTACAGCTCCCCCTGGCCTCCTTGCTCTTCCCTGAACCTTCCATGTGTGCTCCTGCCTCAGAGCCCGTGCACTTGCCATTCTTTCTTCCTTGATTTCTGTTCCCCAGGATATCACGGGGCTCCCTCCCTCCCCTCCTTTAAGCCTTTCCTTGAGTGTCACCTCCTCATTGAAACCTGCCGACCTGGACCACCAGTTTGAATTGCAACCTCCTCATTGCTTCCCAAATCTCTTCTCTGCTAGAATTATCTGCTGCTCTCCCAGCCCGTGTACAGAATAGTCTATATCAGCGTTTCTCAGAGTGTGGTGAACACAGCCCTGAAGGCCCACGAGACACATTCCCACTATTTCATAATCATGCTAAGATGCTATTTTCCCTTTTCACTGGGTTGGCATTGGCACTGGTGACCCAAAGGCAATGGTGGGTAAGCACAATAGTGGCACCTTTGTGTGAGTCAAGTCCGTGGCATCAAACTGTACTGGTGGCCACTGTGACCCTCCCTGTCACACACCCCCATTCCAAAAGGTGCGAGTTTCACTTAAGAATGTCCCTGAGAAAACTATGTAAATCATTTATTTTATGAAATCTTGACCATTGTGTGCATGTCTTTTTAGTATTCAGAAGCATATGCATAAAGCCCTCCAGTCAGCTACCAAAGTATATGGTTGTCTCGGGAAAGTACTTGTGAGACTGTTGGAGTTACAAGCTGAACAAGCTGATTTGTTCAGAAATCCATTTTCACTTGAAAGAATGGCCAAGTGACAAATTATGGTCACTCGGACTTGGCTATTTGACTGATAGTTTCTGGAAAATAACTGATGGTATTTACTGCCTAAGGGAAAACACAGGTTTTCAAGTAAAAATAAAAAATTTTGAAAACTTATTTCTACCACTTCCCAATACTTAAAAGACTTTTCTAATGAAATTGGTGTTGATGATGGTAACCGTGACTGCTGTTATTATATTATGAAGTGAATTGACATATCGAAGATCTACAACTGGGTGAACCCATGCTCTCCAAATAATCAATTTGTAGTAGTAGATGGATAAAAGACATTCAAAATGTAGGATGGACCAACATATTTGAATGAAATAAAGTACTGTTATAGTTTCAAATTCAACATTACAACTAGTCTTCAAGAAACTGCTGCTTGAATTATGGTATAGCATCAAAGAAGAACCCACAATTAAATGAAAAGGCTATTAGAAGACTACTCCCTTTTCAACTACATATCCGTGTGAGGCCAGATTTCCTCCATATACTTCAGCCAGAACAACATCAGCACCGATTGAATGCAGAAGCAGATATGAGAACCCAGCTGTCGCCTACGTTAGTCAGAAATTAAAGAGATCTGCAAAAAAACAAAAAACAAAACAAACAAACAAACAAAAGCCCCTCCTTGTCTAAATTGTTCTTTTTTTTCTGAAAAAAAATAGAAATCTTTTACTAAATGTTTGTTATTTGCACTGAAATGTTGTGAGTAGATTGTTATTTTTAAAGTTTCATATATAGTTTTAATTTCTAAACTCATTTCTAGTATTATAATATCAATAGCTCTGGATTACATGAACAAAAGCTCCTTGAAGTTCTCAGTAATGTTTAAGAACATATAGGGTCTGAAACGAAAACATTCAGAAACTGCTGCTATACATAGCATTAGTTATTTTTTTGTCTTCCTCTTTTAGAATGCAAACTACAGTAAGGCAGGGGTGTTTTTCTGTCTTGTTCACTGCTGAGTCCCCAGAGCTTAGAAGAGTGCCGGGCCATAGGGACTCAGGAAAGATCTGTTGAATGAATGAATTAGTGAATGAATGAATGAATGAATGTCGCCTACGGCACCCTCCACTCACCAGGGCCTGTCTGCTCACTCTCCCACAAGCATCCCTGAGACTCAGAGTCTAGCGAAGGCCCCTTATCCATTCATCTGCTCTAAGATATTTTCCAACTTCCTGCCTCTCCAAACCCAACCATTCCCACCCATGCTGAACTCCCTTCGCACTGACATGTGTCACTCAGCTGGCCCTTTGGGCTACCACTGGCCTTGTTTATGTGCATTTCTTTTTCTTCCCACCAGACTGCAAGATCCTGGGGGCCAGGATTCCTTAGTCTCTTCCTCAGCTCTAAGCACAGTGCCTAGAACTGAACACAGGCTTTTTAACTAAATGGATGATTTTAAAATAAGTGAATGATACACAATATGAGCATCCAGTAAAATGAATAGCATATATTCAGAAGAAGTGTTCCCAGCAGCCTATTGGCAATGGGAGAAGAGAGGACAGAGGAGCAGGCCCTTCCCCTGCAGCCTCTACAGAGAACAGAGTGGCTGTGGCACCTACACACACACACACACACACACACACACAATGTGTTTCCAATGGCCTCCTGGATCCCACACATTTCTGTACCTCTAGCTAGACCTTTCCTGGCTTCTGAAGGTCCCTTAGCTTTGGTCAGTGCACCAGAGCTGATATCCAGGCTTCTGCCTTATGGCCACAGGTCCAGTGACTTGGCCCCAGCATTACTCCCTTGCAGGGACCTTGTTGGTTCAGGTCAGGGCCAGCTCACAACCCAGAGAGCAGCTCACCAGGCCCATGGAGCCAGCCCAGTCTGGGTGGAAAGATAAAAGCACCTCTCACAGTCCTCCTCAGCTTCTGCTGCTAAGGAAGAAAATGAAGAAGGAGGTCAGGAAAGGCGGCTGGCCTACACACCCGAACTGTACTCAGCCTCCCCACCCTATGGCTATAGTATTTACTGGAACGTAAGTGACCTCTGGCCTGGGCAGTGGTGACCACTTTGCTCCCTGAGTGCTTCTAAAAGCCGCATATACTCAGAGGAAATGGAGCTGGGAAGTCCAAGTTCTGCCTCCTTCCCCGACACTTGGGCTCTGCCATGACCTGGCCACAATCATTCTTTGCTCAGCTACTGCCATTTACAGTGCAGAGAGCAAGTGGCCTTTTGTGCAGGCTAACCAGGTGGGGGACGAGTGCCAGGGGCCCCAGATGGATTGGGAGTCCCAAGCTGCGAGTGTTCACAAGCTCTCTGGAGCTCATGGTGGTCCAGGGACAGCACTTATTTGGCAATGGGAAAAGAGAGAACAGAGAAGCATGCCCTTCCCCTGCAGCCTCCACAGAGAACAGAGTGGCTGTGGCACCTACACACACACACACACACACACACACACACACACACCTTTTATTGCTGTAGGTTGTTCTCTACCTTAAAAAGCAGTACATTTCAAAAGTAGAAAAATTGAATAATACATTAAAAGCAATAAAAAGAAAACTTAAATTACCCACGACCTTACCATTACCAAGAAATGATTATTTGGGGTATTTTGTACAAACCCTCTAGTCTTTCTTCTATTCATATCTCTACTTTGTAACATCTTCATCTCATAAGGTTAATACTGCTTTGTAAATGAGTTTTTCACCAAACACTACACGGTAAACATTGTTGTCATCACAGTAAATAAGAGTGCATTAAAAGCATACACAGCATATTCCACCATCATCTGGAATTTATTTAAGCATTAGCTTTTTTAACTATGCCCTCTTATTGAACTTTTTCACTATTCTAAACAATGTGCTAAAGATCTTGAACAGAAATTGAGCACCTCAATTATTCCCTTAGGAGGGTGACCAGAACGGAATTATTGGGTAAAAATACACACACATTTAAAAAAAATTCAAATAACCCCATTAAGGTATAATTGACATGCAACAAATTGCATGTATTTAAGGTGCCTGATTTAATCATTTCTGATACACACACGTACACACACGCACACACACACACACACACACACACGTGGCACCATTGCCACAATCAAGATCATGGATGACCATTACCTTCATGAATTCCTGCGCTCCTTCCTCATCTCCCAATCTCTGCTCTCCGCCTCCCAACCAGCCATGGGTCTGCTTTTTGTCAATATAGATCAGTTAGCATCGTCTAGAGATTTGTATGAATGGGCTCCTGTAGCATACACTCTTTTCCCTCTGACTTCATTGAGTTAGCATCATTATTTTGAAATTCACTTACATTATTGTATGCATCGATAGTCCATTCCTTTTTGTTGCTTAATAGTATTCTACTTTATGGTTAGAAATGCACACACACTTTAAGCTTTCTTGAGGCACACTACTGAATTGTCCGTGGTGGTTTCTTGAGGCGCTTTGCCATTAGTATATGGTAATTTGGGGTTGACCAGCCCCAAAAAAGTAGAGTTGAAATTCCACTGTTCAGAGAGCACCATTCTTCCTCCTGAAGTGCAGAGCCACCAGCATGGATTACCTGGGGACAAAATGAAAGCAAGCAAAGGAACACAGGAGAAGAAGAACCGGGGAGAATGACAGTGGGGTTATGGCAGCTCTGGTGGTCCACGTCTCAAGCTTCTGAGCCCAGAAGGGCCCTGTCTTCCTGGATGCTGCCCAGTTGGCAAAGGAGCATTTGCTTAACCAGCTACGGTCACTGGCAGCCATGGGCATTGATGAGCAGAGCGCTCAGACCACAACACTAATGTGTATGAAGTGCACCTGCCCTCACTGTACCTATGCATGAACATTGTACTGATATAGACCAACATAACTGTAAAATAACAAACAAAACAAAACACACACACACAAAAAAAACACGTATATTTGCTTTGCTACTAGACTGTAAAACCACTTGAGGGTCAAGTCTGTTGCTGACTCACCATTCTAGGCAGCCTCTCACTCTGGTAAATTCTCAGTATGCTTCTCTTCAAGGCTGGCTGTTGTCAACAATTTCTTTGAAATCACTAAGCTCCTGCCCACACAGGGAGACAGAAATCAGATGACCCCAGGGAGGACTGGCTGGGGTCCTGGGACCTGCTATAATCAGATAGGATACGTTCTTCTGAAGAAGACAAACGTGAGAGGAGCAGTGACAATTAATTTTACGTATCACACACACACATGTCCATAACAAAATGAGGAGGAAGTCTCATGACAATTACAGTCTTCGTTCATTTAACTGGTCTTGGAGTGGTTGCTGGTATTACTAATTACCTTCTTCCACTCCCCATTCTATATTCCCTGTGCCTTCAGCAAGCACTTCACTGATTGTGGTTCTGTACCTGGTGGAGCGACTCAAGCCTTCACTCCTGAAGGATCTGGGCCACTAGGAGTCCTGCCGTTCCCCATTGGTTTTAATCACAGAACATGGTGATACCAAGATATACCCTAAGGGATCTCCTGTGTTCCAGACATTGTCTTCTTTCCCTCCACTATGGAATCCCAGTCCAATTTCCCCTTGGTTGTCAGGATCACCCGGCCCCGGACAGCCCAGTCACCCCGCTTTTTGCATGATGATTCAGAGGCCAAGGAGCCGAAAGTAGCTAAGTGGCAGCCTTAATTTTCAGTTCAGTGGAATCATTATTGTATCCTGGTGAAAACATTCCTCCCTCTGGAACTAAGACCACTAGGCCAGCAGAGCATAAAGTCACAGGAACAGGAAGCAAAACTTTTGCTAGTGGGTCATTATGGGTGTATCCTCCCTACACTCCTCCCACAAGCTCTTATGCTTCCTTCCACACACAGCCCCATATCTTTTGTTTAAAGCCACTTCCAGATCCCCCAGTGGGAGCCAGTCAGTCCCTGAGGATGCTTTTTTTCCCATTGCATTGAAATTGTTTATTCATTCAGCTAGTTTCTTGGGAGCCTACTGTGTGTACCCTGGGAATCCAGCATCTAATGAAACAAAAAGACGCCGAAGAAAACCATCAGTTAAGATCAATGATGGAGATGTGCAAGAGACAGCCTGTGCCTGCTAAGCAGAGGCATTTGTCAAGGAGAGACTGGGGATTAATAAGAGCTTTGGGGCCCAAAGATAAACCTTGAAGAATGAATAGAAGTTATCCAGGTACAGGAGTTACAAAGGAGACAGGGAGCAGGGACCAAAGACAGAGAGGCAATGGATTTGGGTGAGAGTTAAAACACCTGCCCATGAGGAGGACTGAAGGCCAGCCCATACCAAAGGCCTGGATAATCAGTCTGGTGGTCAGGAGCATCCACAAAAGGACAGAGCTGGAGCAGCAGGTGTAAGTCAGGGCACCCATGACTTTGTACTTGAGTGGACAGAAGGGAACCACTTGAAACTTTGAGAGAGTGACTCATTTAGATGTGTATTTAGGGCAAATCATTTGTGCTATAGTGCAGGAGAGTGGTTAAGGAGGATAAGAACAAGTCAGACAGAGTAGTTACAAGGTAATTGCAACACTCAACAAAAGAGGTATGAAAGACTTAAACTAGGAGAGTGGCGGCTGAGATGCTGAAGTAGAGATGACTGTGATGAATATTTGAAAGGCAAAATTGTTAAGACTTGATGTTTGACTGCAATGTGGGGGTTAAGAGAGAGGAAGAGTCAACAGTGATTCTTGAGTTTCCAAAGTGGCTTGTGTCCGGATGGTATGTGCCCTTCAGTTGGAACAGACCTGACTGACTTCTCCATTCTCAGAGACCAATAGAGATTCTAAGATAGTGCTTAATAGTATTCATGAATGAATGTATCCATGCATGATGAATGAATGAATGAATGAATGAATGATTTATGAATAGGGTCAAGATCTTGTCTCAATGTCCAATTCTAAAGAGACATTTACATTGAAAGCAAAGTTGATTGCTGAATGGTACTCTGGAGTTGGGCAGCTGAATGCCCCATAGGGAAACTCTCAGGTTGAGAATGGACCTCTGTCTCAATAGCCTGAGCTTCACAGGCAAGAGTGCTAAATGAGGACTCAACCACTGCAAGGAACGGAGGATGCCAAATAACCACAGTGGAGATGACTTGGATCTTTGTCACATTCAAGCTATTGACAGCTCATCAAGTCTCTGGGCTAAAAATTCCAGGAGCTTGACCTAGAGAGAGAGAAAAAGTTTTGAAGATTTTAGGCAGCAAAAGAGACTGAACATGGACAAGATTAGTGTTTACTATGTCATTAAAGGAGATTCCTGCCCTCTTCTTAGTACACAGGTCAACTAAATGGAAGCTATACTTCCTATGAAAGGAACAATATAGATTGTGGATCCTCTTCCATTGAGAAGAGGTCAGATCAAAGACTCCAATAGATTTTAAAGAGTGTTAAATTGACTATGGCTAATAACCTAAGAGTTACTTGGGTATTTGTATAGGATGGAGAAATTGAGTGTTTATACCGTTCATCCCTTCTCTTTTTTTGTCTTTGTTGAGAACTCCTACATGGGCTTTATAGAGCTTCCATGTGAGCCTTCATAGCTGAGCCTTCCTAGAACGAGTTTTTAAGATCTCATTCTTTCAATTTCTCACTGTAGATTAGGCACAGTATCACCACCTTTGGAAGGCTGTTGTAGGATTGAGTGAGATAATACACATAGTATTTGCTCAATAAATGTCAGATTTTATCCTCAGAGGTAGAACCCTGATATTATCTTAGAATAGAATAAATTAATCTTTCTGAGTTTCACGTCTCTTTCTCTCTCTCTCTCTCTCTCTCTCTCTCTCTCTCTCTCTCTCTCACACACACACACACACACACACACACACACACGCATGATCAAGTTTTCCTGGAGATATTGAGGATTTTCACCTACAGCATACAAATTTTCTCTTTAATTCAAGCCTGCAATTCAGATTAGAGATCTGCACACTGGACTGCTTAAGAGCTAGGCTCCAGACTCCCCTCCAGGACCACCCAGGAGTCTGAGCAGCCACAGGACGCCTGCAACTTGTTGACTTAAGAATATGAGCCATTGGAATGTACTACACCTGTCTGTACTGGCTACCTAGCCTTTCAGTCCTTCAAGGTGTTTAATTTAATCTGCAGAACTCTATACAGTGGGACCCTCATTCCCTCTGAGGTTATTGCTTGCTTTTATAACATCAAGCTAGGAAGTTATAAAATTGCAAAGTGTGGGAAAAATACCAAGGGCCTAACCTTGGTTTGACCACCTACCAACTGTGTGTTCTTGAGCCAATCATTTCACTTCTCTAAGCCTCAGTTTTCTAGCCTATAAAATGGGGCCTTATGATCTCTACTGATCTCTCAAAGTTAGTATGAGGATCAAGAAAATATTTTGTGCAGTATAAACAATTATATAAAATAAATGTGTAAAATAATTTCTATTCTGCTATATTAGTTAGCTTCAGCTACACTGTGCTCCAAGAACACAACAAAAAGTCATTTCTTATTTATACAAGGTCAGGTGTGGCTTGGGTGGCTCTTGAGGGCAATTCTCTCCATACAGTGATTCTGGGACCCAGGCTCCCTTCATCTTGAGATGCTAATATACCAACATGTGGCTTTCAGGGTCATTATGACAGAAGAGAGGTATGCCAGGACAGTGGTTGGCAAACTGCAGCTCATGGCCTCCTGCAGCTCTTTGGCCCCTTGAGTGTGGCTCTTCCACAAAATACCGTGTGTGGCGCCCATGAAGTGCGATTGAAACTTCATAGCCTATGTGCAGAAGTTGGTTTGCAGCTCTCAAAAGAAATTTCAATCATTGTATTGTTGATATTTGGCTCTGTTGACTAATGAGTTTGCCGACCACTGCCCCAAGATATTATTAGAGGTCATGCCTGTAGTTGGTTGTACATCACTTCTGCCTACTCCCATGGGTAGAACCCAATCATGTGGTCCAACCTATTGTAAGTAAGGGTGGGAAATTTAGGGAAGCTCATGGACTAATTGTGAATACCACTGTCTTTGCTACACCTGCATTAATGACAAAGAATTCACATGGTTAGGAAAATGTAGAACAAAGATCTTGAAATCAGACAAGCCCGGATTCAAATCCAAGCTTTATTGCTTACTAGTTGTATCAGTAGTTTGCTTAACTTTCAGAACCCTAGTTTCCTCATCTTTAAAATGGAACTGTTAATAGAACCTAACTTAATATCTGACACATATTACATGTTTAAGAAAGATGGCTATTTTTTTTCTACTCTCTGAACCTTGAAACTGCTGCTCTACTCCTGTGAGTATTTATAGCAATTGAGAAGGAAAAATCTAAAGCATCTGTTGCACTCGCTAACTTCTACCCTTGAAATACTTTATTGCTGATAATACTGATCAAAATGACCTTCAAAAGAAGCAATCAACTGGGGGACATTCATTTATTAAATAAGCACTTTCTACTATGTTCCAGGTGCCAAGACACTATTAAAAATTACACTAAGTTACAAGTAGCATAAATTCCACAGAGCACCTGTGTGCAAATTTTTTAAAAAGTACTTTCTCTCAGTGTATGACAATCCCATGGGGCCCACAGCCCGCTGAGTGTGTATTTTAGTCACTCCTCAGTCAGGCACCTTTGTGCTATGGCCAGCCTGCACAATTCTACCCAGTGGCCCTGCCAGAGATGCACAAAGAAAGAAAACCTAGTCCTACTCTTAAGGGATTCACCAGAAAGCTCTGGGAAGCAGTTCCACAACCAATTAACACTATTCCACTGCAGAGCAGAGAAGAAAAAAGTAATGTTATAGACACAAAAGGTAACAAGTTGCCCTTTCTTCCTTCTCGCTTCCTGTAAATGAGCCTGTCCTGGACTTTAGTTACTTTCATTCTGAGATGGTCCATGCAGAGTTAAAAGAATTTAGTGCCTTTGACCTTCCTAAATGGAGTCCAGTTGAAGTTCAAGATATATAAATTAAATCTCTCCAGTTTGGTCTACTATCCTTCCTCAGAAAGCTTGGGACCCTGTTTTCAAGTATCTCTCCAGTTATTTTACTGACAGGTGTTTTACTTTGGAGAACTCAATTTCCCCATGCCTCAGTTTTCCCTAGCATAAAATGGACCTGGGATACTAATTTCAAGTATATTGAGGAGGATTAAGTAGAAACATCATGAACTTTGAAAATTATTAACAAATATAAATGCAATGAGGTTGTTGTTGTTTTATGTGTATAATTAATGAAGCTCTATAGTTACTAGCAGTCATATTTTCTATGAGATAGCTTTAGAATGTGCCTTAATTTGTTTGTTCTAAGCACTTTCTTCAAATGAAGATAAAGTGGGAGATAGATTTTGCTATTAAGAATTACACTAAGTTACAAGTAGCATAAATAATTTAGAAGTTTTATTTTTTTCTGTTATAACTGGAAGTCCACAAACAAAGCTTTCTGGGATTGGCACAGTGCTTGTATTGTGGCCATACTATCAGAGGCCCAAGCTCTTTCTTTCTTTTCTCTCAGTCATTCTTAGCTTCTGCTGTCACCTCAGAGTAACACCCTCCAGTATTGCAGCCTCATTCCAGGCAGAAAGAAGTAGAGGGGGAAGGGAGTCCTCACTTCTCTTCAGGAAAATCCACTCAGTGTATTGGCTTCTCATTGGCCAAAGGAGTGTCACAGGACAACTCCTTTCTGCAAGGGAAGCTGGGAAATGAAGGTTTTTAGCTGGACACATGGCTCTGTTAGTAACAAAAAGGGAAGAATGGTGCCCTGGCCAGATAACTCAGTTGGTTGGAGCATTGTCTCATACACCAAAAGGTTACTGTTTAATTCCTGGTCAGGGCATATATACCTAAGTTGCGGGTTGGATCCCCAGTCAGGGTGTGTATGGGAGGCAATTGATCAATGTTTCTCTCTCTCCCTCCCTCTCTATAAAATCATTAAAAACATATCCTCAAGTAAGAATTACAAAAAAAAGAAGAGGAGAAAGATGAATATTGGGTAAACCATATAGTGTCTGACCAGTTTATTGAGATAAGGAATAAAGGTGTGATAAAAAGTATATGGCATAATTTCCCATATCAAACATCTGCTCCCATAACAATGCTGTCTTACTATCAGCAAACCTTAGTGACATGCAACAGTAAACATATGAGGTCAGCTGGGGGTCAACTACGTGGCTCAATGTCTTACATGTCTGGGGCTGGCTGGCTTTTGGCTGATCTAGACTGGGTTTGGCTGGGACAACTGGGACGATTCAGCTCTGGGGACAGTGTCTATTCCTCCAATAGGCTAGCTGGAATGTATTGTCATGGCAATGAGAGATGAACAAGAGAGCAAAAGGAAACAGGCAAGGCCTCTTGAGATCTAGCTTTAGAACAGATACCCATCATTTCCACTTTATCCTGTTGACCAAAACAAGCTCATGACTAAGCCTAGAGACAGCCATGGAAGGGACAATACAGGGTTATTGCAAAGGACATGGATACAGGAGGAATGAAGTGTTAGGGTCATTTATACCATCTTGCTATCCCCTTTCCAGGGGCCCTCAGAAGCATTAAATGGCTAAAAATGATTCTCTAAGGGGTGGGATTTGTTACATTCACACTCACTCAAAGGACTGCTGCAAAAAAAAGTTATGTCCAAGCAGCATGATCACAGTATTCCTTATTTGGAGCATTGAATATCTTCCCAGAAAATAGAGCGACAATGTCAGAGTTTTTAAGAGGTTGAAGAGCCAGAGTGGCAAAAGCTGCATCAGGGTGAAGAGGAGGAATATGAATCTTTCAGCTGCAGAAATGACCCTTCACTTGAACTTGGTTCTTCACTTAAACTTGGAACTAACATAAAACTAAGCCCGTTTCTAAGCCGCCTTTTCTGCACAGTGCTGCTGTTGTGCGGAGGGTTGTACAGAGTTAGCTATCCTCACAGAATCCATTTCCCTGGACACATCCTCCAAGGTGTCTCTAACCGCTGGTTTGAACACACCAACTTGGAGCTCATTCATCAAGTCACACTGTCACTCAGCCTCCTTCCTCCTAGAGGCACACACTGGAGGGAGGATGTTTCCTCTGGTGTCTTGGGCTTGTCTGTTCATGGTCCTATAAGTCATAGCAAGGAAAGAAGAATGTATGAGAGAAAATGAAAGTGTCCAAAGGAAACAGCCAAGTGCACAGCAATGGGGCTTGAAGACCAGCTTCAGGGGAACCTGACAAGGGCCTTCCTTCTCCACGGGAGATGAACAAGAACACAGTCAGCACAAGGCTCACACTGGGAGGAAGAAAAACGGGTTGCGAGAAGCCTGAGTTCTACTTTAGATAAGTGAGTCCTCCTCTCAGGACCTCAGTTTCCCCGAACAAGCAGGTGGACTAGGTGGGACTAAAGTTCCTTCCAATCCTTGGAGTCTGTGTTTAGAGAAAACCCAGAGATCACCAGCTCAAGGAATTTGTATGGGACCATGTGTATATTCCCATCCTAAATGGGAGATGACAGGCCAGCTGGGTGTTGAGACGACTGGGGAGTAATAAGAGCTCCCAGCCCAGGAAAGTAGGACAATACACTGTTGGAGGGTGGGAGAAAGGAGGTACATGGAGTGTCCCCAAAATGGGGCTGTCAAAGAAGGGGGGAGAGAGTACTGGGAGAGTATATTTTTTAAAAGAAGATTCAGAAAAGAAGCTTTGCCTCAGGACCCAGAGGACCTGGGCACAGAATGCTCTGAGTACGTGTGAGCATTCACAGCAGACAACCTCGGTTCCTGGGTCCACAACAGGTGGCCATGTCCGACAGGAACAGCAGATGGCATTTTTGAACCGGATGTGCCATTCTAAGAGAAGGGATAATTGCATTTAGTAATTCAATGTAGGGCTGAGAGCCCTTAAATAAATTTGGTCTAAACATCCATTCATTGACTAAATAGGACCTGATCACCCATTATGCGCCAGTTACACGTGGGGCATCTTGTTGCCTCCCTGTGTTCAGGACACTGGTGACAATTGCCATCACCTCTCATCTGCAGGTGAGACCCCCTCCCCTCCCCCTCCGCCACCTCCCCCCCACTAGGGAGACACGATGGAGCTGCAGATCAGTCCTGACCGGAAATGCAACAGGCAGGCCTCTTGTTTCCCCAGCTTTGCTTCTATAACAAATTTCCTGCTCTGAAATGCTGTGCACAGACAGGCCCAGGAGCAAGAAGAAAAAAAAAAAGAAGAAAGGAAAGGGGGAAAAAAGGCCTTTTAAAATTAGCGCACTAGGATATGGAGCTGGCGGGAGGCGGGGATGAAAAGAAGGATCTTGGAAGAACTCCAGCTACTTAATTCCAGCTTTTTCATTCCGATTTGGTGATCTGGGACAGACACATTGATTCACAACTTTATAGTTCTTGTTCAGCAATGATTTATGGGTTGACCAATCTGGGCCTAATCAGTTGGAGAAGGATTGTTTTTTGGGGTTGGTTTTTTGGGGGGGCCCAATAATGTTATATTTATGAGCCCATGAAGTGCACCATGGCTGCAACCCAGCCTGCAGACAATAGAACAGAACTTCTAAGATCTCGGAGAGGGAGTTCACAGGCCATTTTCTCCTCCCAGATCATGCTCAAAGCTCGGCTGTACATTAAAGGCTTCTGGAATCATCTCGTGTCTAAACTCCATGCTGCCTGCCCGTAAATCTTTAACAACTGTGAACGGCTCCGACAGTTTTGAACGTTCCCGGTTCCATCTGCCCGTCATTTTTTCCCCTCTTCTCTTGGACTGTGAAGTAACCAGTTGTGGTTGGAGCTTCAGACACTGCTGGGCGCTCGCTGGTTGCTTCATAGCTGCCCCGTCAGGGCAGCCTCTGAACGTGCGTCTGGAGAAGCCTGGCCAAGGCCGTGCAGAGTTCAGCGGGTTATCGTGTGCTTCCGGCTCTACTTGTGGTTATTCTGCTTCAGTAACTATAAAGAAATTAGCAGCCTGGACAGACAGGAACTGGGGAGGAAATAGAGGCACTCAGGTCAGAAGCGTCTTTGATGGGAAAGAAAGTTCCCTTGTCGCGCTTTTGGCAGTTTGTTCACAGCCCCCACCTCCAGTCAGCCACAACCAAGTCATTTGCAGGGTGTCTCTGAGCCATGGTGCCCAACTTCCCTGCCCCGTATGGGTCCCAGCAGCAAAAGTCCATCGCCAGGCTCAACCCCCTCATTCACCTTTGGAAGTCTCCTGACAAAGGGTCCACCACTTGATTTATCCAGAGAAGAGACAGTACTCAGAAATGTCACGAGCATCTGCTGGATGAAGGATGAAATGGGTCGGATCCCTAGAAAGAGCCCCAGACCTACCCAGAAAAAGGCGTTTTCAGTATCCTGGGAAGATTGATTACTGTCCCTGCTGGGTGAACAATAAAGGATCATTGAGACCAGGGATAGGCAACCTTTTTCTGCAAAGGGTCAGACAGTAAATATTTTTGGCTTTGCAGATTACATACAGTCTTTGTCATGGATTCTGTTTTCACAGCGATTTAAAGCATAAAAGGCCTTCTTAGTTCACACGCTGAATGAGCCAGGTTATGGGGTGTAGTCTGCAGACTCAGTTTAGAAAACTACTAAAAAAATTGTTTTCATTAAAAAGTTTTGAGACATCCTCCATGTGTGTGCACATGTTGAGTGTGTGTGTCCACTGTCAGGGGCACGGGTTGTGTCCACGGAGGTGGACTGACAGCTCCGGGCAGTCCTGTCCTCAGTGGAAACATTCACACAAAGGGAGCCAGGGCGTGCCGCGATTGGAAGAACACAGGACTCAGGACGCGTGAGCTCCTAAACCAGCTCAGCTCCACATCTATCCGGTGCCCTCGAGCATGCCCCTCAATGATGATAACCCTCCTGTAGAGTGGCACAGTATAGGGGGTTGGGCCAGATGATGCTGGTGCCTTCCTACATGTGAAATTCCATCTCAAACACTTTTTGGAACAAAGTGGGATGTAAAAGGGAGGAGTGGATAAAGTTCATTCCAGCTCAAAGCACAGCCAAGTTTGAAGCAACCACTCCCATCAGAAAACCCCAGAGCCACTGGGTGCAAACCCTGCCTGGGGAGACATGGGAGGTATGCTCAGCCTGGGGGCGCCTGCCATCCCTGGCCTACTCACCATGGAAACAAGGGATGCAGCCCGTGCCACGCCAAGTATCCGGGCAGCTGAGCAAGCCATGCTATTGTGGGCAGACACCGAGGCTCCCAGAAAACAAGCACAGGCGAGGCCTGGAAGGGGCAGCGGTGGAGGCAGGTCATCATGACCTTCCCTCCCAGCCAGTACCAGACTGGTTGACGGGCGGGTCTTCATCTCCATGCAGGCAGCCAGACAGCCCTCAGGAAGTGAGAGGTGGAGCCCACCACCGCCGAGCAGACCCCAGGGGCTGCTCCCTCCATCAACATTTACTCTGCACCAGCTCCATGCAGGAATGGTGTTGGCATAGCAGGGACAGGGACAGGGTAAACAGGATCCAGGCCTGCTCTTCTGGAAGGGGTGGCTGGGCCAGAGGGCACGTGGGCAATAGAAACAGCACTTGTTGTGTTTTGAAGATAAAAGCTGGAGCCGAGAGTTTTGGAAGATGCTCCCAGTGGCCCCTCATCAGAGGCTTTGCACATTGGCTTTGTGGAAATGGTTTGAACCAGCCTCACCCATGAAAGCCAAGGCTGGAGTCAGCATGCTCACTGCTTGCTGGGCTCTTGCTTTACAGAAGGCTTAGCAAATAAATACTCCTGGGTCTCAGGGTCCTAATGCAGGTGCAGCAGAAACTGCAGAAACTCTGGCATTTTCTGGTTCTCTACGCAGAGCTGGTTGTTTGAGTCAGGTAGCTGAAGGACTAAGGAGCAAGAGCGGGGGAAAGTACAATTATGTCCAAGTCACTTGTACATGCAATGTGGTTAATGATGTTGACCTTAAAGGACCCGGAGGTTATTGGTACTTTGGAGGCACCAGGTTGACACAACCCTCCTGGCCTCTCTCCTCATCCACTCTTCCCTATGCCTTGCCTTTTCTTCCATGGTCTCCTTCTCTTCCCCATCCCACATGCACAACCTCATGGTGCTCTGGCCCGTTGCAGGAGAGGCAGGGAGGGGATTGGCAAGGTCCCCTGTTTTCCAGTTTGCTGTTCCAATTTGCTGGCATTTTCTCGTTTTTCAGAGATCTGTTACATCCAGAGACAATCGCTGCTGCCAACCGGGGAGAACCACCAGCCCAAGGCAGCTGGCCGGCCCCAGGTCTCTGACCTACTTCTGAGAGGGACAAGTCCTCCATGAGAGGCAGCCACAGATGGTGACACAGACAGAGCCTTGGAGACAGACAATTCCAGGCTCTGTTGCTTAGCAGCTGTGCGGCCGTGCGGGAATCACAAGATCCTTTTGTGTCTCAATTTTCTGGTCAAGGCAATGGGCTTATAAGCCCTTGTTCCCAACCTCGCCTACAAGATTACTGTGAGAAGTAAAGGAGAACCTGTACATGGAGCACACAGCACAGGGCCAGACACCTCACAGAAGTCCGAGAGATGTTAGTGGGGATGTCCTTTGGTTAATGGGCATGGCTAAAGGCGAGTCCCAGGGCTGGCTTCCTGTCTCCCAGAAGGACACACACCATTAACCTGTTCTTATCCAGGGCCTAACAGCCCACAAGAGGCTTAGAAACCCAACCAGTGGAGACATCCCTCAGGGACAGTCTCCCATTGCCACACAAATGAGAGAGCCAGATGTTTCAGTCCACCTGCAGCGGGGCCCAGAGGGTCAAGCCGTCCTCTGCAGATGTGAGAACTGCCCACGCGTCTGCTGTTCGGTGCGCTCATGGCTGGCCAAGCCTGCTCCCCGACAGACAGCTGCTATCTTTAGATGGACCACTGCTTTGACTCAAGTCACTGCTGCCGCTCGTCATTTGCCTATTCGCTGTCAGCTGCATTCCCACCCTTCTTCGCTCTGTTCTGTGTCACAGGGGCCAGGGTCCCACAAACTGCACTTCTCAGACTCCCTCCAATAGGCTTGCAGCTAGATCTCTGGTGGGGGGTCCCAGGTGGCAGCAACAGTGCTGGCGACCTGTGAGGGTGACGGGGCAGTGTCTGCAGTGGCAGGGGCTGTGGCCTGGCAGAGTCGCTCCTGGGTTCCTGCTGAAGCAACTCATCTCTGAGCCAGGGGTTTGGAGTCGCATGTCCTGTGCCCCCTTGGCTCCTGAAGCCCAGGGCTGGGAGCACTTCACTGCGGTTATTCATTTTGGGGTTCCATACCTCTCTCCATGCTCCCCCAGCTTCTCAACAGCCTCGCTTCCAATTGCTCAGTGACATCCCCTCTGTGTGAAAGACCTGGGGGTGGGGGGCCTCTGTGTCCTGGACAACCCAGACTAATGGACCATTTGAGTGACCCATCCAGGATTCACTGTTCACGGTGGCTTTGCACCTCTCTGGTCTTGCCCACGGTGTGCTGGTTTAAAGTTTAACCTTCGGAAGGCAAGCTTGTTTTTATTTCCCCTTTTTCCAGGTTCTTCAATGGAACCACCCGAGGCCCCTGTGCTTCTCCTACTGTTCATTCACTTCCCCTTTCTGAACCTAATGCAGCCACAGCAGCAACCTAAAACAAGAAGCATGCCCTCCGACCCAGCAATCACACCTCTAGGAATTTACCTTAAAACATAACTACAGAAGATAAAAACATGCATGCCCCAGATATACTCATCACAGCCCTGCTTATCATCATGAAAAATTGGAAACATAAATAGAAAATTGGTTATGTAAATTTCGCTTCATATCTAACATGGGCAAATCTATTATCAAGTTAAAAAGCAAAACAGGCTATAGAACAGCAGACGTAGTATGATCACAGTTAAGCAGAACTGCACACACATGGATGCATTTGTGCAGAGACAGATGTTTCAAATAGCAATTGCAAATATCTCTTGGGCGTGGAATTTTGGATGGATTTTATAGTCTTCTTTGTTCTCCTCTGTATTGTCTTAATTGTTATAATTGATGTGTCCTTTTTACAAGATACCATTTTATTGTGAAAGGCAGTATGCTGGGGTAGCAGCCTTGAACAAAACAGACAAAAATTCCTTCCCGCATGGAGCTGAAATAGTCCAGTTAAAAAAATAAAGTAAGATACATAGTGTGTGGGAGGGGATTAGTGGGAGGCAAAAAAATAAGAACGGAGGGTAAGAAATGCACCTAAGAAATTAAACAGTTGTAACCCCTTCCCACTTCTGGTGCTGGGTCAGGAGGCCCTGAGGAAGTGGGTTAGGATTAAGGAAGAGGTTACAACTGTTTAAAGAATGGTGATGCTTGCCGAAACCGGTTTGTCCCAGGTTCGATTCCAGTCAAGGGCATGTACCTTGGTTGTGGGCAAATTCCCAGTAGTGGGTGTGCAAGAGGCAGCTGATCAATGTTTTTCTCTCACTGATGTTTCTGACTTTCTGTCCCTCTCCCTTCCTCTCTGTAAAAAATCAATAACGTATATTTTTAAAAAGAATGGTGATGTTTGAGTGAAGGCCTGCAGGAGGTAAGGGAGCAAGCCATGTGATACACCTAGAGGAAGAGTAGTCTAGGCTACAGAAGTAGCCAGCGCAGGGTCCCTGAGGCAGGAATATGCCCGGCGCAGGAAAGAAGCAGCAAGGAGGCTTGTGTCACCGGAGTGGAGAAAAGTGTTAAGAAATTAGGTCAGGCAGATAATAGGAGACCAGATTATGTAAAATGCTGGCTCTTACTGCAAATGAGATAGAAGTTACTCTTATGCAGAGGACTAAGCTGATCATAAATATTTTAAAAGACCTCTCTGGCTGCTCTGTGAGAATATGGCAGGAGCAGGGAGGCCAACTGCAAGGCTATTGCAGTAACTCAGGTAAGAGAGGATAGTGGCTTAGACTAGATGGTAGCAAAGGTGAGAAGTGGTTGGATAATGGAACTCTTTAGAAGGTAGAACCAATGTGATTTGCTGTTGGATTGGTGTGGGTATGAAAGATAGAGAAGAGCTAAGGATTACCTCAAAGTGAGAGGGAAAGGGTCCTTAAATCACTGCTCAATCCAGTGGAATCTAATCCAGTGGAATCCCTTCTGCTGCAGCATCAGTAGCTCCCTGTCTGGTCTCTGCTTGAATGCCTTCAGAAACAGGCCCCTCACTACTTCACAAAGATGAGCTGCTGTAACCACTGGTAAATTCTCCCTTGGTTTAGGTGTGCCATTCTCTGCCATTGGACTTATGCCGACATTCAGCTTGCCACTTTGGACCATTGTGTGTTTGTCTTATGCTGTGACAAATCTAACGACTCCCTAAGCCTTGGGAAAAACTCAGATCAGGACAGTTTAGCATCATTCAGAGGTAAGTTTCAATCTAAAATCTACAAAACTAATGTTCCTTTTTTTCTGCCACGTCCCTTCAAATTGTTATTATTTTTAAACTCAATTCCAATCCCCTCCAAGCTCCTGGGCACTGGCGGGTTTCCCCTGGCTGTACCTTCGGCAAGATGAAGGCCATTCCTGCTCCTACCATCCCTTTAAGCCCCATCTCCAAAAACCCAGCCCAGGTCTAGTGTCTAAGGCCCTACTCACCCAGGACAGGAGCTCGGACCTCGCTCTGCTCTCCTGGATGGAATGAGCATTATATCAGCTCCCTCCTCTCAGTCCAAATTTCACATATACACACAGTGGGATTCTGACCATAGGAGGATTCAGTCACAGGTTCTGAACATGGGATTTATATGTCAGCCCCTCTTTGTTCCTAAAAGTCTTAATTTTGGCATTTTTTTCCTCAATCTAATACAAAAGAAGTCCATTGAAATGATAACAAAAGGCTGTATGAATGAGGCAGCAGTGGGATGCTCCCTGTTGCCAATGTAGTTGTTTCTTCAGCTAAAAAGTAGAATGAAGGCCAGTGACTATGGGCCATGGATTCTCTTCCTGAAAAAAAAGGGGAGGGGGTTGCTTTGTCCCTCAAAGACAGAAGGGCAGCTCAGACCTGAGTGTGTGACTCTCACTCCCCCAGGGCCTCCTGACCCAGCACCAGGAGAGGGGAAGTAGCAATACCCACGAACCATAGAAGGTCATTGGGAAGACATCACCTCCATGCCTGGTCCTGATAGTCCCCGGCAGAGCAGAGGCTGCCATGCCCACTGGACACAGATGAAGAGACTGAGGCACAGATGAAGAGAGGGGTTAAGTAGCTCTCCCAAAACCAAGCCCTAGGAAGCCTGGCCTTGATGGGACTGCCATTTCTGCCACCCTCTGCTACTGCTCCCCAACCCCTTCAAATTGTTGCTACACTGGAACCTGATCACCCATCTCTGCTCCGGGCAGAAAGAAACCTTATTCTATTCATCCATGTGTCACCAGGTCACAGCAGTGTAGACACTCAGTTAAGGTTTGTTGAAGCTTTGTTGGAAGTGGGTGGCTAGACCTAATACACCCTGGCTTAAAAAACAAAATAACACCTCCCCCAAGGAGCTTCAGTAGGAGCTGCAGGGAAAGTTGTGGTGAGAGGTTGAGCCATCGAGGCCACCATGGGATGCAGAGACAAGCAGCAACTGGAAGCAGCAGGAATCCCACAGCACACAACCCCTCCCTACTTGCTTGCTACTCAGCATGTCTTTGGCCAGTAGTATCAGCATCCCCTTGGAGCTGAATGGAAATACTGAGCCTCAGGTCCCACCGCAGAGCTGCCGAGGCAGAGTCCGAATCTCAACAAGCTCTCCAGGTGGTTACTATGAGCAGAAACCAAACAGCCTGCCTTGGTGCTCTAGCTGGGAGCCTGTCAGTGCTCAGAGATGGGATTGTACTCTGTGCCATGTGGTTTCTGACCCCAGATTTGTTTCTGGAAAAAGAGCGGTATGTTAGTTTGGACAAATGATTAGACTTTATTAAAATTCTAATTCAAATAGGAAGGTGAGAAGACCCTGGCTCGTTGTGGGAAGTCAGATCCTGGAAGATTTCTGAAATGCCATCCAGGTCTCAGTCCGGAAACATTGGCAGGATCTGGAGACGTTTTCTGGTTGTCACCGTTGAGGAGGGAGGTATTTAGTGAACCAAGGCCAGGGATGCCGGCTTCCTCCATATGCCAGTTACTGGTGACTGGGTTTCAGCTTCCATCCATAGAAAAGGGGTGGGTTTACCAAATCGGGGATATTAGGGAGTTTTATTTTTATTCTTTTAAAATATATTTTATTGATTTTTACAGAGATGAAGGGATAGAGAATTAGAAACATCGATGATAGAAAAACATCAATCAGCTGCCTCCGGCATACCCCCTACTGGGGATGTGCCTGCAACCAAGTACATGCCCTTGACCGGAATAGAACCTGGAACCCCTCAGTCCGCAGGCCAAAGCTCTATCCACTGAGTCAAACTGGTCAGGGCTAGGGAGTTTTAGAGAAGAATCATGAGAACCTTTCGAAGCTTCTTCTTCCCAAGCCTGGGAAAGCTGGACCAAGACTGAAGGAGAAAGGAAGCTGGACAAGAAACTAAGAACAGGAAGAGCAAAATGTGGCTCTTCCTGGGAAAGAAGAGATGTGGCAGATAGCAGCCACTGCCAGGCAGTACATATAAAAACTTTATTACACAAAATATTTTCTTGTTCATAAGAATGACTTAAATACCCCACCCTTCTCCAGATACATCAGTTTTTTCACTTCTCTATTTTCCAAACGTCTTGAAATGCGGTTATAATGAGAAAAAAATAAATTTTCCCCAAACTTTTTTTAAAGAAACATGTAAACGTTACCAGCGATCAGATACACCATCAGCAACTCATGAGAGGAAGGCTGGGCTGCTGTGAACTGCTGCTTCTGTTACCCGCTGAGCACCTGCCCTCCCTCCACACTTCCCAGAAGTCACAGGCACGGGCTGTGACAGGCTGGTTCTCTAAGCAGCTTTCCCACGCTCTCACCCACGACTGGGGTGCTCTTCCTGCCAGGAGTTCAAGGTCTTTTCCAGAACAAGAGAAGGACATTTGAGGAGCCTGGAGAATACAGAGGTGAGGGGCAGGCAGCGTGAGAGCTGAGAAAGCCTCGCATGGGAGAGGTGTGAGGAGTGACATCATTTTAGATGGAAAGGGGCCTGGAGGTCCTTTTCCCTAAGTAGGTTGATCAGAGAAATTCCCTCTTCTGCTGGGTTTGTTGCGCTGGTGAGTAATGGACAGGATGCCGGGTGATGGACAGGTGGATGCCGGGTGCCCCCCAGGACCCCGTTACTGAGCGTGGTTCAGAAGCACAGCCGGTGCCCGCTGCATTAGTTGTCATCCGACCCATCAGGCAGAGGCTGGGGCTGGGGCCCCAGGGATGAGGCCAATTTGGTGAGGGCCTTCGCTATGACGTCCAGGTGGCCGTTCATGGTCCGCAACTCCACCAGGATGTCCCCAACATTGGCTTCCAAACTCGCAGGGGCTGCGGGGATGGGCGGTACGGTGGGAGGCAGGGTGGTCCCTGGATCCTCTGCGCCCTCCTCTCTGGCTGATGCTCCCGGGCGCTGAGTGCGGCCCCTCTCGGGATCCTGGACAGGCGCTGGCCACTCCCGCTCCTCCCTGCGGCCACCAGGAGGAGTGGCCAAGGGGCAGCCGGGCAGCCAGTCAAGGAGGCGTGGGGCAGCCTCGGGAGAAGAGGCCAATACAGAGTAGAGGCTGGTGCGCCTGGGGGCACCAGAGCCAGGGGGCACAGGGGTTGTGGGGAACTGAGGGGGCAGCAGAGGGGGAAGCACAGAGGGAGAAAACCCCTGGGGCTCACAGGAGGAGGAGGAGGAAGGCAGGGCGGTGGTGGAGGGGCCAGGCTCCTCAGAGGAAAGGAACAAGGTCGAAGACTGGGAGTCCAAGGTACTGGGCTCTGAATCTGCCAAAGAAGAAATGAGAAAGGGTCACTCAGGCATTATGGTCCACTGTGAGCCCAACTCCCCACTAGCGACCGAGAAAGAAGGTGCGAGAGCCTATCCTACCCCCAGACATGCAATCTAGTGCAGAAGGGGAAGTTACGTGACCAGTGAATGCACAACGTGGGCAGCTGTGGCCCAGCACTGGAATTCAGAGGCTGAGAGAACCACGGGGCCCCCGATGGCACCTCAGCGGGTGAGGATCTCCCCTGGGGTCAGGAGAGGTAGGCACTCCTGTGAAGACAGAGAGGAGTTCCAGGCAAGGGCAGGAGCTGCAACCTATTTGGAGGCCATCTTGCCAAGGACAGTAGGTGCAGAGAGTGGAAGGAAGGCCCTTCCGTTCTTCCCAGAAGCAGAAGTGGGTTAGCCAGACAGCCCCTCACTGCCCAGCAACGCCAAGCTCTCAGAGGGGAGTTGAAGGGTTTGGATCCAGGAGCCAGAAGACCTTAGTGCAGATTCTCACTCTAAGAGATGTGATTTCATTTTCCATCTGTACAGGAAGGCTGGGCCCAGTGACCCCGGGGACCCTCCCAGGACTGATCAACCTGCCATGGAAGGTCTTCAACTTGAAGCCTTGATCTAAGTTCACGGTGGGCAGCACTTGAGACCTGGAAGCACTCGACAAACCTACCTTTGCTCCTTCTCTCCTAATCCCCTGCCTCCAGGTAGAAAGTGGGTGACAGCTCTTTGTGACTGGGCTTGCCCACCTCAGATCAAAGGACCCCCATCAATGCCAAAGACCTAACCTAGCTGTTTCAGCTGCCCTGCTTGCTGCTTTGGGCACATGGACACATAGAAGCTCTTCTGCGTTTCACCAGAGCCACCTCTCTGTTCTGCATTGTCTGTTTGGGTGTCCATCTGTGTGCCCTGCCCTTCAGTGATTCCATGCCTTTCAAGGGCAGAACCTGCTTGGTTGCCTCAGTGTGTGATGCTGGGGAGATGCTATGATAAGAGTCAATGAGTCAACACATCACCAGTTGCATGGGAACACGTGTGCTCTTAACACTCGTCATGGCTGAGCTGTTCTTTCGTCTGCGTCTGGCAGAGACTCAGAGGAGCCCTAATCATCTGGTGAGAGCTTGTTTCCTCACCCGTCCTGACTTCAGCTCCCAACAACGTCCTCGCAGGCCCCAGATGTTCAATGCCCAGTTAGTGTGGTGGGGAATTATGTCTGATGCCACCAGGAAGGCAATTGTTCCTCGAGGGACAACCTTTGAGGAAAAGCCACCCACGTACCTGCAAACCTCTCTGGGAGAAATGTCACGGGTACTTTCTACTGTTGGCTTTCACAGAGCTGCTTCTCCTCCACCAAAACATAACCCCCTCGGTTTCTGAGATGACCTTATGTTGTAAACCAAGAATCACACACACACTTCTAAGCACATAACTCCTGTGAGCTGAAAAGGGTAAAGGAGAAATTCTCCAAACTGTTGAATCTGCTTTTACTTGAGAAAGATGTTAATGAGCTTCACACATCCAGCTCTTGTAGCAGACAAGAGCCTTTTATATGAAACCAAATGGAAGTCTCATGTGTAACATGAAATAGAGGCCAGCACACGGAATGTTCTAGGGCAACATTTCTCAAACTTGATTGTGCATGTCGTTCCCCGGGGACATTGTTAAAGGGCAGGTTGTGATTCAGCAGGGTGGAGCTGGGGCCTGAGACCCTGCGCTCCCAGGACATGAGGAAGCTGCTGGTGGGGACCATACCTGAGGTAGCCAAGGTGTAAGCCAAAGAGACAAGCTTGGCAAATAAAGACTAAGATTTATGATTGTAGATATTAGAGTAACCAAGTATAGATGAGCAACCTGGAAACCTATCATGAAAATAGTAATAGTGTTGATGCTGATGACCACTCAGCTGCCAGGGGAATAGGGAGGGGACCTCACCTGCCATTAGCTTAATAGCCTCCAGCAAAGCCATTGAACCATGGACACTGGCTTGGTGTGTGTGTGTGTGTGTGTGTGTGTGTAGATTCTTAAAGAGAAAAGCCCTTCTCTGTTGTTTCAACTAAAACTTCAAAAAAAACCTCAAGTTGTCAGGACTCACCCCAACCTGAATGGCAAATAGAATTTAAAAACTGAAGCATCTTTTGAGCAAGTATCTCACCTTCCAGAACTTTTACCTGGCTGTCAGAAAACCCGATGGCTGCAAAAATCTGGGTTAAATGATTTATAGGTCTCTTCTATCCACAACTGATCATTTTATCCCTGATTTGGGACATAAACTTTTGAATCAGTGATGTCATTTTTATACAGCTTCAGTTATTGCTACAAAATAATGTCAGGATCTTGCTGTTACAGACACTGCTTTTTGTGGAGGATAGGGGTTCTCAGGTGCAGAAGGTCAATTAATCAGACTCCTTAGTTCCTTCCTTTACCCCTTCACCTGGTCTCTGACCCTTATCCTGCTTTATTAGTCTCCTGAGAATCATGAGCACCTGCCATTTTATATATTTTTTGTTAACTAGAATGCAAGCCCTATGAAATGAGAGACACTGCTTATTTCATTCTCTACTGTGTCACCAGGGCTAAAATTGTGTCTGGCATAGAATAGATGCTCAATAAATACTTGTTGAATGAATGCCATATAATCATCATCAGGCCAGAAGCACAACTCCAAATGCAATAAACTGATCCGGCTGCATGTCGTCTAATCATTCGGTGCTTCGATTATGTACGGAGTCTATGCAATATTTGGGACACTTATACTAAAAAGACTTATTATTTGTTTATATGATGTTCTAATTTAACTGGGTGTCTCATATTTTATCTGGCAACCTGATGGGAAGTTGATTTTTTTCATCCTGTCTCATAGATGAGGAAATGAAAGCAAAGATGGGTTTGGTGTTTTCACAGAACTTCAGAGTTAGAAGAAGTCTTTGTCATAACTAGATTAATTACTAAGAGGTGTTTTCACGGAATTGCAGAGTTAGAAGGAATCTTGGCTGTGACTGGGTTAATTGTGTAAGACGTGGAGATGGAGGCCAGTGAGAGAAAGAAAGGACTCGCTATTTCATGACACAGCTGAGGACAGTCTCGCCTCTCTTTGTCATCTATTATTTGGTTACAGAACAGATAGGTACTGAGGGCCTACTATGTGCTAGATGCTATACCAGGCTTGGTAAACACAGCCAGACCAGACAGCATCCCTACCCTAAAGGAGCGTTCAGGTTGCCATCTGGCAGATCAGACTGGAGCAGAAATCCCAAAAAGCTGCCTCGCAGATGGCCCCCAGCTAGTAGTTAGCAGTGGCTTGCTCGGAAAGCATGGAGCCTCAGCCTTTCTCGGGTGTATTAGAGGCCGGCATGTGAAAAGCTGAGAACAAGCTTCCCAGCCCTGGCACTCTTTCTTCTACCCACTGCTATCCCCATCTCACTCACACACAACCAACCACTTGGGGAGATGCTACTTCTTGAGATGGGGAAGATGAAGTTCAACTAGATGTCAGTCATTCTGTTACTGTTACTATCCTGCAAATATCTTCACAAAAGTCCGTTTTGAAAGTGCATAATATATATCTAAGTATATGGTGAATATATATTTAGTTGCAAATCAAAATAATCAATTATGAATTGAAATATATGTAAGAAAATATATTGAAATATATGTTAAAATATGTAACTAATAAGCATTTGAGAAGTGTTCATTCTAGAAATGAAAGAATTGCACATTAAAATAATAATGATTATAAATTGAAATAATTATAAATAATGAGTTGCTATTTTTCACTTGTAAAATTTTCAAAGTATCCTCATGCTGATGCTCACTGCTGGCCAGCTAGGCAGGGAAGAGGTGTTCTTTCTAAGCTATTGTTTGTGGTCAAGTAGGTCAGTACATCCTCTCCAGAAAGCAATTTACAAACTGCTTAGTGAGACAAGGAAATTGCCAAATCATGTTATGTGGACATCTTCAACTGCCGGTAGAAAACTGTGCAAAATCACAGTTGAGAGAAAATACACGAAGATGTTAGGCATGTGATGAGATTATACTTTTCTGAATTTTCAAAGATTTCTGCAGCGACCACGCACAGATATGCCTTCCCCATCACTGATCTTTAGTAGAATGTGACCACTTCCTACCAAGCCTGCAGAGCACAGGCTTCTGACCACTTTCTGTTCAACCGGATTGCCGAGTAAGTTTGAATCATTTCTTGGCTGGCAACTGTTTTACCTTTTGTACACCCACTTGGCACCCATTTGGGGCTTTGGCTTTCTCTGGGGGAACCTGTGGAAGAGTTGAAGTGCAAGGCCAGAGGGCTATGGGAACTTGCCATTCATTTGCAAATATACCTTTATGATCATCTCCTTAAAACCTCTACTTCTCCTTGTCTTCACCTTCTTAGTAAATAACCTTCCATTTGTTCATCCAAGCCTCCAGGACTAATCCTTGACCCCCCTCTTTCCCCTCTTTCCCCATATGCCAGCAAAGATTATAGGCTTTGCCTTCAAATGTATCCAGCATCTGACCATTTCTCTCTGTCTTCTCACTGTCTCCAGGCAGTGGCCTAACGACTGGGGGCTTAGATGAGACAAGAAAACAGGTCTCCCGAGTTCCTGTTCAATGTTTCCTCTCCACACCCAAGAGCCCACATGATCTGAATGAATCCTTTATCATGCTTCCCTACTCACTGCATGTCCCAGCCTTCCTGGCCACCTTCCACACTTGTTCGGGAAAATCATTTGCTGAAGTCTAGTTATTAGATAACAGCTAAATTTATTTATTAATTTCTGTAACAAATATTCATTGAGCACCTACAGTATGATCAGCAGCATGCTCCATCGTGTGCAAAACCAGACTTAAACCTCATGGCATGTGGGGGGTTGGGGGGAGGGAGGGCGGGAAAGGAGGCACAAGCAGGGAAGGGGCATAAGATGATCAAATAATTGATCAAATATGTAATTGCAACAGTGACACAATCTACATGCTATAAACATCTGAAATAGGGGTTGACCTAATGAAGGAAGATTCCATGAGGAAATGCTGATTGAGCAAAATCCCACAGGATGAGTAGTTAAGCAGGAAGAGGTGGAAAATATTGAAGTGTGAGCAAGGGTCAGTGGCAGGAAGGAATACTGCAAATATGTGGGCCTTGCAGAGAAAGCCAAGTGGCGGGAGTATAGAGAGCAAGGTAAATGAGGCATGAGGTGAGATGAAGCTCAGGAGGTGAACAGGGAGCAGATAACATACACTATCAGTTGTTATCCATTCTTCTCCTACACCTCCTTTTTAGCTGGACCATAACACTTACAATAAATATGACATTTCCCAGCCTCTGTTCCAGCTAGCTATAGCCATGTCATCAAATTTGGGGCAGAATGATGCAAGTAGAAAGTGCTGTGTGCAATTCCTCCTTCCTGTGCCTGGGATTTGGTTGCAGTGGCTGGTGCTCAAGCAGCCCTCTTGGACCATGAGGAGAAAACCATATGCTGGGCATGATAGAGCAGAAAACTGAGTCCCTGATACCCTTGAGGAATTGCTCCGCCAATCCTAGCTCATTCAACTGCAGGTTATTCATTTGAGAAAATAAAATCTTATCTGTCCAAATCACCATTAAATTGGGTTTTCTGTTATAGCCAAACCAAATCCTGATACATGTGGCCTTGTTGAACTTGTTAAGGAGTTTCGTCATTATCTTAAGCCAGTGGTCGGCAAACTGCGGCTATCGAGCCACATGTGGGTCTTAGGCCCCTGGAGTGTGGCTCTTCCACAAAATACCACGGCCTGGGAGAGTCTACTTTGAAGAAGTGGCATTAGAAGAAGTTTAAAAAATGTGGCTCTCAAAAGAAATTTCAATTGTTGTACTGTTGATATTTGGTTCTGTTGACTAATGAGTTTGCCGACCACTGTCCTAAGCAATGGAAAGCTTTGGAAAAGTTTTAAGCATACGGTGTGTGCGTGACATGATTAGTTCTGTTGTTTGAAAAGTTCACCTGGCAGCACTGAGCAGCTGGTAGACGGAACAGGAGCAGGGAGACCAGTACGGAGGTTCCAGGTCGTGAGAAATTACAAAATGACAGTGGCTTCTGCTAGAGTTGTAGCTCTGAGGATGCAGAGCAGTATTTCTACAGAAAGCTGGGACATGGAAACATTACGACTTACTATGAGCAGGGTGAGGAAAAGGAGGCAAATAAAAATGGGTACCCTAGCTGGCTACTGTTTCAGTGCAAGATCCCAGAAATTCTGGCTGCAGAAGGGCAACTTTCCCTTTCTGGTTCTCTGGAGTCTGGGTGGCCCCTTCCCAGCCCACACCCAGCCCTCCAGCATAGCTCAGCTCTGACACACCTCACCAGAGGCAGCCCTCGGGATCATTTTCCCAGGAGCCTGGAGAGAGGAGAAACTGTGTAGCCTTGGGGAAGCAAAGAGGCAGAGATCTGTGGGAAGAGGACCAGACCTGTCTGCGGGAGAAGCAATGTCTCTCAGCACGGCGGCCAGGCCCCTGCCTTTGATGGTTCAGACTTGGCTGGGTTGCTGCCTGCTCCTTTCAGGATACCCGGCATACAAAAGGGAGGGTTGAGTGTCTGATGAACTCAGCCCAATAATATTCAGTTCTTTTATTTTCCAGGAACGTCATGAGAACCACAGGGCAATCTTCTGGTTTTAAGACCTGATGAGTCAAGTCTACAAATACCTCTGACTCAATCTGATCCCAAGTTCTCACCAGGCATCTCTCAGGAACGTGGCTCAGCAGGAGGGCAGGCCCAGCAGGGGAGAGGAGGGTGGGTTTCTCTGGAGGGCTGAGAAGGGCTGGCTGTCCTGGAGACGAGGGGATTCCCGACTTGACACTGACCATTCCCACAATAACAGCCAACATTTACTGAGTGCTCACTGTCTCCATGCTACGTGTTAAATGATCTCTTCTAATCTGCGTGGAAAACTATGAAGTAGGTTCTGTTCTCAGTCCCATTTTACTGTTGGGAAAACTGAAGCTCTGCTATGTTAAGAACCCTGCTCACCATCACAGACCTGGGGTGTGAATCGACGCAGCTGATGCCAGAGGCCAGTCCATGTGAAGGAGAGAATGTGCTTTTTGGGATTTTTGCAGGCATGGAAGGAGGCTAACATCTGTAGAGGGTCTGCTACACTTAAGGCCTGTGATCTGCATTTAAAATAACTTGGGGAGCCGAGACCAGTTTCGCTCAGTGGATAGAGCGTTGGACTGGGGACTGAAGGGTCCTGGGTTCGATTCCAGCAAGGGCATGTACCTTGGCTGCTGGCACATCCCCAGTAGGGGGCATGCAAGAGGCGGCTGATCGATGTCTCTCTCTCATCGATGTTTCTGACTTTCTATCCCTCTCCCTTCTGCTCTGTAAAAAAATCAATAAAATATATTTAAAAAAATAAAAATAAAATAATCTGGGGAGCTTTGTAAATATTATTAATGCCCCCCAAACAATTACATTAGGATCTCCAGGGATGGTGCCCAGGCTTCCTGCATTTTAAAAGCACCCAGGTGATTATATTAATACCAGCTAGGGTTACTCAACAATGACCCTTAACCCATTTGCAAATGGAGAAACTGAGGCTTCTCAGAGTTTGGAGAGTTTGGACAAAGCCCATGGCTGACAAGACTCACATCCTAATGTTGGTGGCTGACTCCCCCATCATTGCTCATCCATGTTGACCCATTCTCTCTCATATCTGGACCTCCTCTATTTTGAAAGTGTGTGAACTTTTTAAATGTAAACCTCTTCTGCAATTTGCATTCTTTTTTTGGTTCAAGTTCAAGGACTATTGAACCAAGTGCCTGAGAGTAGCAGTGCAGACTATAGCTGCCGAGGAGGATGGGCTGGCCTAGGGGTCACTGAAACCATGGCTTTGATCTCATCCAAGCTCTGCTACAGCCAACGGACCAGATCCTCCAAAGTGATGCCCAGTGTATGCCCTCTGCCTCTCCCAGGAAGAAGTCTATCAATCCAATGTAGTCCCCAGCCTCTGAGGGGCCACTCTCTGGGGTCAGAAGGCCCAGCCCTGGGGAAGTCTTTGGACTCTATTTCTTGCAACATTAGTGACTTCCCAAAGAACAACGCAGGAAAAGTCATGGCCCCTTTATTTCAATGTGAATTATCCAGCCTCTAATTTCTGAGGGGCTGGGGGATGACCTGATGAGGAGTATTCACCGTTAAGTGAGTTAATAGAGCAAAGTAGCTGGGAAGGGAGAAGGGCAGCCACAGGTACTGACTCAAACAGCCCAGAAGTGCTCCTGCCCATAAGAGCACCTTTGAAGAAGGGGAGAAAAGGAAGTGGAAGCGGGTACCGTACGCCCACGTCCATAGCAGCATCCTTCACAAGAGCCAAAAGATGGACGCAGCCCCAATGTCCATGGATGAATGAATGGATAAACAAAATGTACATATATAATGGACTACTTTTCAGTCTTAAAAAGAAAGGAAATTTTCATGCATGCTACATGGATGAACCGTGAAGACGTTATGGTAAATAAGCCCGTCACAAAAGCTAACACACAAAATATTGTACGATCCCTCGTGTGTGAGGTTTCTGGGTAGTCGAATTCATAGAGAGAGAAAGGAGCACGGTGGTTGCCAGTGGCTGAAGGGGCGGGGCAGATGGGGAGTTACTGTTTAATGGGTGCAGAGTTCCAATAGGGAGATTGAGGACTCCTAGAGAAGATGAGGGTGATAATTGCCCAACAGTGTGAAGATAGTTAATGCCACAGAACTGTACACTTAAAAATGGTTAGGATGATAAATGTTACGATGTGTATAATTTACCACAATAATAAAATGTGTGGGGCGAGGTATGACAACTGAATTCACAATTTTATCCAAACACTTGAAAGAAGGTCTCTATATGACGTTTCTGGGACTTTTGTAAAATAGGAGGAGGAAAAAACTAATAAAATAATTGCTGTTGAGAACATTATGTCAGATGATGGTTGAGCATCCCAGAGAGTCCTAAGGATGAGGATCACTTACTCAGTCCTGGACCTAAACATCCCCAGATGTGTCCTTTTCTGGTCTCCAGGTGAAAGCCTCTGAAGTGGTTTTGCTGTAATATCATTTTAGACTGTGTGGACATAGGTTGGCAGAAAGTATAGTCCAGAGCCTGATACCCTTAGATCCACTTTTAGACCTATTCTGCTTTTACAAGCTAGGTGACTTTTAAAAAATACATATTTTTATTGATTTCAGAGAGGAAGGGAGAAGGGAGAGTGAGTTAGAAACATCAATGATAAGAGAGAATCATTGATTGGCTGCCTTCTGCACGCCCCCTACTGGGGATCAAGCTGGCAACCCTAGATATGTGCCTTTGGCCGGAATTGAACCTGAAACCCTTCCACTGAGCTGATTCAGCTAGGGCAAGAAAGCAAGATGATTTTAACACTTCAAGCGGTGCACAGCAAGCCTTTGGCTCCTCAGGATCACATATTCTCATGAGCACCACTGGCCACAGAAAAAAGGTGGGAGTTGTTCCAGTTCAAGAGCCGATGGTCCTGAGCCAGAGCTATAACTGCTCCATCACATCCTCTTCACTCTGCTCAATCATTCCTTGAAGGTCCTGGGCACATTCCCACCTCAGGGCCTTTGCATCCTTTTCTTTCTACCTGGAATGCTGCTTCCTTGGGTATGTGCATGGCTCACCCCTCACATCCTTCAACCTTTGCTCCAAGTCACCTTCTCAAGGAACTGTTTCTGGACACCTGGTTGAAAGTGCCACCCCTACCCCACCGTATCAGCTTTCGGTCCCCCTTGCACTGCACAGTCGCTGCTGTCACTCTCCCACTTGTATCCCTAGGGCACTCCAGGTGGAGGGAATTACATGTGCAAATAAATGCTTGAGGCTTGGCAGAAAGGCAGTTTGAAACGGCTGGAGGGTGGGGTGCACAGGTCTGGGAGACTTGCGTGAAATGGCTTAAAAGATAACAAGGACAGACAGCTGAGAAGCTTGTCTGCGAAACTAAGGAATTTGAACCTTGGCAGGCTATGGGGAGCCAAGGAGGGGACTTAAGCAGGAGAGTAATAGACTTGATTTGCAATTTTAAAAGATTACCCTGGCAGCCAGCAGTGTGGAGGCTGAACAGGAGGGGGTGAGGTTGGAGGTGAGGAGACCAAATGTAAAAGTAACATCTTGCACATTAAAGAATCTAAAATGATATTACAGCAGAAGAAAGCACAAGAGTGAGGTCCACCTAACCGCTATAGGAAGCATTTGGTGTTTCTTTTTCCTGGAACAGATTGCATTTCAGCAAAAAGGAATTTTCCTGCCACCCTTGATGACCCTGCCCCTGAAGGCTGGCTCCTGCCCTCGCTCGAGTTGGCCACCCTGGGTCTTGCATGCATCAGCGTTCAATAAAACCAAGCATGGGCTTTATGGGATTGTTTGTTAAGCCCTGAGCCAGGCTTTTCCACTCACTTAGGCAGGGCTGCTCTGCCAATTTCTAAGCTGGCTGTTTTTCACATATAGGGTGTGAAAGATATCTCTATGTGTCTCTCCGAACATATCCATTTGGAAGGAGATATAGGTACCTACATATAACACCTTTATGTGATATTTTTTTAAGAGATGTTTATACAGCCTGTATCTTCCCTGGCCTGAGTCTTTCTGTGGTATGGTATGGAGATGGGGAGAGAAAGAATAAAAAAGCAATTCCCACACCATAACCGACTTGGGCTCATGAAGGAAAATTCAAAATAGATTATGTTCCTTAGCTATGCCTCCAGGGTTGAACCGTTTCCAAATCAACCCATTTAATTCTTCCTCCTGGACGGCCACTCACCTTTGAACTTCACTTTTTAAAGTCGATCGTTAAAAAAAAAATAACACAGCCCAGACCAGACCTGCTGAAGCTCATGCGCCCGGCTCCTCCCCCCTCTGGAGAGAGCGCACCAAAGGGGCCATCTCGCTTGTAAAAACAGGGCTGCCTGATGCACTGGATGGAAAGAGCAGGTTGTAAAGTCGGCATTTTGGCTTTAACGAGGCCGGGAAGCCCAGAGCAGAGCCAGCTGGGTAGTCTGAGCGAACCCAAGGATATTAGAACCTGGGGTCACAGGGAGCCGGGCTGCCACCAGGAATGCGGGGAGGGTAGACAGTCTGGCAGGGCTGGGGGAACAACTGGAGCCCCATGCTGCCAGCTCCTCCAAGGTCAGTCCGCAGGCGGCAGGACGCAAGGCGGGAACATACTGTGCCCGGCCACCCAGGGCTCACTGGCCCTCTTCACACCCCGAGCTCCCGGACCTCTGGGGTGTGGCAGGCGGACACACAGGTGTGCACTCACTGGCTCAGCTGGAACAGCATCTTGGGGAAGAAGCTCTCTTGCCAAGCCGTCACCTTAGCCTGAGTGAGAAAGCAGTGGGGTACCACCTGCAGAGGAGGGAGGGATGATGGCCCACTGCCCAAGGCAACAGCAGCCGGTTTTAGACCAGCGTATTCCCTATGACAGTGGGAGGGCAGGGCGGAGGAAAGGGCCCAGGATTTTCCAGGACCCTCCATTGTCACATGGGCCAAGTGACAGCGCTCAGCCCTGGATGCCTGGTGCGCATCCAGTGAGGGGACTGGATGATCAGCATCCCTGTGGCCGGGGCAGCAGGCCCTGGCTCTTCACGGCTGATGCTCTGGCGTTGTTGTCACCTGTTGCCACCACCCCCTCCTTCCCCGACCCCTGCACTTAGGAGCTCATAATCCTAGGAGATGGCAGGGCCCTAGTAGGTTCCCTAATTGCCCCATCCAGGCACTTTTAATACCCAGTCCTTCCTTTCTGCTAAGAATTCCTCAGAGATTAGACCTCCCAGCCACGCCACTGTGTCTCTCCTCAGGGTATCTTTTCTACGTTGGATCCGTGCTTTCCCTTTTCTTTGATTCATGCCATTCCTCTGAAGGATGACCCTTTGTGCCAGGCTCAATTATATACAAAGCTTCAGTGAGCAACCCCAACCCTAAACATGGCCCTATCCATTGCAGGCAGAGGTCGGGGCATCTTGCTTTCCCAAGGGGAAGCAAAGCAGGGGGGGGGGGGGGCGGCGCAACTTTTACAAAATGAAAGTTTAGAATGAAGCAGCAGACCAGCGCCCCAGGCACCAGGCTTGAGGCCCACTCTGCAGCCCCAGTGGGCCTGTGCAGACCCTGCCTACCACGAGCCTGCAGAAGCGACAGAAGTGCTTTTATTTTTTCGTTTTTAAAAATGTGCTCAGCCTGAACCCACCTGCGCTGTCACAACAGGATCAGCAGAGGGAGGAATGAGAGCATCTGCTGGGAATTTCCTGACCTCGGTGAAGTTTTCTCAAAATGTGGCTGTGAGGCAATGTGTTGCGCTGTGACACAGGGTGCAGCTTACAGTGCTGGGACGAACTGAAAAGGACCTCCCTATTGAGTGACTGAGAATGAAAACCCCTAAGTCCCTCCCACTCTCCCGCCATACTGTCCCCAAATAGGAGGAGGTAGCGAAACTATATTTACACCACTTAATCTATCCTATATAATATAATGGTAATATGCAAATCGACTCAACAGCAGAACTACCGGTCACTATGATGTGCACTGACCACCAGAGGGCAGATGCTCAGCATAGTCAGTGCTCTCCCACAGCGGGAGTGCCGCTCAGCCAGAAGCTGGGCTCACAGCTGAGGACCACAGTGGTGATGGCGGGAGACTCTCCTGCCTCTGCAACAGTGCTAAGGATGTCTGCCTGCTGGCAGTCGGACACCCCCTGAGGACTCCCAGACTGTGAGAGGGTGCAGGCTGGGCTGAGGGATCCGCCCGCCCCCCACACCCGTCCATGCATAAATTTCGTGCAGCAGGCCTCTAGTATTTATATAATTATAATTTATATTACATATTTATGTATTATTATAACATATTATATAATATATAAATATATTTAATATTATCATGTATTTATATTGTATAGTTATATATATTAAGCTTTATTTAGGCTGGACATTAATATTGTCTAAAAGTACAGAAAAAAATCTCCATTTATGTAGTTCTTATCCTTTCAAAATTAAGCTCTCTTGTGTGATTTTGCTGCTCTTTGTATGTGGGCTATTCAGAGAATGGGAGGGAGAAGGAGAAAAGGAATAGAGAAGAGAGGAGCCCCACTGCTCAGATCTGCAATGTCCTGACAAGCTCTGGGACCCTAGAACATCCCCGACAGGTCCAGTGAAGCAGACCAGGTAGGTAGGCAGAATTATCAGTTCGCTTTTTATTGCGGGTGACAAGTAACCTGAAATAGTCAAACCAAGTGGATTCACTATCGTTTCACTAGAAAATTGTCTGAGTTCCAGGACTGAGCGACTGACCAGCACTTGCCAGGGAGGTGGTCATTTACTAGTACAATGAGCTTAAGGGTTTGGAGGGAAGGGTTTGTATTAGTGACATCCTTCAAAAGATCCTGGAGCTGGAAATGAAGGGAGTGTTGAAAGAGGACCACTGAATGTCTATGGAGCCTGGCCTCACACAGGGCTGTTGGGAGCTTAGGTGGAAGCATGTTACAAACCATCAGTGCTACCCAGACAGCAAGGACTCTGGATATCTCCAACGTTAGGGTGCATTAACACACCAATGCAGGACCAAGAAGATGCAGGCTTTCCAGAAATAGAGCCTAGAATGTCTACTGTCCTCATGAGTTAAGGGCCAATATCTTTATTCTTGACTTTCAGATCAGACAATGATGGCTGGACACCGAGTGAGGCACCCGTGCCCCGAAATCGCAATCCCTCTACTCCCCCCCCCCCACCAACCCCTTCACCTCCCTCTACCAAGGCCCCTGGGAAGAGCCAGGACCTCAGGGATTGTGAGCATGAGAAAGCCTGACTTGGGAAGGAAAATCCCAACTTGAAGCAAATGCTCACAGACACCACTTGCCGCTCTGAGGTGAAGGCAAGAAACATTCTCTGGGCTCTTGTAGCCCAGTCAGAGGAGATGATCTTCCTCCTCTCCACGTCCTTCCTCCCTGGCCTACCTGCCTCCCTTCTCTCAGTTCACACCATCAGTTTTCTTCTCCTTCTAGGGAAAAAAATCGATTTTTCTAAATTGCTGTCTCTTACTGTGGAGATGGCAAAACAGGAGCATCAAAGAAGGCCATTGGGCAAAAAAAGAAACCAAATCCTAGTGAACAGTGATTTTTGAATTAAAAAAAAAATAGTACATAATATTATATATTATGTATTTTATTATATATTTCTTATGTTAAAATTGTTTTATTCTAGTTTTAAGGTAAACTTATATACTTAATTTATTGTGACATTGACAGCACCTTTCCTTTACCCAACCGACCATGCATCCCTTTGCCTGCAGGAAAGCGGGCGCTGGGCTGTCTGAGACTCCTCTCCCACCCACAGGCTCTGGGAACATCATGTACCTCTCTATCAATGAGCAGAATGACACGCCTTCTTCCGCAAGTGTTTCCATGAGGTTCAGCGATTGCAAACGTGGGGAGTGTTTTAAGGGCCCCAGGTTAAAGGAGTTACATAAGAAGGAAAGATCCTTCCAGAATGGACTTCTGCTCAGTTGTGGCCGCCTGTGCCTGCCTTCTGTGTCCAAGAACTTGGAAGGAGTACTGGGGATGAGGTCTTCAGAAAGCCTCTAGGTCAGTGGTTCTCAACCTTTCTAACCTCGCAACCCTTCAATACAGTTCCTCATGCTGTGGTGACCCCCAACCATAAAATTATTTTCGTTGCTTCTTCATAACTGTAATTTTGCTACTGTTAATGAATGGTAATGTGAATACCTGTGTTTTCCGATGGTCCTAAGACAATAATTTTATGGTTGGGGGTCATCACAATATGAGGAACTGTATTAAAGGGTTTCGGAGTTAGAAAGGTTGAGAACCACTGCCTAGGTGATTGATTGCTTGGCTTGTTTTTCTTTACGTTTTAGCTAACTCGTCTTCTACTCTGCTTTCCTCCTTCTTCATGCAGCCCAAACCTCCCCCTCCTCATGGTCTCACCTACAAGGTAGCCAGATGATTGGAGATGGACCTTTCACATCTCATGTTTTCTCGCCCCTGCTCCCCCTCGGCCTCTGCTCCCCGCACCTCCTGTTTGTAACATGTCGCACATGACAATAACTTAAGACAAAGTTGACTCTGAGCCCTTGGCCATAGAATTTGCTTCTGCCTGTCAGACTGGTTGTCCAAACGGGGTATTGAATCCGCTCAGTGGAGTCCAGTGCGGCCTGGGTGCGGGTCACTGTCATGGTGACGGTTCAGAGCCCCGCTGCCCCAGGAGGCTCTCCTCACTCTGGGCTTCCCGGCAGCAGCTCACAAGTGGAATGTGGGAAAATGCCCAGGCAGCTGCTGGGACAGCGTGAGCCAGCGGCCAAGAATGCCCCTCGCCCTAGCACAGCTGCGTCTTCAACAGGTGCTGCCTGGCTGCTGGCTTCGCACGCATGTGTCACATCCACCTTGGGCACATCCCTGACGAGGGCCACAGGCCCTGGCCAGTCCAGAAGCTGCAGGGATGTGAGCACAAGATAGTCCTCAGATGACAAAAAGCACCCAGAGCTACGTTTCCTTCACCCTCCTGCCTCCGCATGGAGCTGACTGCCCCCCCCTGGCCCCCCAGGAAAGGAAGTGTACCCAGAGAAGAGAAAAGCTGACCCTTCACTGGCTGGCTCTGCACAGGACACCCAGCCCCATGCTGGCATCTCTGGAGAATTCTGTCAGGGCCCTAGACCCACAAACTGGAAGAGCCAGCAAGGAAAAGCAGGCCTGAGCCTGGGGGCAGGATCCAACCTGGGCCCCTAGCCCCCTCCTTCCTGCCTTAGTGCCCTTCCCAGCCCACCATTTCCTCTTCCCCTTCTCCTACTGGCCTCCAATCCCATGCAGCCTTCCCTCTCCTTAGGAACAGTTAGTTGATGTGTGTGTGTGTGTGTGTGTGTGTGTGTGTGTGTGTGTGTGTGTGTTCGAGCGTGTATAAAAATCTCCTACTTCAATCCTATATAATAAAAGGCTAATATGCAAATTGTCCTTTCGACCAGGAGTTCAACCAGTAATTTGACCAGGGGGCAGGGCCAGTCAACCACCCTTGGCCCCTCCCCCTGCCTGCTCAGCCCTCAATTGCCCCACCCGACACCGCCATTGGAACCAGGGCCAGCCAGACCTCACCTGTGCATGAATTCATGCACCCAGCCTCTAGTATTTTTAATTGGGAAACAACTTATATTTGTGTCATTCTTAGCTGCATTTACTTTATCACCTGTATTTTACTTTTTTTTTTTTTACTGTGTTTTATTTTATATTTCCCCTCACTGTAAATGGAGTTCCATGAAAATTTAGTTCCATGAGCAAGGAATGCTGGCATATTCTGAGCTTAACAAAGTTAAATGGTTTCCTCACTGCAGACTTTTCAGGACCTTAACTTGATAAAGGGCATGGCAGGCATCCATGAGAGAAAGAGATTTCCAAGCTCACTTTTCCTTGAAGCCCCCTTTGTGGAGGAATATTTTGAGGGACTGATATCCCTGTGGCCAATGGGGCAAGAGACCTCAACTCCTTCCTCTCTTGAATTCTGTACAGCGACCAGCACAGGACCCTGGGCAGTCCGACACTTAATAAAGACCAGCATCTCCCCTTACTTCAAGCCAGGACAGAGTCTCCTCTTGCAGAACCTATGACTGTTCCAGTGGGAAGAGCTCAAGTTTTTGCTTGGGATGCTTCAACTGGGATAATAAAGGGATACCCAAAGCTCACACGAAGGCCCCCCATACAAGGCCACATCCCTCAGTTCGCCACCAGCAGTGCCAGCATCAGGGCACCCAAAGCCCAGAACAGTACAGATCTGGCCCTGGACTGTGAGGAACCTTATCATTGCAACTGTACCCTCCACTGCCCACCTTCTTGACCAGCTCTAACTTCTTTTGAGTTCCTCAGTCATCAACTCTCATCCCCTGGCTTCCATAAGCCTCACTTTGGTAGGCCATGGGTCAAGGACCTGGGATCTGGGCCCTTGTTCTGGAAGCCTCCAAACCTTCCTCCAGGCTGGACATGTATCCATTGGACAATTTTTCCCCCTTCAAACCAGCGGAAGAGAGGAGTGGTCTCCCAGTCTCCTGGAATTAGGGGACTGGGGTGTAGGAGCATTGTCAGGGCCAAGCCAAGAACAGGCCAGAGTGTTTGGAGGCACCAGGCAAGTCTCGCAGAGGCCTGCCAGCACGGGCACGCTGAAGAACAGAGTGCCCTTGGAAGAGGCTCTCCGTGCCGCTTCCAGGCACAGCAGCAGCGCTGTCGATGGGGCATTAATGCCCACTATTTCCTCCTCATTTCCCCCAGCACTGTCCCTCCAGAGGGGTAGGAATTAGGCAAGAACCAGGCAGACAGTCTCCTTGGACAACCACCAGGCCTGCTAAGAATCACAGCAAGCATCCGCAAGTCAACGCATGCTCCTTCTCCATGAGTGTGCGGGCCAGATGGGACAGTGAGGGAAGTACTGCTCGGGAGCCACCAACGCTCCGAGTGACCTCAATGTGGTCACTTAGCAGCAGGGAACCTCAGTGTGTTTGTCTGCAACGTGAGCAGAGTGGTCCCCGCCTGGCTTGTCTCATGGGGGCCTTCTGAGGTTCACGGTGGGGAGAGGGGGCTGAGAGATCTGAGGACTAGTCTCACTTCCATTGTCCCAAAGCTTTCCATCTTGCTGCTCGGCATCTCTTCTCCATGCAAATCAAATCCAGACTGCCTCTGTGCTGACACATGAGGGGATGGAGACCCCACTGTTCCCACTCCTCAGATTCCAATTTCAAAGCTACATGGCAGGAGTTCCTGTGCTGCCTAACCTGGGACACACTGCACCTTCGACCCCCTCCCTCACCAGGCACCCCTCCCTCACCACTCACCCCATTGCTGTACCGGTGCTGGGTGTCCTGTCACTTCTGCAAAGCCCTTTTCTGGGGAGCTCTCCGAGGCTGAGACAGAGAAAATGGTACCCTGACCCTATTGAGGTTTAACCCAAGATGACCCAGTCCTCCCTCTTCCGAACTGGTGCACAAGGTGTGAGAGAGCAGGCCCAGCACAAGAAGGTAGGGTGGAGGAGAGGCCAGGATGGGCTCATTTCTGCCTCTTCCTCACTCCCTCAGGCCCATCTCCATGACATGCTTCCAGTTTCAGACACTCTGAAGCCAGCTCCCAGAGTTTTGACCGCCACAACTCAAATGGAAGCTCAGGATTATATGTCTTCCCAGGACAGAAGAGCCCTTCAGAGCAATCAACATGCTCAACGCAAGGCTTCCTGGGCCTGGTAGTGGCCCCTTTATCCTCTGGATTGTAACTCGCAAAGCCTTCATCCTCCCAATCTCAGAATTCAAGGTGTATAGACCAAGTCCCAGCCCTAACACACCCTCTCTCTCTGCAGAGATCTGACTGTGGTCATTGTTCCTTGGCCTGAGACTGCCTGCTTCCCTTCCCCAAAGTCCCAGCACAGGGGAGACTCCAGGAGATCCCCAAACCGTAAAGTCAGGGCACATTGTCCAAGGACAAGAGAAAAGGGCCTATAGAGAAGGGAAGAAGAGGAGTGCAGAGGAAGAAAAAAGAGAGAGAAAACAAACAAAGAACAAAAAGAGAGGAATTTTAAGTCAGGAAGCCTTTTAAAAAAAAGCTTTCTCTTCCCAAACACAGGGATGTGACTGGGGAAGGAATGCCACCAAAGGGAGCACGTACAAGTCAATACAAATAGAGTTATTTTAGGACTCGGTGGAGAATGGACGCTGGTGGTCTCCGCCCTTCTTCCTGGTGGGTCGGCGTTCATCCCAGGGAGGAAAACTGGGCCACGACAGGGCTGGCCCTGTGGCCCGCCGAGGCGGCCAGCGTGGAACCTCTGCGGGCGGCCACACGGGCGGCGGCTCAGAGCTGCACCTTGAGGCGGGCGATCGCATGTGTGAGCAGCACTTTGATATCTGGCCACGAAAGGGCGAGCTCTCAAAGCCCCCATTCATGGATCCTCCACACCGGAGCAACAAACAGAAAAAAACTGTTTCCCCATTCGTCTAGAAAGGTTGGTTCCTGTTTATTAATCGAAGACCACATAAAGAATGCATGGTTACAAATGTTCTTTCTGAGGCCCACAGAAGCTGGTGGCTGGATGTTAAAAAAAAAATAAAAAAATTCCATCCGGTGATTACCTGGGACAAAAAGCTGCCTCTGTGGCCCCCGTGTTGGTTTTAGAAGAAAAATTCTACTAAAGTACGGGGGGCCATTCAGCAGGACGTCCTCAGTTAGGGTGAGGTGGCTGCCCAGGGGGTCTGCTGAGAGCAGAGCTCCTGCTGGGAGCTCTCAGGGTGTGGGGTCAGCAGCAGTGGCAGCAGGCCACAACATCCCCTTCTTCCTGCTAGCACCCCCTTTTCCTTCCCCCTGAGTTTGTAGAGTGGGAACACCCAAGGGGATTTTTTTTTAAGTCATGGCAATCAGCTCCCTTTGGAGATAGGGACCATGGAGGAGGCCGCAGAGGAGGTTCAGAGAAGTTGGACAAGGCAAGCTCAGAGCAGGAGAGACTGGCCACCTGAGACCATGGCTGCACCTCCCACCGACAGCAGGACCGTGCAAAAGGAATTAAGGAGCAAACTGGAGATAAGACCGAGGGTCCAGCTTCCCTTTGAAGCTTAATTAAAGCAAACTGCCCAGCCTTGCACTGTGCATGCTGCAGACGACCTGAATGTCTCCGATAATCATCAACAGGGAGCGATGTTATTCCGGAGCGGGGGTGGGAGGTGGAAAAGAAGCGGGTCCAGGCTTCCAGGGCAGTAGAGAAAATCCGAGCTGTGATAATGAAATACATATCATGCCTGGGGCCAGCGAAATTCTTGCTCTCCCCAGATAAGGGGGGAAAGAAGATGGCAGGAGAAATGGGCTTGTGGCCATTGACATTCAATTTATTTCTCTGGCAGATCCTAAGTGATTTCGAGGTGAGGGGATCAAACAGGCCTGTCACCAAATCACAGAGTCGTCTCAGGTATGTGCAGAGGGGACCCCATTCAGCCCCCGGACCACCAGCGCGTTTTATGATTTCTTTACACTACAAATATTTGGCTGTACTGAAATCACCCAATGAAATCCACCCGAGGCTTCATCTGCAGGGTGGAGGCGCTCCCCAAGTGTGTGCTGGAGCTTTGCCCAAAGGAACCGCTGCTCATCTTATTCTAACATCACAGTAAAATGCTTCTCCTCCGAGTCTGCCTACCACCGCCTGTGAGTGAAGCGGAGGACTCTGCTTGGTGTGTGTGGTTGTTGCTTTTGCTGTTAATGTGGCAACTGTTGTTTTCCATGCACAAAGATACAGATGCGGTCAGGATGAGTTCCCATGAGAAAGACTACAGGCCAGTTCTGACCTCCCCAGACAGAGTGAGTCCAGGCCAGCCACCAGGACGGAGGCCGGCCCTGCCATGTTGGGCAGCATGGGGCAGCCTCATGGCCTGAGTCAGAGGACTATGTTTTAGATATCCCCCTCAAGCCCATCAGCACCTTCTTGCCTGGGGAAGAGAGTTGGGGAGAAATGGCGTGTCAAAGATAGGGACGGCAGCCATGGCTCGAGGGTCTGCCTGAAGAGAGGCCTTGTGGGGTGAACAAGACAAGGGAAGAGAAGCAGGAGGCGGCCGCAATTGTGGCTCCCCAAGGTACCCAGGGACTTCAGGCCTAGCAAGGCCACTGCTTGTTTTTGGCCCCAGAATAAGATTTCAGCCCACGTGAGGACATTGACACACATCTGCATACTCTTCCCTTCGAGTTAAACGTTCTCAGAGAATACATGTGGGTTCCTTGGAGAAGTTGTTACATCTGCCCTCTCCACAGATGAGAAAACAGAGGTACAGAGAGAAGGAAGTGCAATGGGAGCAATGGAGGCAGATTCCTCAAACTGGATCTGAAGCTCTGCAGTCCAGCATCGTCCAGTGTCCCCGAGGGAAGGCCTTTCAGGAGGCCAGGGGGGATCTGGGCTGCTTGCTAAGCACTCATCTCTAAAAGCCTCAATGTCAGAGATTCAGGACTAAGCCACAGGATTTGAGCAGTTTCCTTCACGAGCCCTCAAACTTCTTCCAAAGCCTGGACACGATGACAAAGGAGACAGTCCTGGCAGCATCTACATACCATAGGTTCCATCCTCACCCATCGGAGCCAGGCCTATGGACAGAACAGACTCCATGAACTCCAAGTACCTCTTCCTAGGACGGGCAGCTCACCCTGTGCCCCAAGGAGTGAAACATGGAAACCAACCCTGCTCACCATCAAACAGAGACATCCCAAAAAGATGCACACAAGGTCCCTTGATAAAGCCAATGAAAACTAATGTTACTCTAAAGATCAAACCATACTGTGAAGCGACGAAGAACCCTCCTTCCTTTCAGGGACGGGCTTGCTTACGACATCTCCAGCTCTGCTTCTTCCCTCCTGCCTTAGAGATTGCCCAGAGACCCGGTTACAGTCCCCACAATGTGTTGGCAAGAAATCCAGAGGAGCTGCCTTGTTGCCTGGTCCTCCTCCCTCCCTCCTGAAATGCCCATGGCTCTCTGGGAAGTGCTCTCCCCTGCTGCAGCGAGTTAATAAACCTGACTTTGTCTGATGATTCTTGGTGGTGTTAGTGTTGGAGAGAGGGTTGTGGGTGCAATAGCTGAGGCTGAGCCTTGTTTCTGACCACAGGGGCCGCTGCACACCCAGCTCTCATCAGGGATCATACAGATGATCTGCTGACATCAGCAACTAGATTCCAAGAGAGATCACAGGCCCAACCTATGGGTGACTGACCCAAGTCCCAAAGCTTCTTCCCATTTCTCCTAGAGACCATAGGGCCTGTGTGCAGTAGGGGCTCCACAAGGAGCTTACCTACCTGTGCTTTAAACTAAAGAAATTGCCTTTGTCATATTGCTGCTATTTTTTATTTTTACATTGAAAATAGCCTTATTGTTTTCTGATTTAAGAATAATAAATAGTGCAAAATATTAAAACTCTAGGAAAACAAGGAAACTAAAACTAATCTGAAATCCTGCTCATGACCATTAACATTTTGGTGATTCATTTTTGTATCTCTACTAGTGGCCAGGTGCATGAATTTGTGCACCCCTGGCTGAAGGTGGAATCATGTGGTCGCATGAGGAATCGAGCTCCCTTGTCTCTGGTTCCAGAGTGTGTCATCTGAGAATCACCGCTGCCAAGTCACTGCAGCTCAGCAGCTCCTGCATTGAACATCTTCCCCTTAGTGGTCAGTGTGCATCATATGTACTGGTGGTTGGATGGTCACTTAGCCTTTTATATATATAGATGTGAACATATATACACTTTCTATATTCATGGGAGGCCATACATGCTGGTGTTCTATAGAGTGTCTTCAACACTCCCCCTGCGGGAAACCCACACTCCCTAATGTGCCTCCTCTCACTCTGATCTCTGCCTGATTTCTCACCCAGTGATGGAGCTTGTTTAAAGCCCTGGTCCTAAGAAGGCCTAGATTTTGACAATGGACCCTTGGGACAGACAAAGACAAAGGTCCACATATGCAATGAAAGAATATCTCATCAGAAGTCCGAAGACTCTAACACATAGATGCTGGATGTGGTGCTATAATTTTAAAGATTATCAAAGTTCGTTGCTGGGCCATAACTGAGTTCTGCTCAAAACACGCTGGCAGGACAGATGCAGCAGCCTCAGAGCATCCTCCTCCTCCTCCCAGAGCTACGTTGGATAAGGAGAAGGGTTCTGTGTAAATTTCTATACACTCATAGTTCCTTCAGGTGGTGCTTCCAGTTGGTTCTCTGTGGGTGGCAGTAATTTGGGCAGGAAGGTACCCAACCAGGTCATTTCCAGCTTTCATGGCTTCACTCACCCTACATAAACATCTACCCAGTTGCAAAGCACTCGACCCTACTAAAGGGAGTTTTTCTCTGCTCCTCACCCCTTTCCCAGCAGCTCCTTTCTTTCTTGTCCAGTTATTTAAAATCTTGGTTCTCCTGTCCTTCACATGAATAGATTCACTGTGTTCTGCTTTGAACCCCTCATGCCTGTGCATACATGCCTCTCGTCGCCATCTTACACGACATCTTTAAGGCACTAAATAGGATAAATGGCCACTTCGTTTGTGCTGTTGCGCACCTCAGCATGTGACAAAGATGGGTGCCATTCTAATCAACCTATTTCACACTAAGATGGGTGAGATGGTCATTGCTTGTTTATAAAAAACAATTTATTACATAAAAAAAAGGAATATCCTATTTTGTACTGCAAAAACATATCATTTGTACCCAACATTTTCAGGAGCATATTTATTGCATTAAAGAGAGGAAGGCACATCTGGGTCCTTGTCTGTGTGTTTCTGCAGCTATGAGCCGCCTGGGCCTCTGGTCTCTGGCCTTTTTAAATCAGGACCAGGTTGCTTGCCACATACCTCTCTCCTGCCTGTCACTCACCAGTAGTGGGCCCTGGCAGGCCAGAGCTCCGCTGTAAAAACAGGTGCTGCAGAGTTCACCCAAAAGATTTTTTAAAAACCCAAAAACAAAAACTTTCCACTCAGGGCAGGCAAGTCTTACTTTTTCAAAGTGTTACTTAACAGAAGGCCTTGTAAAGCTCATAAAAGCCAGGAACATCTGGTAACCGGTGTCAGTTTTACACGTTCTCCAGCACAGGGTACATGCCTCTTGTTTCCACTGGTGTAACTCAAGGATGCTGGTGTGCCTCCGGGAACCCTGCCATCCCAACTTTCATGGGATGGGTTCGAGCCAAAAGGTCTGTCTCCACCTTCCACCAGCCCAGCAATAGACAACAGACAACCTCAGAGCCCACATCCAAGAGGCCAAGGGTAGAGAGAGTAGACTGAGCTGTGAAAGGTACACACTGAGGACTAGGATCCTGGGAGAGGGGCACAAGCTAGGGTGCTACATGTGACTGGCAGGCTAACTTTTTTGGGGGTGCCTTTAAAATTCCATGAGAGCCCATGGTTTTAATATCCATTCATTTATGCAAGAAGTTAAACATACCTCCTGTTGCCTGGGTAGAGTGTCAGGGGTTAGAGAGCAGTACTCGAAAATATTTAAAATCAATATATCCAAAGTCATCTGGCAATGAGGTCCATCAGTTGGCAAGCGAGGACCCCAAAGGGTCCCCTGTGAGATTCTGACTTGGTTACCAAGAGGCTTCCTCCTTCTCAGCCTGCCTTCCTGCTCTGAGACTTAAAACCCTAGGAACAGTCATTAAAAAAAAAAATCAGAGGGACCATCTAAATGTTTGGCCTCTAAGCAAACACCCCAGAAAGCAAACTTGCACACACAACATCCCTTTGGGATGCAATGCATTTAGCTCTCAGGATTGTCCCACTCTCCGAATCTCAGAAGACAGGGTGCAGTGTAAGCACCCGGGAACGGGCTGACCGCGGCCTGGCCAGGTGTTCTAGGGCAGGCCCCTCTTTCGAGCCTCAGTGTCTGCTTCTGAGAAATTGCTCTTTCTTTCTCACGGGATTGACGTGAGAAGCAAAAAACTTCTGAGAGCCGTCTGCCAGACATTCCACAAATGTTCTTTATGACGACTCACGTATGCTTGCTGACTCCTTTGTCTTTTCTATATTTTCACTAATAAACCCAGTCTGGCTAATGAGTTAATGGAAAGTCTGCTGAGACTTTCTGGGAAAGAAATTTTGCTGCTGACGAAATACCCTTGTGTCAGAGAAAAGAGCACCCTGGCCACCCTCCTTCCCTGGGGTTCCTGCCTTTGGGAGGGAGCCACAGCAGCCATTCTGTAATCAGTAGGCGAAAAGCCCCAAAGTGAAAGATTCATATGTGGAGGCTGGCAGGGAGGAGGCATAGAAATGACCTGGATCCCTGACCATGTCACTGAACCAATGCCAACCTGCTTTTGGACTTCTTGGTATGTGAAAAAAATCAGTAAATCCCATTTATGTAAGCCACTGTTCTCATAGAACCTAGTGCTTTTCTCTGATGAACTTATCACAGTTGTAATTACTTTTAAATGTTTAATTATTAGTGTAATTATCTACTTCCTGTGTCCATTCCCAAAATAGGTTTTAAGTTCTATGAGGGTAGGAGTCAAATCTGTCTGGTTCACCATGGAATCCCCAGCTCCGAGGAGAGTGCCCAGCATGTAGTATATGCTCAGGAAACAGTCGTTGGTTAAATGAATAGCTCTTGTTCTGAATGGACAGAGGCTGGTTACCTCAATTCTTATTCCCAATAGCACTAATAGGGTGATGACTCAAATTAGTGTTTATGTTCTAGCAACATGGAGTGGCCTCTCTACCATTTTACTAACTATAGTCAAATTTTCCAGGTCAGTAGAGCTGCCTCCTTCATGGAGAATAACACCCAATACCGACCCATTAGAGGATCTCAGTCAGTCCCTGTTGAACAGAATGTGCAGCCTCCGAGAATTGAGAGCTGTTTATAATAAGATAAATGTATTCTGCATTCGAAGGGCAATTTGAATCCTTTCTCCTGACGGTGGGCCTCAAGCCCAGCTTTGAGAAAACACCTCCGTAAGTAATACACCCCATAGTTTCCTGATTTTACTTCAAGAAAAAGGAAAGGCATTTTCTTAGTGAAAACCTTCTTCCTCCTTGCCTCTCCCCGGGCTGTGTGTGACCACTTCTAGTCTCAGCTGGAACTAGCAACCCATAAGCAGTCCCAGGAAAGAGAAGTAAACAGGATCACACCACCGACAGGGATCAGGAGTTTACAAAGTAGTTTCCCCGTGGTTGGCTGCAAACACAGAGTAGAGGGTGGTCTCCCTCCAACGCCTGGCCCTAGTCCTGCCTGTGCGAAGGGGTGTGTGTTACCTTCTCCCTCTGTTAAATGCCAACGCACAACCCCTGGGAAAGGTCCATCAGCAGACTGAAGACAGGCTCTCCCACAGAAGGTGGGAGGATCCGAGTTTCAGCTTCCTGTCTCCATTCACAACGTACTTCCAAACCGAGGGAGACGGGCTCCCTTGGGGCCAGCAAGCACAGCAGTCAAGAACCAGGCTTCCAGACCTGGGAACTCTGCCACTTCCCAGTTATATAATCCTGGCATGTCATCCGATCTCCATAAAGCGCACACTCCGCATTGCTAAAGTTTGGAAATTGGTGAGATAACCCATGTAAAGCGCAAGCTTGCCACAGAGTAAGCTTCAAAAAACCCAGATATTTTAAAAAAATATTTTTCATTGATTTCAGAGAGAGGAAGGGAGAGGGAGATAGAAACATCAATGATGAGAGAGAATCATTGATCAGCTACCTCCCACACACCCTGCACTGGATATCGAGCCCACAACCCAGGCACATGCCCTGTCAGGGAATCAAATCATGACCTCCTGGTTCATAGGTCGATGTTCAACCGCTGAGCCATGCCGGCCGGGCATCCAGGTATTTTTATCCGGCGCAACTAGATTCATGCTTACCTGTCAAACCATACCCCGGGAGTTGCTAAATGACCTTCGAGGCTTTTCCTCTGGATGAGCCCATTCTGCCAGCCCTCTCTAGTCCTGCCTGTGTTGTTTCCAAGTCCACCAGACAACCCAAGCTTCGTTCTCTAAACTCAGTTCTTCTCATTTGAGAGACGCCTTTTACTGGGTTTAAATGGTGGAGCCCAGCACCCGGCCACTCTGGCCACTACCTCTATTATCCTAAACGCTGCGCTCCGTTCTTTGCCAGGCACGTGCCTCCTCTCAGCTTGTTTACAACCTCTGAAAATCAGGGTTAATGATTTCTACTTTGCAGAATTGTGATCATGGTGAGAGTTTAAATAACGTTTGTAAAGTGCCAGCACACACTTGGCACTGAAATTGTGCTTCATATTGCTCATAACATGAGGAGGAGGAGGAGGAGGAGGAGGAGGAGGAGGAGGAGGAGGAGGAGGAGGAGGAGGAAAAGGAGGAGGAGGAGGAGGAGGAGGAGGAGGAGGAGAATTCAAAGTCCAAGTTGGCCTATACCTACTAGTAAACCAACCAAGCAACAAACCGACCTGGAGAAAGGACAATAATGTTCTTTCTTTTCTTAAAGCTGCAATGTACCTTGGCAGTCGGCTGCATGTGGAAAGAGAGCCAGCCAGCTACCCAACATGCCTGCTTCCCAGCAAGCTTCCCCTGAAGGTGATGCCCAGCTGGGCAGGGTCTGGGATGCAGGCACATCACTGGCACCACCACACACACATAGAAGAATGTGTGGCTGCAAATTCAGATACCGATTGGAGCTACAAATCAGATGTACCCCCCAAGCTTTTATTTTAGAAGGATTTCTATCTGTGTCCCACCATGTCTCTGTCTCTCTCTGTCTCTCTCTGTCTCTCTATCTCTCTCTCTTTCTCTCTCTCTCCCTCTCTCCTCTCCCTCTCTCCCTCTCAATATTCTGGACTCCTGAAAATAGAGGTTTATTATGGAAATGCTGACAGACCCTTAAATAGAGCACTGTATTTGCAACACTGTAATTATACCTCCATTGAAAAGCTCCAAAGAAAACATGATTTCCTTGTGCAAATAAATCATGCCTGGCTTTAAAGGCCTAGATTTAAATCATCCAAACCATAAAGAACCATCATCTTCCATATATAAGTGAATTATAAATAAGAGTGACTTGAAAAAACAACAACTAGGCTTATACCAGAGAAACATACATTCATCACACTGGATCTGCATCTCACCACCAGGCTTTTGCACAAGTAGAGATGAGATTAGTCTTATTGCAGTGTTAATTGATCAGCCTAGAAATTGCCCCTGAGTAAGTAAGCGATCCATATCTCAGGATTCTTCCCTCTCTCTCTCTCTCTCTTCCTCCTTCCCCATTCTTCTCCTACCCCCACCACACCAGCCCCACCTCTAAATTTGCTCTGGCATTCTCCAGAAAATGATCAAAAGTTAGACCCAGCAAATAACCATGTCAAGATGGTACAGTAGCTCAGATGTGTTCAGTGAGGACAGACTGTCACACATCCATGTCACAAGTGACTGTCACACATCCATGTCACTCCATGCTCTAAACATACATCTCATTGCAGTCCTGAGGCCACCTGCCCTCAGAACTGCACCGTGTGTCTGACACATGTGCCTGCAGTCTCAGCAAAGCTCAGCCCAGGTTTCACAGAGGCTGCACAGAGCGCTGGATGAGGGGCCTTATGCGAAGGGGGGCAGCTCCCAGCAGCAATCAGAGAAGCAGAACACGGTATTGAAGGGCGGGCTTCTTTTTCCATCCAGATTGTGGTTTGCTTGTTTTCAAACAGTTATTGATACTTCCAAATGGCACTCACTAAATGACAGGTTTCCTCTGGGTGATTATTGAAAATGAAACTAGCAGAGTCGAGGCTGTCAATCTCTTTCTTTATCGCCAAAGATAATCTGTATTACAACAATATGGACCTACATGTAGGTCATACATATTTAGATCCACAAAAATGAAAAAGTTTATATGACATTCCTTATTTCAAAGACATAACTATATGTAGATATTTTTCACAGATGTAATTTTCACATTAGGAGGTAAGTTCACTCCTATGTGGCCTTCCAAATTACAAATGAGAGATTAGATTATAGTCTTTCTGATTTTCTTACCCAAATCTATTTTATTACATTCTAATTCTTTGAAAATTGGGTAACAGAGTTTATATAACCCTAATAAACTGAGGGTCCCTGGAACCCAGGTTTGGTGCAATGTGTAGTAAAAGCAATGCAACAGAAAAAAAATAATGTAATTGAAAATAATTTAAATCATTCTTGGGTTCTTTCTATAAAACACCAAATTGGGGCAGAGGACACCTGTTTCATATGACAAAACAACTTCTAACCCTCGTTACAAACTGAGTCCTATCCCTCTTAAATGTGCGTGCTGAAGGACTAATTCCAGTGTGGCTGCACAGGCAGGTCTTGTTTTATTGCACTTCTCTTTATTGTGCTTACCAAAAAAGAAAAGAAAAGAAATCTTTTTTTTTTTTTTTTTTACAAATTGAAGGTAAGACCCTCCACCAGCAAAAACAGATTATGACTTCCTGAAGGCTTAGGAGATAGGGAACATGTTTTAGCAATGAAGTATTTTTTAATCAAAGTATGTATTTTTTCAGACATAAAGCTATTGCACAAATAATAGACTATATTATAGTGTAAGCATAACTTTTATATGTACTGGGAAACCAAAATCAATGTCTATGATTCGCTTTACTGCCATATTCGCTTTATTGTGGTGGTTTGGAACCAAACCCACAACATCTCTGAGGTATGCCTGTATTTGGAGATGGGGCCTTTAAAAAGTAATTAAGTTTAAATAAGGTCATAGGTTGGGCCCCAACCCAATACGACTGGTGTCCTTATTAGAAGAGATGAGACACCAGGGATGCAGGCACAAAGAGGCCATGTGAGGACACGGCAAGAAGATAGCCACTGAGCCAAGCAGAGAGGCCTCAAGAGATACCAAACCTTCCAACACTTTGGTCTTGGCCTTCCAGCCTCCAGAAGTGTGATAAACTAAATGGTGGTGGTTTAAAAGCCACCCAGGCTGTGGCATTTTGTTATGACAGCCCTAGCAAACTAATACACTCCTCTTTAGATATCTTTTGTATTTATTCTCCTTGCTTAGCAGTGGCTCCCCCATCCAAAAAAAATCTATGTACTTCTTCTCCCTCGATGGCCCTCAAACTCTCCTGAATGCCCTATTTGCATTTCTCTCCTCCCACTCCCCCTCTGTTTATGATGGATGTCTGGCTGCTCTAGCCATTTGTCTTTTCCTTTGCTCATCTTATGCTGCTCATCTTATGCTGCTCAATATCAGAGGTATCAGAAAATTAAAAGCCTTCCTCTAAGAGATAGATGGAGAGAGAGGCCATAGGATTGTTGTAATCTGCTTTCCTTGTTTCATATTCAAGATTATAAATGCAGAAGCAACTGGGACAAAATCCAAAGGGATGAAGGTCAAATAGACAGAAATGCAAACAGCAGCCCTGCTTACATGATGTCAAAAGTTTAGCAGAACAGTATTATTTCTCATCATTAAAAAATAAGAGAATCCAAATGTTTGACTACATTTGTCAAACCAATAAGATTGACTGCAAGCTTTGACACCCTGTCCACCAGGCCAGCAATGGGTGTGAAGGCACTCTGGAGGGAAGGAGTGCACTCAAGTGTCCCCACCAGCTCCTCCCAGGGTAAAGCAGAAGCCAGTTGGGCAATTTCAGCCTCCCTAACAAGAGAGAAATGAGAGAGGAAGAAGGAGCTGGAAATGCTCGGTGGAACAAGGACAATTTTAAAAGCTCCAATGGAGTCCGATTTTTGTTTGGGAATGGGCTTGTTTACAACTGACAACCAAAATATTTAGAAATGTAATGGGGAGAAAAGGTCACCACCAACTCCAGCAAATTCTACTATTAATCAGCAAAGTGCCTGTGAGTCTGGATTCAGGCATCTGTGTGCAATTATGACAGCATTCCCAATGTACGCTTCCCCTTCAAAGCCTTTTCCCCAGCATTAACTAATGAATCCTCACAGTGTGCTGCCGGGAAGGTGTGACTAGGTCTGTCCTGGAGAGAGGGGCTGGCGTGACCCAAGGAGGACTTCACTTTCCCCAGGCCTGAGAGAGAGGCCTGGAGATAAACATCCTTGGCCAATTCCAGTCAGCTAAGGCCTGCCCAACGCTGCAAAGACTTCAGACTAACTGGCTCCCCTGGGTGAAGGAGCCATCCAGAGAGGAGGCCACTCCCCAAGAACTGAAAGACACTGTTCCTTTCCATGGATAATGCAAGCTCGACGTGTGCTAACTTTACCCAGTGTCGACTTAGTGGAGCTGTAACTGGGATTCCCAGAATGTCCTTCCCTCTATGGTTCCAGCTTAGGGCTGACCTTAAGAGAACTTGGAGTGGGATTTGGGAAGTGGAAGCCAAGCAGCCTCCATTACACTGGGGAGAAGGTGGGGGGCTCCAAGCACCTCCATGCCTTGCACCTTCCCTAGTCCTCTAGCTCACCTGCTGGGGAGGAGCAGAGCTGGTCATGAAGCTCTTGCAGATCCTGCAAGATCTCCTCATGCATTCAGTTTCCTAAGGAAGGGCACCTCTTTCTGCAGGTCACCCATATTGTTAAGTTAAAGGTGATAAGTGGCACACACAGGTTCCCAGGTATTCTCATGGGCTTCTTAAAGGTGTGTCCCAATTTATCCTGGCTCTCCACCACTTCACACCTATGCTCTTCTTCCCAAGTAGCAATACTGACCTGCAAGAACTTAAGGCCCACCACCAGCTACAGAGACAAGAGCCTTCCATAAACCTTTTCACCAGTTCCCACAAATGTGTAAGGTATAATAGCTATAGAAAAATCTTTATTTACCTCATCACTCATAATGGTTTGGCTTCCTTGATCAAACCCTAACTGACATAGAGCATTTGACTACTTATGTGATCACAGGACCTCCCAACAAAATGGGCCCCAACCAGGACTCCATCCCCTGGAAGCCTACAAGGCAAGTAAGACGGTTTCCACAATCTGGCTGGGCTGCCAATTGTCCCCATTTCTCTCTTGTAGGTTTGCTTGACCACATTTTCAATGAACCAGGACTCAGAAGACTTGTCGGTCTGTAGTCTAATCCAAGAGAACATTTCAGTCCTATCTTCTCCCTTCTACTTACTCCCAACCCACTGGTGGGAGCAAATAAAGATACAAAGACTAGGCAACACAGGGCATCAGCCTGTGCTTGCAGGACAAGTGTTTGTTTAGAGGAGCTATCTAAAAGGTGCTCCACCCACGTACATTTCAGTTTCAAGTGTGAGCCTAGTTTAGGGATAGAGTGGTTTCACTAAGCAGTTTAGATATTTTCCAAGTAAGGCTAAATATGGAAGAGAGAAATGATTCAGCACATTCCTCCCAAGGGGCCACCATTTATCTAAGGTGAGTGCAGCCATACTCCCTCAAACTCACACCATAAGGACTGTTGGGGGGGGGGGGGGTCTATGGCCGGCTGGCTAAATACTGCAGTGGTCATTTGCCCATTTGCCCTCAGATTCAGTTCCTACCATTTCCTTGTTCTTTTCTGTATTCAAAATGGATGACACCAGAAAACCACCAAAGCTTCCTTGCCCATTGCTTTGTGCTTGCATGGTTTGGCCAATGAGAAACACAAGCAAAAAACTGGAGAATGAGCGGGAAAGAGAAGCCAGTATTCACCTCTGCTCCACCATGTACATGAGACTAAGTCTTCTCCAGCCAACACAGCACCAACTGGACTTCCCCTAGAACCAGATTCCAACAGGTAGCTCAGGCTGTTGGGCTCGGGTAAGGCCTCTGTTCCTCCAGTCTTCACAGGAGTGATGGCTTTCTGCAACTGCTAATCTTGGGGTTGCCTTGCCTTTCATGGTTGCTCTTACATCTCTTCTAAAAACCTTTGTAACTCATGTCCCATATTAAATTTCCTCTAATAAATCACTCCACATGGGTTTTGTTTTTTTCTTGAGAGACTCTGGCTGATACAGATACTTTCAACCCTGGAGATTAGAATTTGCCAAAACCAACTTCCTTCCAAGATTTCTAAGCTCCCTGGGCTAGCATCGTTTTTTTAAATTACTTGTAGACAACAATACACAAAGTGTTGCAGAAGAGGAACATTGAATGATAACTCTGCACCTAGCCTTTGGAGATTGAGGCAGTGGGATACAAATTAATTCAAGTGTTCCCACTAACCCAGCAAGAGCAGATATGTTCTAGAGAAGTTTCTCAAGTGATAGCAATCAGTTTCTACTGATAGTGATGGGTTTTCACACTGTCTTACCCCAACTTCACATCTTTTATATATTCGCCAGCACATGATCTGCTATACCCTGGAAATATATGATGAACAAAAATGCTCCTGACATCAAGGAACTTCCAGTCTAGCAGTCAAATGTGATCATGTGATCCTATTCTAGGATCAGCCCTTGCCTTTAGAACACAAGGAAGTTAACTGGTCCCACTGGCATGAATCTGTGGTACTGGCTTAGAATGACCTGCTGCAATCAAACCAGCCAGATAAATTAATCACAGACTACAATCTTTGAAGTCACTTGGGTAGAGACGTTCATAAACATAAAGGCAGACTCTTCAAGTTCTTCCTCACAGCATTACCCATCACTAAGATCATTTAGATAGGGAGGACAGTGGCATGTACCCCCATGAAGAAGACGGTATTCCCCCTCTCAGAGTTCAGAGCTCCGTCTCTTTCAGAATTGAACATTCTGGTCATTCATTTCACTGTACTCTGTGCTCTGAATCTACTAAACCTTTAAAGGTGGCCTTTTCCTACATGTTCAAAACACCTTATTTTCTCTCTTTTTCTGTCTCCAAGCCAGACACTGACCCTGTTGCTCTTCAGTTTCCTTCAGACCATGATTTTTTCCACCTCTTCCTTCTTAATCAGCTGTGTATTTTTGCTCAGCACCTGTTAGGTTCTGATGAACTGAAGGCCCTCAATAAGCGTCTGCTTATTGAATGAATGATTCTATGGATGCACAACTGATTACTTTGGAGTGGGAAGCAACCACTGATGTGTTAGCAAGCTGTCTACAAAGAAATGGTATATAAATCTTACTTTAAATGTAGTAACACATCCACTTTTGATCATCATTGGGGCTGTTTGCCAGAAATAAGCCCTATAAGGAATAAAGCTGAAACCCCCTCTCTGGGCACAGACCAGGACCAAGATATGCAGTGATAAGCTGGCTGCTGTGACCAGACCTAAAAAACTGGTTTGGTCCTAAGATTCAACTAATTCTAGAAAATCAAGATTTCTTAGGAAATATTTAAAGCATTCATTTCCCAGAGTGTCCCCATGAAGTTGACTATGTATGGATCCAATATTTAAAAATCTTCCACTGAAATTTCCAGTTGCATAAAATGTGGATCACAACAGACTACAGGCAGACATATCCTTCATTTTCCTTTGCCAAAGTGGCCTGCAAACCCAACACCCACAGACAAAGCCCTCAGTAGAGTATAAGTTAGAGACCACAAGAAGGTGTCTGTTCATAGCTGTAAGACTCTCCCTTTTCTCAGACCTCAAACCTTTGTCTCTTGCTCATTAAAAATAGATAGTAGACTCCCCTGAGGCCCAGACTTGTGCCAGCCTAATAGAACAATCAAGAAGCCAGAAAGACTCAGCTCCTACTTTAGAATCAGGGTGATTTTTCTACCAACCTGTGCTCAACCATCAGTATTGCTGACCCTACTTGTCTTGACTTCCAAGTCATGTTTGTCCTGTTCTGCCATGAAGAATTCACTGGCTGGGCTTCAGGCTTGCCCTTGACCTCTGAGAGCATAAAGCTCAGCACTCTTGGCTTGCAGATCCTTAGTCTCAATTCCTGTTCCACCTCTGCATGTCCAGTCCTGACAAAAGCCACCCACACCACCTAGCTGCAAGTAAATCTTCCCCTGGAGGTGGGGGTGGGGTGGGGGTGGAAACAGAACAAAACATAAACCAATAAAAATCCTGGCTAAAGATTATATGTCAGATTTGCAGTGACTTGGGCACCATGCGGAATTAATACGGAATGCCTCGTTCCATAAGATGAAATCACAGCACCCAAAACAAGCAAAAGGATGGCCTCCAACTGTTCCCCACATTGATGAGACAGGGTGGCAAAGGTTTGTCCTCTCTTTGCCTCCTAGGCAGGAAGTCTTATATGGCTCTTGCATTCCATCCAAAAGACAAAAGAGGGGGTGGATTTCTCTGAACACTCGCCAGGTCACATTGAGGTGGGTGTTGGGTCTTTTGAAACCGTCAGAATGAGTATGCTTCTGATTATGGGGTTCCCAAGACTCTGAGCCAGCTTTTTTTTTTTTTAAGCACATACATTTTCTTTCTGGACCAGAGCCATGTTGCTCTGGCTATGTTAATCCCCCCAGTAGTCACAGTGCTTCCTAGGGCATTCAGGGAGTTGCTCGTTTTAGGGAAATCCTGTTAGTTTGAACTTTGTTCAAGAATGTGCTCAGTTGCTTCAGCCCAAGAGCAAAGTGAATTCTTCCTGGAGAGTTAAAAGCACCTGGGTAGCTGGGGATGGGGGCAGAGATCATACATGTGAATCTGAGGGGTCAGTAGCTCCACCCTGTAGCGCTGGAACCTATGATCCTGGAGATGAACTAGCTATTGGGAGATTTTCAGGATGACCATAATGGAAGGGTCAGTTAATATTGACGTGGTGTGTGTGACTGTGAAGTGGGCTGTCCTCCACTCTTGTTCTGAGACCTTCCTCTCCCACTAGCTTCTATTGTCCTTCTCTGTGAATGAGAGGCCCGGGAATTCTCAAGGTAACGTCTTTGCTGATAGGGAGGTATGTTGCCCTTTCCAGGTTTTTACCTCTGACTTTTTGACCCATCAAAACTTGTCTGTCTGTGACTCTCTGCTGATAATAGAAGAGGATGATAATCCTTGTTAATGTGTTTTCCAAGTAACTAGAGAAGGCCACTTCCTATGTGATTGGAATTTAAAAGTGCCAGTTGTTTGCTTCCCTCTGCCCCAAAATTCTTCACATCTGAGTCAAGGCCACTTAGAGGTTCACTGTGGTGTGTTTTAAAAAGAAAATCAAAGAGGCAGCAGTAGTGATACAATGGGCAGAACATGCTCCTGAGAATCAAGGACTTGTATCTCCCTCCTGACTCTGCCTGTCACTGATGATGTGATCCTAGGCAGTCATTTCACCAGTAGTTCATGAAGGTCCTAGGCAATAATGGCAATTACTGATTCAGTAAAGCTACACAGACTGAGGACTATCTGTAGGGGGTGCTCCCTAAATATTTGGTGAACAGATGTGTTCCTGCCATAAATTGTCCTGTGGAACAGTTAAGATCTTACGATCACATATACTTGTACATTTATCAGATTCTTTCCCAATATTGGGTTTTATTTAGGGGAGGAGGGGAGAAAATAAGAAAAAGGGAGAGAGTGGTGGTGGGGGGGGAAATGAGGTTGCCTGGCTGGCATGGCTCAGTGGTTGAGCATCTACTTATGAACCAGGAGGTCACACTTCAATTCCCGGTCAGGGCACATGCCTGGGTGGTGACCTCAATCCCCAGTGTGGGGCATGCAAAGAGGCAGCCAATGGATGACTCTCTCTCATCATTGATGTTCCTCTCCTTTTCCCTTCCTCTCTCTCTAAAGTCAATAAATATATAATTTTTTTAATGAGGCAGAACATGAAACATGCCATCAAAAAAAGAGAAAAGCGATAGACAGGAAAAGCAAAGGCAGTGGTGCTGAGGTGAAAATGAGCTTTCTTCACAATTTTGCTCAACTGTTCTTCCCTTCCTCATAACCTGGTAAAAAAAAAAATATATACCACAGAGCATGTGGCCCAGCAGAGAATCAAGCTGATAGGACTAGTCTGAATTTGAATCCAGTCTCTACCTCTTATTTTACAGAAGTAAGCCTTTCTATGCCTTAACTTCCTCCTTATACAAGGAGGTTAACACTAGTACCTATCTCAGTGGGTTGCTTTGAGGACTAAAAGAACTAAAGCAAGTTAAGCTCTGCCCTGGTACTGCATGCTAAGCCTTCCCTACTAGCGACTCACTATGTGCAGGCTGTTGTTCATGTCAGGGAGGAACACGGATGCTCTGCACTCCAGGGCAGGCATGTAGAGGAGGAAATGTTTTTTAAATAGGAGGACAAGAGTGCTGAGGGTTGCCAAGGCCTCTTGAGTGGCACCATGTGAGATGGGAAAATGAACTCGGCTTGATGAACTACATGAAAGACATGCATGATACCTATTTATAAACCCCAAGTAACCCCCCAGGCACCAGCGCTCTGCATGCATCCCCTGCTGAAGGTCAGACTCGTAGCTGGGACTCACCCCTGCGGGTGAGATGCCATCCCTATGCTGCTGCATTCTGAAATTGGATGGTTCTTAACCAATGAGTTGTTTTTTAACTGAGAATAGATAGAGCAAAGTTCTTCACAAGTTAAATTGTCATCTAGAGATAAGGTCAATTGAGACCTGGGGATACCACCCTGCTTAGAGGGAATCAGGATGGGATGTGGGTGGGTGCTTTCTTCCCAAACTTAACCATTTGGGATTCTTATCACCAAAGACAATGATGTGAACTCACAGTTAGAGCAACTTAGTGAGCTACTGGGGCATAAAGAAATTTCAGTGTCTTTGACACTCAACAAAATTTGTGGTTTTAAAAAAAAATATTCCATAGAATTCTTTTCTGAAGAACTAATTAAATAACATCCAAAGTCCTGACCATTATTTCAATGCTCCACGTGATCAAGCCCTTCTTTGTCCTCCTCTCCCATCACTCTTGTCCTGCCTGGCTCTTTCCTAATCATGGCCATGCTCACTCCTTTAACTTGATGCATTCTGTTTTCGGAAAATTCTTCTCAGACAGGCTCCATCACTTCATTAGGTCTCAATCCAAATGTTACCTTAGCCACGAACTCTCCCACACCATGCAATTCACAAGGGCACTGCTAACCCTCTTTCCCCCTTACTCTTCACTATTTTTATTAATAATACTTAGCACCACCTTACATACTTATTTGAGAATGGGCGTTTACAAAATGTTCTTCTGCTTACCATAGTAGCCATAGGCAGTCCCTTGCAGGCACTCCATAACTATTTCCCATGGACACAGACAGTAATGGGTGAATTTGCTGGATGCATGAATGAATGGATGAATGAATGAAGGTTAGGTAAGGTGGCAGAAACTTTAGGGGACTCTTAGAGAACACTACCTAATTGCCACCCTGTGAGTTTTGTTAATGAGAGCATAAAATAGAAGATTTAGCCATAACTGTAATCCATTGATATTTTTAATTAGTCCTAAAAACCTGAATTCCTCTTTCAACTCATTTTAGAAGAGCCCTGGCTCATGCTGAGGAGGGTGAAATTTAATCCTGATTAGATTTCTTCCAAGTACATGATCTTGGACAAACCCATGACATCCCTGAACCTGAATTTCCTCGTTAAAGTAGAGCTAGAGATAACATCTTCAAATGGTGGTGGGTGGTGGGCATTAAGTGAGATGCTATGTGCAAAAGCTCTTGCAACTGTGAAGTGAGATGTAAATGGAGTGTAGGTGCTACTATTATAAAACATGGGATGAGGCCTTCTTTTTAAAATTTGACATTTGATAAACTAGAGGGATGAAGGGACTACACTCAGGACTACCTCTAGAAAAGTGTTTTTTAAAATTATGGATTTTCACTCATTACTGGGTCATGAAATCAATTTGATAGATTAAAACAAAAATTTTATGCAATAAAATAAAAAAGAATAAAAAATAAGACATTTTTGTAATAGTCGTATTTTCATTTTGTGGATGTGTTTGTAATGTCACAATATAAAATAAAATTTTCACTGTGGTCACTGTTAAAAGTGTTGAAAATTACTGATTTGGAAGAACCTAATATGGTCCTAATTTTCATGATCAAGTCCTGAACAGAAGTAGAAGCTATGAGAAATAGAACAACAACAATTATTATTATTGTTATTATTTCATACGATCCTCAAAATGACCCTACGAGGTATTTATTGTGCTATCCTGACTTTCCAAAGACTGAATGTAAGTCACACTGCAAACAGGTGGAAGAGCCTGGTTCCAGCCCACTTGGTGTTCTTGATTCCTCTGTGTGCTCCAGATCCTACAGGCCTAGACCCGTGCTCCCTGCCTCGCCTCCTAGGGGCTGAGGGTGGTAAAAGCTAAGGAAATGAGGAGTCAGTACTGACATTGAGGCTTTAGTCCTGAGTGGCTGAGAAGATGCTGGTGCACATGTGCATCATGGGTACCTAAGCGGAGGGAAAGTTTGTGCAGTAGAGGAGTGGGATAAACCAGAATTTAAAGTGATGGGGAGACATCCAAATGACTAATTTTCAAGTCAAAAGAGAACTACAAACCCCTGGTAGAGATCGCTGGGCTTTTGTCTGGCACATCTTTGGATCAGAACCAGCACCTGCCCTCTTGTGCAAAGAACACTCTCTAGTCCCTAGAAGGTAACTGAAGCTTGTGAACAGGGCACCTGCCCTCTCATAGGGCCAGTGTCCTCGTGACACATTTGGGTTGTGAGGGGCCTTCAGCCCTTCCCGGGGTGCATGCCTCCTTACCCCTTCCTCCATGAAGAGGCCAAGGATCGTGGAGGCCAAGGAACATGCTAAAAGAGTTGCTTCCTGTTCCGCAGCTTCAGCGTATCAGGGCCTCTCAAAGCTCTCTAACGCTGTCCCCTTTCAGATTTACAGATGTTCTCATTGCCTCTGTGATCAGATCTTCTGCATATTTCCTCCAAATCTCTCTTGCTATGGCATGAGCTCAGGTGTTTTCAGAAGATGGGCCAGCCAGAGAAAGATAAATACCACACGATCTCACATATATGTGGAATCTAATGGACAAAATAAACTGACAAACAAACTAGGTCCAGATACATGCATGGAATAGAGTGACAGATCTCACATGGGAAAGGGGGTGGGGACTAAAAGAGATTAGCCAAAGAACATATAGGCAGATATTCATGGCCTATGGACACAGACAACAATGTGGTGAAGGAAGTGGGGAGTGGGGTTGGGAGGCAAAGGGAGAAAATGGGGGACATCTGTAATAGTATCAACAATAAATAATAAAGATGTGGTCTTCTGAAAAACTGCTGACCACGGGCAACCATATGCTAAGCATCCAAACTGAAAATCAGCCTCATGCCAGAAGCAAAAATTAAGGTTCAGGTATCAATAAAAAGTCAACAACATGCCACAAAGACATTTTTTTTAAATTATTGCAACAACGCATGTGTGAAGTGACTTAAGCTGCTAGATGATTCCAACTCCTCCTCAGCACAAGTAATCTCCAGAGGTGAGGAAGATAGCCAATGACTGATTCTGTGGCATCTGGGGTCAGAAAAATAAGCAACAACAAAACAATAACAAAATATATAAAGGACTGAGCTGTTAGCCTAAGCCATTCCATAACATTTAGGATTAGCCTGTATGGTAGCCTGAATAACAGTCCCTCTAAACATCACCATGTATGTCCTGGTTTCCAAAACCTGTGAATATTAATTTTTAGGGGGGAGGGGAATGACTTTGCAGATGTTACGTATTTTTTATATGGGGAGATTGTCCTGAATTATCTGAAGGGGTCCTAACTATAACAACTAGTGTCTTTATAAAGAGAGAGGCAGAAGGAGATTTGCCACACAGAGTAGAGAGGCAGTGATTGGAGAGATGCCGTTAAAGCAGGGAGTGTGGGGCAGCCACCAGAAGCTACAAGAGGCAAGGAGAAGGTCCTCCTGAGAGCCTCCAGGTAAGGCCTGGTCCTGCCTACACCTGGACTTCAGCCCAGTGACACTGATTTCAGACTTCTGGGCTCCAGAACTATGGCGAATAAGTGCCTGCTATTTAAGCCACTAAACTGGTGGTAATTCATTACCATAGCCATTAGAAACTAACACAGTCCAGAACACAAAGTGGCTACATAGTAGACACTGAATAAATGTTTGTTTCTCATTTTCATGCCTTTCTCCATCCTCTTCTTCCTTCTTATGCCTTCTATTTTCTCATCCTCCTTTGAAAAAAGATCCAATCTGTAAGGCATAAATATAAAGGATATCCCATCTAATAAAGAGGTGATATGCAAATTGACCATCACTCCAGCATACAATATGGACACCCCCATGTGGCCAAAGATGGCCACTCCCATGTGAACACAAGATAGCCAGCAAGGGAGGGCAGTTGTGGGTGATCAGGCCAGTAGGAGAGGGAAGTTGGGAAGGACCAGGCCTGAAAGGGAGGGCAGTTAGGGGGGACTGGGCCTGCAGGGGGGAGACCAGGCCTGCAGGGAGGGCACTTGGGTGGGACTAGGCCTACAAGGGAGGACAGTTGGAGGTGATCAGGCCTGCAGGGGAGAGCAGTTAGGGGTGACCAAGCCTGCAGGGGAGGGCTGGTTGGGGTGGGGGTGGGGGGACCAGTCCTGCAGGAGAAGACAGTTAGGGGTGACCAGGCTGGCAGGGGAGGGCAGTTAGGGGCAACTGGGCTGGCAGAGGAGCAGATAGGTATCAATCAGGCTGGCAGAGAGTGGTTAGGGGGTGATCAGGCTGGCAGGAAGGTGAGTGGTTGGGATCCAGCAGTTCTGGATTAGAGAGCATGAAGGCTGGGCTGAGGGATACATACCCCCTCCATGCATGAACTTCATGCACCTGGCCTCAGACTTTGGATGCTCAGTATAAGTACCACCACTACTCATTAGCTGAGAAAAATTAGGCTAGTCATGTAACCTCCTTCAGTTTTCACATCTGCAAAATGGAAATAATGCCACTTACTATGTAGGGTTCATGTGAAAGGCAAAGGAGAAAAGACACATCAATTTTAATGCAGTTTGGTTTGCATCATGTACCTGTTTACCTTGCAAACTGAAGTTTCCATATTTGGGGGGCAATGAAAATGAAAGAAAGATAGTAATAACAAAAAAAATAACTATTTAAATAGCGCTGGTAATAAACCGTTTAAATAGTGCTGGTAATTACAGGCATTTTCCAGAGATGAAGGATATGAATCTTCTGTTCCTTCTGCAGCCTCAACCTCAGCTGCTTCTGTTGAGTGCATGTTCTGGATTGCAATTCCAACATTTAAAGACAAATGTTTTCATAGAGCACAGTCCCTAAACACATGCCCACTTCTTCATCTGGTACCTAACCATGAAACACTGATATGATCCAACACAGAAGAAAGACCACCTGAATACTTGCCAGCCTCCAAAGGGGCCTTCCTATGGGATGGTCACCACTCATTTTAAGCATGCATGATACATACCTTATAAACAGGTGGGATGTGACTGGACTACTGATTAGCCATTAGCCTCCCACACAGGCAGGCACTTGGTTATCCAGCCCTTTCCTTTCATTTCAACCCTCCCTGAGCTCCCAAATGCTACTAGCTTACTTATATCCTGGCATTGGTATAGTTCTGGGACAGTTATCCTGCCTGTATCTCATCTTCATTATGTCGTTTCAGTGCAAAGCTACAAAGAAGCCAGCAGAGACCCAAAGACTCCCCAAAGTTGGGAAATGCACCCCGTGCTAAAAATCTGTGAGACTTATCCAGTAACCTATTTCTGCTGCTTGCTCTCAGCAATTGCCTCAAAAAAAGTCATCCATATTTATAGAACACTGCTCTTCCTTCAGCATCTCCCACTTCAAACATGTTTTTTAAAATTGCGGCAAAACTTACGGCTAAGCAGCCACGTCTGCATCCAATAGCCCTTTGGGAGGTTATATGAAACAGATAAGCAGCTCTAGCAGAGTCATAACATAGCAAAAACCTAGTCATACCACTGAAAAATGAAAACCTGAAATTTATCCTTAAAATGGGAGTCTCTCTGGAGGGGGGAAAAAAGTCTCTGGCTTCTTTAAATATCCCCCTGTATTTAATTTCATGGAAAACCACGCTGTTGGCCCCACTGTGCCTGCAGCCTTCTCATTACCTCCAGCAATTTACACTGCATCTTTTTTGAACTCTGAATTCCCGGACAGAGCTGAGTGTGGTGCAGCAAATTAGTGAATCATAAAAATTAGAGCTGGAAAGGCCTCTGGGGTCATAGGGTTATCCTCTGCCAATTCTAGATGGATCTCTGTGGTTTATTCCTGAGTGCTTTGTTCAAACTGGTTTTAAGTCAACAGTACATCCCACAGGGAGGGGAGAAAAGAACAACAACAACAAAAATGTCTCTTGCCCATCCATTTCCCTGGCCAGCCCAGCCCAAGAGAGGGAAGCCTGGGGCCACCGGGAAAGGAGCAGTGAATCATGGGATATGAGGGCTGGAAGGGACTTCAGAGGGCAACTGGTGCAACATCAAATTTCAAAAATAAGGAAAATGAGGTTCAGAGAGTTTAATGCACAATCCCACAACGATTACATGAGACCTGACATTGGAAGCAGGGCCTGGCACATCAAAGTTATGCGACAAATATCCGTTCCACTTGCTTTCTTGGATCATCCTCTGCCTTGTGTTAGAGATTGTTATAGGCACATATTAAACTGTGGCTCGTTAACTCCTTGAAAGCAGAGTTTCTGTTTTATTTATTTTTATGTCCCCACAGTACCCAGATCACCAGGGCCTTACACACAGAGGATGGCTCAGTGTGGGTCACATTGAATTAAGTTATCACAAAAATGGTCTTTCTTCCTTACATAAATCTCATTAGCTTGCATCCCTGGGTGTCCCTGCCCCCATCTTCCAGGCCTAACAACAATGGGTGTGCATTACAGGAAGGTGGATTTAGGGTCAATGCAGCTGAACTTTCTATGGGCTCCACCTGAAATGGACAGGGCTGACATGGACGTGTGTCAAGGCAAAGCTGGACACTGGGACATACAGGCAGGAATTCGGGCATTCCATTTAGGTTTAGAATATTGACCTCTGAGGTCTCATCCCGCCTTCAAGCTTTTAGAGTCTGTGATATGAAAGAGCTTTATTTGCAAATGCACATAAGGTTTCAACTAGTTGAATCCCTTAAAAGTCAAAGCCCTCTCAAGACAGATCCCCATGGTCTCTCGCCCTTATAAATCAAAGACATCAGAACATGGCTCCAACCATGGGCCCTGGGAAAGAGTTGTCCCCAAACTTTCCTCCCAAATGCACCTCTTGATCTTGCTTAGAGACTTCAAAAGTTATCCTCTAATACACATTTTAAAACCTCATTTAACATAGTCTAAAGTGGAATTGGTTCTGTGAGTTAGTTTGGCGGAGAGATGAAATCACATCAAATTCATATTCATTATAGACATCCCATATGTCGTCTGCCAGGATGAAGGGGGCTCTCACGTGGCAGGAAGATAACTTCAGCAGAGAAACTCCAGGGTTTACAGAGACCTATCTGCTGCCTTCCTGTTTCGCCTCCTTTTAATTGATTCATCCCCAAATGCCAGGCAGCCAGGGAGACAGCCTTCCCGGTTGAAAGCCTTTCATGCTTATCGCCTCTTCCCAGCTAGTTATGCCTAAATTGGCCTTTGAAGATATGGTTTAATTCTTATGTATTGTTTTTAAGATTAACTTGTTTAAAACTGGGAGTGTCATTGTAGAAAAATTAGATAATGGAGAAAAGCAAAAGAAAAACTCCCACCTCCTGGAGAGAAGTGCTGTGAATATATTATCTATAATGTTTAAAGCCTTCTTTCTCCCTTTTGGTTCTCCAGGAGAAAGAGGGTAGTTAGAGAATGACTCTATTACCACGGCTCCACCAAGAGTCAGCTGTAACTTCTAAATCTTAACCTCACACTTGAACACTCGCCATAGAAATGATACAAACTGTTTCAAACAAAAACATAATCCTCCTCTTGGAAGAGTCGGGGAGGAAGAAAGGACAGAAAGTGGCCTTTTGACCTAAATATTCAGACTTCCAGTCATTATTATCATAGCTACTGTTTATTGAACACTGAACGATGTGCCAGGCATCTTTCATCTCATTGAGCTGACATCTTCCAGAGCCTTCCGAGGGCGCGCTGATAAAGTTTTAACAACTTATAAATGTGGGGATTGACCTACAACTTGCAACATTTGCCATTTGCCGTGGTGTAAATACTCCTACCAGCTTCAAGCTAAGACCCAGAGTTGGAAAGAGATGCTCAGGAGCACCACCTCATAGTGTGTTTCTACCATTGAAATGCAATATGTGACTGTCACAGGGCCATGAGAGAGGGATAATAAAGGGGCACAAAGAATCATTTTGGGGTTATGGATACATACACTCGTTAGCTTGATCGTGGTGATGGTTTCACGGATGTATACCGGTGTCAAAACTTACCAAATTGTATGCACTAAAACTGTGGATTTATACCTTTAAAAGGAAGGAAAGGAAGAGGAGGAGAGGCCGGAGAAAGAGGAAAGGAGGCGGTGCAGTGGTGGCAGCAGCAGCAGTAGTGGCCGTAGTGTAAGGCACGCTCCCTGCGCGTGAGGAGCTTGCAATAGACACTGCACCATTAACATACACCCTGGATTTCCTGTAAACCAATGAATGATGGTGGCTCCAGAGTTTCTATAGAACAATGGGCTCAGGATGACATTAGTGAATAAAAATGGTGCAGGTACTTCTAGTAACTTAACTTGGAGCTGAGTTTGTATAGAAAATGGCTATTTTTTATTGTCTATGTTGGTGCTTTGCGGAGATTGGGGTGGGGGGGACCTAATGCCCCTGAGCCTGCCGCTCTACTGCGTAGGACACTCTGCTGAGAATCCTAACAAGTAAATAAGATTGATTCCCTGGTCCCATCTGGCCTGCACCCCAGCCAGCCCCCAAATCCCACCTCTCTACCACCTTCTCCTGCTCCCCACCCCATGCTTTCTACACTTCGTCCTATTGCCTGTCTGAGCACTCTGGGAGGAGCTGTGTTCTCAGCTTCTTCCACTGAGGAGTTAGTGCCTGAAAAACTAACTGTGTCCTCACCTGGGCCTGTATTTTTGTAGATCCGTAGAATAAAAAGACTCAAAAGGATTCATTTCTACAGGGGACATTAAAGACTCCACTGAGGTCTGTGGGACCACAAGAACAATCACCTACAATCACCCATCACCTTGGCAACTATAAGTCACAGACCTTTACTCTCTGATTGTTGGCCTCTTGATAGAGGGAAGCTGAGCTCTCCTGGTACCTCTCAGGAAAGAGCCGGTGGTGGCAATGCTTGGTGTCTGTGCTGCCTGTTGGAAACCCAGTCGTGCTGGGCCCCCCTGAGGATGGTGATTTCCGGGCTGAGAAATGGGGAGCAAACCCAATGTCTTATCAAAAACATGTTCCAGTGAGACTATGCCTGCCAAAGGGTGCTTGACCTTCCCTGGAACGGAACCCTTCTTTGCTCTGGATGGTAATGATAGGGCCAGGTGAGCTCTAGACAGGGCCAGAGGGTGAGCTGCAACCTTGACTCAGAGCGCCTGCATTTTGAAATGGCACAGGTGAGGCCTGCAAGCCCACCTCCCTGAGGTCCAACTCCCACCATGCCGGCTGAGCCCCAAGTCAGAACTTGTCCGAGACAAACAACAATGCTATTTCTAGTCATTCAGACTGTGTTTAATCTTTTGGAAAACTTAACATAGGATCAGAAATGTTAGTTGGAGGAACAGTAGAAGTATTCTAGCCTAACTACTTCGCTGACCCAAATCTCTGCCCCATCATCCCTGAGAAATAGGCATCTAGTCTGTGCCTGAATGCTTCCAGTGACAGAGTTTTATTTCCAAACAAGGTCTAATTGTTAGAAAGTTCTTCCTTATATGTGCAGCTGTGAAAAAGAATGAGGAAGTTCTCTTTGCACTGATGGAGAAAAATCTCCAAGATATACTATTAAGTAAAAATAAATAATAGTGCTGAACAATGTGTACAATATGCTAACTGCTTTGGGATTTTTTTATTCTCACCCAAGGATATGTTTATCGATTTTAGAGAGGAAGGAAGAAACAGAGAGAAAGAAAGAGAGGAAGAGACAGAAAGAAACATTAATCAGTTGCCTCCTGTATGCTCCCCTGACCAGAGATGGAACCTGTAACCTAGGTATGTTGCAGGAATTGAACCCATAACTTTTCAATGCATGGATGATACTAAAACTAAGTCACCTGTCCAGGGGCACTTTGGGATGTTTTTTAAATGATATCAATAAGAATTGACATTCAGCCAAAACCGGTTTGGCTCAGTGGATAGAGCATCGGACTACGGACTGAAAGGTCCTGGGTTCGATTCTGGTCAAAGACATGTACCTTGGCTGCGAGCACATCCCCAGTAGGGAGCGTGCAAGAGGCAGCTGATCAATGTTTCTCTCTCATCGATGTTTCTGACTTTCTATCCCTCTCCCTTCCGCTCTGTAAAAAATCAATAAAATATATTTTAAAAAAAAAAAGAATTGACATTCATATCTGCTTAAATGTTCCTTAAACATTAAGGAACTCTGAAAGAATACACAAGAAACTTTTAAAAATACAGGGTGAGGTTTACAGTTCTGAGTATGCAAAAGTTTATTCTTGTATTATTTATTAATTTTTGTATTGTTTTCCACATGAGCAACTGTAAACCTACTTTTGCCCCACCCTGTATTAGCTGCTTACAGAAGAAAGGGAAGAATGAAGCAGAGAGTAGAGAGAGCTAACCTGTATGTGAAATTTACTACATGCCAAGAAATATTCTAAGTACATGTATGAACTCAATTAATGCTCACAAGAACCCTGTATCATTATCCTCATTTTTCAGAGGAGACAGTTGAGGTTCAGAGAGGTGAAATAACTTGCCTAAGGTCACACAGCTAGAAATCAGCAGGACTGGGACACAAAACCTGTCAGCATGGTATCAGAGATTATGCTCTTAAAGGCGATACCAGACCTCCTCTACCAGACTACAAGGACGCAAGGAAGGCTTTTCCCTGTATTTGTATTTGTTTGTATAATTTGTGTTACTTTGGTTGGTTGTTTATTTATTCACTTACTTGGTTGGTTAGGTTTTGAACCATGTAAGTGCATTATATACTAACTAAAAATTTCTCTAGTTGCTGTGAGGAGGCATGTTAGATGCTGGGTGGGTGTGGGGGACGGAGGCAGTTTGAAAAACCAAAAGAAAAGAAAAAGGAGAAATGAAAGTTCTTCCTTAAGCTGAGCAAAAAAATCTGCTTTTTTCAAGTTTTTTTGCTTTTTGTCGGGATTGATTCTTTGCATCACTACAAGGTCCTGCTAAATGGAAAAAGACATTCTTGATCCTCTCTGCTGATCCCTAGATGTCCTGGTTTTCCATACCCTTCACCATGCTGGTCAATCTCCCCCAAATACAACCCGGATACCACTGTCCTCTCCGGGCTGAGGCCCCAAACAGAACTCAGGTCTCTGCCACTGGTCTGGCCAATACGATGGTCACCTCCCTTGTTCTGAGAAGATATTCTGCTAATGCCACCCATGTTCACGCTTGCTCTTTTGGAATCCTCATTTTCCATTGCTATTAACTGAAACAGCCAACCTTTATCCCCAGCTCTTTCCCGTCCCTCGCTGGTGCAGCTGTTTTCTGAACCCATATCTGGGGTGTTAAATCTCTTCCCGTTAACTTTATCTGTTAGTTTGTTTGATCCATTGTGTCAGCTCGCCTCAGTTGGATCCTGGCTCTGTGCCACAAATAGTCAAAATCCCTCCTAACCTCATGTCAGACAGGTTTCCCTTTAGCAGATAAGGAACTTACTCCCAGAGAGGTCACTTGGCTGAGATCACATAAATTATTGGTTCGGGGGAAGGAATGATCCAAGAGCTCTTGACCTGCACTCGGAAGATCCTGGTGTCCAGCTCCAGCACCTTCTGCAGGAACCGGGGAGAGGGCACACCAGGTCGTCCCATGGTTGAGGGTTGCAGTTGAGCAAAGGAGGCCCTCATGTGCATGGCACATGTTCAAAGTTGGCTGGCGATGATAGTGGCTTAAAACATCATGTTCTAGATTAGCTGCTTGGGGTTTTCTACAGCTTGTGCCGCAATCAGAGATGCCGTGGGGATGACATCTTCCTTATCTGTGAAGTGATGTGATGTGGAGTTATTCACCGAGCAATCCCCAGAGACCACAGCCAAGGAACAGATCCAGGAATTCCACGCTCGTCTGCCTGCCCGCCCACCCGCCCGCCAGCCAGATGTGCAGGTTGCAGTGGGTTTCCATGCTCCGCATGTCTCCTCTCTGAGACAAGATCAGACAGCTATTTGAAAGATGAGTCAAAAAAGGAGGGGGAGCCTACCTAATCCCTATGCTGGTAGCATGTCTGATTTGGCAAAGTGGGTGGAAAAAGAAAAAATGGGGAAATTCTTCAGGGAAACTTAATCTGTGGACATTGGAGACCCCAGAAAACATGGCAGGGGAGACAGAAACCACGAATTGGCCCATCCAGGGGCTCCGGGACCCTCATCCCTAGGAAAAGTCAGGAAAGCACAAGTAGCAAGAGTGAGTCCTTAGGAATGACAGTGCCTTTGAGGTAAGGTGACGCCTGTCGTGCTCGAAGGCCAGCCCTCTGAAAAGATCATGGGGTTTCTGGGAACTGTGAGACATATCTCAACAGCTCCAGTGAAGTCTTGGGTGCAATCAAGGATCTGGGCTTTACTGGATGCGGCAGGACATGTAACAAAAGCTCGCTAACCTAGACCCCCAGATTGTGGTCTCTGGGTCTGACCCTGCCTGCCTGGAGGGTTTTTTGAACGTTACACAACCACTTGGACCTCCGTTGGTGACCGTTGGGGGTGGGGGTATTAGAAGGCAGAATAAGGAAAGTGATTAATAATCTCTCCCGTGCCTGCCTAACTGATGTCCTATGAATACAGAGATGATAACATCAGGAAATTCTTCTCAATTACCTCAAGAATGACAGGGAATGAATAGGAAACTTTGTTATTGCTATGATGATGAAATTCAGAAACCTGCCTGTGGGGATATGTTTTCTGAAAGCCTGAAACAATTTTTTCTCAACTAGGTGACAATCTTCACCTTGTCGAAACACTTAACAGAAATCTCCGGGCTCCATCATGGGAAATGAAATCCTTGGAAGAGTAGAAAGGCCCCTAAAACATGCCCTTCTGACCCCAAGCCGGGAGCAGGTTAGTGCGGGAAGATATCTCAAGTATGTTCGGCTGTGAACTGGGTGCAGCTGGCATCCCTAACGGATAAAACTGGTTCCAAGAATGAATCATCCTGATTATACCCTCAGGACATCGTTCATAAATATCATCTGTCCCCAAAGACTTCCAAAACACAGGAGTCATGGCAAAACACACACACACACATATACATGTAAGCAAGGTTTCTAACAATTGGTCCATTGTTCACCGCAGAGAAGCCAGGCACACCCTTTATCTAAGATAAAAAGAAAATGCAAAAAGCAATCAAATGAAATCTACCCTGCCTAACCTGAAAAACGACAGCTGGATGAGAACATTGTCTGCACCCCAATTCCAGCCAGCCACCTTCTGGGAGCATTTCAGTAAGCAAAGAGCCCTGCCCTCAATGAGGAAGTGCACCTGCCACCTGCACCCACGTCCCCCTTTGTGGCTGTCCTCCCAGGCACTGCTACCCGCACTCCAGGAGCCCGACCCCTCGTTAATTAAATTTCTTTCTCCCCTGTAATATGTCCTCAGAGGAAAAAACTGCTCTCTTTTTGTAAGTAGAGAATACATCTTTAGCTATATTAGTTTCAGCATTTCAGGCACTTGGAAGCACCTGGAGAAGGGGTAGGGAGAGGTGAAAGAGGAGGTGAAGGGGATTTGTTTCATATGCTCTTTAACTCAAGAAAGAGTCTCGTTTCAGCACATCAAGAGATTCCCTCTCACCTCTCCCCCTTCATTCCTGTACAGAACAGAAAGTCTGCAAAAGACTAGCCCTGCTCCACAGCCTCTTGGTCACAGTGACATCCTACCCAAAACAGAATTCCTCTAAGAATGAATGTCTCTCTATAGAAAGACGTGGGAGGAGTCCACGACCACATAGTGCAAGGCCAGGTACAGAATACATAACCCCTCTCGCTGAGCCTGCAGGAATTTCTGTGTGCACACCACGGAGAGATGCGCACACAGCCTGTGCCCATAGGCCCTCCCCATCACTCCTCTCTTCACTGCATCTCAGGAGTTAAAAACTGACTGGACCCCTAACCCCTCATGTGAAAACCAAGTATGGCCAGACCCCTACACACACACACACACACACACACACACACACACACACACACACACACACACATCCTGCTAGAGCACCAATCTTAAAAGAGAACCAATGCTCACATGCCAACCTTTTAGAGGGCATTGGACCAACAACTTCCCATTGGACACACATCTTCTCATTTTCCCACCCAGAAGTTGTAACACCGAGTGGAAAGAGTTCCAACTTTGATTCTACACATTCAAAACACTGATGCAAAGAGAGAGGAAGAAGAAAAGGGAGAGGGAGACAAAGAAAGGGAGAGAGACACATGGAAGGAGGGAGATCCTTATAGACCACCAGAGTTGGAAGACACCTCCTTAGAATAAGCCAGGCCAAGCCACTAACTTTTTTAAAATTTCTTTGATGGTTATAGACCTATTCATTTTTTCATTTAATCTGAGTCAATTTGGCAATACACTTTAATAGAAAAGTGGCCATTTAAATTTTCAAAATTATAGCATAAAATTTTTCAAGATAGTCTTTTATTTATAACTAGAGGCCTGGTGCATGAATTCATGAATGGGTGGAGTCTGGCCACCCCATCCGATTGGGGCCAATGGAGCTGGACCAGCTGGGGGTGGGGGAGGCTGAGAGCGATTGGCCAGCCAGCCCCGACCCAATTGGGGTAGGGAGGCCAATTGGGACCCCATGGGTGAACTCCCAGTCGAGGGGACAATTTGCATATTAGTCTTTTATTATATAGGATTACATCCCTTTTTTCATGGTTTGTTCATGCCTTCTGTTCTTTCTTACTTAGCTTTGCCATAGATTTGTTTTTCAAGAGAAAGGAAATATAGTTGATTTTTACATAATGATACTCTATCCTCCCACCTTGCTGGACTAGTTTATTACTTCTGAAAGGTTTTCTGTGGATTCTCTATCCAGGAGTAGGTCATCTCTAGCTATAAATAGAGATTATTTCATTTCTTTCTTTCCAACTTTGTTTTGTTTTGGTTTGGTTCTTTGGTTTTTCTTTACTTTTGTCTTCGTTTGTCTTTTTGCCTATTTCTCCTGGCTAAATCTTCCAGTACAATACTGAATGGAAGCAGTGAGATGGTACATCCTTGTCTTGTTCCTGACTTTAAGGGTAAAGCTCTCAATCTTTCATCACTAAGTTTTCTTAGCTTTGGTTTTCCATTGATGCCCTTTATTACTGGTGTGAATGTAAAATTGTGATGCCCAAACAGTTTGGGCAACTGTTTGAAAGTTTTTCAAAAAGTTAAATATTGGGTTATTATATAGCCCCAGCAATTCCACTCTTAGGCATATACCCAAAATAATTGAAAACGCATGTCTACACAAAAACCTGTACAATAATGTTCATAGAAGCATTATTTCATAAAAGCCAAAATGTGGAAACATCCCATATGTCCACCAACTGGTAAATGGATAAAGAAAATGTGGGCTCTCCATACAATGCATTTTTCAGCCATAGGAAGGATTGAAATACAAATATATGCCACAACATGATGAATCTTGAAAATATGCATAATGAAATAAGGCAAGCACAAAAGGCCACATATTATTATATGAAATGTCCAAAATTGGCAGTCCATAGAAATAGATATTATACTAGTGTCGGCAAGGGAATGAGGAAAGAGAATACAGAGTAACTGGTGATGGATGTGAAGTTTCCTTCTAGAATGATGAAATGTTCTGAACTTAGCAGTGAAGGTTGCCGAGTTGTAAATATACTAAAAACCACTGGATTATTCACTTTAAAGGGGTAAATTTTATGGTACATGAAGTATATCTCAATCTCTCCATTTAAACAAATTTTCTTCTAAGCACTTTGGCTGCATCATATAAATTTTGATGATGTGTTTTTGTTTTCATTCAGTTAAAAATATTTTCTATTTCCCTTGTGATTTCTCGTTTGACCCATGGGTTATTTACACATGTGTTGTTTAATTTCCAAATATTTGGAGGTTACTCATATTTATTTCTGTTATTTGCTAATCTAATGCCACTGTGTTCAGAGAAATACTTTGAATTATTTAAATGCTTTTAAATTTATCAACACTTTGCTTTACAACCCAGCATGCAGTCTTCCCTGGAGAATGTTCCATGTATGCTTGAAAAGAATGGGCATTCTGCTGATGTTGAGTGGTACATTTTATAGAGATCAGTTAGGTCATGTTGATTGGTAGTGTTATTCAAGCCTTCTTAGATCCTTGCCAATTTTCTGTCTAGTTATCTATCAATGACCTCCAACTATTTTTGTTAAATTACCTATACAATTCTGTCATTTTTCTTCATATATTTGAGACTCTGTTTTTAGGAGTGCATAAACTTATAACTTTTATCTTTTATATCTTCCTGGTAAATTGGCCTAGTTATCATAATAAAATATCTCTCTGTGTCTCTAATAACATTTTTGTCTTAAAATCTACTTTGTCTGACATTAATGTAGCTCTCTTATGATTACTGTTTCTATATTATATCTTATTTCATCCTTTTATAGTCAACCTATTTGTGTCTTTGAATCTAAAGTGCATCTCTTGTGGATAGCACATAGTTAAGTTTTGTTTTTTAATGCAGTCCAACAATCTGTGCCTTTTGACTATAGTGTTTAATCCATTTATCTTTAATGCAATTACTGATATACTTGGGATTATGTCTGCCATATTATTTTGTTTTCTGTAAGTGTTCTGCTCTTTTTAACTTGCCTGCTTCTTCTTTACCACCTTCTATGTCAAATAGATATTTTCTAGTGTGTTCTTTTAATGTCTTTGTTCGATTTTTAAAATAATTTTTAGTGGTTACTCTAGGGATTATAGTTTATATCTAAATTTGTCAAAATCCTCTTTGAATTAATAGTAACTTAATTTCAGTGCAGTATTGAAAGTTTACTCCAATATAGCTCGATAACATCTCCCTCCTTTTTGCTATTCTTTATATATATATATATATATATATATATATATATATATATATATATATATATATATATAATAGACCCCAAAATACAGTTTTGTAAATGTTCTTTTATGCAATTATGATATGAGTAGAAAAGAGGAAAATATATAATACTAGAGGCCCAGGGCACAAATTCGTGCACCTTGAAAGGAACTATGACCGCGAGGCTGCTTTTGACACAGGGGCAGGTCTCAGCCCATCCTCTTTGCCTCCACCTGGCCCCTCCCACTGTGGCTCCCAGTACTCTGTCTGCTGGCAGGCTAGCTCCCGCAACTGCCCACGTGCTGATGGCACTGGCCCTGCTTGCACCCGCTGACAGCACGGGGCCATTGGGGCCACCACCATCAGCAGGTGTGAGCAGTGGCTGCTACCCCAATTGTCCCTCAGGAGCAGGGGGAGTTGGAAAAGCCCTCAGGAGTGATCAGGGCCAGTAGCCACCGCTCATACCCACTGATAGTGCCAAGCAATGGGGACCGGCACCAGCAGCAGTGGGAGTGGGGCTGGTACTGGCTGCAGGTGTGAGCACCAGGCAGGACCATGGCACAAAGAAGTGAAGAATTTCCAGTAACCACCAGAGGCTCACCCTGATGACAGCGACCAGCAATCTGATTGGTCTGGCATCCCTGCTCACCTGTTCCACCATCCTGCCATGGCTGATGCCTGCCAAGTTCCATGCACACCCCCTGGTGGTCAGCACACATGATAGCAACTGGTTGTTCAGCTGTTTGGTAAATTTGCCTATTAGGGTTTTATATACATAGATGGTCTTTTATAATTACCTGCACAATTACCTTTTCCAACATTCTTTATATATTCATGTGGATGCTAGTGTCATTTCCTTTCAGCCCAAAGGATTTCTTTTAATATTTCTTGTAAGCAATGAATTCTCTCAGCATTTGTTTACCTGGGTAGATATTGAATTCACCTTCACTTTGGAAGGACAGTTTTGTTGAATCTAGTATTCTTGGCTGACTCTTTTCCTTTCAGTGTTTTGAATATGCTATCCATTGCCTTCTGATTTTCAGCATTTCTGATGAAAATTCAACTTTAATTACTTATTGTTCCTGTGTTCATGATGTATTGTTTTCTCTTATTGCTTTCAAGTTTTTCTCTTTGTCTTTATCTTTCAATAGTTACACTATGATGTGTCTAGGTAAAACTATTTTTTTCTAATCAGATTGAGTTTGTTGAGCTTCCTAGATTTTTAAATTAAGATTTTAAATCAAATTTTTGGACTTTAAAGTATTATTTCTTTAAGTGCTTTGTCAGCATTTTATCTCTTGCTTCTTCTAGTACTGGCATTATACCTATGTTGGTATACTGAATGATTTCCCATAGATCTCTGAGGCTCTTCATGCTCTTTGCTTTCCATTCTACAGATTAGATTATTTCTGCCAATCTAGCTTTAAGTTTGCTGATTCTTTCTACTGCTATCTCTAGTCTGCTTCTGAGGGGTTCTAAGGGGCTTTGATTTTTTGTACTTCTCACCTCCAGAATTTCAATTTGGTTCTTTTATAAAATATAGGTTTTCATTAAAATGTTCAATTTGATGTGTCATCATCATACTTTTAATTATTTAAACATGGTTTCTTTTAATTCTTTGAACATATTTACAATATCTGCTTTGAAGTCTTTGTTGGCTAAATCAAAAACCTGTGTTTCCTCAAAGACAGCTTGTTTTGGCTGCTTTAATTTTTTTCTGTGTAGGAGTCATGTTTTCCTGTTTCTTTGCATGTCTTGTAATTTTGTTATTGAAAACTGAAGATTTCAATTCCTATATTATGACAACTCTGAATTTTAATTTTCTCTCCCCAAGGGTGGTAGCTGCTGCTTGCTTGCTTGCTTGCTTGCTTTCTGCTTTCTTTTTCTCTTCTTTCTTTCTTTCTTTCTTTCTTTCTTTCTTTCTTTCTTTCTTTCTTTCTTTCAAGTATAAAGAAAATTTTAACTTTCCAAAGAACTTTTCTTTAGTCCTTAAGGACTTAGTTCCTTCCATGGGTTTTGATGGTGGTTGTGGAGCAGCACCTGCAGGTCTAGCTCATTGTGGGGGCATTCAGTCCTTCCAGGCTTCATGAGAATGATTCCTGACTACCTTGCTGTGAATGGCACAATTCACACAGTAGTGTAGTTTCACATATAGCTTGGGAAGAACATAGGCATCAAAGATATTTGCTAATGGCTAGGTCTCTACTATGTTTTGAATGGCAAACTTCTTTTATATTTTTTACTAGGGGCCTGGTGCACAAAATTTGTGCACTGGAGGTGGGTGATCCCTCAGTCCAACCTGCCCCCTCTCATATACTGGGAGCCCTCAGGGAATGTCCTACTGACGGCTCACCCCTGGCCTGCCCAAGGACAAAAAGCTCTGTCTGAGACTTTCATCCTTGGCAGGAGACCTCAGCCAGGGGGCCCCAGCCAGTGATGGTCCTGCAATCCAGCAGATCGCTGAGACCTCAGTCAGTGGTCACCCTGCGATCCACCTATCAATGGCTGGCCCTGCCCCAACCCCAGCCCAAGCCCGCCTCAAGGCCTTGGGAGCCCAGTGGATCACCCTACCATGGGCAGCAGCCATCTTGCTTAGATGTTAATTTGCATGCCGCTCCTGATTGGCTTGTGGGCATGGCTTGTGGGCATTGTTTATTTGGTGTAGTGAATGTATGGTCAATTTGCATATTAATCTTTTATTAGATAGGATTCTCACTCAAGGATATTTTCCCCATTGATTTTTAGAGAGAGTGGAAGGGAGAGGGAGATACTGGGAGTCACATCAATTGATTGCCTTCCACATATCCCAGACCAGGGCCAGGAACCTGAAACCAATGTATGTGCCTTGGCTGGAATGGAACTGGGATCCTACAGTCTACAGACTGATGCTCTATCCATTGATCAAAACTGTCTAGAATTTGAATGACAAACTTCTTAATGGTCTTGTCCTTGGGCACGCCTTAGGTGCTTTGGTGCATTAAATAGGCTGCATGTGGCTGCAACTCACTTTGATGTGACCATTGTTCCTTCTTTTCTTGATCAGCTTAAGAAAGAGAACCCAAAAGAGAGCTGCTTTGCTTGTTTGTTTGCTCACTTGATTAGTGACTTCCTTGTACTAATTATAAAGTATATCTTTCTGAAGTGTATAGCCTCTAATGTATCTGCTCAGGTGTTCGCATACTCCTCTCTCTCTCTCTCTCTCTCTCTCTCTCTCTCTCTCTCTCTCTCTCTCTCAAAGTCTGGCTTCCTACACTTCATGTTCAGCCAGAGATGTATGAATGGACACTCCTGGGGATATACACAGCCTTGAATTTGTGTGCAGGCTTCCAGACCTCCAAAGATGTTATCAATGTCCACCATGATTCTCTCACTCCTTGAATCTCCCTGTGCGTTCTTGGTAAGTCTGCCTGTCTGTTGCTTGCCCCTACTAGGATTGCAGCCTCAGGATAACTACGATGTTGGCCTTTCTTATTAATTTACCACCAAGATGATTATTTTTATACTAGAGCCCTAGTGCACAAAATTTGTGCATGGGGGGCAGGGCAGGGGATGTCCCTTAGCCCAGCCTGCACCTTCTCCAATCTGGGACCCCTCGAGGGATGTCCAACTGCCTGTCCTAGGATTGGGCCTAAACGAGCAATCATACATCCTTCTTATAATCCGGGACCGCGGGCTCCAAACTGCTCACCTGCCTGCCTCCCTGATTGCCCCTAACCACTTCTGCCTGCCAGCCTGATCACCTGCTAACCAGTACCCTGCCAACCTAATTGATGTTTAACGGCTTCCTGCCAGCCTATTTGCCCCCAACTTCCCTCCTCTGCTGGCCTGGTCACCCCTAACTGCCCTCCCCTGCAGGCTTGATCGCCCACAACTGTCCTCCCTTGCAGGGCCTGGAACTTCCAACGGCCCTCCCCTGCTGGTCATCTTGTGGTGCCCATCTTGTGTCCACATGGGGGCAGGATCTTTGACCACATGGAGGCAGCCCTCTTGTGTGTTGGAGTGATGGTCAATCTGCAAATTACTCTTTTATTAGATAGGATAGAGGCCTGGTGCATGGGTGGGGGCCAGCTGGTTTGCCCTGAAGAGTGTCCCAGATCAGGGTCAGGGTTCCATTGGGGTGAGGGGCAGCCTGGGTGAGGGGCCTGTGGAGGTTTGCAGACCAGCCACGGCCCCCAGCGACCCAAGTAGAGACTCTGATATCTGGGATTAATCTATGTCTACAATTGAAACTTTGTAGCCTGGAACAGAGCCAAGCCTTCTGCTCGCTCCGTGGCGGCAGCCATTTCTGTTTGAAATATTGTAGCCTAGAGTGGAGGCCTAGGCCAGCAAGGACAGACTGAAAGCTTGGTTTCCTCATTGCCAGGGAAACTCAAACCTCTGTTCTCTCCAGCTCAGTGGATGCCGCCATTTCTGTATCTTTTATAATTAAAACTTTGTAACATTGAGTGGAGGCCTAGGCAGGCGGAAAGCTTGGCTTCCGGGGAGAAACAAACCTTTCTCCTGCTCTCAGTGGTGGCAGCCATCTTGGTTGGGGTTTATTTGCATAATTTGCTCCTGATTGGCTGGTGGGCATGGCTGGTTAGCGTGGTTTGTGGGTGTGGCGAAGGTACGGTCAAATTTGCAAATTACTCTTTTATTAGATAGGACGGTTTTTCTGCACTCCACTCCAAATTAATTTGGTCTCCTCCAAAAGCAAACCTGCTGGTTTTTGTGGCTTGCCTTCCTGGTGGAACTACTGTGCTGATAGAACTAAGAGTGGAGGATGGGAGCAGCCCCCATCCAAAATGCTGAAGAGTCTCTTTATTCTTAATCAGGCTCAGTACTTTGTATTGAATAAAGACTTCTCAATTTGTTGTATGTCTTTAATTTTTCAGAGTCCTAAAATGGTTGTCTTTTCTTTTCTTTTTTTCCAATTTTATCATTGCATTTGGGGAAAGTGTTTGACAAGCTTCCTCATTCCACCTTTCAAATTCCAAATGTTCTATAACTCTTCATACTATATCTCATTTAATCTTCATAATACAATGAAGTCATGTTATTATTTATTATTACTTCTAGTTTCTTGATGATGGAATTGGGTTTCAGAGAGGCGAAATAACTCACTGAAAATCATGGCTCATAGTTCTCAAGGGTGGTGCCATGTTTGGAGGACTTTACAGCTGAATCTTTTCTAACTCTTTAAAGACACTCTTTAAAGAGATGTTATCTTGAAAAACCCTATATATCCTGACAAAAAAAAGACTAGGAATCAACACTATTGTCTTGGTAGTTCAAGTAACGCTGTCTATTTTGGTCATGCTACAAGTACAAATTGTTTTCATTATGCATTACCCATATTCCAGGCACTAAACAATGTGCTACCATCATTCAGATTTAATTCCCATAGAGTGTAAGGAGGGAGAGGCCCAGCCATGTCCATTCTGAGGTTATGAAAGCTGCAACTCAGAAACTTCTCCTTTGTAAGTAGTGGGGGTAGGATTCGAACCCAAACTTCAGACTTTAAGGCCTACTGTCACACATAATTCAATGTTCTCCCTCAGTTGAGATATCATATAGCAAAAATAAAGTGGGGAACGTAGAAAGAACTCCAAGAAAATAGATAAGAATAATGAAAGATTTAGAGATCTAAATCGAGACAGAAAATGTTAATGCTTGTTAGTACTTCATCTAGAAAGGAGTTAAAATAACAATACTTAGTATACAAAGTGATATCAATGATTTCTCATAAGCACTAGGTTATTATTTTTGCTGGAGGAAAAAAGCAAAAACAAAACAATAGGAAGTACATTTCTATTCCATCCGGAAAATCTTTCTTCTTTCAAGGATTCATGAGATGTTAAAGTTTGTTGCCCCAAAGGTTATGTGATCTCAGTCTGAAAAAAGTAATTGTTTTTCAACTTACATATATATATTTACTAGAGGCCAGATACATTAAATTCGTGCCCTGGAGGTGAGGGGCGGGGTGTCCCTTAGCCCAGCCTTCTCCCTCTCCAATCTGGGATAACTCTCGCAATCTGGGACTGCTGGCTTCCAACCACTCACCTGTCTGCCTGCCTGATTGCCCCAACCACTCCCCTGCCAGCCTGATAGATGCCTAACTGCTCCCATGCCAGTCCAATTGCCCCCAACTGGTCTCTCCTGACAGCCCAGTAACCTCCAACTGCCCTCCCCTGCCAGCCTAGTTGCCTCCAACTGCCCTCTCCTGCTGGCCCAGTTGACCCTAACTGTCTTCACCTGCAAGCCTGGTTGCCCCCAACTGCCCTTCCCTGCTGGTCTGATTGCCCACAACTACCCTCCCCTTGCTGGCCATCTTGTGGTGGCCATCTTTGACCACTTGGGGGCAGCCATCTTGTGTGAGGGCATGAGGGTCAATTTTCATATCACCTCCTTATTATAGAGTATATCTTAAGTGAAGGCAAATGGTGACGTCACAAGACTCTTTCAGCCTTGCCTGCACTTCCCAAATTAGAATGACAGGCTCCCGATTGATCCCACCAGTGCCTAAACTCTATATACTGCTCCTCTCTGCTGTTTCCAAATCTCTCTCTGGTTCACATGACTAATTAAAGCAAGACTCTTGCATGGCACACCTTTCTAGGCAGGGCCAAATCCCTAGTTAAAAGAACCAGGCCACTACACTGTGAGTTCTTACACAGAGGTATGTACTAGTAAAAGCCCCACTTCCACCAGTACATCTCCCTGGCCAACTGCCATTAAATCCCCCACTTGATGTAATTCTGTGAGGTAGGCAGAGTCTCTGGAACCTTACTGATAGAGCATATGCATCAGCTTGGCCACATCTCTTTAAAAATATGTGCATATTAGGTTGGCATTCTGAGGTTGGAAGAAGGAATGGTTCTGAAAGATTACCAGCTGAGATCGGGGGCATTGGATTTGTGGACAAAAAGGCAGAGAGGTTGAGACTTTTGCATTCGTGGAGAAGTGTGTCAAAGGGTATTGAGAGAGGAAAAGCCTCTGAGAAAGGAGGGCTAGTTCACATTCAGAGAACACTGGTGTAGGCCAAGCATCACACTTTTGTCCTTCACAATTGTCCTTCTGCCCAGCATTGACCTGGATCATCCAAAATGTATTCCATGGGGCCAACTGAGAGCAACTTTGATTGCACCTCCATCAACCAGCTGGAAGCAGAAGCATATGTTTTTGCATTCACTTTTATATTAACTTCATTTTGCTCGAGATTTCATTAAAACCCACTTCCAGTGTTTATATGTGCAACATGAAATCCTCCAGATGAACTGGGTCTGTAGATGGTGACAACACTCTCGCCACACTCCATGGATCAAGTTGCTCTTTATCCACTTGACTTGGCCGGAATGTAAAGGCGAACTCGAAGCAAATGCTATGAAATCAATCGCTGCAGAGTGTTGGTTTTTTGTTTCTTTTTTCCTATGTAGACCCCAAAGGAGACTGACATGCAGATTAGACAAATCACTTTTCATAATCCTAAGGACTGCTGCATGATGTATCCAGAATATTAATCAAAGACTGAGACCGAGTAAAATGTGAATTAAATTTCTTAATGGAGAGAGACATGAACTTTCTATCCTTAGATCTTGGGCTGTGGACATCTCAAAGGCAATGAAAAATTCAGCTACCCAGTTTATAATATTCTGAGAGATATATCACCAAAGTGACATAACTTAGTGTGGTTATATTTTCTGTTTAGAGAACTGGGTTTCCGATGTGGTCAAAAGGAGCTCAAGGGCTACTGACAAAGAATTTGAGGGTAGCCCATGAAACCCAACGTCCTGTATGTTTGGGGTCACTTAAAAATTCCTTTCCATCAGTGGTTGGGGGCCTGTCCTGGATCTGAACCAGACTCTGGGGTCTTAATTTTTTTAAATTTAGTCCACGGAATTGCAATGAAGTAATTCATTTTTGCTTCTCTTTTGCTTTCTGTGCCAGTGAAGTCAAGATGAGCCTAAAAGATATTGGACTGAAAGCAAATGAGACTTAATATGGAAATTGAAAACAAGCCTGCACATGGCCTTTTCTGAAAGTCAGACTCACAACATCTAAAGTCCCTGCCATGACACTGGTTAAAATAGAGATCAACAGCAAGAAATAAATATGAAAATGGGGTCAAAGTGTTTGGGAAAATGATTTTTTTCTTGCTCTCCACCAAGGCATTTGGGGTGATGTGGCTGTGCAAAGTCAATCCGCCATGACCTGAGCAGGATTGGACACAACAGCAGGCCAGACGTTTTTCTGCATCTGGGACTGTCTCTAGCTCCTTGAGGATGGATGCGGCTAGGAACACAGAGGGAGTTTTTCTACTACCCAGTGTTTGCTTGTGGACAACTTTCTCCCAAGGGTTTAAAGCCTTTGATGAGTAAAATCTGACTTATCCCCACAACCTTCTGGTAGATTGGAGAGAGAGGAGAGGAGGGGAGGGGAAGGGAGGGGAGGAGAGGAGAGGAGAGGAGAGGAGAGGAGAGGAGAGGAGAGGAGAGGAGAGGAGAGGAGAGGAGAGGAGAGGAGAGGAAGCCAGCAGATTGGAACACCAATCGGAAATCCACAAAGCCCATTTTAGGAAGAGCAAGTGTAAGTGACTTGCTCAAGCAAAGCAAGCTGGTGGGAAAAGGAATCAGAGGCGCTTAGCTTTGCCAAGGAGTTGCCTCCTCTACACACACACACACACACACACACACACAGTCCAAGCCTCCCTGGGACTCTTTTCTCCACTTCTAAAATAGGGATTATGGTGTCTACCTCAAAGGATTTTGATGAGGACTCAGGGACTTGATCTAGGTAATAAAAACTGATCCAGGCCTGGCTGGTGTTGCTCAGTGGTTGAGCATCAGCCCATGAACCACCGGGAAGTCATGCTTCAATTCCTGATCAGCGCACATGCCCAGGTTTCGGGGTTGATCCCCAGTATGGGGTGTGCAGGAGACAGCTGATTGAGGTTTCCCTCTCATCCATGTTTCTATCTCTCTATCCTTCTCCCTTTCTCTCTCTAAAAAAAAAACAAACTATTATTTAAAAAATAAACCCATAATAAAAGGCAATCCCTCTTAAACCCTTCCTTTTCTCCTCTGCATTGCCATATCCATCTGGAAAATGGGCAGCCATAGAAGGAGGCAGCCAGACTGGCAGTGGAAGGAGTGAGCTTCTGACCACAACCCCTCAAACAAACTGGTTGCATAGACTATACATTTTGCTAAGCGTTGCCCATAGGCATTGAAGCACCGCGCTAAAATGTGTTCTGCGTTTTGTCAGGCAGAGAGTACATCACTCTCAGTGAAATGTCAGCTTCTTCTTCCCTGCTTTCTGCTTCTCTTTGCCCCTCATGGTGTCCTTGGTAATTGGGAGAGGCCAGGCCTCCCCACCACCCCCAAGCTTGGAGATCATCAGCATGCGTGCAGTAAATCTTGAAGATCTATCCCCACTCGAACAGAATGTGCCACAGCACACCAGCTTACAAGAGGCATAATTAGAGCTCATTCGGCTGACAGATTAATGGGGGGGTTGCAGAGGCCGACAGCAGTAAATTAGGCAGCTAAACACAGCTATCTCTGGCGTCGCATCAGCACTAAATTGCACATTGCAGAGTGTTGGCTACTTCTCACAGTTTCTTAAAGGTGTATCTGTTTCACGAGCTGTTTTCTCTTTAAAGTAACTCAGGAATAATACCTTTGTGGAGAGTTTGGCCTACCGGTATTCATCACTCCATTGCCCCAACTACTTCAGAACCCCCTACTTAATATGTGAGATATATATATATATATTCATGGCTTATTATTGGATGAACAGCCAAATCTATATGTAAAACAATGACTTCTTAGTAGGACTTAGAAATACTCTCACTAACTAGCCTGGGGTACTGTGAGGGGGGGTCACCCTAATAAGCTCATGATTTTTGTGCCTATGTTCTGATTACGTGATTTTCTTAAAGTAAAATGTGGTATGAAGGAAACTACATTCCAGATTATTCTGATAGATAAAACAAATAAACCTGAATGGTACAGGTGTTCTCACTCTAGATAAGACAGCTTGCCAAAAGCACACAAGGTCAAATTCATTCCCAAGTGCAGGCAGTGGTATCTTCTCTCCCAGGGTCCTGAATTCTTTACACCCTTTTCCACCTCTTTTCAATTTCTGCAATTTGGAGAGCATTTTTTCTAATCCCAGGGCTCCTTCCTGCCTATTCATAAGTTTTCTCCTTTCCTATGTGCCCAAACTTTTTCTAAACAAGGGATCTTCAAGTGACATTTTTTTTTGTACCGGCCAAAAAATTTTTTAAACTACATTTTTAAGATGAATTCTAAAGTTCATCATCACACATTTAGATAGTTATAAAGAATGTACCACCTGGCAATCTATGTACTCTACTTGTGCTTTAACTTTATTTCATCAAAACCTTGTTGCAATAGATTCTGGCTTATCCAATTATGGGAAAAGTCTTCCATATATGACCTAAAAGACAAAGCAGTTCTCACTGCTGTTCCAGTTAACCAAATCAGACTCACTATCTCACAGAGAAATTCTAACTTCATTTTTCAATTCAAATGAGTGTGTTAATATGTGTTCCCATGACAATTAAGTTATTCTAATTGATAAATAGATGAGTGGGGTAGATAGACAGCTATGGCAGATACATACATACATCCATGGAGACTTGCTCATTCCCCTTTCAATATTTCTCTCCCAAGCTCTTTGTTTTGTTCTCCTGGGATTCTCCCTTGGGAGAAATGCCTCTTCAAATGGTCTCATTATTTAGAGACCCAGAGGATATTTAGATCCTGGGGCGATGATCTATCGTGAGATGGATGAGAAGATGCCTTTATTTTAAAAGTGTGACAAGGGCAATTGGAAAGGGATGAAAGGAAAACCAGAGGTGTATTCTCAGCCCTGTGAGTTTTAGAAAAGAGTACAGTGGGTGTTAATCCAAAAATCAATGTCGTTAAAGCCATCCGCCCCAGCAGAACCCCTAGGAAATCATCAGGTGCCCCCAGAAGGATGCATGCCACAGTGTGAGGATGGCTGTTGTTGATCAAGCACACAGGATGGGGTCATCCTGAAGCAAGCAGCATCTGCTGCAGCACCGTCTTCCTCTGTTCCTCCAGCAGCCACAGCACAAGGCGTCACCCCTTCACTCACTCATCTATTTATTCAACAAATATTTTTGTGTGAGCCCTGGTGCTCTGGATGCTCCTTTGGCATTGCGTCCCAGGAATCACCTTGGATGATCATTATCAACAAAATACGGAGATTCCTATCAGCCCTCAGTTGTGGCAACTTCGAATCCTAACAGTCAGGGCGTGTGGAGAGAGCAACTGGTTACTTGGTTAAAAAAAAAAAATCTGCCTACAGAATTTTCAGACACTTGAGCCAACCAGATTCCAGATCCCAAATAAAATGAAAGAGGTGGGAGGGGTGCTGAGGGAAGAGGTCATATCCTAAACTCATTGTTAAATTGCTGGGAAGTGTGAGTGATGAAAATGGCCAGAAAATATGATCCTTCAGTGAATTGGGAATCTCACTAATGTTTAATTGGGTCTCCTGTGAGACATTTAAATCTATGGGCAGCTATCAAGGGTGAGAATTCTACTCTAGTGGCCCCCAAATGATTTCACCTTCACTTTCATTTTAGTGGTGGAGAAAAGCCAGGGCATTCGCTGAAGTATGTGAGCTATGGGCTTGTGCTTTAAGACCTGCATGTGTGTGGTAGCAACCACGGAGCAAAGTCAGCATTCTGTGATCTCTTCCAGCATCACTACCAGCACCAGAGCAGCCACCCCGGAGGTCTGGTCACCCCGCACATGCCCTGGACTTCTCAGTTTCCCAAAAGAGAGTGTTTTCAAAAAAATACTAATAATAAAGTGTGGCAATGGCCGTATTCAAAATTTCCTAAGTATTTACAGACCTCTGTTGGCTGAAATCTAGGTGTTTCCAAATAAACAATAATAGTTTACAAAGCACTCCACAAACTCTTTATCCATAGCCCCTTACCAATAATCAAAAGGGTAAAATGCTGTATGACATTCTTTGAAATTCCACCTCATCATCACAGGTTTGGGGGCTTGAGACCAGTAGGAAGAGCAGTGGACTAGGAAGCAAGGGACCAAAGTTTTCACTTCAGCTCTGCAAGGGGACTATGGGGGCATTGGGAAAGCTGTGACTTCTGCCCCATCGTCTGCCTCTGTTCCTCCAGCTGCCTTTGATCTTGGATAAGTTACTTAACCACTCTTTTTCTCAATTTCCTCATCTGTTGAAGGAGGAAGCTGTCTGCAGGTTGGCAAAGATTCAAGGAGCTAAAGTATGGGGAGTGCTATGCTGATGCCCATGGACCTCAGGCTCATTCATTTGTGCCATCACTGCTGGTGGCACTGGGTGGGCAGGCCACTCATTTTCTCTAAGTCTCCACTTTCTTCTCTTCTGCCCATGTGAGGGGCAAGGGGACACAGTTTTTTAAGTTCAATTTTGACAAAAGGCAACTAGATCAAAGACCAGTTTCTCCCTCCATCAGCCTGCAAATGTCTTGAGGTCTAAGACCAGAATCTTGTTTTTTCTTCCAGGCCAGGCTCCCCTGCCCCCCACTGTTGCCCAACAGCACCATATTCATGGTAGACATCAATAGATGTTTATTGAGTTGAATTATCTCTATGTTTAGCTTTATGATAAGGGAGTAAATGAGCGAGGCCGTTTTTGTGGGGGTGTTAACGTGAGCCTGGGAGAGTCTGTTTCAGTGAGAGTAGGTGTGTTTATTAGTGATTTAGAGAGGTACGTGGGGAAGGGCGCAAACATTTCTGTAATGACTGAGCTGCTTTAACTGACCCGGAGACATCACAGTTGACATAAATCTCCTTCTGGCAGGCAGAGATGCTGCTATTAAATTTATTAATAATAATGAAAAGGCACATGTTAATTTTCAAGGGAATCGGATTTTGACATTTGATCATTTCTCCCCTTGCAAAGATCAGTTTGCATGGGGAGAAAATGAGGGGCATGTTTCCTCTCTTGGCCTTTGTTCATTGAAAATGTCACCTGGACCTCAGAGAAGGCTCTCTCAGTTCAGAAACAAGGTGATAATTAACGCTTGCTTCCCGGAGGGGGCGGGGAGGGGCTCCACCCCTCTCCTGCTAGTAATGCCAAGCACTGGGGAAGACTTCTGAGTGTCCAACATGCCACTTCAGAAACCTAACACTGAAAGCAAATCTAAACAGTGGCTGTTAATTGAATTTTACTTTTCAATAAAGGAGAGGGAGGGGGAAACCTGTAAGTGTTTCACCTGGTGTGTGTTTGTGATGACTCACCTTGAGAAAATTCTGGGGGGGGAAAACCCACCCCACTGCTATCTCTAGGAAATTCCCTTGTCATGGGAGCGAAGCTCCGGCTCCCACGCTCTCAGACGGAGACGGAGACGGTGGTGGTGGTGGTGGTGGTGGTGGTGGTGGTGGTTCGGGGAGTGGGTCTGCCTTCTGCCTGGGAACGGCAGCCCTGGGGCAGGCCAGGGCTCCTCTCTAACCAGATCCTATTTTTCGATCTTGAATGATTTTATGGTGGGAGCTTAAGCAACTTCCTACATTCCCATGGCTGCTCTTAATTTCTTCTGCTTGGACTGAAACCCCGACAGGGAAGCAGCAAAGAAAAGAAGGAAAGAAGGAAGACAACGTTTCTCTTCTCTTTCCTCCCTAAACCCCCCTCGTGAACATCCACCCCGTGTCACAAAATGTATGGCGAGCGCTAAGCCTTGGCAGTATTTTGACACGGTGCACAGTCCCTTTCTCCTCTCCGAGTCCTTTGAGGTTCATCTTGCAGCCCGGGGCTCTGTTCCCCTGCCAACTTGGTGGGAGTGTTTAGTGACTGGAAGGCTGTGGCCTGCTCTCCCCAGAACTTCACACTTCATTTTTCCATATCCCTGGGAGCAGCAGCAAATATTTCACCAGCCTGGTTTGCCGGCTACTGCCATAAATCAGACTTAGGTCTCAAAAAAATAGCCAGGCCTGTCAAGGCATTAAGCTTTTATTTTCTGACTCCATCCAGTGGTAAATGAGAGCTTGTATTTTCCTTTAAAACTGTAAAGGGATTTTTAAGGATTGTCGCTGGATGGCGGCCAGCTCCGAAAGATACAATACAGAGTGTAACTGGTTAGGAGAGATTTGAAAAAGTCCTAAGTATGAAAAATGGCTTTTCTTAAAGGTTTTTCAATGAAATGAGAAACGGGGCTTAAATTACATAAAGATTTTTTGGGTGTGTGTGTGTGTGTGTGTGTGTGTGTGTGTGTATGTTTTAAGACCTCAACTATTCATGAGAAAGGCATTAGGAAATGGAAGAGTCGCGCTCTTAGAGAAATATGAGTTATATTTGCGAAGCGTGCTCGCTCCCGCCTGCCCCCCTTCCTTCCTCTCTCGTTCTCTGTGTACACAGATACTTGGGCCGGTTCATTAGTCAGTTCCTGCCATCATTACCAACGATATGACAGCAAGAACAAACAGACCGGACAGTTTTATGTGCTGTATATTAATTGCTTCATAATTTAGGCCTGCAAACCAGGACAGTGAGGCAAGTCCACTTGGAAAACCCCCTGCTTAAAACTCTAAGCGAGTCTGCAAGGTGCAAATCATGCGTCTGAGATCACTTCAGCACGTCTCCCCCACTGAGTAACCAAAGCTCAGACTCCAAGTGCTGCTAGCCTCTTGCCCTCAGAAAGGTGATCGCTGATCAAGCCAAGACCCCACGCCCAGGAAGCCTGGGAAAAGGTGTGAGGAACCGAGATCAGGCCCTCGGTGTAGAAAAACAACCTGCTTAGATTTTGTGATGTGTCATGTTTCATTGAGGCCCGCAGTTAATTTCAGTAAAATGTAATGAAATGGAAATAAACATAAGCTTTCCTCCGCCTGCTCTGGGTCACTGTGTTTGCAGCCTGGGGTGGTCTGAAGGTGTGGGAAGGCAGGGAAGAAATGATCTGTGTTTATGATGGCTTCCCAACAGCACTGGTATCAGGATGAGACAGATAGAGAAGGTAACAGGCCATGAGACAATGTGACCTGATTTTACAATCAGGAGAGCTAGGCAGAAGGTGGGTGGCGCTGATGGGGAAACAGCAGCAAAAGACCCGGGAAGTGGAAATGACAGGCGTGTACCAAGGAATGTCATAACAAGAGTGAGGCAAGACATACCCCGGGCTGACTTCGCAAGGATCCCACAGACTGTCCGTGCCGCTTGCGTGGCGATTTCTGTACACCATTCCCACGTTGATTAGTTGCATGAAATGTTGGGCGTTCCCATGGTGGGGCATTGTTTTCCTGGGTGTTGCTTTTTCTGCTCGAAGGAGTGCAGAAGAATCTGAAATCCGGCTTTCTGGCCTGAAGCACTCTGAGCAATGGTTCTAATCTCCACTCAATTGGGGAATACGTGGACTTCTAACCCTCCTTCCAACTAACCTGGTTCCCGGATGTTAAACCCTCCCCGGGCACACATAGCCAAATGTCAGGGTCTGAAGCCTCTGCAGCCACATCCCCTCCTGGCCGCTTGGTGATTGATCACAACCTCCCGTTAGTTCTTTGGGTTGGCTCGGTTTTCTCTTGCCTCTGGTCTTCTCCCTCTGAAAACTGTGAAAATTACATGAAATTCAGACTTGAATGTCTGTGAGTGAAGTTTTATCGGGACATGGCCATACTTACTAGCTCACATAGTGTCTGTGCTGCCTTCACCGTGTAGCAGCACAGCCGAGCAGTTGTGACAGAGATGGTGTGACCCGAGGGGATGTGCCAGCTGGCTCTGTATGGAAGTCTGCTGACCTCTGCACGAGTTCCCTTCATCAGCCTCAGACACCCACACTCGTCCTCCACATCGTCCTGCAGCCTCACCCTCCAGCCAGTAGTCTTAGACACCCTGGACGTGGTTGCATAGCGAATATTTTGTATATTGAATTCATTGCTAAATGCTTTTCATTCAAACTACAAAATGGCAAAAGTAGTCAATGAAAAAATCGGAAAGCCATCAAACAATAAAAATATATATATATTGCAATGGAAAATCCGAAATGTCCATATTGGTCATCCAGTAAGTACTGATATTATGGATGAGTTCAATGTATTTTGATTACCCACACTCTCTACGTTTTCAAGATATACAGTTTCTACATTTTCTCTGGAATGTACCTAGTCCAGATTTTTTCTACTGAGCATTCGATAATATATAAGTGTTATTTTTAATGGGACTTGTACAAAAGTATGTATTGAGTGCCTTTCATAGGCAAGACACTGAGTTAAGCACCATGGAGAATATAAAGATGTATCAAAAATAATCCTTGACCTCAAGGAAATCTAAAATCTGGTAGTTTGTGGGGTTGTTTTTTTTTTTAAAGACACATGTATTGATGGTAAGTATAGGCAGGTTTGGCCTGTTTGGGCTGAGTGTTTCAGACAGCAGCTACTCATTGCTGAGTGTCATTGATGGTGTGCATGTGTCTATGTCTGTGATCCCTCTTTCATTCCTCTCCCAGGAGATCCTGGCAATCCTTGGGTATGTCTATATCCTTTTAAAATATGGAGTGTATGTTTTAGTTTGCATTACAGACATTCTGACATGATATCATTCTTTCGATTTTATACTAAAAAATTCTCCAAAGCTTTTGAGCATTCTTCTCTTGAGTTAATTCCCAGGTTTGTTGTGGTCTTAATGGCTCTTGTGAATGGGATCTCCTTTTCTATCATCTTTTCTGGTTGGTTATTATTTAGTGGATAATGAATCTTGAATATGGCAACCTGGCTGGGGAAGGGAAAAGTAAAAAAAAAAAAAAAAAAAAAAAAAAAAAACAAACAAAAAAACAGAGGAGCCTCAAACCATGGCATCAGCGTCTGCACCTGAGGTCAAAGGCCTGGAGTGGGTGGAGAGCCATTTGTGTCTGTGTCACCATCTGTGTGCTTCATGCTCTTCATCGCTTAGGCCCCTGTGGGTCTGCTACGCCTGCACCTGGCATTCCCTGACCCCTGCCTCACTGACCATCCAACCGCACCACAGAAGCGTACCCACCAAGTAACCCGTTCTTCCCTTTAAAACCCCTGGCAGAGTCTCCCTGTCACTCTGAGCCTGTTCAGATGTTCACTATAAACCTGTTGGTAAGAAGCAGCCCACGGCATCCTCTTGCCTTCAAGTTACATTTGAACCCTCCCAGCTGGCTCCCAGGAACCAGCAGACCATACTGGGTGGTGCTCATTATCCTAGGCCACATCTACCAATTCAGTAACATCTGGAGAAATCTGGAATGATCTGAGCACCAGAGGTTTCAGGTCTTGGCTGGCTCTTCTTACCACCATAACCAACTGGGCTAAACCATTTCACTGGTGACATAACTTCCTAATTCTCCCAGATGTTTGCTGAGTGTGCCGTTTGGAGTACAATGAGCTGGTACCCTTTGTCCACATTCATGAAATGTTGGGGATAAGCTTTTGAGAAGCTTGTCAAAAGACCCTAGCAAATAAAACCATCTTGAGCCAGTGTTTATGCAGGATAACCAGTGCTAACTCTTACTATGGCTGAGGCCCAATTTTCCCCAGTGACTTGTCCTCAAAACAGAGTTAGTCATTCTGGTTCTTTCAAGAGCTAGACCACTGGTTCTCCATCACCTGGGAGCTCTTAACAAATACCCATACCTGGGCCCCACCCCACAGAAAACAAACCAGAATGTCCCCATCTGCTACGTCAAGAGTATCATGTTTGGTCTCTAAAACCAAGTAGGATAGTTGTCTGGCAGGGAGCGGTGGAGGGGTGGGGTGGGGAGCCTGTCCTCTGACCCCACCTCTCTAACCACATCTAAGCTGAAACCACAAAACCAAGTAAACAGGCAAGTGAGGGCTGATGCAGTGATTGGAAAGAAAGGGGAGGGAGTGGAGGGGAGGCTGGAGGAGGAAGAGAGGCCATATTTTATGGATGGAGTCTTTCTCAAGTTCAGAACCCACACTCCACTGTGGACGTGAGCTTCGAATGCCATGGAAAAGGCCTGTGCCCGCCAGTGCCAGGCTGGAGAGGGCAGAGCTGGGCTGCTCCAGGCGACACTTCCTTTTCTTCCCTGTGCCTGGCTCACACTCACTTCATCATCACTGCTGCCATTGCCCGGGCTTCTTGGGTGTTCCGAGGCTCTGGCTGCTGGTGAGGGAATGAACTTCTTCACATGCCACAGCCTCAGCAGGCCGTTCTGGGAACACACAGCGGGAGGGGCCCATGGCTCTGGAGGATGGGTATCTAACAACTGGGAGTGCTGGATGCTCCTTCTGGGGGCATGTGGGTGTTTCTAAGAAATGAAGTGATCGGCACTCCGAAGCCTCCTCTGACACTTTTCATCAAAGTTATGAAGAGAGAAATAACTTAGCTTCCATTTCTGTAGTCCCCTTCAAATGACCTACCTTTCCCAGCCCAGGTCCTCTTTGCTTCCTCTGCCTAATACTGAATAGTACTCTTCAGTGGTGCTAGCGGGTACCCAGCCTTGTGTGAGTGCTTCTCAGGTGCTTGCTTCTGTACTATTCTGTTCCTAGATGAGGAAACTGGGGCCCAGGGACACCAGGCAGCCTGCCTTGATCACATGGCTGGTGGTTGGCATAGAACAGTTTAGACTCGGGCCTGAGACCAAAGCCAGAGCTTACGACCACCACACCATGGGGAGAGCTATGCAGGCAAGAGACCAGGTTGTCTGTGAGGTCAGACTTGTGTTCAAAGTGCCTGGTGATCATCCACCAGATTCACCAGAACTCAGAGCCACGTGAGCAACTCTGGTGGGAGCAGCCTAAGTAGGGTTAGGAGGCTCCCCCCTCCCTTCCCCGCAGACTCAGAGTCAGTTACTTGATTATCCAAACTTCAACTTCCTCCTCATCTGCACAATAGTGCCTACTTCATAGGGTTGTTTAGGCGATAAGATAATACAGGGGTGGGGGTGGGGGGGACTACAGAGTCAGATCTAATGTAAGAGTTCCATAATGTGGGCATTATCTTATTATTAGAAATGTAACCACCACATATTAACTCACTCATTCTGTGAACATATACGGAGGGCCCTGTACCAGTCACGGAGGTACATGGGGGAAGCAAGATAGCACACTGTTAGCTCAAGTTCTCCCCAAAGTCAACTCTGCAAAGCAAGCTGCTATTGGAAGTCTGCCTGGGAGTTTCAGAGTCATCAGAGAATGATGATAAGAGTCCTCAAGTTGTGACAACTTCAAGTGGTCACTTCCCTTGTAAAAAAAAAAATCCTCACCCAAGGATATGTTTTATTGATTGATTGAGAGAGAGAGAGAGAGAGAGAGAGAGAGAGAGAGAGAGAGAGAAACATGGCTCAGTTACCTCCCTGACATGCCCTGGCCAGGAAACAAACCTGCAACCTTTTGGGGTACAACAATGTTCCAACCAACTGAGCCACCTGGCCTGGGTCCCTTCACACATCTTTGAATACTAGAACCAGGATTCAGGAGAGTTGGAGAGCAATGGACTAAACCTTATTGAGTGAGAACTGCCTAGGGAACAGCCACAGTGTTCCTCATTTCCATGCAGGGCGATGTCTCTAGTGTGGAGGATACCCAGAACTCATGATGCAGCAGATGCTTTTAGGCAGCACCCTAGATGCTCTGGGCGTCACGAAGTCATAACATGAAATAACGCTGACTCAGCAGACAAGAGAAGAAATCGCCCTGTGGGGACGAACTCCAGCTCGCTGGACAAACCGCCTCCGTCCCCAGTGTGTCTGTGTTTCTAACTAGCTGTGTGCTTTGAGCAAGTGCAGGATTTCCTCTCGGCCAAGGGCCTTCAGCTGGAAAAGGGATGAGAGTCATAGGAGCCCCTGTCTCATGACAGTGGATGTGTGGGTGGGCATTCATGTAAGTGAGGGACTCAACAAATTTTCCCCACGACTGTTGCCCTCTGTCAATCTTCTTTATTGCAATAAGAAAGAAGTCTCTGTTTGGTGTGCTGCTAAGTCTAGAAGTGCTAATCAGCCCTGTAACAAAAAGAGAGCAAGCCTCAGGCTCAGATAAAAGTACCTTAACACGTTTTTTCCTGGTTGTGGTGGTGGTGGCGTGTGCGCGAGAGATTAACTTCTGTCTGTGGCAAGTGATGGTAACAGAAAGCTTCCTTTTAACATAAACATATCTCATAAAAATCAACGTAAATGCAAATATTGAGGAAGTAATGGGACAAGGGGCGGGAGAACAGCAAATCCCTGGACTGCGGCCTTCGAATGACTGAAGTTTGGGAAACAGCAGGGCAGTCCCCACATCACAGCTTCAAGCCTCTGGTAGAGATGCGGCTTCAACACCTTCCCAGCGACACAGCCCAGCTTTGCACGTGGTTTTTTCCCCTCTATTGCCTCTGCCCTTTCCCATCATGTGAATCAACAGGAAGAGGCCTTCGCTTTCCGGCCACCCAGTTTTCAGACTCCAAAGAGACCACTGCACTTCAGCTGCCCCCTTCGATGAATAAGCCTGGCACCATGGCTGTCCTTTCACTCTCGGGAGCTGCCCTCGTGCTGAGGGTAGAGCCCAGCACCTTGGAGGGACCTGAGCCCTGCTTTTGAAGTCTCCTTACAAACACACTGCCTCTAGGTGTGGGCTACTTCTGCACCCGGCTAACCTCGCTCATGGGGTATTAGTTCCAATTACTTCCTTTCTTAGGTGGCAATTGTGGCACCTTGCTGTGGCTCCTCTTGTTCCAACCACACATCTGAGACAGGTGAGTACCTCATAAAGCAAAAGAAGCCAGAGCCACACGGAGGATTTTATGTCTACTGTGGCTCTGATTCTGTTTCTCGCGCTAGAGGATGGGGGGAGGGGGGAGGCAGGGGGTTACTCCGGGCAGACATCGTTGGATAAACAGTATTCTTTAGCACAGCTGTGGTGCTGGGTCTTACAAGTCAGTGAATGAGGGAGCCCAGGGGATGTGGGTTGGGAAGAGATGAGAATCACAGAAGTTAAGAAGTAGAAGTTTCCTAAAACTACACAGCCGCACTCTGCTGCTTAACACACGAGGGGAATGAGGCAGAGAAGTAACTTGACCTGCCCAAGGTCACGGGCATCTCAGTCAGAACATGACCACGTTTCCCTTTGGGCTTCTGAACCCAATTTGACCCTGGGCCTCATTTAAAATTCTTGCCATGTCGTCTTTCTTCAATGGATAATTTAAAATAGAAATAATAATAAATATCTCACCTCGTTTTATATGTGTAGCACCTTTCTTCCCATAAATGGTGTTCTTTCAGCTTGCCCACCCATGCTGCACAGAGCGGAAGTGTTTCCACGGTGGACTCTGACATTGGTTGCTGCCTGGAGCCTAGCTTCCAGCCCACACACAGACCCTATCAAAGGTGCAGCTCAGGGACAGGGCTCAAGTCCTACAGGGAGAGCTGTTATTAGCTACTTCAGGGTCGTGTTCAAAAAAGAAAAGAAAAAAAACACCCTCACACATAATATACATGATGAATATGTTTAGAAAGCTAGAATTGAACTGCTTTTAAAATGAACTATCTTTTAACTGTACTAGTAGCAAAACAGTAGCAGTAGTAATAATTACCATCATTTATTAAACTTCTACATAGGAGACACTAACATCCAGTATCTTATTTAATCCTCACAAATATCATAATGATACAAGTATTCGTCCACTTTGGTGATGAGACAAACTAAAGCTCAGAGAATTTGCCCAAATGCAAGAAAATAAAGTCTTTTTTTTTTCTATGAATAGGTGGACTAGATTTTCAAAAAATTCCTAAAAGCACTTGGTAAAAGATAAAAACATTTTTTTAACCTATGACAGATTTGGCTAGAAAGTGAAGTGATTCCTTGGGGCCTAGAAATGATGAGACAGCCCAAATCCGCAAGAGCCATCAGATCTGCATTTCCCACACAGAAGGGACAAAACCTAAAGCCCAAGATGAATAAAAGGTCAGAACAGAGACCCAAAAACACAGCCAAGAAAATGGAAGGGCAGCACCTCAATGAGTGAGCAGAAAAACGCCTAACCCATAGAGCAAGTACATGTACTAGAAGACACGTGGCCATCTTAGCCTTAGCTCTACATGGAGCAGAAAGAGAAAAAGAAAAATTCTCCCTCTCCATTTCTAATAACAGATATAACCTTTATTGAATTTGAGGTCTGAATATACATAACTATTGTTGCTGGGGGGAAAAAAACTGACTTTTTAGTTTAAGTTGGTTCCAACTTGGTGAAACCTTCAGGGACCTGACAGAAGCAAGTACCAACCTTCCCTGGAAGAAAATATTTCAAAATGGGCCTCCATGAACTCCTGCAAATTAAATTACAAAAACATAAACTCTTTTTTTAAATCATTAAACATAGCGAAATAAACCACCCTGAGTGAGAGTCAGCTGAAATAAGAAACTCTATAATCACATCTTCAGAGATCACAAATACTGGGACTAATCAAACATATATTATAAAATTAGTATAATTAATATGTTCAAAAATATGACAGGAGGTTGAAAATGTAATAAATTAAAACTATTATAACTGGTCAGATGTGAAAAATGACCAAATAGAAATCCTAGAAATAAAAAAATGATAAATAACATTGAAATTTCAATGACTAGTCTCTCAGAGAAAATAGATGAACTGGAATACTGAAGAAATTACACAGTCTCATGAGGAGGGGGGAAAGCAATGCAAAATAGGAAAATGTTTAAGAAACCTGGTGATTAGGATGAGAATATTCTATATAAAACAATAAAAACCATAAAGAGAATGGAAAGAACCAATAATAAAAGAGATAATGGCTGACATTCCTCAGAATTAGTGAACGACATCCGTTCATAAAAAAAAGCCCAGAGAATCCCAAGCAGGATATATCAAAAGAGGACCATTCCTAGAAGTGTCAAATGTTTGAAATACAAACACAGAGAGGAGACCTTAATAGCAACCACGGAGAACAAGCAGACTGTCTAGGAAAAAAGTGACAAGAATTAATACAAATCAGCTAGCATCAAATAACTAATAATTTTACATTCTAAATAAGAAAAGCTATCTTACAAAGGGGGGAGGGCCAAAAAAAAACTACTTCAGATTATGCCAAACTAAGAGAAATTACTACCAAAATGCTCTCATTGTGGGGACTTCTAAACAACATGCATTTTAGAAACAAGTAAAGAATCCCAGAAGGAAGATTTGAAATGCAAAGGGTCAAGGAGCAAATATGCAGTTAAACATGTAGTTAAATCTAAATAAAAATTTATGGTAGAAGATATCAACAATGTTTAATTTATGGGTTTTTAAAAATTAAGATAATCAAAATTCTAGAAAATAGCACATAAAATTTAGAGGTGAGTAATTAGAATTCAAGTGTGTTTTGCTTCTTTAATTGTTCCAAAAAAGCTTATGTATACTGATTAAATTTCAATTCTATTATGTTAATTATGCATATTAAAGTTTCTAGGCTGTCCATTAAAAGAACTAGAATATAGGAGGAAAATTTGAATTAGAGGTGCGAGAAATAGAAGCAATAAATTCAAAATAAGGAGGCAAAAAAAAAAGAAAATGAACAGAAAAAAATAACACAGGATAAATATTATTAGAAAGTATAAAACCAAGATGATAGAAATGAATCCAAAAAGTGGAATTATTACAAATAATGTAAATGGACTAAACTCTCTAGTTAAAAGACAAAGACTATCAGAATAGATTGTAACCTGAATGGAGTAATTGTTTGAAGCTGAAGAGGAGTAGTTACTGAGGCCCAGAAGGTAATCCCAGCAGAACTATGTCACATAGTTTGTAACAGTTTAGCTGAAGCATTTGACTTTTATTGGGCTCTTACAATGAGAAGCATGGGCAAGAGACTACTTTTTTAAGACTTCTATTATTATTTTAATGACATTTTATCTACAATATGCATAGCTAATATTGATAAGCATTTTAAAAATTAAAAAAGAAAAGAATCTCAAAATAAAGAACAGTTCTTTGGTTTAAAGATGGATGGATGGATAGATAGATAGATCTGAGATTTTCCTCTATACACTTCTGTATTGTTTAAATTTAGGACATTATTTATGTGTTATTTTTGTGATTTTAAAAAGCTCAAAACTTGGCAGTGGGGTACTGTGGATTCTTGAGTAAAGAAGGTCTTGGGAATGGAATATTTGGGGGTAGCAGGGTTAGCCTGCAAGATGAATTGAGAGATCAGGACACAAAGACTAGAGTTAAAGAAATAAGTTTGAACAACAGAAGAAACTGCCTGGATCAGTGTGATAAATGTAAGATAGAAGGAAAGGATAAAACTGAAAGGAAAGAAGTAACAGAATTTGTTAACTGTTTTTGTTCCTGTGGTTCAGGGATGGTTTGAGCAATTGAGTTCTTAAATACGAAGCAGGAGGCAAAAATTATCTAATAAATGGTAACGGCAACAATGGCCACTCTAGTCTGCTTCTACAGAAGGATTAATTACTAACCTGAGCCAACTTCAGGGAGTTTCCATTTGGAGAGCAAAAGTCTCACTTGTCAGACATCCTAGAGTAGCGGTTCTCAACCTGTGGGTTTCGACGCCTTTGAGGGTCAAATGACCCTTTCACAGGGGTCACTTAAGACCATCGGAAAACACAGATATTTACATTATGATTCATAACAGTAGCAAAATTACAGTTATGAAGCAGTAACGAAAATAATTGTATGGTGAAGGGTTACCACACATGAGGAACAGTATTAAAGGGTTGCAGCATTAGAGTGGTTGAGAACCACTGTCCTAGAGGGTTGTACAGAACAGTGGTCCCCTCCTTGACATCTTTCTTGGGAGTGATTTGGCATAGCAGAGGATGCAGCACCACTATAGCCTTTAGCATCTCCATAGCACAAGCCAATTTGATTAGAATGGAAAAATAAAAATAAAATAAAAAACAACAAAAAACCTACATCATCTGTACATTCTACAAGGACCTTCCCTAAACCTACCCAGTCCACAATATTAGAGGAAATGGAATAATCTTGGAATTTCAGATAAATTGATGGGAGAAGGCAGTATTCTAATTATGCCACAGGTTGTGGCATGAGGCTGGTAGGTGCAACCTCTGGGCCTCAGACAGGTTCTTTCTGGAGCTACGTTATCTAGTAGTTGGATAGGACCCTGAGCTCCAAAAGGCAAGGAACCAATTACCTGAAAATGGAAGCACCTTTATCATCATTTGGGCACTTCCAGAATGGTAGCCACACTGACTCTTCTGAGGCCTCCTAGAACTCCATGTACGGAACCAGAGCAAGCAAGTTCTTAGTTTCTCTGAGCCCTGGTTTCCTTATCTGTAAAATAGGTTAGCAATAACAGACTTCTAAAGGTTTGTAATGAAGGTTAAAGGGGATGATGCTATAGAAATTACTTAGCACAGTGCTTGGCCAATGTACTAACTTAATATTTATTTTTAAATCTGTTTCTTAAGGAGAAGAGGTAGAGTTCTTGCATGCCACCCTGGCATCCCTCTTCCACCATTTGACCTATTCCAAAACAAGATGGCATTCTGAACCTTGAGGTCATTTGTGCATTATGAACCAGATCCTCTCCAAGGAGCTAACGGCTGCTCTCCATTACCCCTGCTCCCTGATAGCAATGCCTGCGGTCCGAGCCCTGAGAAACGACCCACGGTTACTGAACACGCACAGAAACAAAGAAACATGACTTTCATTGTCTTCCCAGTTACAGGTGCAGAGGCACGTCCTTGCCCAGAAGCTTCGGTGCCTGCCCTGCTCCAGACCCAGCTCCCATCACCATGCCCGTCTGCCCCACCCTCCCCTCATCACAGGCAGTGAAGTGGCTTCAGAGAACCTTATACGTGGAAGCAAGACTTGGAAGGCATTCTTTTCCCTGAAGACAGTTTGTTCTTACAATAAACTACAGTTTTATCCACTATGAATGCCAACAGTGGATTGTATTTTCTCATGATTAAGCTTCTTCACTTCCCCCCCTTCTTTAGACTTTGGCTATAAATAGGAGCGTCTTTGTTCTGTCTCCTCTGGGCAGTAATTGGAAACACAAACTGGGGAGACACCCTCCTGCCTGTCCGCATCTCTTGGTTGCTCCTCCACAAGTAGGCAGTCGCACAAGCAAGCGGCTGCTTTGGTTGTGTTTTCTCTGAAGTCAGTTTCTTCCACTAAATGGTTATGGATTCTAGCATCTCGAGAACCTGAGGACCAAGACGGATGGTATTTTCATGTTCGTTCGAACATGTGCACTTAATGCGCTTGGTTAATTAGAGTAATTAGTAGTCTTTTCATCCCAAGGCCGTTGCTGAAATTAAAACAGGGCTGTTATTTCTTTTAATGGACTAACTGAAGAATTTTTGTTTTGAAAGTGAGTCCGATGAAGTTCTGCTCTGCAACTGAAGAGGGAGGGACACGGGTTCTGAGGACCTGGGGTCTTTGGGCAGAGTTCCCGGCAGAGTTCCCAGCCTCGTTTAGTCCCTCCAGATTTCCATCCGTCAATAATGACAATGCCTAGGGTGATATCGTTTATTGCCCAAACCAGGACACTTTTGAGCATTAAATGGGGCTCTAATTATAAATTCAAAGACTGTTGTAACAGGATTTTCCAAAAGATAATTTTTGACAAGTTTTTGGCCTGGGAGAGGTGGCCATAGCGCAGCTGTGGTCCACGTGGGCTGTGGGCTGCGTGGGCTGTAACGGCTACTCTCCACCACCCTCATGGGTGGCTCCTCTGCTAGGTAGCACTGATTCTCTCATTGCTCCCTGCTGCTTCTCTCCACCTCCCACTGCCCCTGCTCCTCGTCTTTCCTGCTTGGTGAAGGCCAAAGTGCTCCACTCTGCTTAACTAATTCCCTCTGATGCCGACATTTCTATCTTTGCAATTGGCGTCCCTGTGAAGTTTCCCTTTGTACATTTCCCTGTGCCTGTATCCCCATTATTCAGGTATCATCACTCAATAACCGTTCGACAGCTGTAATGCTTTTCATATGGAAAGAATTGGCTTTTATTGATGGCAAATGTTGTGATGAACTTGCATCCCACTTGGAGCCAGAGGAGTTTTTTATTGGGTGAACTGCACTAAGATGTGGTTGCAAGAAATGTCTTTGGAGTGTGGACTGAGATGTACTTTTGGGAACAGGTCTTGTGAGGGAGAGAGGGAAGCAGCCTTTCCCTGTATCAAAGTCTCATCAGTCAAAATGAATTATAGCAACATTATTAATAACCTTATAGTTGCATGGCACTTAGTATTTTTCCAAGCACTTCCCTGGAATTCTAATATGCAGGCAGGACAGATATTATTACTTCCATGTTATGAGTTAAGCAACGTTGTAACAGGACTCACTGGCCCCATGAGCAAGGAGTCAGCTGATAAGCAGGTAAGTGTCTCATGAGAAGGATACAGTCAGCAGGCATGAATAGCTGTCCTGGGGGGTCTTAAATGCCCCCTGAACATCAGGAGTCCTTCCCAAGCGAAATTCTTCTCAGGTCCCCTTTGCCTGGTCCAAATATAAGATCATGGCCACCATGGCCAGGTATGGTGCTCATCTCAATGCCGCCTGCACTGCAATTAAACATCCTGATGCCTAACCCAGATGCAATGGAAAACAAAGATCAATTAGCAACATAACGCCATTGGCCTGTGGGTGTGGTGGACAGAATGTGAAAGTCACGTGTTGGCTGTCCCAGACTAGAGCCATTCTCCACTGGATCTAACAAGAGAATAGCAAACATTGGATGCTGGGGAAGGTGACGCTAGTGTATCCCATCCACATGAGCAATTGGCTACTTTGGACTCTGTACCAACCTAGGCACTAGCCACAGTAAAACAAGAGAGCTAGGGGATTAGACAGGAACTTGAAAGCCCTTGGGAACACCACCATCACCATTCCGCTGATATGGAAGCTAAATCCTCAGGACTGTGAAGGAACTTGTCCTAGTCAGCAAGGTGAGCCAGGGTGGAGCAGTGCTAAGAACCCAGGACCTCAAGAGAATGTGCTCTTCACTCAGCCTCCCAGCCTGACGCAGCGGGTTTTCTAATGCACTCATCTGACTTCTTTCTCTTTCTTCTTAAGCCATTGGCTCTCCCATATTACTTGTCTGCAGCTGGTGTTCAGAGGCTCACCAGTCTACCTGAATTAAGAAAAGGATGTTTGGCCCAGCTGGTGTGGCTCATGGTTGACCAGGAGGTCACCCATTGAATTCCTGCCTGGTAGATCAATGTTTCTCTCTCATCAATGTTTCTATCCCTCTCCCTTCCCTGCTCTCTAAAAAACCAATAAAACATTTTTTTTTTTTGTAAATAAGAAGAAGATATTTTTCTACACACTTGGTTTCTCCATGCCCCTCCCACCTTCACATCCAGAGCCTCATGATGAGGGAGCAAAGCTCCATGAGCAGCAAGTTGTACCAGGACCACGTGGAGGTGGGTGAACCAGCAGGATGTTGTCACTCAAAGAGGAGGTGCCTGCTCAGTGTCCTGCTGGCACACCCCGAGGGGTGCACTGTGAGACATGTCCTGATACCTTCAAGTGCATCCTGATCCCAGGCACACTCAATTACCCAGGACTACACTGGGAGGAAAGTGGTTTTGTTTCTAGGCCACCTGCTTCCATTATTCATGAGTGTCCCTCAGCAGGACCACAGCTTCATTGCTTGTGTTAATTGGCTCCTAATGTAACACTTGAACTCTCTAGAGCTCAGATCTATTGTCATTTCCGACCTAACCTTCCATGGCTCACAGCCCAAGGGTATTTTCCTTACCCTTTTTGGCTTTCTCTAGTTCTTTATCTGCTCTTTGTTTTGCTTGGCTTATGAAATGTCATATTTCATTCTAAGCCAACATATTGCTCCTATATCAATTCAGTTTCAGTCATAGAATATCAAAGAGAGGGCCTGGACCACGATTCGCTTCTATAGACTCTAAGACTCTAGAAAATTCCCTCCAATGGATCCACAGCTAATTGCTCATGCTATATGCAGGTTCATAATTTGTATTTTGCTTGGAAAACTTATGTGGATTTTCTTCCTCAACTTCCCCTCAGAAATCAACCATCTAGTGCTACTACCACCACCATTTGGTTAAAAAGGAAGCCAAAGGCACCAGCTGGAGCAGTGGTGACTAATAAGGCCCTGATTTCACGGCTGTTGGGGTTTCTCAGCTGCTGGACTTGCTCAGTGTGCTTTCTCATCCTCTGTCCTTCCGGCATTTGTCATGCTGCGAGTTCCTCCATCACCCTTCCTCGTCTGGCTCCTCTCAGGTTCTCTTTTTTAAAAAAATATTTTTATTTATTTCAGATAGGAAGGGAGAAGGAGAGAGAGATAGAAACATCAATGCTAAGAGAGAATCATTGATCGGCTGCCTCCTACATGCCCTCCACTGGGGACGGACTGAGCCTACAACCCAGGCATGTGCCTTTGACCTGAATCAAACCAGGAACCCTTTAGTCCACATGCTGGTGCTCTATCCACTGAGCAAAACTGGCTAGGACCCCTAAGTTCTCTTGATGAGGATAGCTGCTTAAGGGTGGCTTCCTTATACACTCATGACATTTGCCCTTTACATCGGAGGTATCTTTAATAATAAAAGCAGAATATGCTAATTAGACCAGATGGCTGAACGATCGATCGTCCCAACGACCTTCTGGACAAAGCCAGGGCTGCAAGGGCCAAACCCCTAGCACGAATTTTGGGCATTGGGTCTCTAGTCTAAACTAAAGTACCTGTTCTGTGCTAGGCCCTGTGTTTTCATGTATCATAAACTTTTTTACATTATCTCATGTAATCTTCACTATGATCTTCTATGAGAGATATGAGAACCCAGCTCAAAGAGGCTAACAATTGCCCACAGTCAATGAGTAACTCAGATCACATCCACCTCATGTCAAAGCCTTGCAATATCCAATATCCCACCATGTTTTCTCAGGGAAATTATTTCTACAGGTAGCCCTTACCAAGCACGTGAATCTTCATCATAATCCAGGTTTCTACTTTACCTTTGTATTCAGCTAGCTCTTTTTCATCGTATTGTGAAGCTTGCAATCTGGGCTCTCCCTTCAGGGATAAAGAACCACTGACCATTTACAATGGTGACCAGCACACACATTTAAATGAACAGATACAGCTGGTGGTGAAATTACCAAACCTAAAACCACAAATCCTTCAACTTCAGCAACATAGCTCCAAAACACAACTGTTCGCAAGTTTAGTCTAGAACACACAGTTGGGGTTTACACTTGGGCTCAGAAATTATGAAGGGGCTCCAGGGGCTCCAACTGTCCCTAAAGAAGGTTGGCAGTCACTTTGCAAAGGTAGGAAGAAAAGGAGGGCTGGAGCAGATTCACACCAGCTGTGAGCCAACTGTGCACATCACCTCTCAACTCTGGTTCTAGTGATGTCTCATCGGTAACTTGAATTTGGCCATGGTGGGAGTATTTATATAATAGAAACTGGCAAACTAAAAATAAGGGCTTTTGTCTTTCTCTTTCCTCCCTCCCTCTCTTCCTTCCTTCCTTCCTTCCTTCATTCATTCATTTATTTATTTATACTTTTTTGAGAGCCGGTTATTAACATTCACCAGCATTTGCAAGAACAGGTATCATAATGAGCAACAGCCAAATAGCCAATTTACCTGGTGGTCTTGGAGAGTCTCCTACAAATTTCACCTGCTCAAGATTCACTTGCCATGTTGTACCCCACTAGCCATAGCTATCTTCCCAGCTTAGGCTACTTCTCAAGACCAAACCACAGAGGCAAAGGCTGTCCCAGAAGGTTATGGTTACCATACCCCGCTAAGACTCCACTTGTTGAGCAGACCTTCTCTCCTACCCTGCCCTTAAAAGCATTAGCTATTATCCCTTTACCCCATGAGGAACTGTCACTTGGAAGTGTTGGCAGGCATGGAAAGGACATAGGGAGAGCAGGTTTCATGATGAGGAGGACAGCATTTAAGGCTGGAGCTTTCTTACTCTCTAGATTCCTAATGTGGGAGGGAGCCTACAGAAAGAGAGGGAAAGGAAAGAAGAATTTTGCAGGGCAGGAATATGGGTTAAAACTGCAAACTATCAAATTTCTGGGTTCATGGATTTCTCTTTTCCCTTCAATTTCTGGGAAAGAACTGCTCTTACTGGAGAAAATCCAGGCCAGCTGTCCTCCCATAGTACTGCAGGGCCTCTTCCCTCATGACAAGGACCCCAATTTCCTTCTCATGTAGCTCCATTTTAGAGGTGGAAGATGTGAGGGGAAGAGTGGCAGAGGGAAGTCAGAAAGAAGAAAGGAAGAAGCAGAGGAGGAGGATTGGAAAGATTGGAAATAGTGCCTTTGCTTTGGAAACCAGGATGGGAAGGAGTGGGTGAGGCAGGAGTGGGTGAGGCAGGAGAGGATGAGAGGACAAAGGCAAATGTCACCATTTTATGTATATCTGCCAATGACATCCCCAGCTTGAATCCACTGTGCACTCAGCAGCCAGAGGAATCATCCTAAAATGCTTTTATTGAGTCACTGTCAACAACTTTCGCTAGCTTTGCACCTAAAGGCTCCCTTCTCTGGCTCCAAATTCCCTTCTCAAACTATCTCCTTTTTCTCCCCCAAACTCCTCCCAAAAGGGTCCTCTGACTTCTCAAGAGTCCTCCAACTTCTCAGTGGATAATTGAATCCTGGATTTTTTTAAGTAACTGTAAAGAATTGGGAAAATTTTGAGAAATTTTATATATTACCATTGAGTGTTTACCACATATTTTATATAGTAATATTTTAATAATTATAGATAACATTATTTTACCAAAGTTTCCTGGGTGTGGTCATTGTATTTTGGATATATATGGTGAAGTATGTAGGTGCAAAGTGCCATGATATCTGCAAGTTACTTTAAAATGGCTTAAACAAATAGAGGGGGGAGTACATGTGGTGAAATGTTAATTGGCAAATAATCTAGGTAAAGAGTATTTATTGTAAAATTCTTTCAACTTTGCTGAAGATCTAAAAAGGTCCAAAACTGAAAGTTGGCTCTAGTACTATAGAGTTCATTGTTGTGCACAGTCTGTTTTCTATTTGTTAAGAAAACTACAGCATCATTGCTTAATCCTTGAAGGTAATACTTTTGAATAATTAGATTTCTTACCAAAAAACAAAACAAAACAACAACAAAAAAAGACAATAAAGTCTACAGTAACTCATGTGCTCCATGCACTACCACTGACAGCTTCCCCAGTCACCTCAGGATAAAATCCAAAGGCCTTCACAGCCTACAACTGGTGGTCCAGGAACTGGTCCTGGCTTCTACCTCCCCGTAGTTCTGTCGCTACATTGCTACCACAGGAGCCTCCCCATTGCTCCTAGAGCCAAGCATAGGCATCATGCATAGGAAAGCAGACAAGAAATATGCCATCAAGTAGAAAATATAAGATCAGGGAGAACTAAGATGGCGGCAAAGGCAAAACACCTATCTTGCCGTCATACTCAACAATTTTAATAATACAACTTAACGAAAGAACAAACACCTTCCAGAATCACCAGAAAGCTCGCCGAGTGAAAATTCCACAAATAAAAGTGAAGACACGACACTGTGACTCGGAGGAGCGGCGGCGAACAGCATTGAAAGATTCGCACGGAGAGAGGTTTGGAGCGCACGCCGTGGAGAGGGCGGGCGGCTGAAAACCGGCCAGTTTTCTCGAACGGGGAGACAAAAGCGTCCCACTGGACTGATTCTCCAGCTCTGGGCGAAGTCCAGAGAACCCACTATCACACGGGGTGAAAACTGGACAGTGGGAGGGCACCCCGAAGCTCAGGTGCTGCCGGGTCTCTCGGCTTGTGGAGAAGGCAGCTCTCGCGGAAACAGCTCGGCTGCGTGACGGCGCAGAGAGCACACCGCGACTTGCCTCTCATTCGGAAAACCGTCAGACTGCTTTGTTTTACGACCCTGGGTGAGACATTGCACATGCAGACTCATTTTGGGAAAGTCTGAATTCCCCGGCAACCGGCAGCCAGAGGAGCTCCGCAGCGGCTCTCTCTCAGAGGTGCTGGCAGCCATTGCCCCCCGCACAGAGTCCCTGGGGCCGCATAGGGCGGAGCTAACGCTGTCTGCTTGGCCCGGAGACTCCGCCCACCCAACCTGAGCACAGCTGAGCTTCACAGACAATTGGCCTGGAGGTCAACCCTCCAAGGGCTAACAACGATTAACCTGAGCTTAACTTCAGCAAGACTGTGTAGCCCATATCCACCTCAGGTAACTGGGGAGACTGAGCCACTATCCCTAGTAGGAAGTCTACCACACAAAGCTAATTGGCCAACTCAGGGAAGCAGCCACCATGCAGCAACATGGAAAGAAATCAGATGTGAAAGAAATGGAGGAAAAAAAAACGACTGGACATGGAATTCAGAACCACGGTTATAGGGTTTTTTAAGAGGCTCCAACAAAAGATCGAGGCCTATAAGGAAATAAGCAAGACCACAAAGGAAATGAATGAGTCCTACAAGAAAATGAACAACACCCTCCAGGATATAAACGAGAGCTGCAAAGAAATGATCAAGACCAACGTGGAAATGAATGAGTCCTACAAGGAAATGAAAGAAACCCTCAAGGATATAAAGCAGACTCTCAAGGATATGAAAAAGGACCAACCAGAAATTAAGCATACACTGACTGAAACAAAAAATATTATACAAAGACCTGAAAGTGCCCTGGAGCACCCCAAGAACCAAGTTAAAGATTTGAAATACAAAGAGGTAAAATCCACCCAGCTGAAAAAGCAAGAAACCAAAAGAATCCAAAAAATTGAAGATAGTGTAAGGGGCCACTGGGACAACCTCAAGCATACCAACATCCGAATTATAGGGGTGCCAGAAAAAGCGAGAGGCCAAGACAATGAAAACCTATTTGAAGAAATAGTGACTGAAAACTTCCCACACCTGGTGAAAGAAATTGACTTAGGAGTCCAAGAAGTGCACAGAACCCCAACATATAGGAACCCTAAGAGGACCACACCAAGGCACATCATAATTAAAATGCCAAGAGCAAAAGACAAAGAGAGAATATTAAAAGCAGCAAGAGAGAAACAGTTGGTTACCTATAAGGGAGCACCCATACGACTGTCAGCGGATTTCTCAACAGAAACGATGCAGGCCAGATGGGAGTGGCAAGAAATATTCAAAGTGATGAATAGCAAGAATCTACAACCAAGATTACTCTATCCAGCAAAGATATCATTCAGAATTGAAGGTCAGATGAAGTGCTTCGCAGATAAGAAAAAGCTAAAGGAGTTCATCACCACCAAACCAACATTATATGAAATGCTGAAAGATATTCTTTAAGAAAAGGAAGAAGAAAAAGGTAAAGATGAAAATTATGAACAACAAATACACATCTATCAACAAATGAACATAAAAATCAAGTGAATTGATAGGCTGTTGAACAGGATAGACTGGTGAATATAACAGAGACATGGACATAGAGAGGGAATGGGCTGACAATTCTTGGGGAGAAAAGGGTTGTGAGAAGTGCAGCAAGAGACTGGACAAAAATCTAGCAACAATGGGAGAGGACAGTGGGGAGGGGGAGGTGAGGGTGGAGGGTGGGAGAGGTACAGGGTGGAGGGAAGCTATAGGGGGATAAAAAGGGGAAACAATGTAATTAATAAACTGAACAATAAAGATTAAAAAAATTAAAAAAAAAGAAAATATAAGATCAGTGGTGATTTAGTGCAAAAAGTAAAACAAAGCATGTGCCTGCCTCAGGGCCTTGGCACGTAGGGCGCCTGTTGGTGGAACAGTTTCCCGGGGGATTATAGCTTGTTTAGTCTCCTTCTTCAGGTTCCTCTTCAAGTGAACTTCAGAAAGCTCTTTCCTAGCAACGCTGTCTAAAACAGTATCCCTGCCTACTCTGTTATTACCTATCCCTTCTTTGCTTTTTATTTATGCAAAGCACTATCACAGCTTGACATGATGTTGTCTATTTTATTATAGGTTTACTGTTTACCTGCTGTTTTTATTATCTCCAGTGTCTAAACCAGTGGATGATAATATTTTATATGAACTAAAATAAATGAGTGCATAAATGGTTGTTCTTTTTATATAGCATGCCTGGCCAGGTATTGCAGGCTACCTTTCCATGAACATGTATCTTACTTCACTCCTAGTTCTGGAAAGTTACATTTTTAAAAATTGATTCTTTTTTATTTACCACTTGTCTCAGAGACAGTAAACATAATTATTCTCATTATAAACTAATTGGAAAAGGTAATTTCCCAATTAATAAATATATGCCTACATAAACTGTTCTTATGATAAAATAATTATAAAAGCTGCCGACAACTTTGGAAGGAAAACAAAGATATTTGTTAGTGGCAAGATCTAATGAAAAATCTGATCGTCTAAACAAGAAAACTGACAAGCACAGTTCTCCACACAAGAATCCTGGCCAGTTACTTTTGATTTAATAATTTTGCCTAAGGAGAATTCCGGGCTTTGTATACACACATTCGCCCTGCAGAAAGTGCACAAAGAGAGAACCTGTGTTGAAATCCTGGCTCTACTAGTTACTGTTTACAGAATCTTGGCCAAGTTGCTTAACCTCTCTGAACCTTTGTTGCTTTACCTGTCACATCATTCCCTACCATACTTTGCAAGGCTGTTGCATTAAGTAAGATCAACTATGTGGATGCAGTTTGTCAACTATTCAGTACTGTAAAAATAGGGTCAGTTATTGTACCTCTGAGAAAGATCTGGAGAAAATAAATACTTCAATTACCATTAAAAGTGTTAACAAAAATAACAATAGTACTAGTAATTAAGAAAAAATGTGGTTCTTCCTATACTTATTCTCTAAAGTCACAGTGTTCAATAGAAATTTCCACAATAATGCAAATATTCTATGCCTGTCCATCTAATAGTCGCTTCTGGCCATGCGTGGCTGTTGAGCACTTGAAATGTGGCTAGTATGACTGGGGAACTGCACTTTGAATTTCTTTAATTTTATTTGGTTTTATTTTAACAGTAATATATGGCTTCTGTATTGGATAGCATGCTAGTCTAAGGCATCATTTCTTCAAATATGATTTGCAGATAACTCCTTTGTGGCCCCAACCATGAAGGGATTGGGTTTTACAAGCATCCAGAAGCCTGGTCACAGAATCTTGTGGTTCAGAGTAAAGGGGAAAGTGTGGAATGGAATGAGACTGGGAGAAAAGGACAGGAGAGGGGGCTTCCTTGCCCTGCAGTGATGCTATTTTGCAAAAGCAAACAGAACCTGCCCCCCCGACACCCCCCATCTCCACCCCCGTGTGATCTTAGAAAAGACTTTTACTCTGAGCCTCAGTCTTTTAACTATCAACAAGGACTCAGAGGATTATTGTGAGGCTTTAATAAAACAGGTTAATGATACAAAGTACCTAACACAGTGCCTGCCAAGCACAGAGCAAGCCCTGAGCTCTCATTCTCCCTTCACTCCTGGAGCACAAAAAGATGGACAGCACGTTGGTTCACTTTCCTGCCCCAACTACATGGCTTCTGGGCTGCAGAGACACAAGTAGGGCATCATTCATGCTGTATTCAGCCAGCCTCAAAGCAGCTGGGGCTGCACACATGCCCTCCCTCCCTCCATTTAGGCCTCCTGAATGCCCTCGCCTCACCCTGCGCTTTGCTCTGGAGATCTCTGAGGGCTTCAAAGACTCTTTTTTGGATTCAATACAAATGATATTCCTTCCAGGTATGTACACAGGTGAGGAGAGCCTAAAGGTGGGGCAGGTGGAGCCCACGCCTTTTCAAAATGAGGCCACACCTCCCTCTGTCTGGCTCTCGTGGAGCTGCCCCCCTGCACTGCCACTTCCTCCTGTTGGTGGAAAAATGGAAAGTCTAGCTTATCCCTACAGCAGCTCCAGTCAAGGTCTTGATGTTCGAGGGGCAATAAAGCAGGTAGGTGTGGTGGTCCCACTTCTCAAATGTGACAAGTAAATTGTAAGCAAAGCCATACCTTCCCCAGGATGATCCAAAATAGTCCCATTATTTTTATAATCTGTCTCCAAAAACCTTTAAAATACCCCAGAGATCAAAGGCCTGAATCTCCCCTCTCCGATTGTCTCTTTCCCCTGAGGAGGCCCCTTTGTTAGCCGGTGGGCTCAGCACTCACAAAGCATGATCACCACAGGGGACGGCTCAACAGCACAAGGTGCCAGTGCACTGACCCTCCTCCCATGAGAGCTGGGGTGCCCTGTCCTTTAGCATCTGGGTGGGCTTGAGTCTGCTTCAGCCAAAAGAGGACACGAAAGTGGCAACGTGTGCCTTCTGCGGCTGTCATTTGACAGCCATGCAGCTGCCACCAGGTTGGCTGGGACACTTGTTCTCGGAGCCCAAGCCACTGAGCAATCCGTCTAACCACCCTGCGGCCCTCCAAGAGGCAGTCCTGGCTAAGACCATCCTTCACCCAGCCCGAGCCAGGTGCCCACATGGGAGTGAGGAACGCCCCCCACCACCCCAGCCAGTCTAGTCTCTCCAGCTGAGGCCACAGACCTGTGCGGTGAGCCATTCTTGCTGCGCCTGCGCAAACTTGGGACCCACAGAATCTGCGAATAGAACGCTGCCCTCTTGCACCACCACGTGAGGGGTGACTGGCTGTTCAGTAATCGATAATGGGGCCCAGGACAGTGTCTTATAGAAAGAATCTAGGCTTCCTGATGGGCAGGCAGCTCATCTGGAAAACTGGATTCCGTAAACTGAAGATCCCTGAGAGTCGGTGGTGTTGTCTGGGGAAGGGGACGTAGGCAGGAGGGAACATTGTATTTTTTGCTTTAGTGTCACTCTAAACTCTGATCTTTAATTTTCTTTTTTAAGTAAGTAAAAAAAAAAATGGACAGAGGAGCAAGGACTTACTAATGTGATTTCAATGAATGGCTTTATTAAAAGATTGTCATGTTGACATATGCTGGCATTTTAGTTGTGGTTTTGTTGTGTGTGTTTTTCATGTTTGGTTTTAATGCTTTGCTAGCATTTTCTCCTCCATGCCCCCATGTTCTTCAGGGACATGTTGAGTTGCAGTGTGGCTGCAATGGAACATTCATGTCCGTAGAGGGACATGCAGGCCTGCAGCACAGAAGTCAGAGCTCAGCCAAGAGGAGGAAGTGAGGATTCGCCAACACAGAGCTTACACTGGGGCAAGTCACTTACTGCCTCCAGGGCTCCGCGTGGTCAGCCCAAATGGGATTCAAGGATTTCTAAGGCAACTTTTCTAACATTTTAGAGAGAAAGAAGTTTGTATTTATTTGGTACTTATTACCCTGTGACAGCACATCATACTAGGCCCTCTATTTTGGATGATTTTATTTAATCCTCAAAAAAGAAATACTAGGGATCAGCCTTCCCATTTTGCCCAGTGAGCCGGAGGTTTCAGTAGCTGGGAGCTGGAGGCTGGAATTCCAGAATCTACGCAGCACCCCCAGGGAATGCTCACTCTCCTCTCTGCCACCCCAGTGGTTTCCACACCCTGTGCCCAATGGTTCTCCAGTCTGTAATCCTCCATGGCGAGGAGGAGGGAGGGTCCTAACTACATTCCTTTGTCCTGTCATCAGTCACTTAAAGTGGGAGAGACAATAGACTCTTTCTCTGCTTTCCTGGCAGAGTGGCTCTGGGACCCTGCCGAGTCTCTGAATGACAACCAGGGCAGCCCTGCAGCACGAAGGCCCAGGTGCCCTGGGCACACATACACACACACACACACACACACACACACACGTGTGTGTGTGTGTGTGTGTGTGTGTGTGTGTGTAATCTGCCCCCAGCTCTTCCCTGCAGATCTCAACTCTAGACGTGGGGTGAGCTTCTCCTTTCCCCTTCCCAGAGTCCCTCAGTGCGTGCTTGACTCCAGAACACACCTTCCCCTACCCCCTCGCACCTTCTTCATCACCAGGCTGCTTCCGACCCCATTGTTTTGACAAGCGGATTCTGCCTGTAGTGGGATCCTCCTGCCCAAAGCCCCTCCTCACACACCTGTCACTGGTGCCTGAATCCTGAAATGATCTTCAAAGGTTAACTAAGTCCCCCTGCCGTCAGCACAGAGAAGGGTCCTTGGGAACTGTGGTATCTGAGAGAAATGATTGAAAGAGTGGTTCAGACCAGAAGCTTCAAAGCCAAAGCATTCCATGGGGCAGTTTTAAAATAACTGTCGATCCTTTGCCCCTCCGCCTATGAAGAGTTGAGGGTTTCTGTCTCCTCCCCTTGACTCTGGGCTGGTGGCCCCTGGGACTGGCTTTGACCACTGGAACACAGTGAGATGACCCAACCCATCTCCTCTCCCAAGATGGACTCTGAACAAGGTGCAGCCGCCACTCTGGTGACTCTGCAAAGCCCGTGCTGTGAAAGGGTCCTGGGCCAGCATGCTGTGGGGAGGCCCAGAGCCCTGCAGGACTCCCTGCTGAGCCCCACCTGCCTCCCTGACTTCAGAGACAGGGGCAAAGCAAAGGGCTTTGGCTCTAAACCATGAAGTGGCGGCACAGTTTGTGAAACAGAAATAGGTAACTGAAAGGGTGTTAGAGGTCAGAGGTCAGACCCAGTGCAGACAACCTAGGTTGTGTTGGACCATGGGGTCCACTGGGAAGGAAGTCCCTGTGGGAAGGGGAACCTGGAGGTTTACAGGAGGGGGTGCAGTTGGATAAGTGCAAGGGTGCGAGGAGGGGGATTTCTACAAGGTCCAACGATTCCACAGGCCTCTGGGGAAATGCCCTGACCACTGCCAGGACTTCCCAATTATTTCTACCACAGCCACCTGCCTGCAGAGAGCAGCCCCTTAACCCTGGCACACATGTCTCAATGTGGCCACTGTAAGGAAGACAACTCTTGTGAGTTTTGCACTGCATGCCACAATTTATGCATCCTGAATTCTGATAAGAGCCGAGGTTGCAATTGCCTACCAGTTAAATTCTTAGCCTTACACTCCCCCAACCCCTCCAAGGAAAACTGGCCCTCCAGGGAGAGGGACTCGGTGAGGCCTGAGGCTCTGTGTGGCCTGGAACACACACTGAGGCGGGGTCAGCCTCACCTCCCTCCCAGCTCAGACCCTTGGGACTTTTCCTTTGGAATCTAGTCACACATCTTCAGCAGCCAAATCTGAACACTGGGTTCTTCCCTCCTGTCTCATCCTCAGGTTCAAGCTACGCCTAGATTCACAAGGGACCCTCATCAGGAGAGACCCTGCCAACTCCCTCCAGATTCAGATGAAAAGCCAAAGCCACCTAACAGTCTAGTTCTTCCCTCTGACCCACTCCAGGTCAGCCTCACAGAGAGTGTTTGGAAAGGAACCTAAGGCAATTCCCGCCCTTCCCAGCATACTCGAGGACTCCCCAAACGTCTTCTTGGACAATTCAAACACACACACACACACACCCATAGCCTGGGTAGATACCTTAACACTTGGAAGCCAAGCCGAGGAAAGCTTTTATTATTGTTTGCCATTTGAAAGTGATTACCAGCGGGATGATGGGTATTGAAGGAGACAGCCAGCAGTTAGCATCCCGGGGAGACTCCCCTTCCAGACCTGGGTGAGTCTCCACCACCCCCAGCTCCTCAAATAGGGACTGCCTGGTGCCAGACTTGGATGCTGACCAACACAAATTAAAGGAATAAAATGCCTCCCAGACGGGGAGGCAGGACATGGGAGAGTGAGAATGCTGAGAATTTTAAAGGGATCATCACCTCAGCAGGAGACCAAAAACCAGCCTCAGATAGAGCAGCTACCCTAACAGATGATTCCCTCCAGTTCACAAGATCTCCTGATCTGAGTCCCTGTGTGATTCCAGGCTCTGTCTCTCCTGTGGCCCCAACCCCAGTCCAGGGCCTCGTGCTCCCCACCAGAAAGCTCCCCTCTTGGTCCTAGCTGCAAAGATGGTTGTGCCATATTGAAAATTGGAAAGCGACCCTGTGGGAATCAAGCTTATCAACCTGCATCACAAAGGAATCTAGAGGTGGGACTGGGAAGCAAGGGCTTATTGAGTGCAGGTTTCGCCTTAGGGCGATGAAAATGTGGTGTTTGTACAACACTGAGTCTACTAAATGGCAACAAATCGTCCACTTGAAACTGGTTAATTTTATGTTATGTAACTTCACCTCAATTTTTTTTTTAAAAGGCTCACCCCAGAAAGAGTAACCTTCCTCAACTCTCGACAACCAGCACACATTTGACTCCAGACCTCAGTGACCTCTTTGCTAATAGGAGGTCGTGGGGGAAGAAGCAGTTCTGACATTCAGAGATTGCCCCAGTTCCCAGCAGGACAGGGACTTCAGATGACTGCAGGACAGAGAGAAAATGAGATCGGCCAGCTGCCGGGGAGGCTGAAATTAACTGACCCTCCACGAGCCGGGCTTGGCCAGTGACTGCACTTCTCTGATGCTCCTCTGCTGTGAGCTCAGACGCACCTCATGAGACTCCTGAGATTATAAGACCCGGGCCAAATCTGGGGAGCTATATATTTGAATCCTATAACTTCATTTCTTCCTCTGCCACCAGCCAGCAGTCTCTAGGAAGTCCCTACATCAGGCAATGCGCATTGTTTCTTAATATATGATTTTGGTTTTCAACAGCCCTTGCCAATTTTTAAAGTAGACAGAAGAGAGGATTCTGGGAGAATGTACCCTACAAATTTAAAAAGAAAATGATAGCGGTCCCATCTTGTGCTGCAACACATTGATTTGATACTTAGAAAATGATCCTTTCAGCCAAAGAATATTTTTACTTGGTGTGTCTATATAAACACGCCTTTTTTCTTTTCTAATAGAAAGCACATCACTGGTGTCTAAAACCAAACGTGGTTTTGATTGAACCAGACTTGCATTTATATCTGAACTTCATTTGCTAACAATAGAACTGGTCTTCTCATTTGCCAACATCAATGTTGACCTGTTTTCACCTAAGTTTTATAGATGTCAGAAAGAGAAACCGTGCCGTGCGCAGTGGCATACCCTGGCCTTTCTCAGCCACACTTGCTTGCATTTTTTGCAGCTCCTTTAAATTCCCCTTGTCACAAAAACTAACAATAAGGTCAAGTATTTCAGTAAGAAATATTGAATTATTATCCAACTTTTGTCAAACGGCCAAGAGCCTACGAAAGCTAACCACGAACTGTAGAGAAGAGTGGCTTAACCTCAGGCCTCCTGGCCCTGCCTCTGTTGCACCGGGAAGGATTTCTGGCACTGGGCAGGGGGGGTTGGGGGGGGCATCGGGAGGGCTGGGGAGGAAGGGGGAGGGCAGATGGGAGGAATGGGAACTGGACGGCTCACAATCACGTCCAAGCCCGTGTCCCTAGGGAGTGTCTCATTGCACTCGCTTGCTGCAGCAAAGAGCCAGCTTTGATTTTTCTTGGAGAGGGCTCCAGGCACCCCAACATCTCAGCCATGCCAACACCACGAGCCTGCCGAGCTCTCCTGATCCCCTGGCCATATCCCTGTCCATCAAGGCTAATTTCTATGACAACATAAACTTCACCGTGTAGCCAATAAACTCAAACCCGATGGAACTTGATGTGGCCAGGAAGGAGAATGACAAACTGGCAAGGTGTCAGGGCTGGAAATAGGACTCGCTTCAGTGGCCGGTGGTTTGGGAGGAGGAGAGAGATGGATTTATGTCTGTGTGCATGGTTTTATTTGTTCTAATAACTCTAATAAAGCTTCCATTAATCAATAAACGGTCTCTTGCAGAGACTGAAATTAATTTAAGATCCTTAAAGTGAGCTTCAGGTTGAACCAGAGCTCGCCCTCATTTTCACTTTTACCCACAGTGGCTAAGGACACGGGTCCTCTGTTACCTTAAGGGATCTGGGCAGGATGCGGGAGAGAGGGAGAGGGGAGAGAGAGAGAGAGAGAGAGAGAGAGAGAGAGAGAGAGAGAGAGAGAGAGAGAGAGAGAGGAGAATGAAGACTGGCTTTTAGCTGGGCAAGGAAGAGCAGCCTGCAAGAGGCAGCAGCCCCAGGATGGGATGTGAGGGATGTCCAGAGAGTATGGCAAGGAAGGGTGTGCCCTTGCAGCAGGGTGTGTGGCTTTGGAAGTAAGGTTTTAGTGGTTTCAGAAAAACCTTCCTGGAAATGCAAATACACAGATTCCTCAAAGTTGAGGGTCAAGACATGTTCATTGTATAAAAGGACAGGTTCACCGTGCCAGGTGGCTGCTGTGGACTTGGTGAGAAAGGCAGAGTCCATGTATGTACGGTCATTTAGGGGCATGGTGGACCTCCAAAGCAGAGGTCAGGAGGTGTGGGTAGAGAAGACCCCAAGCGCCGGCTTTAAAGTTTTACTTAGGGTCAATGATGGGCACAGCTCTCAACAAGTTCTTTGAATATGTCAACATCCAGAGCATAAATGTCTCCCTACCACTTATCCTTGTCATCCTCCCCTATTGAGCTCCAAGCTGACCCTCACCATCTCATTCGTGGACTTCAGTGCAGTTGGTGGTAGGTTTTCAGCCAGCAATTGGGTAACATTTATCTACACTCTGTCCTGAAAATGCGGGATTTCGTGTTGCCACCTCTCCACATTTTTCTATTGATGTCCTCTTTTGTTAAACATTAATATCTCACATTTTTTCTATGTATTGTAATAACATGAATATTCCTTTTTTTCAATTATTCTAATATTGAGTATGATTTTCTGAAGCATGAACCATATTTAATGGAGGTTCTGATACTGCTCACCCAACCTGCCACTGCACCCCCGGGAGAAGCCCTCTGGCTCATCTCTGCAGCATGCTACAGAATGCCATAGTTCGGGAGGAATTTTCCTCTCTTTTTCTTTCTGAGAGCTGTTGATGGGATCATCCTGTGGGAAATTTGTCTACTCCCAGGTCATGCACTGCGGAATGGTGTGGAGCTGCCAGCAGCTCAGTTGCAGACCCAGAATGGCAGGGAATTACTCATCCTTCCAGATCCAGAGCCATGTCATCTTCCTACCTGAGCCCCAAGTTGCTCCCTCCCGGGGCTCTTCTACCCTGGGCTCACTTCTCTCGTATGGCACCTGTCGCACTGTGTTGTCACCTTCAAGTTTGTTTTTCTGTCTCTTGGAGCAGATGGTGAGCTTCTTGAGAGTAAGGATAAGTCTCATTCCTTTTCACTTCCGTAATTTCTTATGAGTATTCAATCAGTATCTATTGAATGAGTCAAAGTACTGTCGCTCTCTTAAGGAAAGATGAGAGTTGGGGGTCATGAAGCAAAGCAATAATAGCTATTCTCTCACCAAGGGGTAGGGTGAAGCCACAGTTCCTCCCTCCTCTCAAGGGATATCTAAGCCTTGACCTCTTTATGTCCTACCAGTGGCTTAGCACTGTGTCTACTAATCACCTGGCCCAGTAAGATCGTGCCTATCATTAAACAGGGGTCAGTTACATTTTGTCTACTTATGTTATCACCCAATTCCTGTGTGTTCCATCCTTGCCCCATCAGCATGGATTTTCTCTTGCATTTTTTAACTTAAAGCGTTGTTGGTTATAGGAAACTCAGATAAGAAGCATACAAAAGGTAAAATTAAGATGAGAAGTCTATCTTTTTTCAAGATTAGCTGTCATGTTTTCATTTGTTTAGGTGGCTGGGATATCATGTTGATGAAGTCAGGAGTGTCACCTCATCTCTTACAGCCAAAGAGTGAAATAGCAAATAGAAAGACTTTGACCCTTAGCACTGAGGGCAAGGGAGTCTCTTATTCACTGAAGGACAATCAGCTTGAAGCATGTTGCCTGGAGATAGGTCACTCTTAGAGTGAATTGCTACTCATTAAGTCAGGCATAAGTATAAACCTTGCTGTGTGTGTGTGTGTGTGTGTGTGTGTGTGTGTGTGTTTAATGAAGTAATGTATAATAGGACTATTTCAATGAAGTTAGCTGCAGCATAGTATGAAATTAGCATGTTGAAAATTAATTTTCTTGAATATACGCAATTGTTTACAGGATAAGTTTGTCTAGATTTGTAACAAATGTTAATAGGTTCATACAAACTAGAAAAGTAAATAGGTCTAGGTGCTTAATAGAAAGATAATGCAGAGATGCTACTATTATAAAGGAAGGAAGTGTGTCTTCCAGTTGAGTGAGGATGGGAGCTTCTTGAAAATAGATGTCTAACCCTTGACCTCCCTTTGTCTACTTACATGCTATCCTACATAAGAGAACAGACCTCTCTGGGATTGCATTTCCTCATCCTCTACAAAATGGCATTTTTGCCAATTCTGTGAAAAGCAATGAACCTCATTCTCTCTCTTAATGCTAGGCAGACTCTAGCTGTAACTCTTAAAACTCTCTGTAATTTCTCAATTCTTAAAGGTATTCTAAAGCTATTAGTAAGAATCACTGCATAGACCCTTAACACACCATCCAGAAGGTAATACTAGTATATTATTGTCCACATTTAAGGAGGTCAAGAGAGGGCAAGTGCCTTATCCAAGGTCACACATATAGTTAGTAGGAGTTAAGGGTCTGGAACCAGATCTTTCTGCCACTTTCTGCTTCCTCCTTGTAATATACCACTTGACCCCGAATACATAGTTGGCTGCAAGGCTGTGACAACATGGAAGAGAAAATGGAAGAGCAACTCCCTCCCCCAGTTTGACTATATGGCAATTGCCCACTTTTTAAACCCCAGGCCTCCTAAATATTGTGGTGAAATGAAAGGATTATATGACTAAATATAGGCTGCCAACTACCTTACAAATGAGTATTTTAGGAAATGAGAAATGGGAAATGAAATATAGGCAGAAATCAAAAGTATCTGAATTCTCTCTAGAAGCTAATTAATCTGTTTTTGGCAATATAAAGCATTTGCTTATTTGCTTAAATGAAGAATGGCATCATAAACATTGTATTGGTATGGATTAAGTTGAACAGAGATGCTTTCTAATATACTTTTTAATGGTGGCAGGCCTTCTAGCATATTGTTCTGCCTATAGTAAGTGTTCAATAAATATTTCTAAAAGAAAAAGGTAAAGAAGGCAGACAGGATGTGTGTGTGTGTGTGTGTGTGTGTATGTGTGTGTGTGTGTGTGTGTGTGTGAGAGAGAGAGAGAGAGAGAGAGAGAGAGAGAAGAAGAGAGAAAGAGAGAGAGAGAGAGAGAAGGAGAGGGGGGGGATTTCTGTTTTCTGGGATTTCAATAAAATGGGATATTAATTCCACAGATGATAGTATATTTAAGAAAATATCTATAAAGTACTTTAAGATACTTGAGGAGAAGCCTGCCTGTTTGGTTAGATAGGTTTGAATGAGTTAGGACAGGGAACACAGATGCCCATTCCTGGGTGTCTCCAGACTCATGCACAAATGTAAAAGCCTGCCACACACCAGGTTTTCCCAGGCCTTGGGGCTCCCAGATCACTTCTTTACTCAGCTTAGTACTGCCTCTTAGAGATGTCAGTTCAGTAATGGGGGACCTGAGTGCTGCCCCTCTTTCAAGGGGCAAGAAGGACCCCAGAACTACTCCTGGGAAGGTAAGAATTGAAATTGACAAAATTTATTGGGTTGGGTCTTCTCTTGTTAGATGAGCTCAGTGCTGCCATTTTAAGTTCAATACCACATTTCCTAATAGCAACATTGACACCAAACTCAACACACCTAAGATGACAAATGTTGGGAGAGACCATAAATTGGGGATTGAGGTCAGGGTAGGGTCAACATTTCTGTTCTGAATGTGTCCATGTGTTTTGTATTTACAGTTTGTGTGATGTGATGTCTCTGAGTTCCTTCAAGGAAGGAGCCATGGTAAGCCACATGCCAAAGTTAGCCTTGCTGTTCAGTTGAAAATGGTTTATAAAATATATAGAAAAAGATTTCTTTCAAAGAGTAACACTTTGTAAAATGTTAAAAAAGCATTTTTTTAACCATTCTATTTGGGGCTCCAGCTCTATTGTGATTCAAACTAATTGAAAATTTTGTTTGTGTGGGTTTTTTTTTTAAAAAAATAATCATCTTAATTACTATGGGTAAAAATAAGTACAATGTCTTTTATGCCTATCAGGTGCTGGCCGCTTGCCAGGCACGTTCACCGCTCATTAACTCATTTACTTCTCATCACCTCCATTCTGTAGATGATAAAGGAGATTGTCTTAAGGTTTAGCCGAGGAACATAGTGTTTGGAATCAGACAGATCTAGGCTTGAGTCTTAATAGCTGAGTAACCTTGGGCAAGTCTGAACCTCAGTGTCCTCATCAGTAAAATGGGGATAAAACCAGTCCTAACTTCTCCAGCAGTTGCTGGGAAGATGGAGATAAGCCGCGTGAAATACTAAGCAAAGTGCCAGGCCCAAAGTCAAGTGTGCAATAAAAATTAAATATCATTAAATATGATTATTTGGTCATACCAACTGTACCCAACAGGACTTTTCCCCACAAGGGCATTAGAATGGCCTTCAGAGCCATCCTTAGCGGGGAGCAGGACAGCCACCTTTGGTCCCCATTCCTTTCTCCCCAGGATGCTCCTACCTGTGAGATCAAAACCAAGTGAACTTCAAGGACAGCTATGGAGGAAGAGAAGAGGAAGACTAGCGTGCCCTGTGCCCTATGCCTTGCAGGGGAGAGAGTGATGATTGGGAGGGAATGAGGA